>CM022303.1:650142090-650819590 GCA_011799875.1 Thinopyrum elongatum | reverse complement strand
AGGAGCTGCTAAGCTGACTATGTTAGTAATCAGTATTTACATGCATGGGGAAGGAGGGGAGCGCACCTGATTGGAGGGAGAAGGCAACATTTGCTTGTAAAGGACTGCATGCATCTCTTTTTCTCTCGTGTTGCGTGCTACAGCCCGGCGATAAGTGAAGCGCCGGCTTCAGTCTCTCTCTCCACCCTTCTCTCTCTTCCAGATGGGATTTTGATGATGTGGAATGGCTTATAGCCAGCTGACTAGGCTCTATTATACTAGCTCTTACATTGTTTCACGGACCTGCGGGACATCAAGCATCCGGGCCCACGTGTCATCCACCAAATCACAGCGAAGTGCTGCAGTCGTGACTCACCAGTCACCCCGGTGTGGCCGTCATGACCCATCATATCACAAAACCCACACCTTTACCAGTAGTGGTAAAGTGGCCTCGAAGTTGGACGGGACGAAGGAACCATCATTTCACTGGAACGCCCATTGAAGCCCTTTCTCCCCTATCTTGAAGAAAACCTCACTCCAGGCTACTCACTTCTGCCATTTTTCTTCTGTACCGACGAAGGAAAGGTGGGCGAATCAGTGATGCTACTCTATTTTCATTCCAAGAATCTTCTTTTTGCAAAGCACCGACCGATTCTCACTGCCTATTCTTTTCCCGTTTTCATTGCGATTGTGGTTTCCTTTCGATTGCTTTTTGTTTGTCAGTTTATCGATGGATCTTGGAGCACTAGGCAAAGAGTTGCCGGCGGACAACCCACTCGAGACAGAGATCTCCAGGAAGCGAGCACCGGCCAATGAGTTGGCGATGTTGGCGGGCCAACCCATGGAGACGAAGAACTCCAAGAAACAAGCACTGGCCAAAGAGTTGACGACGTTGGCGGACGAACTCCTGAACAAAGAAAGCTGGAAGAACAGCAAGGGCCCCACCATGCCTACCCCAGAAACTCTAGTGGCCACCAATGAGAGGCTCAAGGCCGGGTTTGAGGAGACAGTCACTGTTGAAAAGCAGTATTTCCCTGGCAAGGCGATGGCCCCCTTCGAGGAGATGGCCCTCGGAGGGATGGGATCCCCCCTGCACAAGGTAAAAAAAAAGGCTTACCATAGTTGTGTTTTTTTATTATTTGCAATGTGCTTGCTAATATGTTAGGGTTGTGCAGGTGCCGGTGGACGTCCTTGACGATTCCGATGTCGCGGTCCGTCCTGTGGACATCGCCCCAGAGATCGATTCCCATGCCACTGTCCGTCCTGTGGACATCGCCCCAGAGATCGATTCCCATGCCGCTCTCCGTCCTGTGGACATCGCTCCAGAGATCGATTCCCATGCGGCTCTCCGTCCTGTGGACATTGCCCCAGAGATCAATGAAAGAAATAGTTGGTCGCGCTAATCTTTCAACGTAGTTTGCATTGTGTTTAATTGCCATAACAATGCGTGTTATCAAACCATCTTAGGGCTAGTGCACTATCTTGTGTTGGCGGTACTTGCTACTTTTGTTTGATAGTGAATCATCCGAACCCTTTCCGAGTTATGGAAACAAATGTATCATCGCCAGCTTTTGAAGTAATATATGGCATGAGTAGTTAGACGTTAGTTTGAACTGTTTATCATATAAGCAGGACTTGTTTGATGAAAAAATGGTTTGATGATTCTTGGTGTCAAACCTCCATTGATTCCGCGCTGTGTTAGTAGGCTAGGTACTCTGCGAGCTATAGTACTTGCAAACACTCACCGAGGAGAAACGTTGGGGCTGACGAGCTCGTGATACGCTTATAGGTCTCGTCATCGATCGACCAATAGCCGAAACTCCTAAAATTCTATCAGACAATAGTCCACAATCTATCTATTATATACTTAAAACGGTAGAAAACGAGTGGTTAAGATTCATCGATACAAAGTTAAGATATTAAATGGTTGAGATTTGTCAAATAGAAACTCATCACACGTCTTGGTCCCACGTTTTTATTAGAAAAAAGTTACGCACAACATTGGCTATGTGAATACAACCTACTGTATCATTGAACAGGTACAATCTGATCGGACGTAGCACACAAGGAATCTTACCAAAAAAAGATATATCCTACTAGGACATGGCACGTAAAAATTTGAGTCAAACACGGACACCTATACGAAACTAAATCACGTACATACACACGTTAAAAAAGTGCATGGGTGTTCAAAAAAAAAGTGCAAGATTTTGTGGCCACTGAGGTATTGTTTTTTAGTAAAAGCCTTTGTCGTATTTTACTCTGAAGTGTTCCACGTCAAAGGAAAAGTGCATGACAGCAGGAAAAAAAAGTACGTGGCAGACCTGGGCCAGATTGGAGGAGATAAAACCGGACCAGCAGTTGTAGTTTTATGCGGCTCAACTCACGTACACATATATATGAAGCTGCCGCATGCATGCATATCTTTCCTTCAATTTTTCTTTTTCTTTTTCTTTTGGGCGACTTGACGATCACTGCTGATGCAAGAAATTGTCCATATATACATTAAACCTGTGCATATGGATTTCTATTATGGGCGCGGCAACTTGCACATGCATAAGACCCACAGCCAGGCACACACGCACCAAAAGGATATTAACAATGAGGTATTGACCCATCCACAAGACGCACGGTGCATTCTCGCTATGGTACAAAAGCTAGAAGCCCGGCTTATTTGTTAAAACAACAAATAAATATCGCAATTAAATTACCATCATCATATCACACGCAGGATACTGGTATAAAATAAAATAATAAATCCATATACAAACACATATTTTTCAAAAACCTAATAGCAATATTTGTAGGTATTTTTAACTCCATCGTATTCTATTAGTCAAAAAAGTTATCAAGATAAGGAAAATAAGCAACGTGAAAATCCGCGGCCGACTAAACTAATATGATTTTCCCACTGAGATGAATGTGATCTTTTAGAGATGTCTTACTCCCCGACTTCTTTAACTAATAGTTTTTGAGAGAGAGAGAGAGAGAGAGGGGGGTGGGGGGGGGGGGGGGGGGGGACAGAGAGAGAGAGAGAGAGATAGACAAAGAGAGAGAAAGCCTATGGCAAAATCGGAAGAATGCAATTAGTATAGCTCACACATATTTATAGGAAAAAGCTTACACGCTTTCCAATTTGGAAAACGTGAGAACATTAGGATGCCTAAGATGTTGGGGAGGAGAGAGTATATAAAAAGTTAATTCGACCAAATTGCGCCAGTGTTGTCAAGGGCTACCAGACGTCTAATGCTGGCGAACACATAACACCAAAACCGTGTAGACTTCTTTTTGCAAAACAAACTATATGGTGACATAATATTCTACTTAAACTAAAATATAGATCTAAAATTCACATAGTAACCTAAAATATAATAAATTAATTTCCATATGTATTAGTAGATATAAAATATAGAAATACGAAAAATTAAAATCCACTAAATGTACCGTAGACATGTTATGGTCTTATAGGAACGACTATCACAAAACAATTTGGGACGAATCCTTATTGTAAGCCCACTAAACTGCATGCATGTAGTTATATCGTCGATGACATCAATGAATATCAAGTATTTGGAATCTCCTATTAGAATCAGTTGTAAGATTTATACATGATTTAGCTATATTTTGTGTGAAAGATTAAACAAGACACACCTATGTTTGTATCTTAGACAGAAATACCAACAAGATATGGCTCGGGCAAGATTAGAGCATCCAAAAAGAGGAAACCAGATGAAATTGCATTTGGTGACATCAGAAACATCAAAAACATTGTAGCAAAAAAATAAATTAATGCTTATATATGAACACCATGATGACTAAAATAGCTAAATTTTGAACAAATATTAATATAAAATTAAAAATAATAAGGAGCAATAGCAATTATGTTCATAAAAAACTCTATCCGATGCAAAGAATTAATATTGGAAATTATTTTAAAAATCTTAGAATTAGCTCTTGGGTTTATATATGGAATAGCTAACTTTTGAAAGAAGAAGTCCTATAAAAAATTACGAGGTCAACTTTGTACTTAAAGTTAAACTTTAATTGGAAGAAAAATATAGTAAACTTCACAAGATATGCAATATATTGCGACAGATGACCAATATCAACCTTATATGTTAGAACCATATTAACATGGATGTTAGAACCATATTAACATGAATCACTTGCATAGACATTTATGCGAAGTCATGCATGAATAGACGTTTATGCGAAGCTTAGAAAGACTAAATACATGACAAGGATGGCATTGGCAGAAGAATTTGCACATCGATGGCAATATGATTTGCGTGCAAGCACAAAAAAGGATGTTGTGACATCCTGGAAACATGCCCAATCTTCGCATTGCTGAAATCTGAACCGTGCTTATTGTTTTCTTAGGGTAAATCTTGGGTGCAAGCTTTTCTATAATTTCAATATGTACATAATGCCTTTATTCACGTCTCGAAGTTGGTGTAGTACGTATGCATGAACATAGGAACACCAGCAAACAAAGCTAGCCGCGCAAATTCGCGGGTGAACCCGCTAGTTATACATTAATTCACATGAAACTCAAAGAGTTGGTGCACGCATACATTCACATTAATAGCCAGCATTCGGAACAAAATTGGCACGTATTTGTAACATGCGTGAATGTGTAATTTTTTTTCTGGACGCGTGAATGTGTAGTGACGTCGTACTTTCGGAGTGGCTACAGAGAGTGTGTACGTGTGCTAGAAAGGGGTTGTGGGATGGAGAGAGATCTAGAGAGAGAGAGAGAAAGGCCCTCCATTTCATTCTAGTCCTCTACAAAATCATAGCAGTAAAGAGACATACAAATCCTAGATTTAGGCGGGCTAGTTTGGCCTAGTGGGTTTGAGTGATATGACGTGCTACAGTGGCGTTCAGTCATCGCGTGTGGTAGCAGTATTGCTGGTACAGTAAGTTTTCTTGAAGAAGCGGATTCAACAAAGTCATGATGGTTCCTTCGTCCGAGCAACTTACAGTGGGAAAGGTTGGGCCTATGATTTGATGGCTCATTAGTCATTTATTACTAAGGCGCTACGACCGGGGTGAGTGTCCCCTGCATTACTGTGTGATGCAATCTAATTTTGGTGCATGGCAAGTGGACCAGGATGATCGACGTCCCACATGTCGGCGAATGAAAGTATTCTTTCCGATATCGTGGACGAGCAAGGAAACCGGGTGGTATAATGTCAGTGCTCTTTTATACTATTCATTTGTTTATTTTTGATGAAAGCTATTGTCTCCACTATTGAGGAGGAGTGTGAAACACGGCAGCCCAGTGAACTTGGCCTCCATGTGCACAACTCCCTCCGTCCGTGAAAGACTGTACATATAGAGATTTACACATTGACCAAGAGGAACTGGAACTCCATGGCATAATTAATGCCCAAAAGTAGCAGACTCATGTGTGCATGCGACCATTGAGAGAAGAAGATTAAATGAAGGTTGTTGCATGCTGTAACTAAGGATAGACATGCAGCCTATAGCTAGAGCACAAGTTGGTACATTAGTCAATCAATACCGATTAGATTAAAGGCTAAGGCTGGCCATAGTGGTGGTATCTTAGCCGGTATCATGCACTCGGGAATAGCAAACATGCTGATGTGGCATGGAATTAAAGAAGAGAGAGGGTTAGAGTAACATAGGTAGATACCGTATTATGTTAAATGCTATGCTACTTTGTGTCATGCATGGCAATAAATATGATCATTTATGATACTACTCTATGATACTATGCACTATGAAAGTAGTATCATACACTAGTATCATGTGCATGATACTAGTATATGATACTTCCCACTATGAGTAGCCTAAGTGCATTGGAAGTGTAGATGTACACTCTTTGTTGGAATTTTTCTAATGCTAGATGTACAGTTTTTTACGGACCAAGGGAGTACACGTGCATGCACTCACATACATAGCCAGGGTGGTTCGCGCGCAAGGGTTAGACTCCTGTCGCGCCTGTGTAAAGTTTTGTTTAACTGATTTCTTTGCTCAGCCAACTGACAGGTGGGACCCAGAAACCAGGTGTCAATTTAACCAGTCAACAAAGTGCCACATCGAATATGTGGCCAGTCAGTAGGGTGCAATACGGTGCTCTACGGTGAGCTAGTGACCGTATAATCACCGCAAAACTATATAGTGATCGTAACGAGCGTATTGTTACATATGTTGACCGCCAGTGTATTTTTCTCATTTCAAATTAAGCTATATTAACCGGAAAGGATGCAATATGGACTAGTACTACTTTGATGTGTCCCGTCAACTCGCAGAACGAGGAGAAGCTTGCTTACTACACCCTCTCCCTCGCCCATGCGCGGTGGCTCACAAGACGAGGAGAAGCTTGCTTACTACGTACGCCTACGCCGTCTCCCTCGCCCACGCGCGCGGTGGCTCACAGGACGAGGAGAGGGTTTTGACTACAGCGCCCTCTCCCTCTCCCTCTCCCTCGCCCTCGCCCTCGCGGTGGACGTGCAACAGTTCATTCGGTGTTAGATTGCCAGAAGCATATTGTACTGTAGTATCATCATTGTTGGACCTTCGAAAGAGGCGAAGATTTTGCCTGTGGGTCCCAGCTGTCAGCAGGAGCAATCATTTTTTTCACGTAATAAGGAGGCACTTGCTTGTGTGGGTCCCTACTGTCAGCCTCTCCACTTACATCCCTCTTCCGATGGCTGTCGTTTTTTGACCATGTTGACCACGCCGCGCCGAGAGCACCAACACGGTGGACGACGGCGAGGCCCAGGAAGGGAACGACCTGGAGCCGGCGAAGCCAAAGCAGTGGATGCCCACGCTGAGGGGAGTACGACGGTTATAACTGGTTCTGGTGCGGCGTGGGGCTGCCGTCGGTGGAGAATAACAGGAGGTGTGGAGGGGTGGAGGGATAGCCTGGCTGGCGGTGGGGTAGCGCTTCGCAGCGATGCGTGCTAAGCTGAGCCGCTAGCCACTGGAGGCCGGAGCAGGCGATCCCGACGACGCTGGAGGAAGAAGACGAGAGATTGAAGGTGCATGCCGGCCGTTGGATACAAATCCAATGGCTGTGGATGTCAGAATCATTTATTGACTAAGTTGACAACGCCTTGCGTAGGCTTTGACCTATTGGCCCACATGTCAGCCTGCAAAAATGTGGCATATATTTAGCCTATGTTTTCTAGAATTTACAGTCCATTTGCTGGGCTGGGTGAAAAAATAATTTAGAGTCAATGCGGCCCATTTATTTTTTTCTAAGAAATCACAGCCCATTTGCACTTTCTTGAAATACACGAATTAGCTGGGCTTGTTCTATGTTTAATGTTAAGTTAGAAGGAGCAATTAATATCAAAAAATAAATTGGAGCTACACATTTTATTATATATAAAATTAACAAATTAGCGAGTTATTGCTCAAAAGAAAAATGAGCGTGTTATTATTACATTGGTCTTTAAAATCTTCGCAAGCTTTTGTACGCAATCACCAGGATTTTCCTTGCCTGAGAGTAAAAAACAACCAGGATTTTCCTTGCCAACTTCTGTTAAACATTTATTTTTATAAGTTAATAAGACGTGGGATGTTTTTAGAATGTATATATAAGTTTCTATTATATATACTATAAGGGAAAACATAAATTGGACACTGCATTATTATTCTTATATGTAGATAAATAGATCAGAGATCTGCGTTTTATTAAAAAAATACGTTGGGCTGCCGATGTTTAAGAAAAAGTAAAACTTACGCTGGAGGCCCATAGGCCGGTACGTACATGATGGACCTCAAAAAATTAGTTGAAACCAGTTTGTCGGTATGTTGTGGGCCATGCATGTTAAAAAACAAAACGTAGGCCTAACTGATACTTGTTCTCCCTCTGAAAAAATGATACCAGCTGGATCCCAGATACCCCTAAATAAAGCTCCCCAATGACAGTCATCGTTGGAAATTTATTTCCTTTAATAACTAGGTTGACAAACCCATGGCCCCAACGTCAGTATACAATTAGGATGAAGCTTTTTTTTCAATAAGGCACTTGCTTGCGTACGACCTTGGACCTGGTGGGTCCCCACTGTCAGCCTCTCGGCGTACAGTCTTCTCCGGATTCCTCTCGTTTGTTGAGCATGTTGACAACGGCATACGGCGGCGCCGCGGTGAGTGCACACGAATGGGAAAGAACCTGATCCGGGGAAGACGCCTTCATTCTTTCGAACATACCGCAGTAGCCCGGTGGCTGCAGCCCTCTCACCCAAAAGCTGCACTGCCCGGGTTCGATTCCAACTGGTGCAGTTGAAAAATATCTAACACTTGCCAAAATTTCGTCCCTAGTTTACTCAGTTTTTCACACACTCAACATTTTCTTGGCATTTTGAAAATAGCATATCTTTTTAACTTTGCATCATATGAAGATGTGCCATACATGAATGTTGATCAGCATGATGTTAACTTGTTGTTAGTTCCATTTTTTACCATGAATAAAAATTTCAACATTCTGTTATCTATGTTTGAAAAGTGCGTGTTGATTTAAATGCTCTGCCTCTGAAACATGCAGTTTCTTATCTGAAAATCACTTGGAGAAGCAGCCATCATCGGTGTTGGATTCGATGTCGCGCTTCTTCAATCCCCCAGCAGTGCGAGGGGGAAATAAACTTCTGTCCCGTGCTGGCGGCTGGGGAATGGAGCGAACTGGATTAAAGAGGGGGCCGGCGGCGCGACTGAAGAAGCACATCAGACGCGATTTTTTAAGTGGATGGCTCTCGATGGCGTTTTTTTACTTGCCTCTGCACCATACAACTTGTATTTTTAGCCTCCTAGTCCATGGTGGACCAACAGCCAATTTGCTGGGCGGGCCAACCTACAGAAAGCAGCACTTGATTTTTCATCAAGGCCCAAAAACAACGCAGTACTATGTTTGTTTTGAGGCCGAAAACATTACGGCAGGGGTTGAGCGGGGGAGGGGGAAGACAGAGCAAAAAGATAGAAAAGAGCTGATGCACTGTTGCTACCCTAACAAGCAGGTGCAATTCTTCTTAGGAAGAAGGTGTGCCGTTGACAGTCACACGTCACAATCCCACAGTAGACATTCTAACAAGTTCACACACAAGTACAACAGAAAAGGTAAACATTCGTATCAAACTCAAGTTCACAGGACACGTTCATATTCATAGCTAACATTCACAATCAACAACTCAAAAGATTCATATATACACAAGTTCAACATGTCTATGCATCCAAATGATTGATAGATCACAAGACAATATTCATAGCTAACATTCACAAAAAGATTCAGATATACACATGTTCAGCATGTTTATGCATCCAAATGATTGAGAGATCACAGTCAATATCATCCATGGACAAACTTTAAGTACCTAGGGTACAGACTGGTAAATGGTGTTCACTTCGTGGTACTTTTTGCTAAAATTAATGCTTGTACGAGCAAACTCTCGTGTACATAAGAGGCAGCACAGACAATCTGAACTTTGCTTGTAGGTTTATCCTCGAGATAGTGGCCTCGATGCCGAGGGAGGTTTGAGCAACTTGGCCACTACTTTCATCCAACTAGTTTACTGGCTCATCTTGGTCCTGTAGCTCGCCAAAATTGTACATTGCAGACAAGAAAGGAGGTGGTCGATAAAATGAACCACCCAATTTTTTTGTGCAGTTCAACTGAAATGGAGCATCCCTGGTGTGTAGACTGATTAAGTGCCAGATGAATATATGTGTCAACATATCGGGGTATAAAGTGGTGATTCAGAGTTTGTTGCCCTGAGAAACAAACATCCAAGCAACATATCTGGGTTGGTCCCATTTTTGTTCACTTTAGCCACCTATTCGTATATGTGGATAGCAAATCTAGTCCTGGTCATACCACTGTGTACAGCGTTTCCCCTATATTTCCCTTTTCGACCAAGAGACCGGTTGGATGGCAGTCTGTACTACTTTCACCCCCTTTCTTTCCTGTTTGTACCAAGTCCGATGTACATACTAACTTTTCCCCCTTTATTTCCTGTTTGAACCAAGTACAAGATTCGACTCCATGATGTAGCTTTACCTCTAACAGTAGGAAAAAATTAGGTGGCGATGGACCTTCCAATCGAGCCTAGCTACGAGGGGGGCTAAGAGGTAGAAAATGATGCACATGCAGCGACGTAGCGAGCTGGGGAAGTAGAGCTAGGTCAGTTTCGAAGGAAGATATACCTGAAGGTCGTCGGGGTGTGGATAGGTGGGCGGCGGGAGGCCGGATCCGCGCACACTAGGGCAGCGATGAAGGGATCGGAGGACCTCCCGCGTGGGCGCTCGGCCAGACATAACAGTGCGGCCGACAGTGGGTCTCCTCCCTCGCCATCGACGACGGCCTAAACGCTGCCCCTCCTCCCCTTCTCCAGCGGAGGGGATACATCCGGATCTGTAACCAGCGGTGAGGATAGAAAGACAATGTCACCACCGCTAACTTGTTTAGATCTGGAGAGGATGAGAGTGTGTGAATAGAGCAACCCTAGCAAGCAAGCGCGGAGGCTCCTGCCTATATATATATATATATGTATAGTGGGGTTGTTTTCTATTTTCACTCCATCAAAACAAACGTTTAAAGTTGTGTACATGCCAGGTCGTCGTTTTTTGACTTGCCGATAGTTTTTTGATATAGCTACCCGTTTATTCCAAGTGGTGTGCAGGGGTGGATTAACAAGCTGCTCGGCTCGTTAAGCTCGTGCTCGTTAAGGCTCGGCTCGTTAAGCTCGAAAAGATTAACATGCAAAAAACCCTGCTAGGATAGGTTCGTTTCAAGCTCGTTAAGCCCGTGAGCGCACGTTAACAATTTTGTCACGTAAGATGAAACATGTGTTGTGATGTTACTAACGAGCTTAGCGTGAAACTTGTTAGCTTGTTCATTAAGCTCGTTAAGAAACTGATGATTGGCTTTGTTCATTAAGAAGCGACCCACGAGCATAACAAGCCAAATTATCGAGGGCTCATTAAGCTTGTGAGCTATGCGCTTTTAGTATAGCCCTAACGGTGTGCCAGGTCACACTTCATATCATTCATTTCTGGTAATAGACCCTTAATTAAGTGAACAACCACCGACTCATAAAATTTGCGAACAAGCCCACGACTCTATACTGGTGCCATGTCACTTGTAGTCTTCACATGAAAATAAGGCAGGCTGTAGAGGAGCTGCTAAGCTGACTATATTAGTAATCAATATTTACATGCATGGGGAAGGAGGGGAGCGCACCTGATTGGAGGGAGAAGGCAGCATTTGCTTGTAAAGGACTGCATGCATCTCGTTTTCTCTCATGTTGCGTGCTACAGCTCGGCGATAAGTGAAGCACCGGCTTCAGTCTCTCTCCACCCTTCTCTCTCTTCCAGATGGGATTTTGATGATGTGGAATGGCTTATAGAGCAGTTGAACACGCATGGAATGGTCGTCTACAAGCCGGCCGACAGTTGCGAAGTTGCGTAGAGAGCGGCCGTGTTCTACTACCTCTATCTTCGTCTATTAGTCCCCTATAAATTCTGTGCCATATTTTGACCTTAAATTTAACCAACAAAATGATGATACATGTTACAAAAATTATATAATTAGAAAGTATGTTCAAATACGAATCCAACGATATAATCTTTGGCGACATGCATTCGTATTTTATTAGTTAAATATATAATCAAAATTTGGCACAAAAATACATAGATGACATATAAACCAGGACCGGGGTAGTAGGTAATTAAATCGCAAACGTTTTTTTATTAACCGTATGTGTACGTGTCGTTTCGTCCTCCTCTTGCACGTCTTGTCACCCCGCTGCTGTAGACGGCTTACAGCGCAAGCTTGCGCATTGTGCGGGGGCGTTCTTTTGGCAAATGGTGGCTCAAAGTGGCGCCAATGAATCGTCGGTGAGCCTGTTCCCGCGCAACCTCACAGGTTCCCGCGCAAGCTTCCCGCCCGACTCGGTGAAATCCCCCAAAATCCGACTGCTTACACTACAAAAAAAGACAGATCCGTGATATTTTGGCCCAAACGAAATTTTTTCTGTCATGCTTATGACACTTCTATGATGATAATTGTGACAAAACCACGTATCATCATTGATGTGGTGGGCTCCTACTTCTATGACAAAAAATCATGACAGAAAATGGGCTTTTTGTCCTGGGCGGGCCGGGCACGCACCTGCATGACATTCTTTGGGCCGTCCATAACGGAAAAAATCATGGTAGAAGCGAGGGCGAGGAAAATATCGGGGAGTTCCCGGTTACGGTGGGTGGTCGGGGCCGAGCGATGAACGGAGGTTTGCGCGTTTCTCTTGGATACGTACGCGCGTGTGTGCTAGGCATTGGGCTCTAACTGAACCCGAGCGAGGCGTTCGCTTACTGAACCCGAGCGATTGCACTAGCTACGTTACTGAACCCGAGCGATCGATCCCTTGGCTGTTAACTGAACCTGAGCGATTCCTTTGCTACTGCTGCTAACTGAACCCAAGCGATCGATCGATCGATCGTTGCTGCTGCTGCTGCTTACTAAAGCCGATCGAACCTGTTGTCTCTTGATGAACAGTGAATGTGGGGGTTTGTTGAATGAGTCGAGACATACGTGGTTGGGGTTGGATGAACAGTTCCCGGTGGGGGTTGGATGAACAGGACCCCATGGTAGTAGGCCGTTGCCGCTGGATGAACAGGACCCCGAGGAGGCCGCTGCACCCCAGGCGGCTGGGGGTGGATGAACCGGACCCCGTGGAGGCTCGATGAACAATAGCCGGTGGAGGCTGGATGAGCAGTAGCCCGTGGATGAACAGTAACTGGTGGAGGATGGAGGAAGTCGACGGTGGATGAATAGTAGCATGTGGAGGCTGGAGCGAGGCAGTAGACGGTGGATGAACAGGACCCCGTTTCGACCATGGGCGCTCCAACACAAGTCCGTTTCCTCCGTTTTGCGGTACGCCACACCCCTCCCGATCAACAGGACCCCGTTTCGACTGTAGGCACTCGAACAGAAGTCCATTTCCTCCGTTTTGTGGTACGCCAGACCCTTCCCGATGAACAGGACCCCGTTTCAATCGTACACGGTTGAACAGAAGGCCGTTTCCTCCGTTCTGCCATACGCCAGAACTCGTTTCGACTGTTCCGTCCAAGCCGGTTGGCTCCCGATGAACACGAAGCCGTTGCTGCCGTCCGTTGCCTCTCCATGTACACAAGCCCTGGCCGTACGTATGCGCGAGTAGGCGTTCGAGACCCCGCCCGTATGTACGTACGTGGCCGTATTTTTTGGCATCTGGCTGTACGTACGTGTACATAGTTTAGAAGGGACTGCCTGAACTGCTACGTCGGGGCTCTACTACTACACGTGCCGCTGCTTGCTCGGCCACGGTTCATCGTTGCAGAGAGACCGATCGACTAGTATGTACGTACACGTTCGCGATCAGACAGACAACCCTCTACGTACGGTTCGACCGGGTGGGTCCTAGCGGCCAGGGAGGATAAGGAGGCACTCCCTTGCGTGCGAAGATATATGTCATGGGTCCCAGCTATCAGGGGGAGGAATCATTTATTTTGCGTGTAATAAGGAGGCACTTCCTTGCGTGCGAAGATGTAGGTGGTGGGTCCAGCTGTCAGCCTCACCGTGTACAGTCGTCTTTCGATGGCTGTCGTCCGTTGACAATATTGACTACGCCGCGCCGAGAGCACCAAGGCGGTGGACGACGGCGAGGCCTGCTGAGGGAACAATGTGGAGCCGAGGAAGATGAGGCAGTGGATGCCCACGTGGAGGGGAGTATGAGGGTTCACTGGTTCCGCTGTGGTGTGAGGTTGTCGTCGCCGGAGAATAATACGGGGTGTGTGTGAGTAGAGGGAAGCCCTGGCCGGCGGTGGGATTAGGGTGGGGCGGTGAGGCCTGCGTGGCAGCACTGCCGCCCATGGGAGGCAGGAGCAGGCGGTCCCGTCGACGCTGGTTTGGGCGGCTGGAGCAAGAAGATCAGAGGTTGAAGAAGCAGCACGGCTGTTGGATTAACATCCAATGATCCAGCTGCTAGAATCATTTGTTGACTAAGTTGACAAAGCCCTGCGTACGCGTCAGCTTAGTAGGCCCACAAGTCAGCCACCAAATCTGCCGGGTCCCAGCTATCATCGGGAGGAATAGTTTTTTTCGCATAATAAGGAGGCACTTCCTTCCGTGCGAATATTTTGCCGGTGGGTCCCAGCTATCTGTAGGAGCAATCATTTTTTTCGCGTAATAAGTAGGCACTTGCTTGTGTCGGGCCCTACTTTCAGCCTCTCCACTTACATCCCTCTTCCGATGGCTGTCGTTTGTTGACCATGTTCACCACGCCGCGCCGAGAGCACCAACGCGGTGGACAACCCATGTAAAAAAACACGGTGGACAACGGCGAGGCCTAGGAAGGGAATGACACGGAGCCGGCGAAGCCACAGGAGTGGATGCCCACGCTGAGGGGAGTACAAGGGCTGGCTGGTCGGTTGCGGGGTGAGGCTACCGTCGCCGAAAAATAACAGGAGGTGCGGGTGGGTAGATGGATGGCCTAGCCAGCGGTGGGAGTAGGGTGGGCCGATGAGGCCTGCGTGGCAGCACAGCCGGCAACGGAAGGAGGGAGCAGGCAGTCCCACCAGTGCTGGTTTGGGCGACTGGAGTAGGAAGATTAGAGATTGAAGAAGCACGACGGCGGTTGGATGGACATCAAACAGTCACTGCTCTGTGTTGACTAAGTTGACAAAGCCTTGCGTACGCGTAAAAAAAAATAGGACAGCGTCATCGCCAACCTAGTAGGCCCACAAGTCAGCCTCCAAATCTGTGGAAAATAGCATACAACCCATTTGCCATTATTTTTAATAACTTACAACCTATTTGCTAATTCTTAAGGATATTTTGAAGCCCATATTCTTTTTGTTAGCATTACAGACAATATTCTGGCAACTGCTAAAAAATTCAACAAAATTTTGCATATTCCGTTGGGGTCCGAACTCTTTAATCACGAAATTTCGAGTCACATTAAAAATAATTTTATTTAAGATTAAAATACAACCAAAATTTTCCCGCAAATAAAACAATGAAATTTAAAATATTGAAATCCTAAAAAAAAGAAATTTGAATCTAGTTGCCGGTTTTCTGTGTTTTTAAAATTTACAGCCCATTTCTTACTACTTATAGCCCATTTTCTGGGGAAGCCGAATACATTATCTCGTCTTTAAAGATTTGCAGCCCAGCAGTGCTGAGAAAAGCAAGTAGGCCTGAGTTGGGTATTGTCCAAAAAAAATAGAACTGGGCTAGCCATTTTCAGAAAGAAAAAAGATATCAACTGGGCTCGTCATGTGCTTAAATAAAAGCCTGGGCTAACGGGTCACAGCCCCCGCACAGCGCAGTTGATACCCTGCTCCGTCTCTAAAACTAAAAAACAACTGGGCGAGCTGCTAGGTGCCTATTCTTACAATATTTCTCTCTTTAATAAAGGAAATGGCAAGCCATTTGCCTTGTTTCAATGAAAATATGACAGTCACAACCGAGTTGAAAATGGCAACAACATCTAACTCAAGCTTACAAACGGTACAAAAGCCAAAGGATTAATTGTTCATCAAATTTAGACAAAACCTAGATTGAACATGGCAATAACATCTAACCCAACCACTGTTTTTGGCAGTCACAAACAAATGGATCAGTCTGATCCATAAAATCAACATCCTGTGCGAAATTTTTTACTGGAACATGACGGCAAGTTGTTGTAAATAGAAGCCGAGCACGTTCAGAAGCCCATTTGTCCACCTGAAACTTCTTTTTTTGCTGTTCAACATATCCATCCATGAGAAATTTCTTGTTGAAAAACTTAAGCCTCATGGATAATAGTAACCTCGCATTCAACAGGAAGAATGTGACAAAGCTTCTGTTTGCCTGGTTGGATGCATATCCTTCCATCGTTATTGTCCTCAAACGAATGTCATGAGAACTGAGAAAATCCCGGTGCTTATTACGCCACTGATTGGTTATATGTTTTTCTCCATGTGTTAGTTCCTAAGTAGACATGAAGATTGAAAACAGTTAAGGTCTAAAAACAGAAAATGTCGAAAGAGCGACAGCTGAACGATTAATTCTAGTACAATATATATGAGATTTCAATGTGCATGAAATCATCACCTTTATATACAAATTCTCCATACATGGTAAGCATCGCAGCAAGCCAATAATTGTGTTGAGATCATAACTAAACATTCTGATATATAAGATCTTGACAGAATCCAGCACCATTGATAGGCTATCCATGGACGAACTCTTCATTGAGCATATAACATAATATTAGTACCCAAATTGTACTCCAAGATGATATAAAACTTATGCGCACAAATGAAAAATGCAGCTTATGATTACAAATGTGTAGATGATAATATACGGTACCTGAATAAGTGTGGAGCCAAACACCAACTTGTGATAATTAAACGGATCAGAAATTACACCCAAGGTCTCCAGTTTAGGCGCAGAGACGACAGTTATTTGCGAAGGTATATAACAATAACAAATGAGCAACCTTTGAAGTGAAGGGGCATCTTCAATGATGAGCTGATGTCCTTCACAACAAATTGCAATGCTTTTTAGGTGAGGCGACTTTATTTGGAGACAACTGATAGGGATTTCTATTCCCAAAACAATCAGCAAGCGCTCCCGGGCAGGGCAACTAGAGTGGATGATGCTGTGTAGTGAGGCCTCCGACAGATAAATCACCACAAGCAAAAGTTTTTTTAGCAGTGGGAGTCGAAGCATTTGTACCAGATCCTCTGGTAGATGGCACCGGGCAAAGATGGCGGTGTGGAGAGAGGAGGAAAACCACGAGATGGACAACAGTGGTGTGGGAACAAATTCTTGGCCTTCAGTTCGTGGTATGTAATTTTTGTGGTAATGGTAGAACTCAAACTACTGGAGTTTTCGAATTCAGGGGATGTCAGCCAGGCGTCCACCATGCAGGCTATGGACAACAGGTAGCGTGTCGAGATGCAAAGGCATTGAACGGAGCCCTGGTGGGAGGAGATGACGGCTCTTAGGAGTTCAAAATCAGGACCGACAGATAGCTGACGTTAGTTGAGATTAAGGGGCGTGTCGCGCCATAGAGGGTGCCACCGAGTTGAGAGGACTTGGGTGCGGCAGCAATCCTTAGTGGGGAGAAGCGAGATGATCTCCCCAAGGATGTCATCCGGGAGATCGCTGATGCGGTCCACCCGAGATTCTACGGGTTCCTCAGATCCGTTGGGGGGGGGGGGGGGGGGCTCGCCACTTCTCCCCGCGCTGCCGGGTGCGCGATCTACAATCGGCGTCGCTGCTGGCCGGAGCCTCATCTTCTTGGCGCTTGGTCCAGCCGACTCCATTTTCCTTGCGGGCGTCGCGCCGAGCTCACGGGTTTAGCAGAGAAGCGAGAGACGAGCCTAGCGGCAGTGCGAGTGGGGAAGAAGGAGGGCTGGGGTTTTCTATAGGAGCGAGGAAGAAGAGGAGCATGCATTTTCTGTACGAGTGAGGAAAAGCTTTTCTGTACGAGTGAGGAAGATGTGAAGCGGGGGGAATTGGGGGGAGATGGAAGCGGGAGAGTCCAGCGAGCTGCAGTATAAGTGGAAGCGAGGAGGAAGGAGGGATTTTCTAGGATCGCCCCCTCTTCAAGAAAAATGGGCTTGTCCTCGCAAAAAACAAAAACAAATGGGCTTTAAGATGAATAGGATTTTGTATCGGTCTAGTCGGGTGCCCGTGTGTGTCGTACTGGAGGGCCTTAACACTAGAGGCAGCCCATTAGAGACAATCTCCAGCTCTCCAGCTTATTGCACATTCGAAAGAAAAAAAGAGACACCTCCAGCTTAATTATGGCTCCTCATCGGTAACATTTTTCAACTTGAAAAAAAGATATAGCTCCTTCACGGGCCGGCTTGGCATCCACCAAATTAGAGGATGTTGTACTGCATGCAGACACTCACACTGGTCGTAACGCAGCAAAATGAGGGGTCAAATAACATGCCCACATTATACATAGATTGTATAGGTTGACACGCTAGTCAACATTCACACTAAACTAAGCTTCACAAGATACGGTATGCATACTAGCTAACATTCACAAGCACTTAAGTTCAGCATGTTTACGCATCTAAATGATTCACAAGACTATAACCAATACAAAGCAGTGAGAAGGTGTAGAAATAAAGAAAAAAGATCGATGCTTCTCTCAGGAAAGGGCCTTCCTATGCACGCAATAATTTCCTGGGCATGCTTCTTTCTGCTCAATGTTGTGTGCACTTTGAGCATATTGGCAACTCCACAGCTAGCTTGATGGCTCATCTTGCAATTTACGCAGACACATTGCAGCAAACAGAGGAGGCAATAGAGATCACTCAACATCAGACCATTTTGTGCAGTTCCACTGAAATCATCTTCATTGTCCTGAATGTGAAAAGATAGGAAAGCGCTGTACTTAAAAGGTCTCGCAAAACAGTAGCACATATCAATAGCTCGGCATGACAAAACACGATCATCTGGACGAAGGGGATACTGACCTGCGTGAGGAAGATTTTGCATAATTTTATAGGTGGTTAGTTGATTTCCACTTTGGGATCTCCTATGATGGCACGGAGGAAATGCTATGTAATCAATGAGTGCAATTCCTTCTGTGTGGCTTTAGAAAATTTGTCCGACTATCCCCAATATCTTTTTTGTGCAGTTCCAGTAAAATAATGCACCGATGTTTGCACGAACCCTACTCGCCGGCCAGGCCATCAATGACTCAGTCTCTTTTATCTTGCGTTGACGGCGCGGCTGCAGTGCTTGTTTCCTCCTCCACACATGACAGGCTCGTTCCACACTACAAACAGCAAGTTAATGTACGAATAAGCTTATTTTATCTTACGTTGGTCATTCTACCTAGTTACGAATGTAGGAATACCTGGAGCACCGTGAGGTCAGCTGACAGCAGGTTCCACTAAAATTGAGGTTTGTGCTTCCGTTTGCACAAATAGACACCATATGGAGATAGACAACCCTATTTGCACAAATATGTAACATGGTTATTTAAGCAGTGTCATTTTTTTGCAGCGGCATATGATTAACAGCAGCATCTCATATGTTATAAATGGCATTACAGTGACAATATGAAAAAGTACCATTAACTAAGAGGTGCCATCACATCAAATCAACAATGGCACTAGATTAACGGGGGCTTACATTAACATGCATAACAATTGCATTATTACTCTGTGATGACAGATTGGGAGTAGCAATTGATTAGTACGTACGTGCACAGTTAACAGGAACGATCATTCTAACAAAGGGTGATACGGAAAGGAGAAACACATCGTCGTGTCAACCATTGTGCAATTAAATTTTGTGCAGTTCAACGGAGATGCAGCTATGTTACCGGTGTAAGAGTTTAGTGTAATGGCCCAAAACACTCTTTATGAGAAATAAAGCAAGATAGAAGCATTTCATAATATGGTTGTGGCATTGATTCAGTTTATCAATGGCAATAGATTGACAACAGCATTACTTAACAGCGACATCACATTAACAGTGGCATTGTTTCATTTTACCTGTGATGTTAGATTAACAGCAGCAGTAAGGGCATAGGGACAGGGGAGGCACAAGCACGTTTTACATCCGCCGAGGCATAAAGTGGTGAGGCAGAGGTGTTGCCAAGTGCAGCAAACATGCAAAGCATGTCTGGATTTGTGCATTTTTTTTTCTCATCAGTGACCTTTCCAATGTGACCACAAGAAATCTACACGTGCTCATTCTCGATTGCATTGTCGACCCAACACCCCCCACTTTTTATCCTTTTTCGACCAAGAGACCGGTCAGGCCAGCATCTTTATTTCCCTTTCCAACCAAGAGATCGGTTCGTTAGCCAGTATCTGCAGTACCTTTTTTACTCTAATAGTAAAAATTTAGGTGGTGTTTGAGTGTTCGACAAGCCGACGGAGCTAGCTACATGGGGAGCTTTGTAATACTAGAAGAATATCCACATGCATGATGCAGCGACATGGGGAGCAATCCTAACTTGATGAAAAAAAGGGATGCAGCGACGTGGGGAGCTGGGCAATTAGAACAAGGCCAGTTCTAAAATAAGTAATACCTCCAGTCGGCGGGATGTGGCGAGGCAGGCGGCGGGATCTGCCAACTCGACATCGGGGAGCAAGGGTGAGGAGGACCTCCCACGCCGGCGCCAGGTCAGAGAAGACGATGCGCGTCGGCTTCCTCCTACCACCAGCGACCACCAGCGGAAGGGATGCGACCGGATCTGTGTCAACCGGAGAGAAGAGAGAGACAAAGAGAGTGGACACTACCGTCTTGTTTAGACTAGCAAGATGCCCATGCATTGCACGGAACATCAAGATGCATTTGTATGAGTAGTTTATCTTGTGGGAGAAAAGGATGAACGAGGCAAGGCATTATTTGCAAATGTGGAGAGGGGTGTGGGTATCTTTTTGCAAAATTGCCATAGTTTCCTTCCTATCCGTCAGATATAAATCGGACGGCCTATATTCCAGGATGGTAGGCACACCATCATCACCAACTCTGTTTTTTTATAAGAGTAGAGAGTAGAGATAACAGGGACGTCGGGAAAGGATCGCGCACTAGTTTTGGCGCACGGCGTCCGGCGCTCTTTATAAAATCCAACACCCTCCCGCGCCCTCCCACCGCTCTGTGCCTCGCCACCGCTCTCTCCCCGCTCTTTCGCGCCTCGCCGCTGCTCTTTCGCGCCTCGCCGCGGCCGCGCCACCATGCCGCCGCACCGTCGGGGAAACTTGGGGCAACCGCGGCGTCCGCGCGTGCCCCTCCGGCGCCTTCTCCACCGAGATCCGGTTCGGTGAGATGCGCCTTGGCCTCGGCACTTTTGACACCGCCCATGAGGTTGCCCGCGCGTACGGCGCAACGGCGTGGCACCTCCGGCGGCCTCGTAGGGACATGAACTTCCACAACGTGCCGACGCGGGAGTGGGCGCAGGAGCTCACGCCTCCCCCGCGGCTTTTCACCGACGAGGATCATCGTGACAACCGGAGGCGGGAGCACCCTCTCGGCATCGCTGAGATGGACGAGGAAGCCATGGCGTTGTGGCGCCAATGCTTCCCGCAGGACATCATCAACGAGCGCGAGTTCTACGTGCAAAGGAGGGCGGAGAGGGAGAAGAGGAGGGCGGAGCGAGCCGCCTATAGCGAGGACAGGCATACGCGGAAGGCAGCTGCTTAATTCAACATCAAGCTAGGAGCAGCGTCGCCCTGGGACTCCGAGGACGATCGGTATCTTGACGCCTTCATTGAGACATCGGAGGAGGACATCACCGAGGCGGAGTCGGACAATGAGGAGTAGTTGAACTATCTATTTTTTTTATCTATCTATGATATATCTATGCTGAGAACTATCTATGTATCTATCTATGCCAGTATCGACTCGGAGTCGAATGTGTATCGAGTCAGAGTAGAAAGGAGAAAAAATATAGCGTGTCTGCTGGAGCGGCACGCACGCGCAATTTTTTGCAGCGGCCGCTTGAGCATGGTTAATAGTATAGCCAACTGCCGGCTATATGGAGTTGCCATGTCACATATAGTTGACCTAATAGCCAACACGTATAGTAGTAAGTTGCTAAGAAGTAGTACTTTATTAATACATGACCCACCTTACATTCTCACAATGTTTCTTGGAGCTCATGCTATAGTCGGCTGTTAATCTGCAGCCCGCTTCTCTTCTCTCTCCTATTCTCTCTCATCCAACTCAGCAAAAATATAATAATTTAATCCTTACAGCCTGCTGATTGTACCTTATTATACTTGTTAGAGCATCCATAATGTTTGGAGGCAACGCTGCCTCTAAGGTGGGCCCCTCGTCCAACCTCTAATTTTAGCTGAAAAGTGTGTAATGTATAGCGACTGCACATTGTCACTAAGTGGACCCCGGGTTCAAATATAATGCATGACAAGTGGGGTAAAGAGATTATTTTAATCAGGTGAGAGGCTTGGAGGCCGCCTCTTCCCTTGGAGGCGTCGCTAGGCATTTTTTGCCAAGAGGTTGTGCGCACAATGTATGGCGACGGTGCAAAAGAACTAGAGGCGGCGTTAGAGGCGAGAAAAACCACAATGTATGGCGATAGTGCAAAAGTACTAGGTGACCTTGCGCTTGGCTCTTCGCCTCTTCCAGAAGTCGAACAATGATGATGGTACTACAGTCGTACTACTACTGTATATACTTCTGGCAATCTGACACCAAATGAACTGCTGCATGTCCATCGCTTGTATAAAGCAAAAGCTTCTCCTCGTGCTGTGAGCCACCGCGCGCGCGTGGGCGAGGGAGAGGGCGTAGTAAGCAATCTTCTCGTCGTTATGCGAGTTGACGGGACACATCAAAGTTATTTATTACTCTCTCCAAAAAGGGCCAACCATGTCCATGGCTACCATCCCGTGCTCCATCATTGAGTACGTGCATGATTCACGTGCCATCGTGGAGAAAAAATATTGCGTAGTACGTGCCATCGAAGTGCACGACTCACTTACGCACTTCTTATCTCCATTTTCTTGCATGACACGTGCACCTTGATGCTAGATGTCCCGTGTATTGGCAAAAGGATGAACAAAGCTCATATAAAAAAAGTGGAAGAACATAGATTCCCGACGACCGAGAAGGAGCAAGTAACCTCGCAGTGGAACTTCATATGCTGTCGTAGTCAGCTTCCACATTTCTTTTCTTTACTTTTCACTAAGAACTACAAGCCTTCCCTGTACGTGAATAAATCTTGCTTGCTGCACTTACGTACGTGGTAGGACCAACATGGTGTCCAATCTCCGTTTAGGGGTTGTTTGGTTCCCAGACACAGTTTGCCAAGCCAAAATTTGGCAGCCACGGTTTAGTTGGCATGTGTTTGATTTTTGCCACACTTTGGCTTGCCACACTTCATTGCCCCTATGGTCCACGTGTCATAGAGACAATTTTTTTGCCAACTTTTGCCAAAGTTTGGCGTCCAATTTCTCAGCCACCCTTGTGTGGCTGGCCACACTTTGGCTTGGCCACACTAGTCTCCAACCAAACAGACCCTTAGTTGCTAATTTTGTGTTACCAAAGAAAACATGGGGTTCATTTTTAAATTAAAGTAGTCAAAACCAGCATGGAGCTAATCAGCTACATTGAACATTCTTTTCTACCAGAAAAAAAAACACTTCGTTCTGGTATATTTACAAAAAGATATATTCATAATCTCAAATGTTATTATCAACTACCCAAATGTTAATTTCTTACTATTTAGAGCATGCACAGTGGGCATGCTTCTGTCAACTCAATGTTGTAGTGGGCATGCTTCTGTCAACTCAATGTTAATTTCTTACTATTTCTTACTATTTAGTGCTTGATAAGATAGTTTTATCTTAAGCATGTCACGTAATCTAGAGGAGACATCAAAATACATTGTAGTGGGCATGCTTCTGTCAACTCAATGTTGCGTGCACTTTGAGCAAGTTGGGAACTCCACTGCTAGCTTGGTGGCTCGTCTTGCAATTGACGCAGACACATTGCATCACTTGTGCAAGGCCCAGAGGTTAATTTGAGAACAAGTACCTCGAGGTTAATTTCACAGACATACAAAAATTATCAAAAAGTAACGTGATAGACCTTCAATTAACATGTGTTCAAAAAACAAAAAAATTCAAAAATTACAGAACAAAGACCTCGAGGTTCAACTAATAGGACGGAGGATTGTAAATGTTTAATTAAGCCAAATAAACATTTGCAGTGACCCATCCAATTAGTTAATATCGACCCCACTTCCCATCCGGTCACCCATCTCATGACTACTCCAGCCTCAGCACAGTTAACTTGGGAGTTCTGTTAGATGAGCTATGGGTAGGGAAGCTGGTCCTCGCTGATATAGGATGCCTCTTCGTATACTTTGTTGCGTACACGGATGACAGCCTGTTGCCGCCCAAAGGCGAATGCCACGTCCCCCTCTAATGTAGAAGCATCCCTCCCTCGTATAGCTGCTTCCTGAGTTTTCCCCTGTTTTTTGCCGCCTGCCCACCTATAGAACCGCCTAGCGCCGGCCAATTCCTCTCCAAACACCTAGTGAGGCGGTTGAACTGAACAAGTCTAGACTTGTTTCTAGTGGATTCGTTGACATGGCACCGGAAGGGTGTGATAGCTGACTTTGACAAAATAATAGCCTACCACATTGGCATAAATGAGCATGGGGCCCACTTGTCAACTTGCTGGACGGAAGAAGTAACGCAAGACAAAATGGAGTGCGGAAGGGTGCGAATCGATTGGCTCACGTGTGATGACCACTGAAGAAATCCACTCAGATTGTACGTAAACAAATTCATGCAAACACGACCGGATTTCATTACATTTACTCCACGCGGATTGAGTAGTAAACAAGTCTAGACTTGTTTGTTTCAACCGCCACGTCAAAAATAGCCGGTTTCCACGCGGAGTAGGTTTCTTGGATTCCACATGGGTTTAATGTAGGCGTTTAAATGCGGCGAGGAGGCTCATTCAGCCGGGCGTGCAGTGGGCGACGCCCTCGGCCAGCGCGCCACTTCAATGGCGGACGCAGTGAGAGGTCGTGTCTGCCCTGTGCCGCCTTGACCGTGGACCTTAGTACATTAGTCGTTTGATTCATAGGATTGAATCCTATAGGAATTTTTACTAGTATGGAATCACGTGTACTACTACAACATTTCATTGGAAATCTAGAATCCGCTCCAACTTTTTTTTCACTTCCTTTCTCTCTCCTGTGGCATCAAACACTCAGTGCTAATACTATGGGATTCAAGTGGACATGCCACTCGAATCCTTTGTTTTTCCTATTCATGCGTTTTAAGAATCCTAGTACTTGCTCAAAATGATGTGGAGTTCCATTCCTCTTGGCCAATGTGTAATTCTCTATATGTACAGTCTTTCACGGACGGAGGGAGTAGGTTGAGACCGTGAGCGTGTGTGTTGCGTCGTGTGTTGTGTGTCGCATGGATGCATGGGTGTTGCGTGCGTGCATGTGTACGTGTGAGTGTTGCATGCATGCATGAGGCTTCTACTCCCTCCCATTGACATGTTCATATTTCAAGCTTCATTAAAACGATGCATGCAAGAATTAAGAGAAAACTCACCGATGCATGTAAAAGTTCTGGTCTTTTGTTCTTCACGCATGCATGCATGCATTCCAATTAATACATTCGTAAACACAATTTTCTTGAGGAAAACGAGCCCATTATTGAGTACTACTTTTGGAAAAAAAATCTTTCAGGCACTCATCATTTAATACTACCTTGGTTGATGATTTTTTTATTGACCTGCATATAAACCGGAAGGAGGGAGTAGGTGTGCCTTGGCCAATGGTTCTTGTTGTTGGACAGGATGAGAGTAGAGGCACACTGTAGATAGGAAGTCTTGGCGATCCATTATTCCCCATCTCGGTCAGAGAGAACTACTTTATTCACCTAGTCAGTGAAGTGACGATACACGCTGCAGCAGAAGGGACACTCAATTAAAGCTGAGCCAGCGTGTTGTTGTTACTAAATCAGCCTTACCCTGTACTGCCGTCATGTTTGCCAGTGGAGCATGCTTCCGCAAGAGGTTCGCTTCTGCAAATACGCCTACACACCTCTCTCTTCCATTAACTGACATATGGGCCCTCTTGTGGTAGACCCACATGTCATTGGCTTAACTATTTACACTCTGAAGGACAGAGGGCCACGGAGTTGCAAAATCATTAAATGAAGGATGCTTACCACTAACAAGTTAAGCACCTGTGCCAAGACGTTCTTGTTTATTGTAGTACTCCTCACGCATGCATGCGTTGTGATTAATACTACTCCCTTCATCCATATATATATAGGGCCTAATGTATTCTTCGAGGTTGCCTTTGACTATTGACTAGATTTTATATAATTTGAAAATTATATCATTCGAAGATCCTTTCACCGTTTCACGTACGAAATTAACGGTATGATTTGAGCAACTTGCATGCCCTATACTGCTGAACTGTTGCACGTCCACCATGAGGACGAGGGAGAGGGAGAGGGCGCTGTAGTCAAAACCCTCTCCTCGTCCTGTGAGCCACTGCGCACGTGGGCCAGGGAGAGGGCGTAGGCGTATGTAGGGGCTGTTTGGATTGTGACTATCTTAGGCCCTAACTGGATAGAGGGAGTACTGGCGAATGCTCACAATCTAGTAGTTCATTGGTTGGTTTCGATTTTTTAATTGAGTAGTGAGTACACTTGATGGTGTGCTGCTGCCGTCCAATATTCTCGCGTGGTGGTTTCTAAATAAAAAAAGAGGTACTTACTGTGGGAAAGGTGAAGTGATGGTTGCTTCGTCCGAGCAAGGGAATATTGGAGTACCACGGGATTCAACGAAGAGTGAAATGATGGTTGCTTCATCCGAGTAACTTATTATTGCGGCGAAGGTGGGGCTCTGTGATTTGATTGCTCACTAGTCATTATTACTGTGGTGCAACGACCAAGGTGAATCTCCCCTGCAGTTGTGCACTCAATATTGGTGCATGGCAGGTGGAGCCGGACGAAGGATGTCCCACATGTCGGCGAAACAAAGTTGAATGGTTTCTGGCATAATTTTGCAGCATAATGAAATTGTACTGTAATGCTATGAAGGTTCCAACTTTGGTTCCCGCAGAAAAAAAAAGGTTTCAACTTAGGATTCATGTGTCCTCTTGCCTCAACATTGTCTCGTTACAACATTCCATCAAATACAAATGAAACTACCATGGCTGCTAATGCATCTCAATGATTCGCAGATCAGCGCCAATATTCACATCACAACTGAAGACAAAGTTGTGAGAAGGTGTCAAATAAAGAAAAATGGAGTATAATTGATCAATGATGTTCGTAGGCATGGCTCCAATTCCTTGCCACAGTTTTCATTGGTTGGCAGCTAGTTTCACGCAGCTCTGTAGCCAAGAAAGAGGTGTATGGAGGACATCACAATCCGATCATTTTGTGAAGTTCCACTAAAATCGAGCTTATTATCCCTGTTTGCAAAGATATTTAGTCAGTGTGATTACAATAATAGTTGAACTAGATGATGAAACATAACACTCACAAATAGAAGCCGATCACCTCTGCGATCTCTCTTTAAGACTAACTACTTGTTGGAGAAGATTAGGCTCGGAGTTGGATGAGGAGGATAGCAAAACCAATCTCCCTTTCTACAGTCCCACAAAAATGTAAAAACATTGCCCGTGTGACATTTTGTCGGAACTGCACAAAACACGCTTAAGAAAAAAGTGATTTGTGCAGTTCACCAAAAGGTCGCAATAGCAACGAGGTGAAATGGATAGCCCTGTTTGCAAAAAGAGGTAGAAAGGAAACAATTACTGCCTAATAAAGGGTTGAAGACACATACGCCGACAAAAAAGAAGCATATTCCATGTCATAAGGGAAAGATAGCAGCATGGTGGATTATCAAAAATGTTGTGACGACGAGATTGCAAGATGGAAAGTATGCCGGACGAGCTACGTTTTGGGCAAAGAACTAGGGAAGATCCACATGCAGGATTTTCCACATGCAGCAACGTGGGAAGATGGGCAGTGGAGCAAGGCCGGAGGGGATACCTGGGGGTCGTCGGGATGTAACTAGGAGGGCAGCAACGGGCGGGATCTGCCCATACTGTGGCAGTGAGCAAGTGGCATAGGCCCTACCGCGCCGGAGCTTGGTCAGAGAGAATGGCGGGTACCGCAGATCGGGACGTGCTGCCTCGGCGCCGTCGAACGGAGAAACGATGCGCATCCTCCCTTTTTGCCGGCGGACGGGATACAGCCGGATTAGTGACCAACGGTGAGAGAGAGAGGCCACCGCTGCCTTGTGTGAGATACTGTGAAGAGAGACAAACCCCGGCAGGCAGGCTCCATTGTATATAGTGGAGCGGACTACTTTTTTCTCCATAACAATCATTTTATATTCTATGTACGTGCCATTGAGCAATATAACTTTATTTAAAAATAATGCGGTAACACATCAAGTCGAACTTTGTTTCATGCACGCGTGGTACACGACCTCCGTAGGTAAACAACCGCTACACGCTCTCAAGTTAGCACGTGGGCTGCCATTGCGTACAGAAATGAGCTCCACCGTGTACCCGCGCGGGTGTGGCTGGTCACGAAGCGTGAGTACGTGCAGCTATTCTCTTCGTATACGTACACCACCTATGTGGGTTTGTGTGAGAGAAATACAAACCTAGAGAGAGATAGTGTGTGGGTTCGTGAGTGTTTTTTGGGAGGGGGGGTGCGTGAGAGATAGACAGGGAATATGTGTCGATTATATCTCAACCAAAAAATGAAACTTATGCAATGTGTGTGAAACAGAGGCCTGGATATAGAATATATAGAGGGGGCGATCCATGAGAAGAGAGTGGAGGCATCATCGGCGTGAGATATCCATAGAATCGAAGAGAGGGATGAAGTGTGTGTGTGTGTGCGCGCGATCAATAAAGAGTGCCATCGAATTTGTGTGTGCCCACGTCAAAGCACTACAAAAAAAAAACCACTTCCGTGATGATACGTGTTTGTCACAGTAGGTCACGTTTTTTGTCATGCATGTACATGCATGACGATTTTATGACAGAATCAAGATAGTCATACCTGTGCTATCGTAGAAGTGTTCCATGACAATACCAAAATTATCATCACGGAAGTGTCCACTTCCATGATGATAAATGCCGCGTCGTGGAAGTGCTTTTGTCAAGGGTAACCGACACGTGGCATCACCGTAACGGGTCGCCGTTAAGCTATCGGGTCCGGTTTTGGATCCGATAACACGCTAACAGCCACGACCAATGGCGATTTTCCACATGTAAAATTCTCATTGGCCGACGGAACCACGTGTCAGCTCCGCATTGGCACAGATGTCACTCATCCAATGGGCGAGATGCACCTATGATATGTTGACACGTGGACCAGCCCAAAAGTGGCCCATAAAGATTAAATGGGCCGGCCCAGCTAAAGGCCCACAAGATTTTGTAGACCATAATGGGCCGGCCCAGCTAAAGGCCCACAAGATTTTGCAGACCATAATGGGTCGGCCTAGCTAAAGGCCCACAAGATTTTGCAGACCATAATGGGCTGGCCCAGCTAAAGGCCCACAAGATTTTGAAGACACTAGTGGGCCGGCCCGTTAACAGGCTGCCATGTTTTGGGCCAAATGTCGGCCCGTATTTGATCCGGTCCATTAACAGTCTGCCATGTTCTGGGCCTAATAAGGGCCCATATGAGATCTGGCCCGTTAATAGCCTACCACGTTCTGGGCCATATTACGACCCATATCAGATCCGACCCTTTAAGAGCCTTTCATTCTTTGGGCTAAATTATGGCCCATGTCAGATTCGGCCCGTCAACTGGACGTTGTGCTTTTGGGCCCACCTGTGGCCCGGTTAGGATTTCTGTTTGCTAAAGGCCCATTTAATAGTACGGCCTGATATTAGTTTCGGCCTGTTAAAGGCCCGTTTAACATTTCGGCCCTATATTTATTTCGGCCTGTTAAAAGCCCACCATATAGTTGGGCCTAATTATGGCCCGCTTTGCATCCGGCCTGCTCACAGCCGATAATCTGATTGGGCCAAAGAAGGACCGAGACAATTTTGGCCTGTTAACGTCCTGTGATGTGATTGGCACAATCATGGGCCGTGGTCTATTTCAGCCCGCTGTCGGCCCATGAGCTGTTCGGCACGTTTCAGGCCCAACCTACTTTTCAGGCTACTAAAAGCCCATTGAATTTTCCTGCCAAAATGGGGCTAGCGGTTTACTCGGCCTATTAAAGGCCCGAAACTACTAGTGGGCCAGTTTACATTAAGGCCTGTTAACAGACCAAGATTACTGGGCCTATGATGCGGCCCATACATAGTGATTTGCATGACGGCCCGATTATGTACCGTAATCTTACGGTTTGGCCGGTTTACTTTTCCTGGAGCGATGACAAGATATATTGTCGGGGTAATCTCGCGACATATGCCAGGGGGTGGCTTATCATGGATGGGGACAGGAGTACGTCGTCGAGCCCTGGAAGCGGGAGTGAGCGAGATCTCGAACGAACACGAATCTTACCCAGGTTCGGGGCTCTCTGAGGAGATAACACCCCTAGTCCTGCTCTGCGGGGTCTCCGCATGATGACTATGATCAATCTCATAGCTACAAGCTTGCTCCTTGAGCTGTTCGCTGGAGGAAGGAGAAGGGTAAGGCTAGCCCTAGTGCTTCTCTAGCTATGTATGAGTATAATGGTGTGGAAGATGAGCTGAACCCTTTGCATGGGCGAACCTGGGGGGTTTATATAGGCCTATCCCCCAGGAGTACAATGGTAATTGGGCCGGGTGTAGGACCCGGATGTCAGCGTCTATGGGCGCCGGGTTCTCTGCCGGCTGCTGGGGCCTGCCGCTTGGTTGGTCCTGCCGGCTGCCGAGGATTCGGCCGACAGGTGGGGCCCGCCGCTTGCGGGCCATGCTGATTGCCTTTTGCTGTAGTCTCGCCCTTGATGATGAGGGCCTCGTTAGCGGAGGCATGGCTATAGTCCGCCGCCTGGCGGACGTTCACTGTAGCCACACCCCGTCTCGTTGGAGTAACGGCCCGTTGACTCCGAGTGGAGGGAGAGGCTGGCTACTGGAAGCCGGTCTGTCGCTGAGGCCGCCTTCTTGAGGTGCGCTATCTTCCATTTGCTCAAGGATAGGTAGGGCCCACCGCCTACGGGCCGTACCGACCAGCCGTCACGGCTTGAGGCTGTTCAGCCATGTCCGGGCCGTGCCCTGGAGCATGAGCGGAACGTACTTCACGGCGACGCGCTTGTTGCCGTTTGCTATGCTGACGGCCGTGGAGTAGTCGACCAGCCAGTCCTCTAGGTTCACGGAGCCGTTGTACTTGGGAGTATCTCGGGGAAGCGAGAACCCTTTGGGGAAGGGCTCGTCGCGAATGCGGGGGCCGAAGCAGGCCGGGCCGATTGCATCTTCTTCTTCTACGGCCAGGGGCCGAGCAAGCCGCACGATCCGGTGGCGCGTGTCATTCTCTCCGACTCCTTCACGGGGGCCAAGCCGGACTCCCAGAGTCGGGTGGTCCATAGGCGGCGGAGAGGCTAGCCTCTCCCTGCGAGGAGGAGGCGGAAGCTCGTCCTGCCGGTGCTTCACTCGTGGGCGGCTGTCATGGCTGCGCACGACTGTAATGCGAGTGCGCCAGCAGCCGGCTCCGGGTCCAGCTGACCGCGGTTCCCGCCTGCTGGGGACCGGGAGGTCGCCCCATGCTCACGGCGGGGGGGGGGGGGGGATGGTCCTCGGCTTGCTTGCCAGCTGTCATCGCGCGATGCAACGCGTCTTGCTGCGTGGTCGCAGTGTCAAGGAGCTCCTGGAGGCATGCCATCTGGCTGCGACGCTCGTCACCCTCCAGGTTATCCAGCTCGTCTGCTGCCGCCTGGGGGCGCGCAGGTTCTCCATGGGAGTGGCTTAGACTGGGCGTCCGACTCCCAGCATGCTGGCTATGGCCGCGCCGCGCTGCCGAACGGCGCCGGCTCGGCAGCAGCCGGCGTGCCGCTTGCTATGCGGTCGATCTCGCGCTGGCAGGCCTAAGTGCGGCGCCTCATGGCCGCCATCTTGTTGGCGCTTTCAAGAAGCAAGACACGGAATGCCTCAAGTGTCACCCCATCAGCGTTAGCAGCCACTGGGGTGGCCAGGCCCAGCATGGCCGCTCGCAGCGGGTCCTCGGCAGCCCCAGCGGAATCGTCGCCGTGGCCAGAGACCTGCACCTCTGTGATGGTACTGGCGTCGGTGTTGCCGGTGACAAGGGGGAGCGGATTGTCGATGACCACCACATTGGTAGGGAATTCATTGGTGGAGGCCGTGTCGGAGTCGATGGGCATCGCGACGGGCTCAATGGAGGGGTCGGTGGAGCCGACAGACTCTGCGTCGGAGGCCGGCTCGTTGGTGATGCCGAGCTTGCCGAAGAGGTCGATGAGGCAGCTCGCAGGGGACGCCGCTCCTGCACCGGAAGCGGGCTCGTCAGAGAGGCTGGCCTTGCCGAGGTGGTCGGCGAGGCAGCTCGTGGGGCAGGCCGCCCTTGCGCCAAGCGGCGCGCTGATGCATGCGCCAATGGGCGCGCCGGGCTGGCTAATCAGGCCAGGTGCGACCTGCTCGTCGGAGCGGAAGATGGTTCCCGTCCAGAGCATGTCTCCGGCCAAAGCTGTGCTGAGCCCCACGGTGGGCGCCAAATGTCGAGGTAATCTCGCGACATATGCCAGGGGGTGGCTTATCATGGATGGGGACAGGAGTACGTCGTCGGGCCCTGGAAGTGGGAGTGAGCGAGATCTCGAACGAACATGAGTCTTACCCAGGTTCGGGGCTCTTTGAGGAGATAACACCCCTAGTCCTGCTCTGCGGGGTCTCCGCATGATGACTATGATCAATCTCGTAGCTACAAGCTTGCTCCTTGAGCTGTTCGCTGGAGGAAGGAGAAGGGCAAGGCTAGCCCTAGTGCTTCTCTAGCTATGTATGAGTATAATGGCGTGGAAGATGAGCTGAACCCTTTGCATGGGCGAACCTGGGGGGTTTATATGGGCCTATCCCCCAGGGGTACAATGGTAATTCGGCCGGGTGTAGGACCCAGATGTCAGCATCTATGGGCGCCGGGTTCTCCGCCGGCTGCTGGGGCCCGCCGCTTGGTGGGTCCCGCCGGCTGCCGAGGATTCGGCCGACAGGTGGGGCCTGCCGCTTGCAGGCCACGTTGATTGCCATTTGCTGTAGTCTCTCCCTTGATGACGAGGGCCTCGTCAGGGGAGGCATGGCTACAGTCTGCCGCCTGGCGGGCGTTCACTGTAGCCACACCCCGTCTCGTCGGAGTAGCGGCACGTTGACTCCGAGTGGAGGGAGAGGCCGGCTACTGGAAGCCGGTCTGTCGCTAAGGCCGCCTTCTTGAGGTGCGCCGTCTTCCGTTTGCTCACGGACAGGTAGGGCCTTCCACCTGCGGGCCGTACCGACCACCCGTCGTGGGAGCATAGTCCTGCTGACGAGGGCTGCATCACGGGCCGCGTGGCTACAGTGCCGCGCCAGGCAGAGGGGTGTCCACTTGGTCAGCCCGCCCTGTAGCCATGCCCCGCCTGGATTTGGGGGTACGGGTGGCCCTCTAGCCACGCCCCATCTTATCGTATTGAATGGGTGCAGACTCCAAGGGGAGGAGGGGCCGTTAGCTAGGACCCGGCCTCCCCCGAAGCCGCCTTCTGAGGGTTCACCGCCATCTGGGAGTCGGCCTCTTGGGCCAGCCGGCCGAAGGGAGCTGGTCACACGTCCGGGGGGCGCAAGGGGCTTAGCTTGCCCTGTTGTCTTGAAATACTATGGGGCGCTAGTGAGGCTACCCGTGGTCAATCCCTCCGACATACATATACAGTAAAATAACTGCAGCATCGTGAATAAGAAAAAACCTAGACTATACTATAAAGAAATTACGGCATATTACATCCACTAGGCATCAAAGTTCACCACTATGATAATAAAGCACAAGCAGACAGTAGATTACATACACTGGGCATCAAAGATCGCTACCAGTGCAAATAAACACGCCGACAAAATAATATACAAAACCGACAGCACTTAAATAGAGTTCAAGAAAGGTTAGCCCTGCTCGGGAGCTGCAGCGCAAGCAGCGGAGCAAGCTGATGAGACTGCGCTTGTTTGACGCTTATATCCTCCCCACTCTGAAAGAGAAACAAGCAAACAGATGACAGGTTTTGCACATATAAGTATCAGTGCTGACAATTCATCACATTTCTTATTGGCGAATAAAGTGACACAGTTTAAAATAGCATTAACACAATATGGTATTGTTCAGGTTAAGACATGGCAGGAAATGACATTGTGAAGGAGTTGGCAGCTTCACGACACCACTGGATTACAGATCAAGAACTCATAAGTATCAATGGTTAGTGTGCTATCAATTTATCCCATTTCAGATTGACAAATAAAGAGATGGTTTAAATAATAGTAGAATGATATGACATTAATTGTTCATAGTTAAGACATTGCAGAATATGACATTGTGTTGTAGTGGGTCATTTCACCACACCACTGGATTACGGATCAAGAACAGAAGCATACATGCAGTGCAAAAGAAGATCACTTGCTCTGTATAGTTTAATTTACATGGTATGAAGAAGGAACTTGGTTGTACAACTGAAAACTTAAATTGAGAAAGACAAACTTTTGTTTATGAACTTCATAATAAACTTTAAACATGCAATTTGATGCAAACACCTAAAATAAACAGCTGTTGCAGTCCTGCCTAACCAAATATACACAACAAAGTTTGAAGGCTTGAGAAGGACAAACTTACATTAGTAGTGAAGACCGGCTCTATAAAGCCCTTGTCCATGCTGATGTGGGGGGGGGGGGCAATTCAAGAAGTTTACCACAGAATCTTCTTCATAAGCATTGCCTTTATTCTACATTTTGTTAAGAGTAAATATAGATGTGATAATATAAGAAAAAATGGAGAATATTTAAGATAAGATGAAGAGTGATGCTACATAACCAAGTAGCTATAAATGTAAGTACATTGATACAGGGAAAAGGTACAACCAAGAGCAATGCAGAGATAAACTTCTTCAGTACCATTGGTGTTATCCAACCTTATGGTAAGAGTAAATATAGATCTGATGTGTAGAAAATGGAGGGCAAAGGAAAATAAGCTGCAGAGTGATGGTACATGAACAACTAGCTGTCAATATAAGTACACTGATAAAGGATAGCAGGTACTTACAAGAACAATGCAGAACTAAACTTTTTCATTGGCATTGGGTATATTCTACATTAATGTAACCATTAATACAGATCTAATAATTTGGAGCGAACAATTGATAAGCAAGCTATCATGCATACTGCTGTCACATAATGAACCAGGTATGAATGCAAGTACAGTGATACAGGACAACAGGTACTAACAAGAGCAAAGCAGCGGGCAGCATATTTGCGATATCCTGTCGTCCTTTTCAAATCGGAATTCTTCTTCGAGCAGATTTCCTGCAAAAGAGATCCGTAAGGCACATGCGGAAAAGTAGAAGTTCAAATTGTCATGTGATATCATAGACAGTACCTCATCCTGGGAACGAGACCAGTGCATACCAAGGTTTTTCCATTCAATGTATTCTAAATTTAGCACAGGAGACTTCACCAAAAATTCGTTTATAGACTTGCCATCAAAGTGTGATTTCCTCAGGTAACACCGATACTGCTGCAATGCTTCCTTGAAAAGCGCAAGCAAGCTTTGCTTGTCATGACTATCCAGATTGATCCTCACCTACTTACAACAATGTAATGTAAATCATTGATGTGTTCAATCAGCAGAAAACAGGAAAATAATCACCATGAATAATAGCACTTACATGTAAGTGGGATAGGAAGATGTGAAAATGGTGTTTGTCTTCACTATAATCTTCCCATGATGGGAATATATGCATGTAGTCCCTAACAACATTGAAAGCATTTTCTTTTAAACTGGGAATAACTGGAATGGGGTTCCAATCTGCAGGAATTGGCCGTCTGTGCAGTTGGGATAGGTCTTCGGCCGGTGCACTTGCTGTACTTTTTGCTGGAGTTGGATTTTTCTGTGGTACGGCTGGTGCTATGGCAACTGAAATCGGCATACCTTTTGCTGGAGTGCAGGTCCTGTGTGGTGGGGCTAGTGGTGTGGCCAGTGAAGTATGGGTATAGTCTGCTGGAGTCGGTCCTACGTTTTGTGTCACTGGTTGTAGAGCCAATATAAGTGGGGTGCTATCTGATTTCTCTGGCACCACCATGTTTTTCAAGGACTTTGCTGGTGCTCCTTCAGGTTCAGCAATCACCCTCTTCCTTTTTGATGTCTGATGCACAAGAACAACATTTGAGTGAAAAAACATGGTATGATGACAGATGGAATATGTATTGATAATGGATGGGCACGGCATCTTGACATATATGATGAGTAAACTAAGCAGATGGCGGTGCAGCAAAGTAGAAGAAATGCAAGATACGCGCAATCAATAAACCCTTGCCAAATTAGAACATGCACCTTGGTGGGTGAACAGGACAGGCCATCTGCCTTCGACTCCTCGAGGTCAGAATAGTCATTAGGATCATATTCTAAACAAGAATCTGCAGGTGGGGAGCGTATGAGTTTCATTGCATCCAGAATGGAACTCAATGCCTCGGTGCCAATTTTGTTAGTCATTGCAGTGTTCCACAATATTCTTCTGATGCACGAATTCTCATATTCATTGTGATTACATACAATATCTGAGAAGCATGAAAACATAAATAGTAGTGAGATTATCTTTGTAATGCAGATGATATTCTAATATAGGGGCTCCCTGTAAACCCTTGTGTGCTATCACTGGATTCTGATGAGAGAGCACATGTGTGCTGTAATATGGTGCGTGCATTAATATAATCTGGCACAAGTACACACAAAAATAGGCTCCACAAGTAAGGATAGTTGGCATATGATAGGTTCATAATATACTGTATAGAGAGTTTATTGCCAAACCATGATAACAAGAGCACACAGCAACTAGGCAGATCGTAGTGTACATAAAAGGGGTACACCATAACCAGCATATATAAATCGAGAAAGTGGAACTGGCTGGAAAATACGGTGTTGTATTGTCGCTACTAATTGAAAGCCTATTGATACGTCTCCAACGTATCTATAATTTTTGATTGTTCCATGCTATTATATTATCTGTTTTGGACGTTTCATATGCATTAATATGCTATTTTATATTATTTTTGGGACTAACATATTAATCTAGAGCCCAGTGCCAGTTTCTGTTTTTTCCTTGTTTTTGAGCATCGCAGAAAAGGAATACCAAACGGAGTCCAAATGGAATAAAACTTCACGATGATTTTTCTTGGACCAGCAGACACCCAGGGGATTTGGAGTCCAAGTCAGAAGAGCCACAAGGCGGCGACAAGGGTGGAGGGCGCGCCCCCTGCCTTGTGGGCCCCTCGGGACTCCCCTAACCTAGCTCTTCCTCCTATAAATTCACATATATTCCAGAACCACCAGATGCATCCACGAAAACACTTTTCCACTGCCGTAACCTTCTGTAGCCGTGAGATCCCATCTTGGGGCCTTTTCCGGCATCCTGCCGGAGGGGGAATCGATCACGGAGGGCTTCTACATCAACTCCATTGCCCTTTTGATGATGCGTGAGTAGTTTACCTCAGACCTACGGGTCCATAGCTAGTAGCTAGATGGCTTCTTCTCTCTCTTTGATTCTCAATACAACGTTCTCCTTGATGTTCTTGGAGATCTATCCGATGTAATCTTCTTTTGCGGTGTGTTTGTCGAGATCCGATGAATTGTAGATTTATGATCAGATTATCTATGAATATTATTTGAATCTTCTCTGAATTCTTTTATGCATGATTTACTATCTTTGTATTTCTCTTTGAATTATCGGTTTGGTTTGGCTAACTAGATTGGTTTTTCTTGCAATGGGAGAGGTGCTTAGCTTTGGGTTCAATCTTGCGTGATTTCACCCAGTGACAAAGTAGGGGTAGCGAGACACGTATTGCATTGTTGCCATCGAGGATAAAAAGATGCGGTTTTCATCATATTGCTTGAGTTAATTCCTCTACATCATGTCATCTTACTTATGGAGTTACTCCGTTCTTTATGAACTTAATACTCTAGATGCATGCTGGATAGCGGTCGATGTGTGGAGTAATAGTAGTTGATGTAGGCAGGAGTCGGTCTACTTGACACGGACGTGATGCCTATATGCATAATCATTGCCATGGATATCGTCATAACTTTGCGCTTTTCTATCAATTGCTCGCCAGTAATTTGTTCACCCACCGTATTATTTGCCTTCATGAGAGAAGCCTCTAGTGAAACCTATGGCCCCCGGGTCTATTTTCTATCATATTACTTTCCGATCTACTATTTTGCAATCTTTTATTTTCAGATCTATATACCAAAAAACCCAAAAATATTTTATCTTTTGTTTATCTATCTCTATCAGATCTCACCTTTGCAAGTTACCGTGAAGGGATTGACAACCCCTTTATCGCATTGGGTGCAAGTGTTTGATTGTTGGTGCAGGTGTTGGTGATTTGTGCATTCTTCTCCTACTGGATTGATACCTTGGTTCTTAACTGAGCGAAATACTTATCTCTACTGTGCTGCATCACCCTTTGCTCTTCAAGGAAAAAACCAACGCATGCTCAAGAAGTAGCAGGAATAATTTCTGGCACCGTTGCCGGGGGGATCTACGCCAAGTCAAGACATACCAAGTACCCATCATAAACTCTCATCTGTTGCATTACATTATTCGCAATTTGCCTCTCATTTTCCTCTCCCCCACTTCTAAAATGATTTTCAAAAAGATTTGCCTTTTTATTCGCCCTTCTTCCGTTCGTCTTTTTCATTTGCCTTTTTGCTTCTCCGTTTGATAGATCAATTTGTTGCCACTATGTCTGAATCTAGGGAAGTTATCATCGAAAATTTTGAGGGTCTTGCTAGTATAAATCTTGAGGAAAAACTTGGATCTTGTTCTTTGGATCATGAAATTGAAACTCCCCCTAATTACAAAGCTAAAACTTTTCACGTGGGAGATGGTAATATTATTGGGAAAAGTGTTATTCAAGAATTCTTTGATTGTACGGGTTCTATGCCTATGAGTAGAAGATCTATTCTTCTCGATACAAATTGTTATGTGGATTCTATTGTTATGCTTGTTGAAAAACTTGAAAGAAAATTTGTGCACACTCATCCCGCTTTACAAAAGGTGTTTTATGAACTTCCCAATATCAACCATCCTAAAGCTAAAAAGATTACCACTATAATCCTTATGCGAGAATTCGATTTTATAATACAAGAGGCTAGGGAGATTTTTGCTTTCTATAATAAAAATGTTGAACACCCTCCGATTGAAGATATCCTTCATGACAAAGAAACTACGCGTAGTTTGGAATCTAGGGATTATCAATCTTACAGCGACAATCTTAGGAGGAGAGTTCCCTATTCAGAGATCTGTCAAGCCTTATACCTTGAGGCCTACGAGGAATTTGATTGGATTACAAGGGGAATTTATGTAGGATTTAATAAGGATTGGTTGGATAAGATGATGAAAGAATACGTTAGAAATGAGATACGTGTTTTATATGATGATATATATGGTGATGATCCAGATTACGGGTTTATGAATGTCAAAATCACTAATCAAAGTCCTATTCATGATTTAAGTTCTTGCACTAGAAGTGAAATAAAGGAAATAATTCATTTGCTAATATGGGTTTTGGAAGACTTAATGAGAATGGAGTTACATACCAAAGATGACAATACCTAGATCTATGTGTTTTTATGCCTAGCTAAGGGCGTTAAACAATAGCGCTTGTTGGGAGTCAACCAATTTTATTTTTTGTTCTTGCTTTTTTGGTTCTGTTTTTCAATAAATTTTTCATCTAGCCTCTGGCTAGATGTGTTTTGGTGTTTTAATTAGTGTTTGTGCCAAGTAAGACCTTTTGGATGGCTTACGGTGATAGTTGATTTGATCTTGCTGAAAAACAGAAACTTATGCGTCCAGTCACAGAATTTCAATAATTCACTGGAGCATGGAAAAACCCTGATTTTTTTACACAGGATTTATATACAAATTTCCTATATTTTTCTTATTTTTCAGAAGTTTTGGAGTTATATAAGTATTAGAACAATTCAGATCTTCGCAGACTGTTCTGTTCTTGACAGATTCTGTTTTCTTTGTGTTGTTTGCTTATTTTGATGAATCTATGGGTAGTATCGGGGGGTACGAACCATGGAGAAGTTGGAATACAGTATATATTACACCAATATAAATAAATAATGAGTTCACAACAGTACCAAAAGTGGGGATTTTATTTTCTTGTACTAACGGATCTTACGAGTTTTATGTTGAGTTTTGTGTTGTGAAGTTTTCAAGTTTTGGGTAAAGATTTGATGGACTATGGAATAAGGAGTGGAAAGAGCCTAAGCTTGGGGATGCCTAAGGTAACCCAAGGTAATATTCAAGGACAACCAAGAGCCTAAGCTTGGGGATGCCCCGGAAGGCATGCCCTCTTTCGTCTTCGTCTATCGGTAAATTTACTTGAGGCTATATTTTAATTCACCACATGATATGTGTTTTGCTTGGAGCGTCTTGTATGATATGAGTCTTTGATTTTTAGTTTGCCACAATCATTCTTGCTGTACACACATTTTGAGAGGGACAGGCATGAATCGTGATTTATTAGAATACTCTATGTGCTTCACTTATATCTTTTGAGCTAGGCAATTTTGCTCTAGTGCTTCACTTATATCTTTTTAGAGCACGGCGGTGGTTTTATTTTATAGAAATTGTTGAACTCTCATGATTCACTTATATTATTTTGAGAGTCTTTCTAAACAGCGTGGTAATTTGCTTTGGTTATAAATTTAGTCCTAATATGATAGGCATCCAAGAGGGATATAATAAAAACTTTCATATAAAGTGCATTGAATACTATGTGAAGTTTGATTCCTTATGATTGTTTTGAGATATAAATATGGTGATATTAGAGTCATGCTAGTGATTAATTATGGACTGTATAAATACTTGTGTTAAAGTTTGTGATTCTCGTAGCATGCATGTATGGTGAACCATTATGTGATGAAGTCGGAGCATGATGTATTTATTGATTGTCTTCCTTATGAGTGGCGGTCGGGGACGAGCGATGATCTTTTCCTACCAATCTATCCCCCTAGGAGCATGTACGTAGTACTTCGTTTCGATGACTAATAGATTTTTGCAATAAGTATGTGAGTTCTTTATGACTAATGTTGAGTCCATGGATTATACGCACTCTCACCCTTCCACCTTTGCTAGCCTCTCTAGTACCGCGCAACTTTCGCCTGTGCCATACACCTACCTTTTACCTTCCTCAAAACAGCCACCATACCTACCTTTATGGCATTTTCATAGCCATTCCGAGATATATTGCGATGCAACTTTCCACCTTTCCGTTTTATTATGACATGTTCCATCATTGTCATATTGCTTTGCATGATCGTAAGACAGCTAGCATGATGTTTACATGGCTTGTCCGTTTTTTGATGTCATTTGCTACGCTAGATCATTGCACATCTCGGTACACCGCCGGAGGCATTCATATAGAGTCATATTTTGTTCTAAGTATCGAGTTGTAAGTAAATAAAATTGTGATGATCTTCATTATTAGAGCATTGTCCCATGTGAGGAAAAAAAAAGAGGCCAACAAAGCCCACAAAAAAAGAGAGGCCAAAGAAGCCCACCAAAATAAAAAAAAATGAGAGAAAAGAGAGAAGGGGCAATGTTATTATCCTTTTTCCACACTTGTGCTTCAAAGTAGCACCATGATCTTCATGACAGAGAGTCTCCTATGTTGTCACTTTCATATACTAGTGGGAATTTTTCATTATAGAACTTGGCTTGTATATTCCAATGATGGGCTTCCTCAAATTGCCCTAGGTCTTTGTGAGCAAGCAAGTTGGATGCACACCCACTTAGTTTCTTTTTGAGCTTTCATAAACTTATAGCTCTAGTGCATCCGTTGCATGGCAATCCCTACTCACTCACATTGATATCTATTGATGGGCATCTCCATAGCCCGTTGATACGCCCAGTTGATGTGAGACTATCTTCTTCTTTTTGTCTTCTCCACAACCACCATATTCTATTCCACCTATAGTGCTATGTCCATGGCTCACGCTCATGTATTGCGTGAAAGTTGAAAAAGGTTGAGAACATCAAAAGTATGAAACAATTGCTTGGCTTGTCATCGGGGTTGTGCATGATTTGAATACTTTGTGTGATGAAGATGGAGCATAGCCAGACTATATGATTTTGTAGGGATAACTTTCTTTGGCCATGTTATTTTGAGAAGACATGATTGCTTTATTAGTATGCTTGAAGTATTATTATTTTTATGTCAATATTAAACTTTTGTTTTGAATCTTATGGATCTGAACATTCATGCCACAATAAAGAAAAATTACATGGATAAGTATGTTAGGTAGCATTCCACATCAAAAATTCTCTTTTTATCATTTACCTACTCAAGGATGAGCATGAATTAAGCTTGGGGATGCTTGATATGTCTCCAACGTATCTATAATTTTTTATTGTTCCATGCTATTATATTATCTGTTTTGGATGTTTTATATGCATTAATATGATATTTTATATTATTTTTGGGACTAACTTATTAACCTAGAGCCCAGTGCCAGTTTTTGTTTTTTCCTTGTTTTTGAGCCTCGTAGAAAAGGAATACCAAATGGAGTCCAAACGGAATAAAACTTCACGATGATTTTTCTTGGACCAGCAGACACCCAAGGGACTTGGAGTCCAAGTCAGAAGTGCCACGAGGCGGCGACAAGGGTGCAGGGCGCGCCCTAGGGTGGGGGGGGGGGCGCCCCCTGCCTTGTGAGCCCCTCGGGACTCCCCTGACCTAGCTCTTCCTCCTATAAATTCACATATATTCCAGAACCACCAGAGGCATCCACAAAAACACTTTTCCACCACCGCAACCTTCTGTACTCATGAGATCCCATCTTGGGGCCTTTTCTGGCATCCTGTCGGAGGGCGAATCGATCACAGAGGGCTTCTACATCAACTCCATTGCCCTTCCGATGATGCATGAGTAGTTTATCTCAGACCTATGGGTCCATAGCTAGTAGCTAGATGGCTTCTTCTCTCTCTTTGATTCTCAATACAACATTCTCCTTGATGTTCTTGGAGATCTATCCGATGTAATCTTGTTTTGCTGTGTGTTTGTCGAGATCCGATGAGTTGTGGATTTATGATCAGCTTATCTATGAATATTATTTGAATCTTCTCTGAATTCTTTTATGCATGATTTACTATCTTTGTATTTCTCTTCAAATTATCGGTTTGGTTTGGACAACTAGATTGGTTTTTCTTGCAATGGGATAGGTGCTTAGCTTTGGGTTCAATCTTGCGTGATTTCACCCAGTGACAAAGTAGGGGTAGCGAGACATGTATTGCATTGTTGCCATCGAGGATAAAAAGATGGGGTTTTCATCATATTGCTTGAGTTAATTCCTCTACATCATGTCATCTTAATTAAGGCGTTACTCCGTTCTTTATGAACTTTATACTCTAGATGCATGCTGGATAGCGGTCGATGTGTGGAGTAATAGTAGTAGATGCAGGCCGGAGTCGGTCTACTTGACATGGACGTGATGCCTATATGCATAATCATTGCCTTGGATATTGTCATAACTTTGCACTTTTCTAGCAATTGCTCGATAGTAATTTGTTCACCACCGTATTATTTGCCTTCATGAGAGAAGCCTCGAGTGAAACCTATGGCCCCCGGGTCTATTTTCCATCATATTACTTTCCGATCTACTATTTTGCAATCTTTTATTTTCAGATCTATATACCAAAAAACCCAAAAATATTTTATCTTTTGTTTATCTATCTCTATCAGATCTCACCTTTGCAAGTGACCGTGAAGGGATTGACAACCCCTTTATTGCGTTGGGTGCAAGTGTTTGATTGTTTGTGCAGGTGTTGGTGATTTGTGCGTTCTTCTCCTACTAGATTGATACCTTGGTTCTTAACTGAGGGAAATACTTATCTCTAATGTGCTGCATCACCCTTTCCTCTTCAAGGGAAAAACCAACGCAAGCTCAAGAAGTAGCACCTATCAATCACGTACAGGCCAGCTCTATCAGCTGTTGACTGCAGATGTCCCTGCTCCCCTTCCTGACAAGGAACATACTGTACGTACTAAATACAGAATAACAAAATAGGAACATGTTAAAGAACAGAAGAGGAAACATATTCTTGAGGTTCCACTTCTTTCCATACAATGTTGGTTGCCCACTGATGATGAATCACAATGCCCAAAGAAATGCAATTCCATGCTGTCTCTCTATATGTGGCCACATGCATTTGGAAAATCATGTGGGAGCATTAGCTGACCAATTAAATGTGTGTCTATTAACTAATATCAGTATCATATCACAATTCGTATTTAAAGAAGTAAGCTTTGGACTTATGATTGGTGTGATGTTTAGCTTCAAGAGTGGACTGCTGCTAGTGCGACACAAAGCAGCTACACAGATCATAGTGTAGATATAACGGGAAAACCGTAAGCATCACAAGTAAAATCAGGAAAGTGGAACTTGCAGGAAAATATGGGCTACTATTGTCGGTACGGCTAGAAAGGCTTTGGATACCAGCTCTCTTCAACTGAAGGTGCGGTACTGTTAATATCAGTGTAAGTCTCAAAGGCGACACAGCTCCCTGCATTTCCTTGCTAATCTTATAGGATTCAAGTGGGCAGGCCACTACAATTCCTATTCCTATGTTTACAAAATCCTACGAATCAAAGAGGCCCGAAGAGTTGAAAGTGTCCATCACAACCGACCGAATAGACCTCTACACTGCAAATGTCCCTGCTCCTCTTCACTACAAGGAACATACTGTACTACTATCATACTCGCTCCATTCCAAAATATAAGTCTTTGTAGAGATTTCCACTATGGATAACATACAGATGTATACAGATACATTTTAGAGTGCAGATTCACTCATTTTGCTGCATATGTAGTCCATGGTGGAATCTATACAAAGACTTGTATTTAGGAACGGAGTGAGTACTTATTAAAGAAGAACAGAAGAGGAACATGCTAAAGAAGAGCAAGCAGATTTTGGATAAGAAAATGTTCATTGCGCACTGCCCACACATGATGAACCAGAGCGCATTAAGAATGCAACTCTCTGCTGTCTCTCTATATGTTGTGCACATGCTTTTCGAAAGTAAAGTAGGAACATTAGCTGACCAATTAAACATTATCTGTTTTAGTAATATCAACATCATATCAGATTCGTATTTGAGCAACAAGTTTGGAATTATGAGTGGCACGTTGTTTAGCTTGATGGATTAAGGAGCAGTGCTAAGCAGCTACGATGATGGTACTGAATATAAAGGAATGTCTGCATGCAAGTCGCGTGACTTTCGTCATTTGGGTCAGTCAACCATTTCAGGCGGTTGGATGAAGATCCTATGTCTCCTAACCCTTCTTCTTCTTCCTCGTCTTTGATTCTTCCCCTACAGAACACCGCACGGGCCGCCGGCCGAACCACCAGCCTCGACCCCCCCGCCCTCTCCTGAACCGCCTCTCACCGCCTGTGTTCCTCCGCCACCCCCACCCCCACCCCCGTCCCCACTCGCGTCGAGTTTTTTTCGTTCGGCGAGGCCCCACCATCGCCAGGCCACCACCCCGCACAACCACCGTCCCCACCCGAGCCCCTTCCTTCCCTCCGGCGAACTCTGGCGAGCTCTCAAAAATTGACTGACCCAATTTTGAAATTTAGTCTACTGTCATTTAACTAGTGTGGAATATAAAAGGGGAAAACCATAAGCATTGCGAGTATAGTGTTGAGCGTGCCATGGCGGATCTGAAGGTGCAAACCGGACAAAGGCAACTTCGCAACCAATGTTTGCTTTCAACTAACAAGTAAGATCCTAAGTGATGGACAAGAAATCACAGTAGGCAGTGGCGATCTATTTTCTTGTTGTGATAAATAAGTTGAGCAGATACGAAAGAGTACCACTTCTGGTGCGGCGCCGTGTATGCATCTGCTGAGAATTTGACGGTGCTGCGGTAGCGATGGCCGTCGATAGCGTGGAAGCAGATCTAGGAGGGTAGACGGTGGCGGCGGGGGAAATATCCCGGTGTGGTGGACGAGACGGTCGTAGGAGCGGCGCCGGCAAGGTGGACGACGGCGGGGATGAAGCGAGAGGATGGGATGCAAGGATCCTGGTCTGAAGCCGTGGATGAGAGAGGTCGATCTCTTGTAATGGACGACAGCATCGGGGTATCAGCTCCGGCATGGTGGAGGAGGACGGCGGTGGATGGGGTGGCAGACGGAGGAGGCTGGGGTGGAGAGGGTGTTTTGGCGCCCACGGAGTACGAATGGGGAAATGGAGGGAGAGAGGTAGGGTGGAACCATGTCTTTGGGACGCGCTTGTCTCAAATGCGGGAAAGGTTACCAACTTATCCCCCGTTTAAAATTTCAGACATCACAGGAATATTGGGCTACTGGGGATAGGACGGTAATCTCGCATACACCGAATATTTGCCGACGGAGATTTCGGCCGAGGAGAGTTTGTTTTGGTGCCCACCATGTATGAATCCGAGTGAGAGGCGATTTCGGCCGAGGAGACACTTTGTTTTGGCGCCCACCGTGTATGAATCCGGGTGAGAGGCGGTTATGTCATGTTTGAGTGAAATTACAAACCTGCCCCTATCAAGACCTATTGAAATCGAGCCGACATGTGTTGCATGTCAGGGACACGCAGTAATTTCTATCTCCCATATTTTGGTTTTGGGCGGTTACTGCGAGCTTGGCCGCTTCATTCAAATTTTGAGAAAAAGCTTGCACGTTTACCGTGCCAACTCAATTCCAATCCATTTTGTATTCTTTTTTTTTCGGGCAGGATCCATTTTCGATTTGAATAAAATTCTATATACATCATTTTTTTATATATACTTTCAAAAGCACAACAAAGAATTCTGCTCCTTTATATATATAATATGATTTACAAATACAATGATCTCAAAATCATAAGGTTGAATTCAAAAATTTTAAACCAAATTATGTTCTACTCAAATGTATGGATCAGTAATATCTAGATATTAAATAACATAGATGCGCGTGAATTCATATGAGTATGCATGTTTGATAGATCAATTTTGGTTCGAGTATGAATTACATGTATCATAATCTCGAATTCAAATATTTGAATCCCTTTTATGTTGACATTTTCTATACATGCAACTAAATATTTGAATCTCCTTTCACGCCCATCTCTCTCGCGTGCTCCTTCTTGTAGCTATCACTCTCTTTTATCCAGCTCACCCGCACGCTCACTTCATGTTTCTCCTATTTTCGCAAACATGGTCTCTCGACGTCTCCCTTGAGAAGTGTCACACTCGCCCTATCATTATACATTACACGGTTTTCATTATCTCTCACGTCTCTATCGTTCTCTGGTATCACTAGGTACCTAAGCTTTCTTTTTCACCGCCACACACACACTCTCACTCGTCTTTCACTTTGTCTTTCTCTTTAGGGTTCTCTCACGCACCCTATATCTTTCTAGATATGACTCCTACCACTAAAATTACTCTCTCCCGCACACACAACATTTGTTGGGGTCTCCTTTCCGTCTTCATCTCAGTTATAAAACTGACATTATTCATTTGTTTACCGATTAGACAAACTCTCCCCCATTTCTCTCTCTCTCTCACACACACAACTCCGGCTTCCACTCCCCCTCCCAACTATCGTCTCTCACACACACACAAAACTCTCGCTTTCGCACCCCCGACTCGTACTTCTCTCACAAACATTGATCGACTAGCCTCCAGATAGGTTTATACATCCGCACACTCTTGCTTCCACTATCTCGTACATGTCTCTCTCGCGCTCCTTGTATCTATGTATATTTTTCGTCCCTTCTTGAGACACGCCCTCTCAATCGTGCACACACACACTATCGCCTCATTTTATGGTGATACCTCTCGCACACACACTCTTTGTGTCTTTGTCACACACGCACTCCGTCCTCCTCCTCTCTCCCTCTCTCTCACGCACACATCACACACACACGCACACATGGGCTTTTTGCAACAATATACCACTTCTCGAATCTTGAAACCAACCACATATCTCCCTTATCTCATCAAAACCGCCAAAGGAATATATTTTGAGTGAAACATAACATATTTTTAGTGATATACGTATTTCAAAACTAGACTCTTTTCTATCAAATCGGTGAATATGTATTAATCTACTTTGAACGTGTGGCAACACATTGGCACATTGCTAGTTATTACTACTGTATAATTTTTTGGACACCAGACAAACGGAGGAGTACATATACGAAGAGAAGAGCCGTACGCACGCAGTCGGTCTCTCGCTGTCTCGCACACATGAGAGCTACGTAAAGGCACCGTAAACAAATAAACCCTAAAACCCTAGGTGCACGATTGCTGCATGCGCGGGTACCGGGTACGTGGTGGAGCGCACCTTTGTAGGAATAGTCAGCTCGCGTGATAATTTGATCCGTATGAGTTGATGGTCGGAACCACAGGTGAACGACCTGGAGGCGGTGGCTCGCCAGTCGCCACTGATCGAGTAGCCATGTTTAAAATATCATTTTTTTAGCGGGGTAAGAGTTCCGATTTTCAATGTGCGTTATACTAGTTTTTAAAACGATTGGTATGGAGTGAAAATGGAATTCATAACTACTATCTCCGTCCTGGTTTACTAGTCCCCATCATATTTTGGGTCAAAGTTTGTCCGCGAATTTTACTTGTAAAATGTGAATGGAAAATGAGATTTTGTTATACCCAAACAAAAAAGGACCTGAGGGAGTGATTGCTCTGACACAGAAGCGACCTCTCATAGTGCAGGCATTGAACCGGTGCGCCGGCCAAGAGGGCCCCACTCACTGCAGGCCAGGCTGAACACGCCTCCTCGCCGCATGCAACCGGCTTCAGACTGCCCCGCCTGCCTCCATTGAATCTGCGCGTGTGCCGGCAACACGTCCTTCCGCGAGCTGACCGGCATTTTAGAACACAACGCCGGTTGGCTCCTCTTGTCCGCCCGCTATTTAAATGAGGCCAAACGCCTGGCAAGAACCGCACCACACCGCCGCTCCCATATCCTCCTTGCACCATTTTCTCCGCACTCTCCATAGCATCCGGTGAGCAGGAAGATGAGTTTTCCGGCATAAAAGCCGGCTAGGTGCCCCGACGAGCCAGGCAACTCGCTGCCCCACCTCCCTCCCCACCCCAGGCCGTCAGTACCATGGGCGAGGCTGCAGGCGGGCAAGCGGAGGAGCAAGCTGCCACTCCAAGCTGGCCCCTGGTGCATCAACTCGATGCTCCAAGCCTGCTCGCAGAGGTGTGGCCAGTTGCTACACGCCGACACACGGGGGACCACCGCGTCCAGTGCATCGTGGTTGGCCGCGCCATCCGACGTAAATGTTGGCGGAACCGCGGCATGCTGGCGGAGGTGGCCAACATGTCTGCGGCCACCACCGACATCGAGGAATAGTAGACCACGGGAGCCGCCGCCGCTCCGAACCCACGAATGCTACGACCACCGCGTCGCCGGCAGACACCCGGTGATTTGCCCGGTTTGGCTCAAAACATCGTGGACCACAGCCACGGCCGACATTAGAAATTATACCTGCTTCCAGAAGTTATTCGTGTTTAGTCGAAAAATGTCCAAAATATAATTAATTATGTATGGTCTTGACTTGTTGTGCTCGCACTGGTAGTAGGAACTAGAGATTTTTCTTTATTTATAACTCTCCTCACATTTTTTTTGGCTTTGAAGTGAATCATGGTTGTGGACATTATCTATAAATGTGCAGATATCTGTGAATATGAGTTTGATGTGGAAGTTGAACTTGGAATGTTGGTCTTGCGTGTGAACTATACCATGTCCAATGCTTCGTCTGTTATTGTTTGGAAAGTAATTGCTGTTATTACATGACCCAAAAAAAATTATTTTGTGCCGCATCAGTAGATGCACGGACATCACAACAGGCATGCTGACTGGATAAACTTTAGAACCTAGGCATAATGAAGGAAAATTTGTATTGACAACAGTTTTAGATAGCAGGAGACGCCTAGCCTACTCTGCCTCTCCTAGCTTCTTTCCGGCTTCTTCCGTCTCTTCTTTGCCTTGGGTGAAGAGAGCATCTGATTGCTCTTTTTGCTTCTTCAGGAACTCAGCTACATTCTCAAGGGCTGCTGCATGCTTTGTTTCAGCCTTTACTAGAGCCACGAGGACACAAACAGTTGACGACTCCACCTGGCTTGTGTGTAATCCAGCATCATCTGAGAATTTGCACCTTGTGTCTAATCCAACATCATTAGGGAACGGGCACCTTGTGTGTAATCCAGCCTCATTTTGGAAACATGATCTCGAGGTTGACCATACTTCCCTCCTCGCAGGAACTGCATCCTGACATGAAGTTACTTCTATTTTAGATCAATAGTCAGAGCAACCCAGATCCATTTAGTAGAAGCCAGATAAACAGGACTTGGAGAAGTGAATTCAAAAGGAGAAATATAAAAACAGACTCCAAGGTGAGAACACCCACTTCCTACATCAAGCTAAAAACGAAAGCATTAGGACGATTAAGACTCTTCTTATTACACATCGAAGAACACGAGGCTAAGAGAAATATAAACTACAACATATACACATCGAAGAACACGAGGCTAAACGAAAGTAATTGAAAGGGTGTTACATACCAAACCTCGTTTTACAGGTTTGGTGCAGCTCCTCTTTAACTTGCCACGTTCCTTGATGATGTCCCCAATATCCCGTGTATGGTCTTTATTGCTCCTCTCCATGTTCTCACTCCTAGTTTTAAAATCTCAACATGGCAAGAAAAATATAGTAATACTCACGCATCTTGTGGGCAACATTAAAGCACTGATCTGCCATGTTAGAGCATCTCCAACAGAAGCGCAACGCGCGGCGCGTTAAAAAACCGTTTACAACGCCGGAATAGGCAGTTTTTGCGGGCCGCGAAGTGCTGGCTCCAGCGGCCGCTGCAAAAAATTGCGCGCGCGCCGCTCCAGCGGACGCACTATATATTTTTCTCCTTTCTACTCTGACTCGATACACATTCGACTCCGAGTCGATACTGGCATAGATAGATACATAGATAGTTCTCAGCATAGATAGATAAAAAATAGATAGTTCAACTACTCCTCGTCGTTCGACTCCGCCTCGGTGATGTCCTCCTCTGACGTCTCAATGTAGGCGTCAAGATACCGATCGTAGTCGGAGTCCCAGGGCGACAATGCTCCTAGCTTGATGTTGAATTGAGCGGCCGCCTTCCGCGTACGCCTGTCCTCGCGATAGGCAGCTCGCTCCGCCCTCCTCTTCTCCCTCTCCGCCCTCCTTTACGCGTAGAACTAGCGCTCGTTGATGATGTCCTGCGGGAAGCATTGGCGCCGCAGCGCCATGGCTTCCTCGTCCATCTCGGCGATGCCGAGACGGTGCTCCCTCCTCCCGTTGTCGCGACGATCCTCGTCGGTGATAAGCCGCGAGGGAGGCGCAAGCTCCTACGCCCGCTCCCGCGTTGGCACGTTGGGGAAGTTCATGTCCCTACGAGGCCATCGGAGGCACCACGCCGCCGCGTCGTACGCGCGGGCGGCCTCGTGGGCGGTGTCGAAAGTGCCGAGGCCGAGGCGCATCTCGCGTAAGCGGATCTCGGCGGAGAAGCCGCCGGAGGGGCTCGCGCGGACGCCGCGGTAGCCCCAAGTTTCCCGGTGGCGCGGCGGCGGCGCGGCGAGAAAGAGCGGGGAGAGAGCAGTGGCGAGGCACAGAGCGGTGGGAAGGCGTTGGATTTTATAAAGCGCGCCAGACGCCGCGAGCCAAAACTAGCGTGCGCCCGGCCGCTTTTTCCCGCGCGCGCGTGATCCTTTCCCGATGTCCCTGCTATCTCTACTCTTATATATATATTATATATATATATTATATTTATTTTATATTTATATTTATCTCTACTCTTATAAAAAATAGAGTTGGTGATGATGGTGTGCCTGCCATCCTTCAATATAGGCCGTCCGATTTATATCTGACGGATAGGAAGAAAACTATGGCAATTTTGCAAAAAGATACCCACACCCCTCTCCACATTTTCAAATAAGGCCATCCCTTGTTCATCCTTTTCTCCCACAAGATAAACTACTCATACAAATGCATCTTGATGTTCCGTGCAACGCATGGGCATCTTGCTAGTTCTAAAAAACTTTCCATCATTTGCCACACTACTGGTTGTAGATGAAGAATCTACCCAAGCACAGCGCAATACAGGAGCGACGCACAATTACAAGGTGATATTCTATTGGACAATGCAAGCTATAACCAATTACTTTTACCGGAAAAATAGCAACCAGGAAATTTGAAGGGTAGGTATGAACAAAATTGGAATTGCACATGTACTGCTAAGAGATTCAATATACACATTACCAATCGAGGAGGAGTACGATGGTCGCGGTGGCCTCTGTGCATCATGGTCGGCAACGGGAGTCAGTTCATTGTCCACGACGGTGGTGCTTTTGCGCTTGGCGTCGGCTTCCGGAAAGCAGATCCGAGACCGTGGAAGACGGTGCCAGGGAAGAGGCTCCGTGTACGACGACGACGGTGGACCGGCACCAGTGCGGCGTACGACGTCGTCGATGAGGCAGATGCGCTGCGGTGGACGAGTGCGCCGATGTAGAAGGGGAGGAGCACGAAGGCTGCGGTGCCGTGGGGAAGTCTATTTTGCAGTGGGGATAGAAAATGTGGCGTATTCAGGTGTACTACTCTAGGTGCCGGGGTGGGGTTGGCTGGGTAGGATGAACCTGAAGTTACCAAAATAGCCCCCTACCCACGAGCATCCGTAGGCCTGTTCCGAAGGGTATGATGGTAACTTCGCACTACTCGAATCAGGGTCGCGGGAGATTTTCCCGCCGACCTCAAAATTTTGTAACACTGAACTCCCCGTTTGGCGTGTTGGGTGATTGGGCAAAGAAACTAGCGAGTAGTACTAGTAACTACTAGTACTCCCTCCGTTTTTATTAACTCTGCATATTAGGTTTGACCGAAGTCAAACTTCCTAAAGTTTGACCAAGTTTATAGAAAAATATAAACATTTACCATAACAAATATGTATGATGTGAAAGTACATTCAATAATGAATCTAATGGTATTTATTTGTTATTGTATATGTTAATATTTTTTGTTATAAACTTTGTGAGAGTTTACAAAACTTGACTTTGACCAATGCGAATACGCGGACTTAAATAAAAACGGAGGGAGTACACATTTGTTTTCTTAGTTTGTAGTGGAATTAATCATTTGTTGTAATCATGAAATAAATATATTAGGCTACTGACTTCGAATGCAATGGTTTATACAATTCAATAGTTAGAATCATTGTTGAATTCCAAGATGTATACGAGGTCTGTAGTACTTCACAATATGCTCAAACTCACATAATCCCAGTCAAATGAAAATCTAAATGCATTTCATAGTTATTACTTTGTAGGATGCAACAAAACCAACCATAACTCTACATGATCCATTATAAAGCAACATTTTGAACACATCCCAATGTGTGAATGAAACATGTAGAGAGAGCTTGCGAAGATGGAGCAAATAGGGCGGAAAAGATTATATGTATGTGGGCGAGAGAGTAGGAGACAAACCTAACGCGAGAGAGAGAGAGAGAGAGAGAGAGAGAGGAAGAAGTTAGGTATGTGAGAAAGATGGAGACATGTAATATACGTGAGATGCGTGTGCATCCGGATTTGTACATGTGGAAGGAGAAGAGACAACGGGTTTGATGAGAGAGCTGGAAAAATATGGACGAGAGGGGAAGGATCTCGTGAGTTGAGGGATTGATAATTTTGTGCGAGAGAGAGAGAGAGAGAGAGGGGGGGGGGGGGGAGGAGTCAGTCAGCCGTCGTCACATCATCCTGCTTCCAAATGGCACCGCATTCTCTAGTGCAGTGTGGTCGCCGTCTTCAATCTCCTCGGTGCCCTCTTTGAAGATTGAGGTGGTGTGCATGCTGGGGTGCAGAGAAGCACAAGTGAGAGTGGTCGCCATATAACCTTGGATGGGGATGAATTGTGTGCTCGGGGGAGGGGGGAGTGTGTGTGCAGTGTGTGTGTGTGTGTGTGTCAGATATTGAGAGCAATCAAACCTATGGAGAGATTGTGTGTGTATGTGACGGAAAGCTACATGCTAAATAGGGTTTTCACAAAGAGATTGTGCGTGCGAGATAAAGAGCGATGTGCGGGCCTTGAGGCGGGCAGGGGCCGGGTGAGGGTGTCAAAATGTGTGCGTTGATGCATGTGTAACATGCGACCGTGCGAGGGACGGACGAATAGAGAGATGGTTGTTGTGTACAAATAGAAGACCGTTCTTTCATGTATACACAACATATCGGCATCTCTCTATGTCTCACTCATGCATGATCATTTGGACATTCACACCTCTCTATGTCTCTATCACACGCACACCGTCTCCACATTGCCCTTCCGCCACAACACACATATGGACACATACACACATTCTCTCTTAGTCACACACACACAGAATCAGTATTAAAAATAATGTCTAGGGAGCACCTAAAACGTCCAAATCAAAATAAGCACGAACTGAAGCTAAATTCAAATATATGGAAATATTGTAGCATGAAGAACTTTTCCAGGACAAAAAAGTAGAGTAATATTCGGAGATTGTTTTCACACACACGAAAAGGTTCGGTGGATGTCCTTCGAACGCGACACGGTGACGCACCGTTCAATCGACCGCGCGGCCGCGGTGCACGCGCTTGCACAGGATTCCGTATTGATGATGTGCTAACTAAAGTGGTAGTATAAGCGCTGCCTCAGTCTAATGTTTACGTGTACTAGTACGGTATTCTTTTAAGTTTGACCAACCCTATATAAAACTAAACTAAGCTCCCACACGCGCACTCATCAATATGACGCCGCCGCCGTTGTGCACGCCGGTGCCCGCCTGCTCTGGCCGACCATTTCTCGCCCATCACTGCCGTGTCCCCGCCATCTCTGAGCCATGAAGCCGAAGGCTCGCCCGCTTACGTCGTCTGTAGTCCCTCCTCGCGATGCTGTTGCGCTGCTAAGCACGCGAGCAGGTGGAGCCGCGTCTATGCCTGCAGCATACGAAGAGGAGGACGAGCGCGTGCTCCAGCACGCCGGCGAGGAGGAGCTAGCGTGTTATTGTCGTCTCTGCCCGTGCAGAGGAGGCGCACATGGTGGCTGTCGCGACGGAAGCCGGTCGCGCCCGCGCCGAGCCCGCAAACCGGGTGCGGACGTGGAATCTACCTTCGAGACCTTGAATGCCACGTGGATCCTGCAATCTGAAGGAACAATTTGGGTCAGTCGACTCTTGTGAGCCGTTGGATACAACATGGACGTCCAGAAGGGCTTCTTCAACCTCCGCCACCCCGCCCTCCCCTGAACCGCCTGCCACCGCCATGCTCCCCCACCCCCGCCATCCGTTTAATCCTGGGCACGATCCATTTTTTCCGGCGAACTGCATTCCACACCCAACACTCATAAGATAGATCATGGGCACCCTGCCACCCTAATATAGATACTGGGGTAGCTTCTCTGCCGTCTTCTTCCTTCGCTCCGTCGAACTTCTTTCACAAATCGACTTACCCAAATTATACTACTTGTACGTATTAAGTACAGTAGGAACGCAAAGATACGAGTAGTAGTACCAACTACAAGAAAAACAGTAGTAAGACATCCTAGTACTACTGTACGTACTAAAGAGTTCAAATAACGAGGAAAAACATAACATAGTTCAGTTGGGGGCTCAGCACAACACACCCCTGAAATAAAACTAAGCAACTAGTCCGCTTGGCACTGCAGTAGAACCAGCATAAACAACGGCACTGCCACCTTACTCGGAGTCCGAGTCCACGTCCCCGACTTCGTCCTCGTCCCTCTTCCTCTTCCTCTTCGCCGACACTTCTTTGCTTGAACCGGACACTGGGCTCTGCTTCTTCATCCAACCCTTATAGATATCTATTATATAATTAAAACAAGAATCAAACAAGCCATCATATTCGTTCACATAGATTAAATAATTCAGGTCATTAGATTTAGATATTAAGGGCTGAGATTTAAAGAAAAAGCGTAACATACAAATAAATATTGTTATGTACCAAACGGTCAACCTGTCACACAATGGACAGAAAAAAAAATCTGAGACGAAAAAGGAAATCTGAGCAGTTCAGATTTGACGTGGAAAAGAAGCACTCTTTTTACGTGGAAGCTAATACGTACTGTACTACTTTGGAAGGACTTGGTCGGAGATATAGGCAAGTCAAAACCTATTACGTGTTCGCACAAGGATAGGATATTTGAGGACTGACCACGTAGGGCTTCTGGCTAGCCAACGCCCGCCCGTATAGAGAAAGGAGCTAGGACTTTTGAGGAACAGCCGGCGGGCGGTAATGACGACGAGAGAATCAGTCTGCACGTAGAAAAGCAGCTCTGGAGTTCCGCGACTCACGAGCTGTAGCTTGATCCCAATCAGTCGGCGCAGAATAATTAAATCCTTCCATGTCCGCCGGTGCCGATGTATAGCGACAAGGATGGGAAGCACTCGGGTATAAAGCGTGCACGAGCTGAGCGGAAGCTCGTTGTTGTCCATGCAAACATCCACCCTGTGCCATCACCGGCCGGGCACAACTATCCCACGCGAGCAATGGCTGAGCCGCCCAGGGAAGTCTGCGGATTGGATCCTTTTTTTTTTTTGTCAAAAAAAGGGGTGGGGGCAGAAGTAAGGGAGGCGGTTGATGGATGCGAAGCATGGATGGGAGCAAACCAGCGGAGCAAGCAAGGCCTGTCCGACCAGGACAACCTCCGTATGTCCGGCATAGCGATGCCGAGGCTGCTGCCATGCAAGGCGTAGTCTACGATTTGAAACGGCCCAACAACAGTATAGAAGACGTATTTATGTGGCTGTGCACGGCATGAGAAGGAATATGACGACGAACTGAACGTGTCATCAGCTAGCCTACACCGGTGGGTGGCGACGGCAGCGCCAACAGCAGCAGAGGTACGTGTCACGGGACAGGAACGCGGCGACGGCGTGGTCGGACTCATGGCGGTGGCGTCACCATCAAGCCGAGTCAAGGGGCGAATGCGATGGGCTTCAGCCAAGCATAACACGCACGTACGCATACATCAAGATGTGAACAGGTGCACAGACTGATTAATCTTTCTCTTTCCCACACACGTACACTGATGGATTCTTCATGGGTAAGCTATTACATGGCATATCTATGATCTTACCAGCCAGTCTACATATCATATCTGCCTACATTTGTTAGTTATATACGTTTTGCAGGGGGTATATGCAGTTGTTTAAAGTTACTACATGGGGTCTGCTTCATGCAGGTACGCGAGATCACTTGGCTATGAAGTAACTACATATTTCATGCATAGATGGTCAATGTGTTTGACCTTTTTATAGGATCTATTTGATAAAGAATCGATAGTTGTCTAATGCTTGGTACAATGTGTTGGACCTTTTGTAGCATATTTTTCTTTCCACTCGTCAACCCACATAGTAAGTTTTTTATATGGTCCTCCAAATAAATGCCTTGGTTTTTGGGAGATACCTCACCACATGGATAAAAAGTCGTCATGATCTAGAATTTAGCTCAAATTTGTGCCATTGAGAAATTCATGAAGTTTTAATATTAGTTTTGCATTAGACTCTTGATTGGTGGATAAAGAGTGCACGTCCATTTTATACATAAGAAATAGTATGTGCAAACCATAGCTGGCCAAATATTATATAAATTTAATATATGTATTAATAATAAAAAAATTATAAAACACACTAATGTGGAATAAATAATTAAAATAGAAAATTGATTTCCATTCTATATTTTTTTTATGCTGTGATGGAGGACCAGTGTGAATAGAACATGATCAGATGTATGAGTTTCCTGGATATATTAACAGGCATGAGCTCCATAGGATTAAAACATATGTACGTCACCACAACAAAATATCCACGAAGATGACATGCATGAGTTATTGTTCATCCGTGATTTCATACCGGTCAGGAGCGACAAAAGTTGGTGTATTTTGAAATAATACTAAAAAATATGTGTGTACAAACATGAAGTACAAGGCAAGCATAATATCGTGTATGAATTTTGGAAACATAACCGTGCTGTGGCTACAACACTATGGAAGGCAAATGTCATGCACATAATGAGCCATGTCAGTCAGTGTATAAGTAAATTTTAACAGTTTCAGCAAATATATAGTTAAATTACATTGCTTTAGAAGGGCTGGCGACATATAAAATTAGATTAAGATGGACATGCATGAAACCAAATAAAATAAATAATATTGTAGGAGTTAAATTTTAAAATGCGACCAATAGTGAGTAGAGAAAATGAAAAATGCTTAAGTACGAACCAAGTGCCTTATAATGGATGTGGGGTGGAAGAGAGGAAGTCATACACCGCTCTATGTTGCTCATAAGGGAAAAAAAAACATAACTCTATTGTTTAGAATGGCATATACATATATCAATACCATTTATCCTTTTGTTTTTATTTAGAAAGGTTCTTCATACAATCCAGCGCACTAAAATGGAAAGACCTTCCAAACAAAAAAGGAAAAAAAAATATCTTTGTACGAAAGTTCTCAAGATATACATTTTTCGCACTATACTCTTATGTCATTTTTTATTCTTTTGAATTGTAAATTAGTACTAATATATCAGCGAACTATAAGGTAAACCTAGCCGCGCAATTGCGCGGGCCACCCATCTAGTTTAAACAAAGGTAGGCATCCGTTGCTGCGTACACGATGTGATCTTCATCTATTGTCTTCGACTCCCATGCATGATGAAACTCTGGGTGAGGTTTCTTCAGTTGAGCGTACGAAGGATCAATCATGGCTGCTGCCAGGGTCAGCATTGAAGGCTGAGAGGAGGACACCAGGCTTTACTTCTGCAGATCGAAGGGCTGGCCTACAACGAGGCCTATCCGACCCAGGACTCTCCTGTCGTTCGTAAAGTCTACGGTAACGAATTTCACTCTTTTGTCCTTGAGGAAGAACTCAAAATCCCGGCACCTAACGTCGGCATGGCATATACGGTAGACCAAGCACACGTTATGTACGCAAACCTGGATCACGGTGGGCTTCTTCATCTCTGCCACCTTTAGAAGCTGCTCCCTTTCCAGGACTGTCGTGTACTCAACATCTAGCCCAGCGACCCACTCATCCTTTGAACTTTTGAACATGTGTAGGAAGCGACCAAGGCATGCTTCCATCGTCGCGGATCTACGGGTGTAGATGACGATGAACTCATCGCCGGTGATGGTTCTAACCTTGTACTCACCGCCGATCATGGAGATTTGGAGGCCATGGATTTTGGAGGCGGGTTAGGAGAAGTGGAACTGGTGTAATGTGAAAGGACGGGATGACTGGGAGTGAACTGTTGTAAGGTGGAAGACGGGGACGAGTAGGGCGTGCGAACGGCGTGGGGTGATGGCTTGCCCGGTGGATAAACGGCTGCATGCCCCCAAAGAGTTCTCGGGTACTATGCGGGACCTACTAGATGTCATGTCTACTAGACCCATATCGTAGGCCTGACGGTATAGCTTCTGCATGTTCGCACGCCATGCCGTCGCGTGCATGTAAATTCACTTAATTCCGTCAACCGTCGCGCCTCCCATGACCTTCGCCTCCCTCGCGTGGTCGCGCCCTTTGAGACTTTGGATCGCTATAAATGAGCAATTTTTTTTGCCTACTCCGCATGCATGATACTCCCTCTCATCCTTTTTAGTCCGCGTAAGATTTGTGTCAAGTCAAAATTTGGAAAGTTTGACCAAATTTATATTAAAAATATCAATATCTACAATACCAAATATATATTTTATGAAACTACATTTCATAATGAGTATAAAAATATTGATTTGACATTGTGAATGTTTATACATTTTTCTATAAGTTTGGTCAAAGTAGAGGTACATTGACTTCAGACAAAACTTATATGCACAATGCAGACTAGTTCCTCCGTCCAGGTGCGTGCCATGTTCTATCTAGTCATCACAACAAGGTTAGCTATTAGAGTACTACTACCTCCCTTCTAGTTTAAAGGGCTCGATTCAAAATTTCCACCTACTCTTACCAAGATAGAGGCGGTGGAATAGTTTTTGTAGTCTGCAAAAGTACTCAATTAATGCTCTCGTTCTTCACAAAAAAATGTGTTCACCAATGCATTATCGCATTGCATGCATGCATGAACACTAGTAAATGACAAATATTTTTACATGCATTAGTCAATATTCTCTTTAGGCTACTCATAGTGGAAATTATCATATACTAGTATCATGTGCATGATAGTAGTGTATGATACGTGACTACCTTTATAGTGCCATGCATGACACAAAGTAGCATAGTATTTAACATGATACGGTATCTACCTATGTTACTATAACCCCCCTCTCTTCTTTAATTCTTTGCCACATCAGCATATTTGCTATTCCCGTGTGCATGATATCAGCTAAGATACCACCACTATGGCCAGCCTTAATCATTGCATACAATAATTTAGTGCATCTTGAAATCTGAAGATGTGTGGGGCGTGTATGTTTTTAATGACTTGAAACTATACCTAGCCCGGCATGCAATGGTCAGTTCATTGCATGTAAGATGACTTATTATGCACCGTTCCCCATACCTGCAGGAAGCCCGTTCGTCTCCAAATCTTTTCCTCTCCATGTGTGAAAACAATCTGCCTGCTTGACTCTCCTTCTCCCTCCGGCAGTCCCACCACTCCACCCCGTGTGGAAAAAATCTGCATGCATGACTCTCCTCCCCACGCGCTCGTCCAATCCGTTGTGACCAGCAATATTTCCACCCCTTCCCTCCCCCGTAATTTACTCCAACAAATATGCCCACGTAGCTGCTACATTAATCACGCAAAATATCTTACGTAGGTGTGCCATTGCTCGCTATAAATACTGCGCCTCCCACGGCATTCGGAAGAACACTCACGTTCATCGCTATCTCCCCCTCTCCCTCTCACGTCGACCACCATGGCATCGCCCCTCCCAAGCCCTAGGCGCCCCTCGCTGCAGCGCGTGGAGGGTCACGCGTCGCCGTTCCGTTCCTCGCCGCCACTAGTCGAGGAGGATGCATCGGCGTTCCGCTCCTCGACGTGGAGGACGTGTCGGCGTTCCGCTCCTCGCCGCGACGCATCGAGGTGGATGCGTCGGCGTTCCCCTCCTCGCTGCGACGCGTCGAGGTGGACGCGTTGGCGTTCCCAGTCTCGCCAGCACACGCGTCAGAGGACGCGTCGGCTCCCCGCTACGAGGAGAACGTCGCGCCGCCCACCGAGCCCCCCAGCCTTGAGGAGCTTTGGAAAGAAATGGAGGTTGCCTTGTGGGAGGCTTTGCCTCCGGCAGAGCACGCCAAAATAGAGGCGGAGAAGAAGGCCAAGGAAGAGAAGCGCGCCGCGAGGCATGCTGCCTGGCAGGCCTATGTGGCGTCCGAGAGAGCCAGACAGTTGGCTCTTTGGCAGAAGGCTCGTGTGAGGGCTGTGAGGGTGGCGGAGGATGCCCGTGCCAAAGCGCTGAGTGCAGTCGGGCCCAAGCACCTCATCTACGCTTGGCGGTATGTGGACCGGGTGCACGCTTCCAGCGAGGAGGAGTACCTATTGGCGCCGGATCAGCACACCGGTGAGATCGCGCTCGCCCGCCGGCAAGCCGCCAATTAGCACCTCGCGAGTTGCGAGGCCGAGTAAGAGGCGTTGTGTCGGTGCGCTGGGAAACGGCAGCGCACCAGGGCACTCGTGGCGCGCCGCAAGCGCTCCAGCGAGCGTCGTGGCTTTTATTAGGAATAATTTAGTTTCGTAAGGCGATTTCATTAGTTTTGGGACGCAAATGATATATCCCGAACGTTCGGGAATTATTAGCGTCCTTAATTAAGTATGTAAAAGGAAAAGTTTGGAAACCTTGTGTATCCATAGGCATTTTGTAAGTACGTGCATATAGCACAAACTTAACTATATATCAAACTACACGTCTCTCTCTATATATGCTTGCACACTGTGCTACTACTATTACTTATGTACGTGCAAATGCACGTTTTAACATTACGATGCGGTTTTTGTAAAAGTAGAAAAACAACACTAGTCAAGCTTGTGAAACGATTCAATGCAAAAGAAATGCAAAAATGCTTGTTTGATTGTTTACTTTTAGCTTCCTTCTCCGTGGTTATTTCTCTATTGTACTTCGTACGGAGTATCTCACTGGTCGGTAAGGCATGCAAATTCCGAAACCGCTTCGTACACCCTGTATCGAATTTCTTGCCTAACAAGTTGTGCCGTGCAATTGGAATTCCAAGTTGAGTACTACTACTAGGAGTACCAGGGCCAGTTGTTTTAGGCTTCTAGATTACTAATCTCATAACTACTACCTCTGTCCTGGTTTATTGGTCCCCATTGTAATATGTGTCAAATTTTTACCATAAATTTAACTAATGAAATGTTTATGCATGTCACCAAAAATTATATAACTTTTGTTGACATGCACTCACATTTGATCAGTTAAATCTTTGGTCAACATTTAGCACAAATTACAATGGTGACTAATAAACCAGGACGGAGGTAGTAGTTTAGAAGCCCAAATGAATGAGTGAGGCGCCTTATGTTACTCTCCACTGTGACTAGTCTTATGGGAAAAGCTGGGGAAGAGACGGCTTATTTTTTAAGCTGCCAAAAGAACTGGCCCTAGGAGTAGTAGCTAGGGATAATAGGAGTAGTAGCTAGGGATACTAGGAGTAGTAGCTAGGGATCGAGTGTGCGAGATGAACCGGACAAAGTAAATGCAGAGAGATGAAATGCAAAAAAAGACAGAGGGATGTGATGGTTGCTTGTCCGTTTATTTTACCAGGCGACTTATTACTGGGAGTGGTGGGGTTTTGTGATATGACGGCATTACTGCCGCACCACGAGCGGGGTGAGACTCCCGTGCAGCGCCGCCCTGACCAGGTGAACCTCCTTGGAGTCCCCGTGCATCATCTTGGGGTGAAAATCATACCGGGCGTCTTCCATGTCCACATTGCCGGGAACGGAGCAGCTCGGCACAGTCCCAGTCAGCGTGAGGGATGCGGCATGGGCGCCCTCGTACTTCGGAGGGCAGTAACAGTGAGCACGCACCCATACAGCGGCCTCGTGTCAGCGTCAGCGGCGTTGCCCCTGACCCACACTACAGAGACGGGGCGGCGACCTGCGTGGGCCTTGCCGGTGCCCATGGCCAAGAGGAAGACGCTACCGTCCTCCTCCACGACTAGCAGGTGGCAGTGATCCTCCAGCGACTCTGGCACGGCGGACGGGTAGCACGTCTCGTACTTGATGTTCACCGCCGCGGGCCAGTAGTGATTGACGGACGGTGCCGTGAGGTGATGCACGAGGCTTGCCGGCGAGCCCTTAAACGGCGGCGTGCACTCATAGCAGTAGCAGGGCGCGTGCACGCATCTAGAACTATGCTCCGCCAGCGATTGCTGGCGACATACCTCTCGCAGCCGAAACTATTGTAGACGCAGGGCACCTTGCAGGCATTGACCAGGCCGTCCATGAAACGGGAGTGGCTGTAGGGGACGTTGCGCTCGCCGAATGGAGCGCACGAGTAGCACACGAAGCAGTAGATGGTGTCCTTACTAGTACTCCCTAATAAAAAACAGAGTTGGTGATGATGGTGTGCATGCCATCCTGCAATATAGGCCGTCCGATCTATATCTGACGGATAGGAAGGAAACTATGGCAATTTTACAAAAAGATACCCACACCCCTCTCCACATTTGCAAATAAGGCCTTGCCTCGTTCATCCTTATCTCCCACAACCTCATTGCTGAGCAATTAAAAAAGGAAGTCTCTGGAACAATCTGGCATGGTGGCCGCTGCCGGCGCCGTCCATCCCCATGCCTCCGCCCAGCCGACCACCAGTGACCACCACACCCCACTCCTCCTCACCTTATCTCTCATCTTTCTCGAGATATCATTTTTTCGATGAAATTCTCGAGATACCATTTTTCCGATGAAATTCTCGAGATATCATTAGTTTTTACACATGGGATTACTCCTGCATGGGTCAATCACAACAGGTGTTTTGTAAAAAAATGCATCTTGATGTTTCGTGCAATGCACGGGCATCTTGCTAGTTTGCATATAATTACAAACACCAATTAGACACGTTCTTTGACCATTTTACAACTATGTTAGTATCATTGTTAGTGGTCAGCCGGTGCAAGTTATTGTTGGGGAACGTAGCATGCAATTTCAAAAATTTCCTACGCTCACGCAAGATCTATCTAGGAGATGCATAGCAATGAGAGGGGGAGAGTGTGTCCACGTACCCATGTAGACCGAAAGCGGAAGCGTTATGTTAACGCAGTTGATGTAGTCGAACGTCTTCGAGATCCAACCGATCAAGCACCGAACGTACGGCACCTCCGAGTTCAGCACACGTTCAGCTCGATGACGTCCAACTTGATCCAGTTGAGGACGAGGGTGAGTTCCGTCAGCACGACGGCGTGGCGACGGTGATGATGAAGTTACCGGCGCAGGGCTTCGCCTAAGCACTACGACGAAATGACCGAGGTGTGTAACTGTGGAGGGGGGCACCGCACACGGCTAAGACAAATCTTGGTGTTGTCTCTTTGGGGCGCCCCCCCTCTATTTATATATGTGTAGGGGCTTGGAGTAGAAGGAATAGTGCCACATGAACAGTAACCATGAATAGTAAGCACGTGGACTTGGACTCCAAGTCCAATCCTATTCCTACTAGGACTCCTTCCCTTTTTGCCTTCCCTAGCCACATGGGCTTTTGAGGACTTCGTGCGCCTAGCCCAATAAGGCCAGGGCGCCTCCCCTTAGCCCATGCCAGCCCTTGGGACGTGGTGGACCCACTTGTGGACTTGTGGACCCCTCCGGAATCCTTCGGAACCTTCTGGAAGCTTCCCGGTGCAATACCGAAAAAACTGCACTTTTTTCTGGAACCCAAAATATTACTTCCCATATATAAATCTTTACCTCTCGACCATTCCGAGACTCCTCGTCATGTCCGTGATCTCATCCGGGACTCCGAACAACATTCGGTCACCAAATCACATAACTCATATAATACAATATCGTCATCGAACGTTAAGCGTGCGGACCCTACGGGTTCGAGAACTATGTAGACATGAACGAGACACCTCTCCGGTCAATAACCAATAGCGGAACCTGGATGCTCATATTGGCTATCACATATTCTACGAAGATCTTTATCGGTCGAACCGTTATGACAACATACGTTATTCCCTTTGTCCATCGGTATGTTACTTGCCCGAGATTCGATCGTCGGTATCTTCATACCTAGTTCAATCTGGTTACTGGCAAGTCTCTTTACTCGTTCTGTAATACATCATCTTGCAACTAACTCATTAGTAACTTTGCTTGCAAGGCTTCTTATGATGTGCATTACCGATAGGGCCCAGAGATACCTCTCCGATATTCCGAGTGACAAATCCTAATCTCGATCTATGCCAACCCAACAAACACCTTCGGAGATACCTGTAGAGCATCTTTATAAACACCCAGTTACGTTGTGACGTTTGATAGCACACAAGGCATTCCTCCGGTATCCGGGAGTTGCATAATCTCATAGTCGGAGGAATATGTATTTGACATGAAGAAAGCAATAGCAATAAAACTGAACGATCATTTATGCTAAGCTAACGGATGGGTCTTGTCCATCACATCATTCTCCTAATTATGTGATCCTGTTATCAAATGACAACTCATGTCCATGGTTAGGAAACCATAACCATCTTTGATCAACGAGCTAGTCTAGTAGATGCATACTAGGGACACAATGTTTTGTCTATGTATTCACACATGTATCAAGTTTCCGGTTAATACAATTCTAGCATGAATAATAAACATTTATCATGATATAAGGAAATATAAATAACAACTTTATTATTGCCTCTAGGGCATATTTCCTTCAGTTATAGCCCTGGGTGTTTTAACCTTTTTTTAGTAATGATATGTGGCGATTGTTCGCCACGAGTCCAATCCTGGTGAATCCCACATAATCGTCAGATTTCCATCCAACGGTGGCTTGTTTTTAAGACATAGTATTTGACAAAACCGCTACCCTTACACACGTACTGTAACTGCGTCACGGGCATTTGCAACTGCCATGTCTCCCAGCGAACGTTTGCTGGGGATTGGAGTTAGCACCGATGGCGGTTCGTAGTTGTTCCACGCTCGGGCATTGAAGTTTGTAACTATTTTAGAATATACTACTCCTCCGGTGCTAGTAGTAGAGCAGAGTCCTACTCCACTATATGCAAACTAGGGCATAGTAGTAGGTAATGTAGTTTATTGTACTAGTATTGTGATCACTCAAGCAAGTTGTCTGGCATCGATATGACCCTATGCTGCTGGGGTGTGTCTCGTAAGTCAAGCGGCGTGCTGTTGTCATCATCACCTGTCCACTTCCCGCAGCACATATTCGCTTCTCCATCCTCGTCCGCACATAATCGTCCAATCTTCCATCCCCGCTAGGCGCCTCCCCCCTCTTCCGAAACCCAAGCACTAACAATGGCAGAACCGAGCAGCGTCCGCCGAAAGAGTGATTGGAATTCGCTCCCCACAGAGGTAATCAAGCTCATTGTTTCGCGTGTGGACAATCTCAGTACCATGCCGCTCGCCGCGTGCTCGTCGGGGCTGTACCGTTTACTCAAAGCCCTCAGGCCGGAGCTTTTTAAGCAAGCTCCCTGCTTGCTGATGTCGCCTGATCTTCAGAAACGACGTGTCACGCAGCATAACGATCATAGGATGGCGAGCATCAACCCCCTAGACTGCGATCCGATCCCTGTCACCCTCAACTACATTAACGGTATGTAATGGGTCGGCATGAACACGTCTTGGATGTTACTCGTTGACGGTCGCGGCAGCTGGATGCTCGTGGAGGTCTACACCCGGCGATTGATCCCCCTTCCTTCGACTAACACTGCAATGCTTTGGCACCGCAGCCCAGAATACTCGGAATCTTACAGTAGCCAACATGATACCAAGTTTGATTTGCTCAAGGTTGTAATCTGCCAAGTGCTCAAAGATCTGCGAATTATAAAGATTTCAGGCTAATTGCGTTCTTCAACCGCGGTCTCGCCAATCTGACAGCTCACTGCGGTAAGTGGATAAATCTGCACGTCCATCGCAGGATCATACATCCTCCATGGTTCTCTGAAGCCATTGAACACAAGGGCTTCATTTATGCTGTGGGCTCCTTCTATGGCTAGACGTATTGCTGGCCTACTCCAGTCATTGCTACAAACGGCTGTTACAATAGTATGTTACTTTCCTATGATATCATGATGGCTTGCTTATATTACTGTCAACATTTACTGAAAAAATATTCATGCTCATAACATGCTGTTCTTAAGATTGACTATAGTACAAGCCCTTTTTTATTTGACTCCAACTTGATATGATGTTGTAGGCTGCCTGGTGTCCCTACCCTTCCTAATCCCAGAACCTTTCAAAGAAAAGCGGCATGGCAGTTGCAGGAGGTTCCTGGCTCGATCAGACGACGGCGAACGATTGATGATCGTTCGCACGTACCGGACGTGTTGTTTCGCGGAATACAATCACAGTCACTGCAAGGTCTTTGAGAAGGATCCCAGCTTCTCTGAGCCATCAGGAATTTTTGACTGGAGGCTGGTAAGTAGCCTTGGTAAACGCTCTCTTTTTCTCGGACTGAATTATCTGATTAACCACGAGATAACCGACGGCAAGGATCATGATGGCAGCGCGGTTTCGTTCATCAGGCAAAACTATGTGTACAGAGCGTACCATGCGTCTCTCCATGCACCATACCCTGATATGTGCCACCACGCTCTGCAGCCCAAAGTAGGAGAGAGGGTCGCAAGTATCAGACTTCGACCTGCTAGCTGGAATTTCCCCCGTTATGCACCCATCTGATTCAAGCCGTCAGTCAATCTCCACAGCTGAATAAATAGTAACGTCTAACTGAGCCAGTTAGTTAGATGCGTACACTTGGTGTAGTAGGATCTTTATTTAGTTTGATGCATACACTTGTTCTTTTATGGTAGCCCTTTTGTAATGATGGCTGATGTTTGGTTTGGAAGAGAGAGCTGCGTCTTTACTCTTCTGGCCTGCTTACTGCTTCTGTTGCACCCCCAGCCCTGGTTGCTGCTGCTGCTGCTATTTTCAATGTATAATCAGTAGTATATTTCGTCTCTTGGTTGAATAAATGTGTTGTTAGAACGACAAACACAATGTTTTGGAAGTCGTTGCACGGTCCGATCCTTTTGTGCCCCGTACGTAGCGCATACTATTTTTGGTACGGAACACATTTTTCACTTGTCGATAACATGCAGCCCACTGATGAAGGCCCAATAGAGGAGCCCATAATTAATTGGAAGGGAAGCTCTCACATTAATCCGGCCCTTGTACATGCTCAATGTTCCCTAAACATAAATAAATAAATAAAGCTAAATGCTCATGCACCAGTTCTTTCAATTTATGATTTGAAAAGTCAAATTTTAACAGGAGTATATTATTTCCTATGAGAGTGTCGTTACATTCAGTCGATATTATTCTTAGGCAAAGATAGCTACCACCCTTTTTTCTCCTACCATTTTCTTCCTGCAACCAGCGGACCCATGCAAATCGTAGTCAACGTCATAAATAGTTCCGGTCCATTGTTATTTTTCGATAAGAATGCCCAACCCAGCCCAGCAAATGGGCTGCAATAAATTCCATATGAATTAGGAAATGGGCTGTAAATTATAAAAACTAGTCCTCACCCCGTGCACTTGCACGGTCTAGCACTTTTAATATTAGACACATACAACAAAGTTATTACAAAGTACAAATGTCGGACACTAATATGAATATGTTATATGGGTTATTATTGGAACACATGCATGTTTATCTTTGTTGGACATAAGGTTCAACAATGTTACATTGCTTTAGACTATTTTGTGATTATATTGTTTGCCTCCCATTGTATGACAACCACAGATTTATAGATGATATCTGAAAACATGGATGTGCTACCTTATGAATGTTATATAAGGGTATATTTTTTTAATAAAGATATTACTAATTAAAATCAGTGTCCTATTTTACCGATCTATATAAGGGAGTATGTGTTATGTTGGTAGAAAACATTGTTCCATGCATCATGTATTCGTGGCCTGTAAGTTTCTAAGAGGTACAAAGATCACTTTACTACTGTAGCATATATGTTCCTTTCTTACCCTACCTACAAAAGACATATCTTCTTTTAGCCACGGAAGCGCAGCAGACTTATGAAGAGTTTGTTTCTAAGTCTCTATACACAATTATCAAAAAGAAAGTCTCTATACACAATGATGAACACGCGCGTGCACAGTTTTCTATCAACATACCTTATATCGCCGCAAATAAATTACTATAAGCACCATAGATTATTCGGATTTTAAGTACTTGTCCCAAGAAAAAATCTAAAATAATTTCTTTTATGGTTAATATGGATGGAATTTTTTAATATTTCCTATCCATACTATATACATATCTATATCTCATGGATAATCATGTTCTTATATGAGATCTTTGTGGTGCATGGTACATCCAGATTTTCTTGCTACTTCACTAATTTATATGTATTTAAAGATGCTTTAATAGCTAATTTTATCTTTGTTCTAAGGCAACAATAAAGACATGCTAGACGTACTGTATATATGCAGATACATATTAGCAATCAACACCTAGAAAGAATCGTGGGAATCCATGCTATTCACCAATCGAATGCATGTCAGGCAAAGTAGTATATTTGTAAAAAAATAGTATTATGTGCATGCGTAATACTAATCAACGCTTAGATGATTCAGCACATATCCATCACGACACCACTACATTGCAGCTGATCTGGTCCGCTCCTCTATAACATAATCAGGTGAAGTGTGCTCATGGATAGGCGTGTACATAGCAATTTTTATATTGATCTGACGCTTTGTTTTGTCATGAGTCTAAAGGGCTAAAAATCAGCACGTTCAAAAATATTCACGATAGGTTTTACTTGCATGTGGATTTGGCGAACCAACGATGAAGCGGAAGACATTGGAGAGATAAATAATTGTGTTTCCTGTTCACTTTAGATGGGCATTATACCAATTACCACAGCAGCATTACCTACTTTAGACCACCAACTATGCTGCAACAACCATTAGTCCTTTATTATCATTGTTAGGTTGCACTCTTCTTGGAACATGAAGCCAAGAAGACCAAGTTTTCTGTTTTTATATCAGAAACATGGGTGTACTTTGATGCCCAGGGCGTGGATGGAGGGAGACATAACGACACTGATAATAGGAAGATTAATCACTCCTTGGGGTTGCAGTGATGCAGTCGGTCACTCATCATCCCTCGCGGCGCATGGCTTTAGGTTCCTTTGCGGTTCGCTGATAAATTTTACAATTCAATGCTGTAAATAATTCATGATCTTAATTCCCTTAAAAGATTGTGTAATTAATTTGATGGTGTGAATTAATGAGAGGACAGAAGGGAGCCAAGGTGATTTTTTTCCTTTTTTTTAGGGGGAGATGTTTTTCGTTATTTAATTGTCAAGAAGATTTCGTGGGTCTTTTTTTTGCAGTAGAAGAGTTTCACGGGTCATCAACCCGATACGTCTGTTTTCCTTTTTATTATCGGTACAGTAGTTATGGAAGGAGACTATATATTCTTTAAGGAACGGATGGATGATTCTTTTTCCACATCGTTGGACGTGTCAGATGGCATTTTTTGGACGGACCATGTGTCACGCAAGACCTTCTTTTTTTAATCTTGGACTTAAATTCTACAATTCAATGCTGTAATTAATTCCCGTCCGTAATTCCCTAAAAAATGGTGTACTAATTAATTTTGATGGCGTTTATTAATGAGAATGCCTGAAAGGAGCCGAGGAGATTTTTTCCTTTTTTTGACGGAGAGATGGTACTCCTTTTTTAATTGGCAAGCAGATTTGATGGATCTTTTTTTTTGCGGTTGTAGAGTTTCACGGGTCATCAAAATTACGTAGATCCCATATTTTCTCCATTATTTCGCTGTCTTTCTTCATTTTTAATAGCAGAGTTGTTATGGAATTTTTTTTGTGCAATTGAAGAGTTTCACGGGTCATCAAATCCGATCCCATATTTTAACTTTTTTTTCGCTGTCTTTTTTCCTTTTTAATAGCAGAGTTGTTATGGAAAGAGGCTAACTATTTTTTAAAAGAAGAACAGATGGATGTTTTTTTTTTTGTTTCACAACATTGGACGGGTCAGATGCCAATTGTTTTTTTGGACGGGACTATCTGGGTTACGCAAGTTTTCTTTTTATCTTGGACGTTAATTTTACAATCCAACGGTGTAATTATTTTTGATGATGTGGATTAATGAGTAGGCTTGAATGGTGCCTCCAATTAGTAAATATAAGATAATAGCAAATGGGCTATACATGCCATAGATTTTGAGGCTGACTTGTTTACGCAAGGCTTTGTCAGTCAATACACGATTCTAGCAGCAGTGACTGTTGGATGTCCATCCAACAGCCGACTTACTTCTTTAATCTCTGATCTTCCTGCTCCAGCCGCCTAAACCAGCGCCGGCGGGACTGCCTGCTCCCTCCTCTTGTGGCCGGCTGTGATGCCGCGCAGGCTTCACCGGCCCACCCTACTCCCATCGCTGGCCTGGCCATCCCTCTACCCACTCGCACCTCCTGTTATTCTCCGGTGACGGCAGCCTCACGCCGCAGCCGAACCAGTCAACTGTCATACTCTCCTCAGCATGGGCATCCACTGCTGTGTCTTCGCTGGCTCCGGGTCGTTCCATTCCTAGGCCTCACCATCGTCCACCGCGTTGGTGCTCTAGGTGCGGCGTGCTCAACATTCAACAAACGACAGCCATCGGAATAGGGATGTACGTGGAGAGGCTGACAGTAGGGACCCCCATGGTCCATGGCCGCACGCAAGCAACTGCCTCCTTATTACGCGAAAAAAATGATTCCTCCCACTGACATCTGGGGCGCACCGGTTCGGAAGCTGACCAGTAGGCCTACTAAGTTGACGCGTACGCAGGGCTTTGTCAACTTAGTCAACAAACAATTCTAGCAGCAGTGACCGTTGGATTTTAATCGAACGGTCCTGCTGCTTCTTCAATCGCTGCTCTTCTTGCACCAGCCGCCCAAACCAGCACCGGCGAGACCGCCTGCTCTTGCCTCCAGTGGCCGGCAGTGCTACCCCGCAGGCTTCACCGCCGCACCCTACTCCCATCGCTGGCCAGGCCATCCCTCTACTCACCCACAACCCGTGTTATTCTGCGGCGACGGCAGCCTCACAACGCAGCCGAACCAGTCAACCCTCGTACTCCTCTCCGCGTGGGCATCCACTGCCGCGTCTTCCCCGGCTCCGTGTTGTCCCCTTCCTAGGCCTTGTCGTCGTCCACCGCCTTGGTGTTCTCGACGCGGCGTGGTCAACGTGGTCAAAGAATGACTTCCATCGGAAGAGGACTGTACGTGGAGAGGCTGACAGCTGGGTCCACAGCCGCAGTAAGGAAGTGCCTCCTTATTACGCGTAAAATAATTATTCCTCTACCTGACAGCGGGGACCCACCGGAAGGGACTGTATTTTGCGAAAAAAAGTTTCCCCCCTGACAGCTGGGACCTACCAGCTACATCTTCGCACGCAACGAAGTGCGTCCATATTACTGGAAAAAAATGATTCTCCCACTGACCGCTGGGACCCACCATCAATAACTTCGCATGCAAGGAAGTGCCTCCTTATCCTCCCTGACAGTTGGAACCCACCTGGTCGAATCGTACGTAGAGTTGTCATTCTGGCCGTGAACGTGTACGTACATACTGGTCGATCGGTCTCTCTGCAACGATGAAACGTGGCCGAGCAAGCAGCAGCACGTGTAGTAGTAGAGCCCCTAACGTAGCAGTTCAGGCAGCCCAGTCAAAACCGTGTACACGTACGTACAGCCAGATGCCAAAAAATACGGCCACGTACGTACATATGGGCGGGGTCTCGAATGCCTACTCGCGCATTTGTACGACCAGGGCTCGTGTACACGGAGAGGCAACGGACGGCAGCGCCGTTATCCTATTCATCAGCAGCTAACCAGCTGGGTCGGAACGGAGGAAACCGTGTCCTGTTCATCGGGAGCGAAGCCACTGGGTCGGAACGTGTCCTGTTCATCGGGAGCAAAGCCACTGGGTCGGAACGTGTCCTATTCGTCGGGAGCCAACCGGCTTGGACGAAATAGCCGGAACGGGGTCTAGCGTACCGCAGAACGGAGGAAAATGGCCTTCTGTTCGACCGCTTACGGTCGAAACGGGGTCATGTTCATCGGGAAGGGTCTAGCGTAGCCCAGACTGGAGGAAACGACCTTCTGTTCAAGTGCCTACGGTCGAAATGGGGTGCTGTTGATCGGAGGGGTGTGGCGTACCGCAAAACGGAGGAAACGAACTTGTGTTGGAGCGCCTACGGTCGAAACGGGGTCCTGTTCATCGGGAGGGGTGTGGCGTACCGCAAAATGGGACTCCACGGGTTGCTGTTCATCCACCGTCTGCTGCCTCCCTCCAGCTTCCACCTGCTACTGTTCATCCACCGTCGACTTCCTCCAGCCTCCACCAGCTACTGTTCATTCACCGTCGACTTCCTCCAGCCTCCACCAGCTACTGTTCATCCACGGGGTCCAGTTCATCTAGCCTCCACCGGCTACTGTTCAACCAGCCCTCCACGGGGTCCTGTTCATCAACCCTCCACCGGCTACTGTTCATGGAGCCTCCACGAGGGTCCTGTTCATCCACCCTCCACCGGCCTCCTCGATCGGGGTCCTGTTCATCCAGCGGCAACGGCCTACTACTACCACGGGGTCCTGTTCATCCACCCCCCACCGGGAACTGTTCATACAACCCCCAACAACAGTCACTGTTCATCAAGAGGCAGCAGGTTCAATCGGCTTCAGTTAGCAGGTGCCGGGCTAGAGCGCTGCGTCTCCATCACGGTCCTCTCATCAATCCACCAAAGCAGGAGTAGGGTTTTACGCCTCGCGGCGGCCCGAACCTGGATAAAAACTGCTCGTATGATCTCTGCCGTGCTGCGCTACCCTCTCCGCTCTTTGTGCAATGTGCCCTCCCCCCCGCCAAACCACAAAGGGGCCGATGGCCCCATAGGTCACCGTAGTTTCCCACGACACACACGCGGATGAGGTCGCGATGGCTGCCATTCGTGCTGACCCCCAGATCTTGGAGGAGCACCTCGCCGTCGAGGCCACCGTCAACGCCTCGCGCGCCGAAGCCGCGATGTGGTTGGATGCTTTAAACGATAGTTCGTGGCGTTTTCTCGAGGCCACCGTTGGTGCCTTCGACGAAGACTACGAAGTGTTTTCTCAAAGTGCCCGTGCTTACCTCAACTCGAGAGCCAGCAGGTTGGTGCCCGTAGCAGCTCAGGCAACTCACCACTACGACGAGGGCACCCACGATGTGGAGGCCTCACCCTCTTCCATGTCCAAGGAGCCAATCATCATCGATATCTCCGACAATGAGGAGTATCTTGTCTTATTAGCTCACTATAGGGACATATGTTTAGTTTGCTAGCTACGCCGGTTAAGCATGCTCGATTTACCCGTTGCATGTGCTGCTCCTGCCTTTCCTTAACAAATTCTAGTGAATTGTCCTATCTACTTTTACCATGCAATCTGTTGCTCTAGTGTATATGTTCTATATGTCGTGCAATGTGGTGCTCACTTATTAATTATTTGGTTAATTAGTTGTCATGTTCAGTTAACTGTTTGGTTCAATGCTGTAAATGTAATGTTCAATTCTTGAGGGTGCAATCTTGTATTGTCTTCCATGTGAGAAATAAATCGAATTTACCTGTACAAAATACATAAGAAACAAATACAATTGCTATATTTCCAAGTTGTCAAGCATGATTGGTTTGGTTAACTGTCTGATCTTCTAGTATGTTATATATTGTGCAATGTGGTGCTCAGTTAGCGTTTGGTTCATTTGTTGTGGTGCTTAGTTAACTGTTTGGTTCAATTCTGCAATGCAATATTCAATTATTGTGTGTGTATTTTTTTATTGTATATCATGTGAGAAATAAATCGAATTTGGCTGTACGAAATACATGAGAAACAAATACAATTGCTGCCCCTCCTCCCCTTCATCGGTGGAGGGGATACATCCGGATCTGTAACCAGCGGTGAGGATAGAAAGACAGTGTCACCACCGCTATCTTGTTTAGATTTGGAGAGGATGAGAGTGTGTGAATAGAGCAACCCTAGCAAGCAAGCGCGGAGGGTCCTGCCTATATATATATACGTATAGTGGGGTAGTTTTATTTTTTCACTCCATCAAAACAATCGTTTAAAATTGTGTACGTGCCAGGTCGCCATTTTTTGACTTGTTGATTGTTTTTTGAGATAGCTACCCATTTATTCCTAGCGGTGTGCAGGGGTGGATTAACAAGCTGCTTGGCTCATTAAGCTCATGCTCGTTAACGCTCGGCTCGTTAAACTCAGAAAGATTAATGAGCAAAAAACCCTGTAGGCTCGGTTCGTTTCAAGCTCGTTAAGCTCGTGAGCGCTCGTTAACAATTTTGTCACGTAAGATGAAACATGTGTTGTGTTGTTACTAACAAACTTAGCGTGAAACTTGTTAGCTCGTTCGTTAAGCTCATTAAGAAACTAATGATTGGCTTTGTTCATTAAGAAGCGACCCACGAGCATAACAAGCCGAATTATCGAGGGCTCATTAAGCTCGTGAGCTACGAGCTTTTGTTATAGCCCTAACGGTGTGCCAGGTCGCACTTCATATCATTCAGTCTGGTAATAGACCTTCAATTAAGTGAACAACCACCGGCTCATAAAATTTGCGAACAAGCCCACGAGTCTATATTGGTGCCATGTCACTTGTAGTCTTCACATGAAAATAAGGCAGGCTGTAGAGGAGCTGCTAGGCTGACTATATTAGTAATCAATATTTACATGCATGGGGAAGGAGGGGAGCGCACCTGATTGGAGGGAGAAGACATCATTTGCTTGTAAAGGACTGCATGCATCTTGTGTTTCTCTCGTGTTGCGTGCTACAGCCCGGCGATAAGTGAAGCGCCGGCTTCAGCCTCTCTCCACCCTTCTCTCTCTTCCAGATGGGATTTTGATGGTGTGGAATGGCTTATAGAGCAGTTGAACACGCAGGGAATGGTCGTCTACAAGCCGGCCGGCAGTTGCGACTCTGCGTAGAGAGCGGAAGTGTGCTACTACCTCCGTCTTCGTCTATTAGTCCCCTTTAAATTCTATGCCATATTTTGACCTTAAATTTAACCAACAAAATGATGATGCATGTTATAAAAATTATATAATTAAAAAGTATGTTCAAATACGAATCCAACGATATAATCTTTGGTGACATGCGTTTGTATTTTATTAGTTAAATCTATAGTCAAAATTTGGCACAAAAATACATAGACGACTTACAAACTAGGACCGGGGTAGTAGGTAATTAAATCGAAAACATTTTTTTTATTAACCGTATGTGTACGTGTCCTTTCGTCCTGCTCTCGCATGTCTTGTCACCCCGCTCCTGTAGACGGCTTACAGTGCAAGCTTGCGCAGCGTGCGGGGGCGTTCTTTTGGCCAAACGGTGGCTCGAAGTGGCGCCAATGAATCGTCGGTGAGCCAGTTCCCGCGCAACCTCACAGGTTCCCACGCAAGCTTCCCGCCCGACTCGGTGAAATCCCCCAAAATCCCAATGCTTACACTACAAAAAAAGACACATCCGTGACATTTTGGCCCGAACAATTTTTTTTCTGTCATGCTTATGACACTTCTATGACGATAATTGTGACAAAACCACGTATCATCATAGATGTGGTAGGCTCCTACTTCTATGACAAAAAATCATGACAGAAGATGGGCTTTTCGTCCTGGGCGGGCCGGGCACGCACCTACATGACATCTTTGGGTCGTCCATGACAGAAAAAATCATGGTAGAAGCAAGGGTAAGGAAAATATCGGGGAGTTCCCGGTTACGGTGGGTGGTCAGGGCCGAGCAATGCACGGAGGTTTGCGCGTTTCTCTCGGATACATACGCGTGTGTGTGTTAGGCATTGGGCTCTAACTGAACCCGAGCGAGGCGTTCGCTTACTGAACCCGAGCGATTGCACTAGCTACGTTATCGAATCCGAGCGATCGATCCCTTGGCTGTTAACTAAACCCGAGCGATTCCTTTGCTACTGCTGCTAACTGAACCCGAGCGATCGATTGATCGATCGTTGCTGCTGCTGCTTACTGAAGCCGATCGAACCTATTGCCTCTTGATGAACAGTGAACATGGGGGTTGGTTGAACGAGTCGAGACGTATGTGATTGGGGTTGGATGAACAGTTCCCGGGGGGGGGGGGGGGGGTTAGATGAACAGGACCCCGTGGGATTAGGCCATTGCCGCTGGATGAACAGGACCCCGTGGAGGCCACCGCACCCCAGCCGGTTGGGGGTGGATGAACAGGACCCCATAGAGGCTCTATGAACAGTAGTCGGTGGAGGCTGGATGAGCAGTAGCCCGTGGATGAACAGTAACTGGTGGAGACTGGAGGAAGTCGACGGTCGATGAATAGTAGCCCGTGCAGGCTGGAGCGAGGCAATAGGCGGTGGATGAACAGGACCCTGTTTCGACCGTAGGCGCTCCAACACAAGTCCGTTTCCTCCGTTTTGCGGTACGCTATACCCCTCCCAATCAACAGGACCCTGTTTCGATCGTAGGCACTCGAACAGAAGTCTGTTTCCTCCGTTTTACGGTACGCCAGACCCTTCCCGATGAACAGGACCCCGTTTCGACCGTACACGGTCGAACAGAAGGCCGTTTCCTCCTTTCTGCGGTACACCAGAACTCGTTTTGGCTGTTCCGTGCAAGCCGGTTGGCTCCCGATGAACACGTCGCTGTTGCTGCCATCCGCTGCCTCTCCATGTACACGAGCCCTGGCCGTACGTATGCGCGAGTTGGCGTTCGAGACCCCGCCCATATGTATGTACGTGGCCGTATTTTTTGGCATTTGGCTGTACGAACGTGTACACAGTTTAGAAGGGACTGCCTGAACTGCTACGTCGGGGGCTCTACTACTACACGTGCCACTGCTTGCTCGGCCACAGTTCATCGTTGCAGAGAGACTGATCAACCAGTATGTACGTACACGTTCACCACCAGACAGACAACCCTCTATGTACAGTTCGACCGGGTGGGTCCCAGCCGTCAGGGTAGATAAGGAGGCACTCCCTTGCGTGCGAAGATATATGTGGTGGGTCCCAGCTGTCAGGGGGAGGAATCACTTTTTTTGCGCGTAATAAGGAGGCACTTCCTTGCGTGCGAAGATGTAGGTGGTGGGTCCACCTGTCAGCCTCACCGTGTACAGTCGTCTTTCGATGGCTATCGGCCGTTGACAACATTGACCACACCGCGCCGAGAGCACCAAGGCGGTGGACGACGGTGAGGCCTGCTAAGGGAACAATGCGGAGTCGAGGAAGACAAGGCAGTGGATGCCCACGCGGAGGGGAGTATGAGGGTTCACTGGTTCTGCTGTGGTGTGAGGCTGCCGTCGCCGGAGAATAACACGGGGTGTGGGTGAGTAGAGGGAAGTCCTAGCCGGTGGTGGGATTAGGGTGGGGCAGTGAGGCCTGCGCGGCAGCACTGCCGCCCATGGGAGGCAGGTGCAGGCGGTCCCGTCGGCGCTGGTTTGGTTGGCTGGAGCAAGAAGATTAGAGGTTGAAGAAGCAGCACGGCTGTTGGATTAACATCCAACGGTCCAGCTGCTAGAATCATTTGTTTACTAAGTTGACAAAGCCCTGCGTACGTGTCAGCTTAGTAGGCCCACAAGTCAGCAACCAAATCTGCCGGGTCCCAGCTGTCTTCGAGAGGAATAGTTTTTTTCGCATAATAAGGAGGCACTTCCTTCCATGCAAAGATTTTGCCGGTGGGTCCCAGCTGTCAGCAGGAGTAATCATTTTTTTCGTATAATAAGTAGGCACTTGCTTGTGTGGGGCCCTACTTTCAGCCTCTTCACTTACATCCCTCTTTCGATGGCTGTCGTTTGTTTACCATGTTGACCACGCCGTGCTGAGAGCACCAACACGGTGGACGGCCCATGTAAAAAAACATGATGGATGACGGCGAGGCCCAGGAAGGTAATGACCCGGAGCCGGCGAAGCCACAGGAGTGGATGCCCACGCTGAGGGGAGTACAAGGGCTGACTGGTCGGTTGTGGGGTGAGGCTGCCGTCGCCGGAAAATAACAGGAGGTACGGGTGGGTAGAGGGATGGCCTGGACACCAGTGGGAGTAGAGTGGGCCGGTGAGACCTGCGCGGTAGCACCGCCGGCAACAGAAGGAGGGAGCAGGCAGTCCCACCAGTGCTGGTTTGGTCGGCTGGAGCAGGAAGATCAGAGATTGAAGGAGCACGACGGCGGTTGGATGGACATCCAACAGTCACCGCTCTGTGGTGACTAAGTTGACAAAGCCTTGTGTACGCGTCAAAAAAAATTAGGACAACGTCATCGCCAACCTAGTAGGCCCACAAGTCAGCCTCCAAATCTGTGGAAAATAGCATACAGCCCATTTGCCATTATTTTTAATAACTTACAACCCATTTGATAATTCTTAAGGATATTTTGAAGCCCATATTCTTTTTGCTAGCATTACAAACCATATTCTGGCAACTGCTAAAAAATTCAACAAAATTTTGCATATTCCGGTGGGGTCCGAACTCTTTAATCACGAAATTTTGAGTCACATTAAAAATAATTAAAAAAATAATGTTATTTCAGATTAAAATACAACAAAAATTTTCCCGCAAATAAAAGAATGAAATTTAAAATATTGAAATCCTGAATAAATGAAATTTGAATCTAGTTGCCGGTTTTTGTGTTTTTAAAATTTACAGCCCATTTCTTACTACTTATAGCCCATTTTCTAGGGAAGCCAAATACATTTCCTCATGTTTAAAGATTTGCAGCCCAGCAGGGATGAGAAAAGCAAGTAGGCCTGGGTTGGGTATTGTCCAAAAAAAATTAGAACTAGGCTAGCCATTTTCGAAAAAAGATATCAACTGGGCTCGTCATGTGGTTAAATAAAAGCCTGGGCTAACGGGTCACAGCCCCCGCACAGCGCAGTTGATACCCTGCTCCTTCTATGAAACTAAAAAACAACTAGGCGAGCTGCTGGGTGCCTGTTGTTACAATATTTCTCTCTTTAATAAAGGAAATGGCAAGCCATTTGCCTTGTTTCAATAAAAATATGTCAGTCACAGCCGAGTTAAAAAGGGCAACAACATCTAACTCAAGCTTACAAACGATATAAAAGCCGATGGATTAATTGTTCATCAAATTTAGACAAAACCAAGATTGAACATGGCAATAACATCTAACCCAACCACTATTTTTGGCAGTCACAAACAAATGGATCGGTCTGATCCATAAAATCAACATCCTGTGCGAATTTTTTTACTGGAACATGACGACAAGTTGTTGTAAATAGAAGCCGAGCATGTTCAGAAGCCCATTTGTCCACTTGGAACTTCTTTTTTTGCTGTTCAACATATCCATCCGTGAGAAATTTCTTGTTGAAAAACTTAAGCCTCATGGACAATAGTAACCTTGCATTCAACAGGAAGAATGTGACAAAGCTTCTGTTTGCCTGGTTGGATGCATACCCGTCCATCGTTATTGTCCTCAAATGAATGTCATGAGAACTGAGAAAATCCCGGTGCTTATTACGCCACTGATTGGTTATATGTTTTTCTCCATGTGTTAGTGCCTAAGTAGACATGAAGAGTGAACACAATTAAGGTCTAAAAAAAGAGTATGTCGAAAGAGCGACAGCTGAACGGTTAATTCTAGTACAATATATATGGGCTTTCAATGTGCATGAAATTATCACCTTTATATACAAATTCTCCAGACATGGTAAGCATCGCAGCAAGCCAATAATTGTGTTCAGATCATAGCTAAACATTCCGATATATAAGATCTTGACAGAATTCAGCACCATTGATAGGCTATCCATGGACGAACTCTTCATTGAGCATATAACATAATATTAGTACCCAAAGTGTACTCCAAGATGATATAAAACTTATGCACACAAATGAAAAATGCAGCTTATGATTACAAATTAGATGATCATATACGGTACCTGAATAAGTGTGGAGCCAAACACCAACTTGTGATAATTAAACGAATCAGGAATTACACCGAAGGTATCCAGTTTAGGCACAGAGATGACAGTTATTTGCGAAGGTATATAACAATAATGAAGGAGAAACCTTTGAAGTGAAGGGGCATCTTCAATGATGAGCTGCTGTCCTTCAAAACAAATTTCAATGCTTTTTAGGTGAGGCGACTTTATTTGGAGACAACTGATAGGGATTTCTATTCCCAAAACAATCAGCAAGCACTCCAGGGCAGGCAACCAGAGTGGATGATGCTGTGCAGTGAGGCCTTCGACAAATAAACCACCACAAGCGAATTTTTTTTAGCAGTGGGAGTCGAAGCATTTGTACTAGATCATCTGGTAGATGGCACTGGGCGAAGGTGGTGGTATGGAGAGAGGAGGAAAACCACGAGATGGACAATAGTGGTGTGGGCACAAATTCTTGGCCTTCGGTTCATGGTATGTAATTTTTGTGGTAATGGTAGAACTCAAACTGCTGGAGTTTTTCGAATTCAGGGGATGTCAGCCAGGCGTCCACCATGCAGGCTATGGGCAGCAGGTAGCGTGTCGGGATGCAGAGGTGTTGAACGGAGCCCTGGTGGGAGGAGATGACGGCTTTGAGGATTTCAAAATCAGGAACACCAGATAGCTGACGACATTCGAGATTAAGGGGCATGACACGCCATAGAGGGCGCCACCGAGTTGAGAGGACTTGGGTGCGGCAGCAATCCTTGGTGGGGAGAAGCGAGATGATTTCCCCAAGGATGTCGTCCGGGAGATCGCTAATGCGGTCCACCCGAGATTCTACAGGTTCCTCAGATCCGTTGGCGGGGGGGGATCTACAACCGGCGTCGCCTCTGGCGGAAGCCTCATCTTCTTGGCGCTTGGTCCAGCCGACCCCATTTTCCTTGCGGGCATTGCGCTGAGCTCACGGGTTTGAGCAGAGAAGCGAGAGATGAGCCTAGTTGCAGTGCGAGTGGGGAAGGAGGAGGGCTGGCATTTTCTGTAGGTGCGAGGAAGAAGAGGAGCATGCGTTTTCTTTATGAGTGAGGAAGAAGGTGAGCTGGGGTTTTCTGTATGAGTGAGGAAGATGTGGAGAGGGGGGAATTGGGGGGAGCTGGAAGCGGGAGAGGCCAGCGAGCTGCAGTATAAGTGGAAGCGAGGAGGAAGGAGGGTTTTTCTGGGATCGCCCCCTCCTCAAGAAAAATGGGCTTTTCCTTGCAAAAAACAAAAACAAATGGGCTTTAAGATGGATAGGATTTTGTATCGGTCTAGTCGGTTGCCCATGTGCTTCGTACTAGAGGGCCTTAACACTAGAGGCAGCCCATTAGAGACACTCTCTAGCTCTCCAGCTTATTGCCCATTCGAAAGAAAAAAAGAGACACCTCCAGCTTAATTATGGCTCCTCATCGGTAACATTTTTCAACTTGAAAAAAAGATATAGCTCCTTTACGGGCTGGCTTGGCATCAACCAAATTAGAGGATGTTGTACTGCATGCAGACACTCACACTGGTCGTAGCGCGGCAAAATGAGGGGTCAAATAACATGCGCACAATATACATAGATTGTAAAGGTTGACATGCTAGTCAACATTCACACTAAACTAAGCCTCACAAGATACGGTATGCATACTAGCTAACATTCACAAGCACTTAAGTTCAGCATGTTTACGCATCTAAATGATTCACAAGACTATAACCAAGACAAAGCTATGAGAAGGTGTAGAAATAAAGAAAAAAAATCGATGCTTCTCTGAGCAAAGGGCCTCCCTATGCACGCATTAATTTCCTGGACATGCTTCTTTCTGCTCAATGTTGCGTGCACTATGAGCATGTTGGCAACTCCACAGCAAGCTTGATGGCTCATCTTGCAATTTATGCTGACACATTGCAGCAAACAGAAGAGGCAATAGAGATCACTCAATATCAGACCATTTTGTGTAGTTCCACTGAAATCATCTTCATTGTCCTGAATGTGAAAAGATAGGAAAGCGCTGTACTCAAACGGTGTCGCAAAACAGTAGCACATATCAATAGCTCGGCATGACAAAACACGATCATCTGGACGAAGGGGATACTGACCTGCATGAGGAGGATTATGCATAATTTTATAGGTGGTTAGTTGATTTCCACCTTGGGATCTCCTATGATGGCACGGAGGAAATTCTATGATATCGATGAGCATAATTCCTTCTGTGTGGCTTTAGAAAAATTGTCCGACTAACCCCAATATCTTTTTTGTGCAGTTCCACTAAAATAATGCACCGCTGTTTGCATGACCCCTACTCGCTGGCCAGGCCATCAATGACTTAGTCTCTTTTATCTTGCGTTGACAGCGCGACTGCAGTGCTTGTTTTCTCCTCCACACATGACAGGCTCGTTCCACACTGCAAACAGCAAGTCAACGTACGAATAAGCTTATTTCATCTTGCACTGGTCATTCTACCTAGTTACGAATGTAGGAATACCTGGAGCACCGTGAGGTCAGCTGACAGCCGGTTCCACTAAAATTGAGGTTTGTGCTTCCGTTTGCACAAATAGACACCATATGGAGATAGACAACCCTGTTTGCACAAATATGTAACAGGGTTATTTAAGCAGTATCATTTTTTTGCAGTGGCATATGATTAACAACAGCATCTCATATGTTATCAATGGCATTACAGTGACAATATGAAAAAGTGCCATTAACTAAGAGGTGCCATCACATCAAATCAACAATGGCACTAGATTAACGGGGGCTTACATTAACATGCATAACAATTGCATTATTACTCTGTGATGACAGATTGGGAGTAGCAATTGATCAGTACGTACGTGCATGGTTAACAGGAATGATCGTTCTAACAAAGGGTGATACGGTAAGGAGAAACACATCGTCGTGTCAATCATTGTGCAATTAAATTTTGTGCAATTCAACGGAGATGCAGCTATGTTACCGGTGTAAGAGTTTAGTGTAACGGCCCAAAACACTCTTTATGAGAAATAAAGTAAGATAGAAGCATTTCATAAAATGGTGGAGGCATTGATTCAGTTTATCAATGGCAATAGATTGACAGCAGCATTACTTAACAGCAACATCACATTAACAGTGGCATTGTTTCATTTTACCTATGATGTTGGATTAACAGCAGCAGTAAGGGCATAGGCACAGGGGTTGGACAAGCACGTTTTACATCCACCGAGGAATAAAGTGGTGAGGCAGAGGTGTTGTCGAGTGCGGCAAACATGCAAAGCATCTCTGGATTTGTGCATTTTTTGTTCTCGTCAGTGACCTTTCCAATGTGACCACAAGAAATCTAGACGAGGTCATTCTCGGTTGCATTATCGACCCAACACCCCCCACTTTCTATCCTTTTTGGACCAAGAGACAGATCAGGCCAGCATCTTTATTTCCCTTTCCAACCAAGAGATCGGTTCATTAGCCAGTATCTGCAGTACCATTTTTCCTCTAATAGTAAAAATTTAGATGGTGTTCGAGTGTTTGACAAGCCGACGGAGATAGCTACATGGGGAGCTTTGTAAAACTAGAAGAATATCCACATGTAGGATGCAGCAACGTGGGGAGCAATCCTAACTTGATGAAAAAAAGGGATGAAGTGACATGGGGAGCTGGGCCATTAGAACAAGGCCGGTTCTAAAATAAGTAATACCTCCGGTCGGCGGGATGTGGCGAGGCAGGCGGCGGGATCTGCCAACTCGACGTCGTGGAGCAAGGGTGAGGAGGACCTCCCACGCCGGCGCCAGGTCAGAGAAGACGGCGTGCGTCGGCTTCCTCCTGCCACCGGCAACCACCAATGGAAGGGATCTGGCCGAATCTGTGTCAACTAGAGAGGAGAGAGAGACAAAGAGAGTGGACACCGCCGTCTTGTTTAGACTAGCAAGATGCCCATGCGTTGCACGGAACATCAAGATGCATTTGTATGAGTAGTTTATCTTGTGGGAGAAAAGGATGAACGAGGCAAGGCCTTATTTGCAAATGTGGAGAGGGTGTGGGTATCTTTTTGCAAAATTGCCATAGTTTTCTTCCTATCCGTCAGATATAAATCCGATGGCCTATACTGCAGGATGGCAAGCACACCATCATCACCAACTATGTTTTTTATAAGAGTAGAGAGTAGAGATAGCAGGGACGTCGGGAAATGATCACGCGCGCACCGGAAATAGCGGCCGAGTGCTCGCTAGTTTTGGCGCACGGCGTCCGGCGGTCTTTATAAGATCCAACACCCTCCCGCGCCCTCCCACCGCTCTGTGCCTCGCCACCACTCTCTCCCCGCTCTGTGCCTCGCCACCGCTCATGTTGGTGTTCTGGGAACCAGGGTACCCAGACTTGCCTGCCTGCGGCCCACGGCATGGCCCCATCGACGGCCTGGTAGGGCCCATCTATGAGATTACCAAGACAAGACCCTCGCGAGGGGCCAAGCCTCGCGAGGGGGACAACGCCAAGACCTCCTGAGGGAGTAGTCTTCCCAGGCTGCCTCCTGAGGAGCGGAGATTCCAGTGCAGGTGCCCAACCTCATGAGGTTGTGGTGACGGAAGCCATGACGGCCAAGGCCAGGCGGGTGCCAGCGGGCGCAGAGAAGGCAGTTTCCCCTTTGGTGTTAAGGAGGCAAGCGCAGGCATGGGTTCCCAAGGAATCAGGCAAAAGTTTCCATTCCGGTGCAAAAAGACCAGGACCGCCAGGATGGCAGGGCGGATGTCATCGCCGAGCCCACCGTGGCGTCATGACTAGAAGCTTTGCAGGCGAAGACCACCTTTTGTTAGGATAAGATGTACTACTTGTCCCCTTTCAAATTGGCCACTGTGGGATCCCTTCCCGCCTATGTTTTGGGGGAAGAGGACCGAGGCCACTATATATATAGGTTAGCCACCACCGTAGAAAGGGGCCCCGCAATCCGACCCGAGGACGACTCACTCTCACCCTAGAGCAGACCTCTTGAGGTTGTTCATCCCTTGTACTTGTTCAACCTCAGCCCCTCATGAGGCAAATCCACCACAAAGCAGGAGTAGGGTCTTAAACCGCAAGGTGGCCTGAACCTGGGTAAACTTCCTTGTTCATATTCTTCCTCGTTCTTTGAGCTATGCGATAGGGCGGTGAGTTGGTTGGCTGGATAGGTTGAGTTCTTCGCACACACCCCAGAGTTCGAACCTTTCTTGGGTCAGCGGAGCCCTGAATTCGACAGCTCTTTCCCCACTCTTTCTCGCCTCACCGCCACTCTTTCTCACCTCACCGCCGCTGCGCCACTATGCCACCATGCTGCCGGGAAACTTGGGGCTACCGCGGCATCCACGCACGCCCCTCCGGCGCCTTCTCCGCCGAGATCCGGTTCGGCGAGATGCACCTCGGCCTCGACACTTTCGACACCGCCCATGAGGCCGCCCGCGCATACGACGCGGCGGCGTGGCACCTCCGGCAGCCTCGTAGGGACATGAACTTCCCCAATGTGCCGATGCGGGAGCGGGCGCAGGAGCTCGCGCCTCCCTCGCGGCTTATCACTGATGGGGATCATCACGACAACCGGAGGCGGGAGCACCCTCTCGGCATCACCGAGATGGACGAGGAAGCCATGGCGCCAACGCTTCCCGCAGGACATCATCAACGAGCGCGAGTTCTATGGGCAAAGGAGGGTGGAAGGCGGCCGCTCAATTCAACATCAAGCTAGGAGTAGCGTCGCCCTGGGACTCCGAGGACGATCGGTATCTGTAACACCCCAAAAATTTAATCATGTTTTTACTAAATAAAAATTTGGCTAGAAATAAAATTTTGAAGTATATTAAGTCCTTTGTTATTTTCGGAGTATTTTCCGCCGTCTGTTTTTCAAAATTCTTCCCTCCATATGGAAATTTTTGGAAATAATATTGTGGCTTTGGGAGTTTTCTTAAACCGTTTCATTACTACTTTAATAACAATAGGAATTATTTTCATAATAAAAATTGCCCCAAAACAATTCTTTTCACAGCATTTTCAACTCTTTAAATGCCTCTGTTGCACTACAACCAATTTAAATAATTATTTTTAATTTCCACAAAAATTAGGAGAGGTCATATGTTACCTACATATCACTTTTATGCTAAAACATAACTTGGTCTTTTGTAAATTTTGAGCAAAACAATCTCTTTTCATTTCTGTCCCATTTCTGAGTTATAACTACAACCCTAATTTTCCTTGCTCCAAAAATCCTGAAAATTTTCCCACTCATAGTCCTTCCAACCAAAACCTTAAGTCCAGAAGATCAGCTTCATTTGCATCATTTTAGTTCACCAAATATTCCTCTGAACTTTCTGTCCAGAAAAGAATATCAGAAAAACTAGAACTAGCAAGTTTCTCCTCTTGCCCAACCAACTCCACCAACATCTCTATCATTCAAAGTGGCATCATACTGCCAAGTTTCATGATCAACAAAAATACCTAGGGCACCATTTCATTTCATCATACACCTTGAGTGCATGACAAAATTCTGTCATCACTAAATCCTCTATATGGCTCTAGCTCCATTTGCTAAGCTGGCATGTCCAACACACCCCTCACACTTGCTAGCATCATCATGCCAAAAATCAGCTCAAATGGACCTATCTAGCTTGCTCTGGCAATTCATCGAGCACTTGATGAACATGCCCAGAGCGTGCGTACTGCTGCCGTGGCATCGAGCCGCTGCTGATCCCCTGCTGCCTCCCCTGCTCGCCCGAGTCCACGCCTGGGTCACCTGATCATACCGAAGCCTCACCGGCACCTTACCTCATCCCCTAGCACCGCCCCCACCGACCAGCGCCGCCTCTGACCGCCGCCCGAAGACGACCACTCAGCCACGTCTCTGTCGGCGCCGTCTCTCCATAATGGCCAACGTCCAGTGCTCATCCATTCATCCACCGCCCTCATCTACCACGGTGACCCACGCCACCGACCACAACTGCTTCGACGGCGCAGTTATGGCCGCCGCCATCGTGACTTATTCGGGAAGCCACGGCATCACCTTTCCCCGCCTATAAAAGGCCACCGTGAGCTCACCCTCGAGCATCACCACCCTCCCCTCTCCCTCTATAAGCTCCCCATGGAAGGAAAATGATCGGAGCGGTCGTCGTCTTCAACTCCAGCAACCACAGCCGCCACCGCATCCGCGAAGATTCCCACCTCTCTAGTACCTCCCCCTCTCAACTAGCTACACTAGGAACTTCCCCACGGTCACACAGATCCTTTCCGCGCTCCAATTCCTCCTTCCCAAGGTCGACTTGAGCTCGGCAAATCCACCCGTAGCTCTCCTCCGCCATGGTTGACGCCGTGCTCGAACCCGAGCCCCTCAACGGCTATCTCCACCTCCCACGGATGCGGCACTCTTCCCTGAACCCAACCATGTGCCGAGCGTCGCCGGAGATGCCCTACAACACCGGCAATCCTCGCCGGAGCTCGCCTCTGTTCCTGTCCAGGCGCGCGCGAGATGGGGAAGATAAACCCGACAGGTGGGTCCCACCTGTCGGTGAGCCAACCATTCTTTCCAGAAGCGCATCTCCGTGGGTGTGTTTTCCCTCTGGGGAAAACGTACTCTGGGGGGGGGGGGGGGGGGTTACCCCTTCGACGCGCCGCCTCCCCGTGGGCTAGGAGCTGGGCCCTGCCCAGAGACGCCGTCCAACTAATTCGCGCTCAGGGCACACCCCTAAACCTTTTCCCTTTTCTTTTTTCAGCTGTCTTCAAAAACCTTCTGTAGCAGTCAGTTCAAACCCAAATCTGATAGTTCAAATTTCTGAATACTTCTAAAATAACTATCTATTATATCAGATAGGGTGAACATTTTTAGTAGGCATTATTTTTGTAACATTTGTTTAATTGTCCATTTAAACATTTAATTCAACTTATAAATTCCCTAAGTAATTCATATTAACTCCAAATAGATTGATTCTTTTTCTATTTTTTTTCACCTAGTTTATTCTAGTATTTATTTCAAAAATATTTGAAACAATGTTTGGCACTGTTATTGTTCTATGTAGTAATTTAAATGCTTTTGAAAATAGGAAATGGAGGGAAGATAAAGTTTTCAAACTTTTGAAGTGCACCCAATATTTCTGCATGCTCAAGGCAAGCATCTTGAACACTTGATATGGTGATTGCATGGTTGAATTATTTGCTAGAATAATTTGAACATGACTATGTTGAATTCAAATTAAATTAGCATATTGCTAGTGGTGCATGCATGGTTTGAATTCGAATAAATTTCGCATGCATGTAGTGTTGGCAGGTTTCATCGTACCGTGCATCGTGTGCTCGTCATGACTAACTTGCAGGAGCAGGCATAGTAAAATACCGTTACCAGCAGAAGAATGATTACGTTGAAACGTGGTCATACCATGTTGATTATGCATGTTGGAGCATGCATAGGGTTGTGGCCCTGTTTGGTGTTACTCTTAAAAAGATACTTTGTTGTGCTAACCACTTCAAGAAAACTTGAACCTCCTGAGTCGACCGTAGATCGAGTCTTGTTCCGGTAACCCCCACACTTGTTCCGTGCTGCCACAGGTAGGGTATGGTTCAGTAAGTTGATAACCCCTTTCCATGCACACACCGTACAGAGGGCCACGATGAGGGTTTCCGCGGCCGCGGACTAAATCCTGTCATCGGGTCAGGGGGCATGGGTGTTTCCAGATGTGACTGAGAGGGGGGCACCCCTTGGAATCCGCGTGTTTTAATAGTGATCCCATGCAGGACGTTGGTCTCCCCATCTTAGAGTTTTTCTTGAACGATGCTTTCGGTGATTCCTGGCATCCGGAAAGTTATTCTGGTGTGTGCTGGTCAGGTGTGTTTTCAACCCAAAGGCCGTAATGGTAATTAGTCAGTATCACGGTACTGACTAAAGAAATCCTTTACTTGTGGGTAAAGAGTACACCCTCTGCAGAGTTTTAAACCTATTCGAATATCCGTGTCCGCGGTTAAGGGCTATAGTCTGGGTTGGTCAAGTGTCGGTCTTAGTGTCGGTCTTTGGAGGAAAATAATTAAATTGAGCCTGAAATATTTTGCAGGATAATTATGGACACCCTGTTGCTACCATGAATATTTTTATGCTTGTTAAATATTGTTATGGTTATGCATAATTTTGAGGACTAACCCGTTTCTCTTATTTTGTATTTTCCTGAGTGTCTCAGGGGCTGGCTAGACTACCCCGGGCACTCAATTTTATTTTCAAGACCTCTCGTGGCATCTCTCGAGTTAACAGGCGGTTTATCCGGCCACTACTCTTGTGGACACCCGATTGGCATTTCTCTTCAAGTCCGACCGTGGCGTCACTTGACACCCGACTGGCATTTCTCTTCAAGACCTCTCATGGTGTCCCTCGAGTTTACAGGCGGTCCCGCCACTACTCTTGTGGAAACCCGATTGGCATTTCTTTTATTTTGCTGAATGTCACTTGGGCTGGCTAGACTACCAGTGGCATTCATTTGCTTTATTTCTAATAAGTTTGATCATGACTAACATGCTATATTTACTTTCGTATCATTTTGCGATTGTCATGTCATGATTTAGATTTGTGTCAGCATGAGCATTTTAGCATGATCCAGCATGAGCAAACGCATATAGTTTGGTTCAACATGATCATATATTTTGTTTGCTGCATTCGGTATATCTCTTGTTCAGGACGTTTGCGAGTACATTCAAATGTACTCACAGGCTTGTCCCTGGCTATTTACTTGGCCAGGTCAGGAGTTCTACGATGAATACCACAACGACGACCGTGCGGAGCATAGGATAGCAGCCACACGGATAGGAATTATCCGGGTCAGCTGTTCCTGTGGGGATGGAGCCCCATCGACGTTGGGGAACCAGGAGTCGCTTCCGTCACCCGTCACCAGATATCATTGTTGTATCATTAGACCTTTATGGTCTTGTATCCAATTCTTGTAATAGCTTGGTACTTCTGTAACAAGGACGTGTCCACCAGTAACAGTAATCCTGGGCTGGTGATGACACGAGGGGTTAAATTTCTGGGATATGTTGTGTCCCCGAAATCCGGCCCCAACAGCCTTGGTATCAGAGCCAGGCTGACCATTGGCTAATCCTATCTTAGCCTGGTCGCTATCTCTAGGTTTCCAAACCATTCACATCCTTTCCTGTCCACAGTCAAGCCCATCCTATCCGAAAATAGCACAGTGGCCAGCCGACATCCTTTTGACAGTCGGTGCCCAACCTATTAATCTAGTCCATAGGCTGTGTGCCTGTGGCCGACACTTGAGTTGTCCCATCCGCAAGCGTGCGATGGAAGACTCTGCTGGCTTATAAAGGAAGCCTCAACCCAACGCAGCACATCACAGCCTCACTCCCAACAACCAAGATGCCAGGCCCCATCGTGCACAATGAGACCACCGCAGTCGAACTTGAAGGCTTTGTAGCCATCCTCGCCAATCTCACCCGTCGTGCTCTCGGCATCGAAGAGCCGCCGGAGTATGTCGTGTACCAAGAGCACGCGAGTGATTCCATCCAGCACTTCTGGGCCACGGTGGACATCTACGGGAGGGGCATCACCGCAGAGCGCCCTTACCGGTTCACCGGGAGGACGACCTCCGACGAGCCCCAAGCCATTCAACTTGCGGCTCGAGAAGCTATAGTTCAACTCCGGCACCTATCGCCGAGCGTTAACTGCCGCTCTTTCTACTACTACCCTAGTCGTGAAGGCTATGGGAGATCGACCCAAGTCGCCAATGGAGACCATGAGACGGATCCTGCCCTAGTGCATCTGGTGCGCTACCTGAGAGCGCAAGAGGCACTATTCGATCATGTCACTTTTGACCTGATTGAGACCTGCAGGACGCTCGCTCTCCTGACCCCGGCCAGGAGTGAAGCTGCACCCGACACCGACACCCCGATAGTACTGCTTGGGAGGCCAGTTGAGCCCCCAAGGTCTGCCCCTGTCATCCACCTGGGCAATGCATTCGTTTCCCCGGATGAACTCCATCGTCTCTTGGGGATTTTCTCCAACGGGACTGTAGCCACTACACCCCGCGTGGGTCATCATCGCTACCCCAACCCTGCAGCCCCTCATAACACTCCAGTCAACTCCGACGTTGAAGCCCCCGGAGAAGCCTCGACGTCCGCGAGACACGCCCGTCTGGATGTCGACGAAGTGGACTGAGTCTGCCAGAGTAGTTGCCATATCCTTAGCAACCCTGTTGCCCTGTAAATTCCACCGTCATGCCGTAGATGATTATGTGTATGTCTCTAGCAGTGTGTAGTGTTTGATTGAATGATGTGCCTGTGTGTTATTGTCTTGTGCATGATTGCTTGTCTGTTGTGATTGCATTTAATTCTTCCGTCCTTAACAAATCTCGAGGACGAGATTTTCTTAAGGGGGGTAGAGTTTGTAACACCCAAAAAATTTAATCATGTTTTTACTAAATAAAAATTTGGCTAGAAATAAAATTTAGAAGTATATTAAGTCCTTTGTTATTTTCGGAGTATTTTCCGCCCTCTGTTTTTCAAAATTCTTCCCTCCATATGGAAATTTTTGGAAATAATATTGTGGCTTTGGGAGTTTTCTTAAACCATTTCATTACTACTTTAATAACAATAGGAATTATTTTCATAATAAAAATTGCCCCAGAACAATTCTTTTAACAGCATTTTCAACTCTTTAAATGCCTCTGTTGCACTACAACCAATTTAAATAATTCTTTTTAATTTCCACAAAAATTAGGAGAGGTCATATGTTACCTACATATCACTTTTATGCTAAAACATAACTTGGTCTTTTGTAAATTTTGAGCAAAACAATCTCTTTTCATTTCTGTCCCATTTCTGAGTTATAACTACAACCCTAATTTTCCTTGCTCCAAAAATCCTGAAATTTTTCCCACTCATAGTCCTTCCAACCAAAACCTTAAGTCCAGAAGATCAGCTTCATTTGCATCATTTAATTCACCAAATATTCCTCTGAACTTTCTGTCCAAAAATGAATATCAGTAAAACTAGCACTAGCAAGTTTCTCCTCTTGCCCAACCAACTCCACCAACATCTCTATTATTCAAAGAGGCATCATACTGCCAAGTTTCATGATCAACAAAAATACCTAGGGCACCATTTCATTTCATCATACACCATGAGTGCATGACAAAATTCTGTCATCACTAAAACCTCCATATGGCTCTAGCTCCATTTGCTAAGCTGGCATGTCCAACACACCCCTCACACTTGCTAGCATCATCATGCCAAAAATCAGCTCAAATGGACCTATCTAGCTTGCTCTGGCAATTCATCGAGCACTTGATGAGCATGCCCAGAGCGCGCGTACTGCTGCCGTGGCATCGAGCCGCTGCTGATCCCCTGCTGCCTCCCCTGCTCGCCCGAGTCCACGCCTGGGTCACCTGATCATCCCCAAGCCTCACCGACACCTTACCTCGTCCCCTAGCGCCGCCCACACCGACCAGCGCCGCCTCTGACCGCCACCCGATGACGACCACTCGGCCACGTCTCTGTCGGCGCCGTCTCACCATAATGGCCAACGTGCAGTGCTCATCCTTTCATCAACAGCCCTCATCTACCACGCTGACCCACGCCATCGACCACAACTGCTTCGACGGCCCAGTTACGGCCACCGCCGTCGTGACTTATTCGGGAAGCCACGGCACCACCTTTCCCCTCCTATAAAAGGCCACCATGAGCTCGCCCTCAAGCATCACCACCCTCCCCTCTTCCTCTGTAAGCTCCCCGTGGAAGGAAAACGACCGGAGCGGTCGTCGTCTTCTACTCCGGCAACCACAGCCGCCAACGCATCCACGAAGATTCCCACCTCTCCAGTACCTCCCCCTCTCAACTAGCTACACCAGGAACTTCCCCATGGTCCCACAGATCCTTTCCGCACTCCAATTCCTCCTCCCCAAGGTTGAGTTGAGCTCGGCAAATCCACCCGTAGCTCTCCTCCGCCATGGTTGACGCCGTGCTCGAACCCGAGCCCCTCAACGGCTATCTCCACCTCCCACGGATGCGGCACTCTTCCCTGAACCCAACCATGTGCCGAGCGTCGCCGGAGATGCCCTACAACACCGGCAATCCTTGCCGGAGCTCACCTCTGTTCCTGTCTAGGCGCGCGCGAGATGGGGAAGATAAACCCGACAGGTGGGTCCCACCTGTCGGTGAGCCAACCATTCTTTCCAGAAGCGCATCTCCGTGGGTGCGTTTTCCCTCTGGGGAAAACGTACTCTGGGGGGGGTACGCCTTCGACGCACCGCCTCCCCGTGGGCTAGGAGCTGGGCCCTGCCCAGTGACGCCGTCCAACTAATTCACGCTCAGGGCGCACCCCTAAACCTTTTCCCTTTTCTTTTTTCAGCTGTCTTCAAAAACCTTGTGTAGCAGTCAGTTCAAACCCAAATCTGATAGTTCAAATTTCTGAATACTTCTAAAATAACTCTCTATTATATCAGATAGGGTGAACATTTTTAGTAGGCATTATTTTCGTAACATTTGTTTAATTGTCCATTTAAACATTTAATTCAAATTATAAATTCCCTAAGTAATCCATATTAATTGTCCCCGTTACCGGCAGAAGGATGATCACGTTGAAACGTGGTCATACCATGTTGATTATGCATGTTGGAGCATGCAAAGGGTTGTGGCCCTGTTTGGTGTTACTCTTAAAAAGATGCTTTGTTGTGCTAACCACTACAGGAAAACTTGAACCTCCTTAGTCGACCGTAGATTGAGTCTTGTTCCGGTAACCCCCACACTTGTTCCGTGCTGCCACAGGTCCCTGCCACAGGTAGGGTATGGTTCAGTAAGTTCATAACCCCTTTCCATGCACACACCGTACAGAGGGCCACGATGAGGGTTTCCGCGGCCCCGGACTAAATCCTGTCATCGGGTCAGGGGGCATGGGTGTTTCCAGATGTGACTGAGAGGGGGGCACCCCTTGGATTCCGCGTGTTTTAATAGTGATCCCATGCAGGACGTTGGTCTCCTCGTCTTAGAGTTTTTCTTGAACGATGCTTTGGGTGATTCCTAGCATCCGGAAAGTTATTCTGGTGTGTGCTGGTCAGGTGTGTTTTCAACCCAAAGACCGTAATGGGAATTAGTCAGTGTCACGGTACTGACTAAAGAAATCCTTTACTTGTGGGTAAAGAGTACACCCTCTACAGATTTTTAAACCTATTCGAATAGCCGTGTCCGCGGTTAAGGGCTACAGTCTGGGTTGGTCAAGTGTCGGTCTTCGGAGGAAAATAATTAAATTGAGCCTGAAATATTTTGCAGGATAATTATGGACACCCTGTTGCTACCATGAATATTTTTATGCTTGTTAAATATTTTTATGGTTATGCATAATTTTGAGGACTAACCCGTTTCTCTTATTTTGTATTTTCCTGACTGTCTCAGGAGCTGGCTAGACTACCCCGGGCACTCAATTTTATTTTCAAGACCTCTCGTGGCGTCTCTCGAGTTAACAGGCGGTTTATCCTACCACTACTCTTGTGGACACCCTATTGGCATTTCTCTTCAAGTCCGACCGTGGCGTCACTTGACACCCGACTAGCATTTCTCTTCAAGACCTCTCGTGGCGTCCCTCGAGTTTACAGGCGGTCCCGCCACTACTCTTGTGGACACCGGATTGGCATTTCTTTTATTTTGCTGAATGTCACTTGGGCTGGCTAGACTACCCGTGGCATTCATTTGCTTTATTTCTAATAAGTTTGATCATGACTAACATGCTATATTTACTTTCGTATCATTTTGTGATTGTCATGTCATGATTTTGATTTGTGTCAGCATGAGCATTTTAGCATGATCCAGCATGAGCAAACGCATATAGTTTGGTTCAACATGATCATATATTTTGTTTGCTGCATTCGGTATATCTCTTGTTCAGGACGTTTGCGAGTACATTCAAACGTACTCACAGGCTTGTCCCTGGCTATTTACTTGGCCAGGTCAGGAGTTCTACGACGAATACCACAATGACGACCGTGCGGAGCCTAGGATAGCAGCCACACGGATAGGAATTATCCGGGTCAGCTGTTCCTATGGGGATGGAGCCCCATCGACGTTGGGGAACCACGAGTCGCTTCCGTCACCCGTCACCAGATATCATTGTTGTATCATTAGACCTTTATGGTCTTGTATCCAATTCTTGTAATAGCTTGGTACTTCTGTAACAAGGACGTGTCCACCAGTAACAGTAATCCTGGGCTGGTGATGACACGAGGGGTTAAATTTCTGGGATATGTTGTGTCCCCGAAATCCGGCCCCGACAGTATCTTGACGCCTACATTGAAACGTCGGAGGAGGACATCACCGAGGCGGGGTCGGACGACGAGGAGTAGTCGAACTATCTATTTTTTTATCTATCTATGCTATATCTATGCTGAGAACTATCTATGGATCTATCTACGCCAATATCGACTCGGAGTCGAAAGTGTATCAAGTCAGAGTAGAAAGGAGATAAAAATTTAGCGCGTCTGCTGGAGCGGCGCGCGCGCGCAATTTTTTGCAGCGGCCGCTGGAGCTTGGTTAATAGTATAGCCAACTGCCAGCTATATGGAGTTGCCATGTCACATATAGTCGACCTAATAGCCAACACATATAGTAGCAAGTTGCTAAGAAGTAGTACTTTATTAATACATGACCCACCTTACATTCTCACAATGTTTCTTGGAGCTCGTGATATAGCCGGCTGTTAATCTATAGCCCGCTTCTCTTCTCTCTCCTATTCTCTCTCATCCAACTCAGCAAAAATATAATAATTTAATCCTTACAGCCTGCTGACTGTACCTTATTATACTTGTTAGAGCATCCACAATGTATAGCGACTGCACATTGTCTCTAAGTGGACCCCAGGTTCAAATATAATATACAGCCAAGGCATGCACTTTCTCCTATTCAACGCTGTGCACATGTACAAACTAGTGAATGACAAGTGGGGTAAAGAGATTATTTTAATCAGGTGAGAGGCTTGGAGGCCGCCTCTTTCCTTGGAGGCGTCGCTAGGCATTTTTTGCCAAGAGGCTGTGCGCACAATGTATGGCGATGGTGCAAAAGAACTAGAGGCGCCGTTAGAGGCGAGAAAAACCACACTGTATGGCGACGGTGCAAAAGTACTAGGTGACCTTGCGCTTGGCTCTTCGCCTCTTCCGGAAGTCGAACAATGATGATGGTACTACAGTCGTACTACTACTGTATATACTTCTGGCAATCTGACACCAAATGAACTGCTGCATGTCCCCCGCTTGTATGAAGCAAAAGCTTCTCCTCGTGCTGCGAGCCACCGCGCGCGCGTGGGCGAGGGAGAGGGTGTAGTAAGCAAGCTTCACGTCGTTATGCGAGTTGATGGGACACATCAAAGTTATTTATTACTCTCTCCAAAATGGGCCGGCTGTCGTGGGAATCGATCTGACAGTAGAAGTAGGGGGTACGTAGGAGAGGGCAGAGCCTAGCTACGGCGAGATTGTACACTCGGATTTATGAGTTCAGGACCCTCTCGGAGGAGGTAAAAGCCCTATGTCTTGGTGCTGCGGGAGCTTTGTTTCTTGGAGTGTTGAGTTACAGGGGTGCGAACCCTTGTGCAGGAGGAGAGGGTCGGCTTATATATAGTTCGCTGGCCCCTCGTAGCCCTCAGTTACGCAAGGGTTCAATGAGATGGTAAAGACCAGTACATTACTAGTAACACCCGTAGCTAATGATCTTTACAACGATGGATTGAACGCCTGACCATTGCGATCCGAGGGGGGGGGGGCTCTAGGTCTTCTATTCTCCGAGTGAAATCATGTGCCTCTGAGTGAATCCTGGTAGTCGAGTGGGGGTGGAGTCAACCGAGTGAAACTTCAGTCGAGTGACTCGCGCACTGTGTCATTTCGGTCGGTACCCTCTTCTTAACTCTGTAGGTCTTGGACTCTTCGTATAGTGTCCTTGGGTAGGGTATCTAGATCAGGTCTAGGACCCTACCCTAGGTCCATGTCATTGTCATTAGCCCCCGAATCGATCGGGGTTCGAGTGAGAAAGGATTGAAGCTGATTCAGAGCAGACTTGATGCCTCGGAGGCGTTCCTTAATGGTCCATAGGTATCTGAGTTGTTCATCCTTTGTCAGTCGCCTCGATCGATTCTGGCTCGTTAAATGTCCGAGTGAGAAAAAACTATGGATCGTAGAATGCAGGATTTGATCCGAATGATTGTGGTTATCTCTGGAGCAATCGATTGTTTTGCTGGATCCCGGATTTCGCGGGATTCAAATTTTTTTGGAGAAGTGCGTGGGCTATTTGCAGCGCGGTAAGCAGGGAAAATGGGGAGGGACTCCTTGATTATCACGTCCCCTTTATCGCCACGTATCAAGCGAGCGCGGGTCGGGGATGCGCCGGGATCTCGCGGGCGCGCATTTCAGTGAGTCGGTGCGGGGCCATATAAGGCGACGCGACCGAGGCGTGCCACAGTGCCTTCTACTTTTCCCCCTCCGCCCGGTCTCTCCTTTGCTGCCGTTCCGGCACCACACCGCCCCACTCAAGTCCGTCGACCACCATGGAGATGACGAAGGACAAGACGGCGAAGCTCGAGTGCGCCAAGAAAGGAACCGCAGGGAGGAAGGCGTCGAGCTCTTGGGCCGCTCTACCGCCGGGCTAGATCCAAGGCGATTGGCTCCACTCGACGGTCACAGAGGTGGACCTCGAGGGGATCATCGCCGACGGCCTGGTGGCGCCTGGTTCGTGGAGGGTGCCAGGGAGGGAGACCGAGCCTGCGCCTCAGCCTGACGAGCGAGTTCTCCTCCTCACTCATGTGGAGAGAGGTTTTTCCTTACCCCCTCACCCATTTTTACGCGGTTTCTTGAACTTCTTCCGTGCCCAAATCCACCATTTTCCTCCGAATACCATCTCGTACCTCACTGCCTTCATGTCCATGTGTGAAAATTTCTTGGGATGCTGTCCTCACTAGGGTTTGTTCAAACACATCTTCACATGTCGTTCTCAGTCGATTAATAAAGCGAATCCGAGTGATTCGAGGACCCATGTGATTCAGTTGTCTGGGGGTTTAGGAATCCAAATGAGAGGTAGGAGCGCCTTCCCTGCCATGACTTTTCCCGGGTCAGTTAGAGGTTGGCAATTGACCTGGTTTTACTGCAAAGACATTCCAACTCCTGGCTCGTCGACTGGCCTTCCTCCCTTCTCATTGGCGAGAGTCGATTCTGCTCGCTTGCTGACTGTGGACGAAGACGAGAAAGCTGAGGTGGGGATCTTGGTGGATGCTATAGTGGAGTTGATCCAGGGCGGAGTGACAGGCTTGGACCTGTTGGAGGCGTTCCTCAGTCGACGCATCCAGCCTCTGCAAGCCCGCGACCACCCTATGTGGCTGTACTCAGGTGCAGATGACACCACTCGGATCCACCCAGAAGAAGTCGGCGAGGAGACTGTGGCACCGTGGCTCAGGAGCATCACCAGGGCCCGTGATAATCCACGCAGTTCCAAACGTATCCTGCCTTTTGACTCTGAGCACCCTCCAGGAGAGGTGAGACTTTATTTGTCGAGTGCATTATCTTTTGCTTCCACTGTGTAGTGATTTCGAGAACCGACTGACTTGGATATTTGTGTTCCGCAGGCATTCACAAAGATGTACTCGCCTGTGCCGAATGGAGAGCAGCTCATTGATGGGAATGAGAGCGAAGGGGGCAGTGCGAGCATCGACTATGCTGACAACAACGAAGATAGCAGTGATGACTCGGAGGAGAGTGGCGACATCGAGTCCCCTCCACGAACTGAGTGTCGATCCAAACAGGCCCAAGATCTAGTGGCTGTCCAGGGCAAGGCCATGGCATCGAGTGCCAAGAACTCCAAACACACTCGGACTGCGACGCTAGACCCGATTGAAAAATCTAGGAAGAAGCCTAAGATCTCGCCGGTGAAACCTCGGAAGGCTCTCCCTAGGATCAAGGTCATGGTTCCCATTGCTTCGACGTGAGTACTTCTTCTTTTTCTCTTTTCTTTCTGCTTCAGAACTTTGCGCTATTGCTGACCGAGTGAAAACTGTGTGTTAGGGACACCACTTCGGTGACATCGCCCATGCAAATTGATGAGGAGCACGCGGATGTGGATACCACGGACGCAGCCACCTCTTGGCGCGGTATGACAAATTCGCCCTCTGTTTTTTTTCATTATTTGATTCCTCGATTGAACGGACTGTTGTTGTCGAATGACAGCAGAGCCAACAGATGTCATTCATGTTGGCGATGACGACGAGGACGAGCCTCAAAAGGGTGCGGGTGATGAAGGTGCTACCTTGGACACTCCTCGCAGCTTCACTCGGAGAGTGTCGTCGAGTAGAACACTCCAAGTGCCTCCCGTTGCTACGCCTCAAGAACATGGTGGTTCATCTCAAGTTGGTGCTATTTCTGCTGCTCCAGTATCGGCTGCTCCGCCTTTGGTGTCGACTGTTCCTGCTTCAGGACCAACTGCACAATCTCAAGCACTGGTCCCTTCAACTGCATTACCAACTCCGCCGGCTCACGTCTTCACTCTGCATCGTGTTCCAGTGGACCAGGCTGGAGCCAGCAAGGAAGCTATGATCCAGGCCAGTCTGATGATGCAGAATCTGAAGGAGGTGTATGAAGGCAGCAAGGCGGCCTACGATGCAGCACAGCCCTTCAGGCGAATGTCCAAGTAAGTGCGATTGTAAGTTGATTTCTGATTGAATTTTTCTTGTTCGACTTGACTCTATGCACCCACTGGGTGTTGTTGTCGCTTGGTAGTAGTTTGCTTGTTCTGTAACTCACCACTCGGTCTGGTCAGGCCGTGTCGAGTGAGACTTTTTCTAGTGGGGGCACGTTGAGTGCACCCACTGGGTGTAGTCCCCGAGACCGTCGTCGAATGTTTGATTCGGCGGGGGTCTTTGAATGTGTTTAGCTAAAGCTCTTCACTCGAGTCAGTCAGGCTGGGTCCGAGTGGAAATGAATCTAGTGGGGGCACGCTGAGTGCACCCACTGGGTGTAGTCCCCGAGACCGCCGTCAGATGTTTGATTCGGCGGGGGTCTGAGAAGTCTTCCCGTTTGTTTGTAGCATCCAAATTTGCTCTTTCCACTCGGAAGTGGAGTTAAACTTGAAAATCTTGGTCCTTGTCGACTGAATTGTTTCCTTGCTGATCTTCAGAAGGCTTCCAAGGTCGGAACTCAGTACGCTACTCTGGAGAAGGAAAAGGCGCAACTTCAACTGGATCTGGACCTGACAAAAAGGAACTTGAAGCAGGCTCAGGAGGAGGTGAAGACCATGGGAGGTAACCCTTTGCTGACTTAGTGTTTCATTGCTCTTTCTTTTCGTCTTTCGAATCGAGTGATTTCACTCGAACAGATGTGTGTAATGAGAACCGCCAACTCCAAGCACGACTAAAGAATGTTATTTCTTTAGACACTACGAAGCAGGCCATAGAAAGGAAGGATGAGGAACTCACGGGCGCCCAGAAGGTGGCTAAGGAGAAGACTGAAGCTCCTGAAGCGAAACTAGCTTCAGTCGGCAAGCTTGAAGAGGAGAATGCAACCCTGAAGACTGCCATTGAGGAGGTGAAGAAGGAAGCTACTCAACTTAAGGAGGAGAAGATTGTCTTGGCCGACAAGGTGGGCCAGCTTACCCAAAAGAGGGACGAGCTGGACGAGTATTTGGGGAACCTTGCAAAGAAAATGTGCATCATGCTTGAAGGTATCTTCCTTTGAGAGTTTTCAAAAACTTGCCGTTGCTAACCCACTCTTTCGTCTTTGTGCAGAATTCTGCTAGAACTTCGAGCAAGAACCAGAGCAAATTGAAACAGGTCTGGACCCCACCAAGTCACTCATCAAAGATGATGCTGCTATGAACGTGCTGCGACTTGAAGCTCGCCTCGACAGTGTCTTGGGGTATGTCGCTCGCCTGAATGTTGCACTAACAAGAATAGACAAGGAACTATGGCCAGAAGATGCGCTTCAGAACGATCTCGAGTCACTGATGGTTCGGCTCAATGAGATTCCTGGTCGAGCGCATGCTTGGAAGAAATCAGCTACCCACTGCGGAGCCGATGTGGCGCTCTCGCTCGTTCGCGTTCATTGTAAGGAAGCCAAGGAAGACAAGCTGAAGGCTCTTCAGGTGGCAAACACGAAGAAACTCCAATTTCAGTCTTTCATGGAGACTTTCATTAAAGCAGCGACTCGGATTGCAGATGGCATAGACCTGGACACCTTCGTCGAGCCAGCGAGTCCCACCGGAGCTTGAAAGAAAACTTTATCTTCCAGTCGGAACTTATATGCCTCGGTATGCCGAGTGGTTTTGTAACCGTTAAAACTCGTTCGGGCCTGCTGCCCGAGTACTTTTGCTTGCGTTTCTGAACTTGATGGATTTATCCGAATATTGTTTTCCAGTTTATCACATATTCCTAGTGAATGGATTTTTTTTAAAACTTAGGCAAGGTCTGGATCACGGCTAAGCCCCCGAGTGGGAGGGATGCTCTCACTCGGAGTCATTTTTTAACTTAGGCGAGGACGGGCTCGTGGCTAAGCCCCTGAGTAGGATGAACGCTCTCACTCAGAGTAGTTTTTTAACTTAGGCGAGGACGGGCTCACGGCTAAGTCCCCGAGTGGGAGGGATGCTCACACTCGGAGTCATTTTTTAACTTAGGTGAGGACGGGCTCGTGGCTAAGCCCCCAAGTGGGAGGGATGCTCTCACTCGGAGTAGTTTTTAAACATAGGCGAGGACCGGCTCGCAGCTAAGCCCCCAAGTGGGAGGGATGCTCTCACTCGGAGTAGTTTTTTATCCTAGGCGAGGACTGGCTCACGGCTAAGCCCCCGAGTGGGATGAATGCTCTCACTCGGAGTCGTTTTTAAACTTAGGTGAGGACTGGCTTGCGGCTAAGCCCCCCGAGTGGGAGGGATGCACTCACTCGGAGTAGTTTTTAAACTTAGGCGAGGACTGGCTCGCGGCTAAGCCCCCTGAGTGGGAGGGATGCTCTCACTCAGAGTCATTTTTTAACTTAGGCAAGGACGGGCTCGCGGCTAAGCCCCCCAGTGGGAGGGATGCTCTCACTCGGAGTCATTTTTTAACTTAGGCATGTACTGGCTCGCGGCTAAGCCCCCGAGTGGGAGGGATGTCCTCCACTCGGAGTAGATTTTTAACTTAGACGAGAACTGGCTCGAGGCTATGCCCCCGAGTAGGAGGGATGTTCTCCACTCGGAGTAGATTTTTAACTTAGGCGAGGACTAGCCCGCGGCGAAGCCCCCGAGTCGGAGGGATGCTCTCACTCGGTGTAGGTTTTAAACTTAGGTGAGGACTGGCTCGCGGCTAAGCTACCCACTGGAGTGGGGTTTTGAACATACGTGATTGCACGAGAAAAATTATTGAAAGACTGCAGGAGTCATGTCTTTGATAAACAAAAAGTATTCTGATTATATCCCATCACTTCAATTGTTTAAGTATAAAATCGACGGAGAAGATTTGCGTTCCAGGAGCGCGGCTCATCGATTCTCTTCGCTAGGTTGTAGAGGTGATAAGACCCATTGTGTAGCACCTTGGTGACGATGAAGGGCCTTCCCACGCGGGGGCAATTTGTGTGGACGCTGCTGATCCACACGGAGTACAAGATCTCCTTCTTGAAACGCTCCACCCCTAACATTCCTTGCGTGGAATCGACGAAGGTCTTGTTGATAAATAGTCGACCGTATCAGGGCCATCTCTCGTTCTTCTTCCAAAAGGTCAACGGTGTCCTATCGAGCCTGCTCTGCCTCAGCTTCCGAATAGAGTTCCACTCGGGGCGTATTGTGGAAGAGATCACTAGGCAATACGGCTTCAGTTCCATACACCATAAAGAAAGGAGTACGGTCGGTGGATCGGTTGGGAGTCGTCCTTAAACCCCACAGAACAGACGGCAGTTCAGTCACCCAGGCTTCAGCTGCATGCTCGAGGTCACGCATGAGTCGAGGCTTCAACCCTTGGAGGATGAGGCCATTTGCTCTTTCTGCTTGACCATTCGACTGCGGGTGTGCAACGGATGCATAATCCACCCGAGTGCCTTGGGAAGCGCAGAACTCTCTGAATTATTCCGAATCAAAGTTTGAGCCATTGTCTATGATAATGCTGTTGGGGAACGCGACAGAAAACGAAAATTTTCGGTATAGCGAGCACGCCCAGGACCACTATGGAGATTGCATACAAGGTTTGATCTGATCCGTACCGACTCGAAGCACAGCGGAAGAAGAGTCGGTGGAGATCATTGGTGCAGATCCCGGCAGCTAGGATTTACAACCTCCCAACCGCGAGGATGTACTCCCTTGTCGGACAGCCCTTCGGGAGGCGGTCGGACAGTCCCCCGAACGATGTCGCGGACAGCCCTTCGGGAGGACCTCGAAACTCAATCGGAGACTCGGACAGCCCTTCGGGAGGACACTCGAACAGCCCCTCGGGCAAAAGACCGAAACTACGACCTCTCTATGGGGTTGCACACATATGGTGTCAGCTATCCGGCAGGGCTTCGCCGTCCAGAACTAGTTCCTGCCGGAACCCAGACAGCCTTTCGGCTCTACGAAACTCTTTTCGTGGGAGGGAGAGAAGAAGCCAGATAATGCATGGCATGTGTATGAGAGCAAGGGATGAGTGTGGAGGGCTGCCCCTCCACCTCTATTTATTGGAAATCCCAAGGGGTAGGGTGGTTTTACAATAAAACCCAAAAGCACATGAATGAAGTCCTTCCACCAAGGGTTTAAGGGTGAAACCAAGGAACAAGAGGGGCTCCAAGGAGGAGCCACCTACTTGGCCGGCCACACCCCTTGGGGGCCCCCCATGAGGGCCTCCCAATCCATCCATGTCATCCCTAGATATTTTGGGATAAAGCCCAAACAAGTGGCTTTCCAAAAAGTAACCCAAAAAGCACTTTCACTATTCACGACGACATTTTTCAGCGTCCGTTCGAACTGAAAATATTTATGTGGGCTTAGAACATTTCCAGTACCCACCATAATAATTTTCAACACGTTCTAGAGCAATTCCAGATTAGTGATTTTCATCTGCGAAAAGCATCTGAAGTGGTTCCGGCAGTTCCGAAACATTTCCGGTTTTTCTTCCAGAAAATTCCCAAAAGTTTCCAGAATGATTCTGGCACCCTCTAAGAATTATCAGGCATGTGCCAAAACCAATTTGACTTTATGGTATCCTCTGAAACAACTTTTCAGTATCACCGAAACTCATCCGGTGACCTCTCTCGTCGGAACTTTTCCGCTGTCTCCGAAAAAAACTTTTTCCAGAAACTTTCTCTCAGACTCCCTGTCTAGTATTCAGCAGATAGATGACCCTTAAGCGTGTGACCCTATAGGTTCGGTGAAGTATAGACATGACCTGGAACCCCTTCCGATCAATGATCAACATCAGAGCCGTGGACACCCATATCGACCCCTATACCCACACGAATGAATATTCGAGTGAACCTCCAGTTGCCGTGTGCTATTCTTGTTGCTTCGCGATATGTCACAAACACCCAAGGTGTGTTTTATTGCATTCCTGTGGGTCAACAATTTGTCCATCATGCAAGTTACCTCGTTACCGGTTTTGTTCTCTTTTCTCGTTTCCGTGTTCCGGCATCCCAGTGATCAAATCACAAGGTGTCTGGCCAGACGATGATGGATACCGTAACACCAAGAGGGCCCGAGTATATCTCTCCATCGTCGGAGGAGCAAATCCCAATCTTGAGCTATCTCGTTACTTGCCATACTTTTCCGTGAACCCGTAAGCCACCGTAATAGCCACCCAGTTACGGATGACGTTTAACAAACCCCAAAGTTCACGAAGCAAGTATGAAGGAACTCGATACTCTCATGGTCTAAGGAATTATGCAAACATTAACTTCTCTGTGTTATAAACCATTAACATGTGGCGAATGCATCTCATAGCATAACATCAAAATGGGTCGATTCAACACAAGTGTTCTACCAACAATTTGTGCCCTCAAAATTGCCGGCATAGACATGCCCATGATCAGAAAAACAGGATCATCATGCAATACTCGAGCCAGTATAAGAGGCTTGACCAGGAATACATTTTTCCGTTTAATATCCCACACGTGCACATGAGTTTCCCTCCAAGCCTCGTTTTATTGTAGACTCGAGAATCATTGCAGTTATAGCATGGAATCATAAACTTTCATTACAAACCAGGAGATACAAAATAACTGATATTACTGCCTCTAGGGCATATCTCCTACAGACTCCCACTTGCACTAGAGTCATAATCCAGTTACATGGCTTCCCTAACACCAATGGCTATCCGGTGTTGCTCATGCTTTGCTCGTGGTAGAGGCTTTGTCATCGGGTCTGACACATTCAGATCCGTGTGAACTTTGCGTACTTTCACTAAACCCTCTTCGACATGATGTCGAATGTGTTTATATTTGCGTTGAATATGTCTTGTCTTATGGTGCAAACTTGGCTCCCTTGCCTGAGCCACGGCGCCACTATTATCACAATAGATCTCCACCGGGTCCAGAGCACTTGGAACCACACCAAGGTCTTCAAGAAATTGCTTGATCCATACCGCCTCCTTGGAGGCTTTCTGAAGCTGCAACATACTCCGCCTCCGTCGTAGAATCCGCCACAGTCTTTTGTTTGGAACTTTTCCAATCAACCGCGCCACTGTTCAACATGAAAACATAGCCTGATTGAGATTTGAAGTCATCTGGGTCAGTCATGAAGCCTGCATCAGTGTAACCACTTACAATGAGCTCTTCATCACCTCCGTACACAAGGAGTAAATCCTTGGTCCGTCTGAGGTACTTAAGAATACCCTTGACTGCGGCCCAGTGTTCCAATCCTGGATCACTTTGGTACTGGCTGCTAACACTTAGCGCATAGGAAACATCCGGTCTTGTACATAGCATGGCATACATAATAGAACCAACTGCCGAGGCATATGGAACATCATTCATTTGTACTCGCTCATCGAGAGTTCGAGGACTCTGATTCTTGCAAAGCACTGTGCCAGGTGACATGGGGAGTAGGCCTTTCTTGGAGTTCTCCATGTTGAACCTTTTCAACACCTTGTCAATGTACGTGCTTTGGCTAAGCGCTATCAGGCATTTTGATCTATCTCTATAGATTCTGATGCCCAATACATATGCCGCTTCGCCTAAGTCTTTCATTGAAAACCTTTTCTTCAATGATTCTTTTATTTCGCTAAGAAAATTCATGTCATTTCCAATCAATAATATGTCATCCACATACAAGATTAGAAATGCTTTTGCGCTCCCACTAAACTTCTTGTAAACACAAGATTCTTCGTTATCCCTGATGAAACCAAACTCTTTGACCACTTCATCAAAACGAATGTTCCAGCTCCTTGATGCTTGCTTCAGACCATAAATGGCTTTCTGAAGTTTGCATACCTTTCCAGCATCCTCATGAATGACAAAACCTTCCAGCTGTATCATGTATACATCCTCTTTGAGGTTTCCATTTAGGAAAGCCGTTTTGACATCCATCTGCCATATATCATAGTCGAAATAAGCAGCAATTGCTAGCAATATCCGAACAGACCTAAGCATAGCTACGGGCGAGAAAGTCTCGTCGTAGTCCACTCCTGGAACTTGCGTGAACCCTTTCGCGACAAGTCTAGCTTTGTGGATAGTAATGTTACCATCCGCGTCCGTCTTTCTTTTGAAAATCCATTTACAACCAATCGGCTTTGCGCCTTCTGGAAGTTCTTCCAAGTTCCAAACTTGGTTTTCGTACATGGATTCCATTTCGGATCTCATGGCTTTGTGCCATTCTTTTGAGCTGGGCCCCGCCATCACTTCCTTGTAGTGCGCAGGTTCATCGTCTTCAAGAATGAAGATTTCGTTATGAAACCATTCAGGTGGCTGGATAGCCCTACCTGATCTACGCGGTTCAGTTACAACATTGTCTGAAGTCTCCGCATCGCATGCGACAACTTCCGGCTCGGTTGTAGGGATAAATAGTGGAATTTCTTCTGGTTCCTTAGCCGTATCAACAATTGCCGAAGATTCACTAATCTCATCAAGTTGTACTGTCCTCCCACTTAATTCTTTTGCGAGAAACTCTTTCTCGAGAAAGACTCCGTTTTTAGCGACAAACACTTTGCACTCGAAGGGTTGGTAGAAGAAATACCCAACGGTTTCCTTGGGATAACCTACAAAGTTACATTTGTCTGATCTGGGATCGAGTTTGCTTGGTTGTAAACGTTTTACATAAGCTTCACAACCCCAAACTTTGAGATGCGACAAATTGGGTTTCTTCCCATGCCATAACTCGTATGGTGTCGTCTCAACAGATTTAGACGGTGCTCTGTTTAGTGTGTGAGCTGCAGTAAGTAGTGCATGACCCCAAAAAGATATCGGTAGATCTGTAAGAGACATCATCGACCTTACCATGTCCAACAAGGTTCGGTTACGTCGTTCCGATACTCCGTTTCTCTATGGAGTTCCGGGAGGCGTAAGCTGTGAAACGATTCCACGGTCACTTAGATGTTGGCCAAACTCATGACTAAGATATTCGCCTTCGCGATTACACCGCAGAAACTTAATCTTTTTGTCACGATGATTTTCTAACTCATTCTGAAATTCTTTGAACTTTTCAAAGGTTTCCGACTTATGCTTCATCAAGTAGATATAGCCATACCGACTTAAATCATCAGTAAAAGTCACGAAGTAAAAATACCCACCCCGTGCGGCCGTGTTCATTGGACCACATACATCACTATGTATTATTTCCAATAATTCACACGCCCGTTCAGGATGACCCGTGAACGGCGTCTTGGTCATTTTCCCCATCAGACAAGCTTCACATGTGTCAAATGATTCAAAATCAAAGGACGGTAAAACTCCATTTGACTGGAGTTTTTGCATGCATTTCTTTCCGATGTGGCCAAGTCGACAGTGCCACAAGTAAGTGGTGGTGGTAGCATCCTTCTTAAGGCGTTTAGAATTCACGTTAAAGACATCATTTCCACATTCAAGATTTAGTATGAAAAGGCCCCGAACAATGGGTGCAAATCCATAAAACATATCCTTACAATAAAGTGAACAACCATTGTTCTCAGACTTGTACGAATACCCATCGTGCACTAAACATGATCCGGAGATAATGTTTCTACACAATGCCGGAACAAGATAACAGTTACGAAGTTCCAAAATAAATCACGAAGGGAGACGTAGAGGCATAATGCCGATGGCTTGCGCGGCGATCCCAGCGCCGTTCCCGACCCGCATCACGACCTCATTCTTTGCCAGCCTGCGCACCTTCTGAAGTCCCTGTATCGAGTTGCAAATGTGAGCAACCGATCCGGTATCAAATACCCAAGACTTAGAATTTTCGCCAGCAAGCAAAACATCAATGACATTAACTTGTATAACAATTATACCTTTTCCGATTTTCCCGGACTTCTTATCTTCCAGATACTTCTTGCAGTTTCTCTTCCAGTGTCCTGTGCCCTTGCAGTAGAAGCACTCAGTTTCATTCTTGGCTCCGCCCTTAGAGTTGCTTTGGGATCCCGTCTTACCGGCGCCCTTGCCCTTCTTTGGCTTGCCTTTTTTCTTTTTGAAACTGGCGGTTTTATTCACAAGCAACACTTGCTTGCGATTTTTCCGTAGTCCTCCTTCTGCAGTTTTCAGCATGGCGAGCACCTCTTCCGGTTCATTCTCCATCACACTCATGTTGTAGTTAAATACAAAACCGTCGTAAGACGGGGGGAGTGAAGAAAGCAACATGTCCATCGTATGGCTAGGTGGAAGTGGAAATTCCAGGGTTTTAAGCCTGTCAGCATAGCCAATCATTTTGACCACGTGTTCACCAACTGAACTACCCTCAGCCATCTTGCAATCCATCAAAGCCTTCATGATATCAAATCGTTCAGACTTTGCGGTTTGCTTGTACAGAGCATCCAATTCCCGGATCATATCACGGGGTTTATGGAGTTCAAAACGTTTTTAAAGGTCTGTACTCATGCAAGCTAGCATGAGGCACTGCACTAAGTTGTGATCATCATCCTTAGTGGCCCAGACATTTTGTTCATCTTCCGGGGCCTCTGCCGCCGGTTTAGCTGGAAGAGCATTTTCAAGCACATACAGTTTCTTAGCGCTCCTGGGGACAATCCTCAGGTTGCGGACCCAGTCCGCATAGTTGTTTCCAGTCGCAGTTAACTTCTCTTTCTCTAACATCGGGCCTAAGTTGAACGCGGTGTTGCGAGCCATTTGATCTACAACGGAAAACACAAGTTTTCACTTAGACTTTGTTTATAATGAAAAAGCACTAGTGAATAAACAATTTTATTCTAAAGTGCGCTCCCACTCAAATCAATATCTCTCAAAATTGATTATGAGTGATACAAGACCCACACTTCGATTCAACGCCATTGATGTGGACATCACTGATGACGAGAATTTCAATTGGTAGGCAAACTTGCCGATCACATCTCCATGTGACTCTTGTTCATTTTTCAATGGGTGTGTTCCGAGCTCAGGACGATCCTGCCTGAACGTCAAAGACAACCAAGTGATCTTGCTGCGAGGTCTGACCTCACCCGCCTCATTCCTCTCGATTCGTTCGTACCCATGTGGACATGGCGTACCCCGAAAAGATACGAATTACAGATGGTGCTACACTTGGGTGAACACTAACTACTTTGATATTTTGAAGTGAGAGATCACCCTAATAAAAAGCGACTACTGCGCAATCAAGAAGGGTGCATCAAGAGGGATAAACATCTCAGGCAATTCATAATAGCATGATGTGGTATAGCCCCTTCTGACGGAGAAGTCTTTCATTTCTTCATCTTCGGCATTCGCGTCGGTGTTCACCTTCGCGCAGATTGCCACCACCTTGTTGATGCACCAGATAATATTGCTATCTCCATAGCAGGATAAAATAAATGCATTACTTAAGGTTGACACGCAGGTCATTAAAGTGCAATCATATGGCTCCAGCCATCATGCCAAATCATGACACGCAGGTCATGTTAATTACATCATATAGTCATCTCATACATAATCAAATTGAATATGAGCATTGCTATACCACATCACATGCAAACCATCCTGCAAAACCAAGTTAGACGCCTCTAATCGGTTTATGCAAAATTTTATTTTACGTGGCTTCTAAGGTTTTGACTTAAACCGCAGCTACCAATGTTTTATCATCAAGTATGATTATTCAAGTTGCTAGATTAACATCTCGGGGTGTATGAAACACGAGATAATTAAATCTCGAGCCCCATACTAAACTTCGTCATACGCATGACCCCCGTGCAGATCATATCTGCAATGCCCATTCATCTGCGAATTTCATCTTTCTTTTGACTATGGCAGAACCCAAAGAACTGATAGCACTTCCATGATCAATCAGGATCATGGATTGCCAGAACTTTGTCAAATTCCACCATGCTGTCTCGAGATTGAGCAAACGCAAATTCCAGGGAAGCAAGAAGAATGTCGGGTAACAGATTTCATCTGTCACCCGCATAAATAATTTTCAGCAATAGATCTCATCTACTCCAAAATTATATTATGCAATACCCATACATCTCCATGTATTATACTCCCTCCATTCCTTTATGTAAGGTGTATAATTTTTAGCACGGTGACCAAGGCACGAAATTCTACACAGGATAGGACAAAATTAACCTTGGCCAAATCATTGATTAGTGGCAACTAAATCATTTAGGATAGTAAAGTAAGAGATACACACAATCAGAAGAGAGATACTTTCCTTTTTTTATTTACAAGGAGAGATACATGCAATCGGGGGAGAGATACTTTCCTTTTTTCTGAAGGGCTAAAAACGGGATTTTGAGAAATTAGAAGAAATGCACCTTACATTGTGGAATTTTATCAAAAAACAAATACACCTTATATAAAGGAACGGAGGGAGTAGATCGTAACCTGCATCTACGCATAGCACGGCTCTTGATGCCACTATTGGGGAACGCGACAGAAAATGAAAATTTTCGGTATAGCGAGCACGCCCAGGACCACTATGGAGATTGCATAAAAGGTTTGATCTGATCCGTACCGACTTGAAGCGCAGCGGAAGAAGAGTTGGTGGAGATCGTTGAAGCAGATCCCCGCAGCTAGGATTTACAACCTCCCAACCGCGAGGATGTACTCCCTCGTCGGACAGCCCTTTGGGAGGCGGTCGGACAGTCCCCCGGACGATGTCGCGGACAGCCCTTCGGGAGGACCCTCGAAACTCAAACAGAGACTCGGACAGCCCTTCGGGAGGACACTCGAACAGCCCCTCGGGCAAAAGACCGAAACTATGACCTCTCTATGGGGTTGCACACATACGGTGTCAGCTATTCGGCAGGGCTTCGCCGTCCAGAACTAGTTCCTGCCGGAACCCAGACAGCCTTTCGGCTCTACGAAACTCTTTTCGTGGGAGGGAGAGAAGAAGCCAGATAATGCATGGCATGTGTATGAGAGCAAGGGATGAGTGTGGAGGGCTGCCCCTCCACCTCTATTTATAGGAAATCCCAAGGGGTAGGGTGGTTTTACAATAAAACCCAAAAGCACATGAATGAAGTCCTTCCACCAAGGGTTTAAGGGTGAAACCAAGGAACAAGAGGGGCTCCAAGGAGGAGCCACCTACTTGGCCGGCCACACCCCTTGGGGGGCCCCCATGAGGGCCTCCCAATCCATCCATGTCATCCCTAGATATTTTGGGATAAAGCCCAAACAAGTGGCTTTCCAAAAAGTAACCCAAAAAGCACTTTCACTATTCATGACGACATTTTTTAGCGTCCGTTCAAACTGAAAATATTTATGTGGGCTTAGAACATTTCCAGTACCCACCATAATAATTTTCACGCGTTTTGGAACAATTCCAGATTAGTGATTTTCATCTGCGAAAAGCATCTGAAGTGGTTCCGGCAGTTCCGAAACATTTCCGGTTTTTCTTCCAGAAAATTCCCAAAAGTTTCCAGAATGATTCTGGCACCCTCTAAGAATTATCAGGCATGTGCCAAAACCAATTTGACTTTATGGTATCCTCTGAAACAACTTTTCAGTATCACCGAAACTCATCCGGTGACCTCTCTCGTCGGAACTTTTCCGCTGTCTCCGAGAAAAACTTTTTCCAGAAACTTTCTCTCAGACTCCTTGTCTAGTATTCAGCAGATATATGACCCTTAAGCGTGTGACCCTATAGGTTCGGTGAAGTATAGACATGACCTGGAACCCCTTCCGATCAATGATCAACATCGGAGCCGTGGACACCCATATCGACCCCTATACCCACACGAATGAATATTCGAGTGAACCTCCAGTTGCCGTGTGCTATTCTTGTTGCTTCGCGATATGTCACAAACACCCAAGGTGAGATTTATTGCATTCCTGTGGATCAACAATTTGTCCATCATGCAAGTTACCTCGTTACCGGTTTTGTTCTCTTTTCTCGTTTCCGTGTTCCGGCATCCCAGTGATCAAATCACAAGGTGTCTGGCCAGACGATGATGGATACCGTAACACCGAGAGGGCCCGAGTATATCTCTCCATCGTCGGAGGAGCAAATCCCAATCTTGAGCTATCTCGTTACTTGCCATACTTTTCCGTGAACCCGTAAGCCGCCGTAATAGCCACCCAGTTACGGATGACGTTTAACAAACCCCAAAGTTCACGAAGCAAGTATGAAGGAACTCGATACTCTAATGGTCTAAGGAATTATGCAAACATTAACTTCTCTGTGTTATAAACCATTAACTTGTGATGAATGCATCTCATAGCATAACATCAAAATGGGTCGATTCAACACAAGTGTTCTACCAACAATTTGTGCCCTCAAAATTGCCGGCATAGACATGCCCATGATTAGGAAAACAGGATCATCATGCAATACTCGAGCCAGTCAAAGAGGCTGGACCAGGAATACATTTTTCCGTTTATTATCCCACACGTGCACATGAGTTTCCCTCCAAGCCTCGTTTTATTGTAGACTCGAGAATCATTGCAGTTATAGCATGGAATCATAAACTTTCATTACAAACCAGGAGATACAAAATAACTGATATTACTGCCTCTAGGGCATATCTCCTACAAATGCTATGTGGGACTCCGTATCGGAATATAAACACCTTCAAGAACTTGATGGCTGTACATGAATCTAGCTTCTTGATTGGCTTGGCTTCGATCCACTTGGTAAATTTGTTGACTGCCATGAGCAGATGAGTGAAACCACTCCTGTCTGTCCTGAGCGGTCCGACCATGTCCAATCCCCATACGGCGAACGGCAAGATGAATGGAATGGTTTTTAAGGCAGACGCAGGCTTATGGGACATGTTGGCATAGAACTGGCATCCTTCACAATGCTGGACTATCTCCTTAGCAGCTTCATTGGACAAAGGCCAGTAAAATCCGGCTCGGTATGCTTTGGCCACAATTGTCCGAGAGGACGCATGACGACCACAGGTCCCCGAGTGGATCTCTTCCAAAATTAGTCGACCCTCATCTGGAGAAATACATCGTTGAGCCACGCCAGTGACACTCTCTCTGTAAAGTTGTCCATATATCACTGTGAAAGCTTTGGACATGCGAACAATCTGACGTGCCTCGACTTCATCCTCTGGGAGTTCTTGCCTGAGCAAATATGCAATGTACGGCACTGTCCAGTCGGGGGTAATTACCAGGATCTCCATAACCAAGTTGATGACAGCAGGGATCTTGATTTCAGTCAGATTAGTAGGACTTATCACTTGAGGGGGCTCTTCCATGAAAGGATCTTCCTGCACTGACGGGGAATGGAGATGCTCAAGGAATATGTTGCTGGGGATAGGCTTCCAAGTGGAACCGATTTTTGCTAGATCGTCGGCTGCTTGATTTTTGATTCGGGGGATGTGGTGGAGCTCCAAAGCCTCAAACTTTTTCTCTAACTTTCTTACTGCATTGCAATATCCTGTCATAGCAGGGTTTCTGATGTCCCACTCCTTCATCACTTGATTGACCACTAAATCTGAGTCACCGTAAACCATCAGGCGACGGACGCCGAGTGAGATGGCCATACGCAACCCATAGAGGATTGCTTCATGCTCGGCCTCGTTATTGGAGGAATCAAAGTTAATCTAGAGGACATAACTAAGCCGATCACCTCTTGGAGACACCAGGACCACTCCAGCACCGGAACCATTCAGCATTTTGGAACCGTCAAAGAACATAGTCCAATGCTTCGAGTGAATCTGAGTCGGCTGTTGCTGTTCTATCCACTCGGCCATGAAATCCGCAAGTGCTTGAGACTTGATCACCATTTTCGCTTCAAATTTAATGTCAAAGGGGAGAAGCTCGATGGCCCATTTAGCCACTCGACCAGTTGCATCCCGATTGTTCATGATCTTAGATAGCGGGGCATCGCTGATGACAGAAACTGAGTGTTCTTGGAAATAGTGCGCCACTTTCTTCGCTGTCAGATAAATGCCATAGACAAGCTTCTGGAAGTGAGAATATCTTTGCTTAGAGGGAGTCAGGACCTCAAAAATGTAATATATTGGCCGCTGAACCTTATAGGCCTTGCCTTCTTCTTCCCTTTCCACTGTGAGGACCGTGCTGACAACTTGGCCAGTCGCTGCTATGTACAAAAGCAGCGGCTCTTTGCTGTTTGGAGCAGCAAGCACCGGCTGGGTGGAGAGTAGGGCTTTGAGCTCAACAAATGCTGCTTCTGCTTCAGGAGTCCACTCGAACGTATTGGATTTCTTCATTAGTCGGTACAAAGGCAACGCCTTTTCTCCAAGGAGAGAGATGAACCGACTGAGAGTTGCAAGACAGCCTGTGAGCTTCTGGACATCATGTACGCTCACGGGGTGCTTCATTCGGACAATCGCACTGATTTTCTCGGGATTGGCATCTATTCCTTGTTCGGAAATGAGAAAACCGAGTAACTTGCCTCCTGGCACTCGGAAGGTGTACTTCGACGGGTTCAGCTTGATGTCATACCTTCTCAGGTTGGCAAAGGTTTTAGCGAGATCAGTCAGCAGGTCGGAACCTTTGCGTGACTTGACCATGATATCATCCATGTAAGCTTTGACATTCCGACTGATATGAGTGAGCAAGCACTTTTGAATCATGCGCATGAATGTGGCGCCAGCATTTTTGAGACCGAATGGCATGGTTACATAGCAAAAACACCCTAAAGGGGTGATGAAGGCAGTCTTTATTTCATCTGGCTCATACAGTCGGATTTGATGGTACCCGGAGTACACATCAAGAAAAGACAAACGCTCACATCCCATAGTCGGGTCAACTATTTGGTCAATACGAGGGAGCGGAAAATGATCTTTCGGGAAGGCCCGATTGATATGCTTGAAATCGATGCACATGCGGAGTGACTTGTCCTTCCTGGGGACCATGAAGACGTTGGCGAGCCACTCGGAGTGGTATATCTCGCGTATGAACTCAGCTGATAGGAGCCAAGCCACTTCCTCACCAATCGCCTTCCTCTTCTCCGCGGCAGAGTGGCGGAGATGCTCTTTGATAGGCTTGGCCTTCGAGTCGACTCGCAAACGGTGCTCAGCCAGTTCCCTGGGTACACCTGGCATGTCGGATGGTTTCCATGCAAAGATGTCCCTGTTCTCACGGAGGAACTGGATGAGCGCGGCTTCCTATTTGCTGTCGAGTGTCATTGAGATATTGGTTGGAGCAGCCGTGGGATCCTCCGGTTGAATGTGAACTGGTTTTGTCTCTCCTGCCGACTAAAAAGTAGAGTCAGAAGCAGGCTTCTTAGAGCGGAGCAAATCACTCGGATCGGCATTCTTCTTGTATTCCTTCAGTTCCACTACTGCCATCTGCTCATCAGCAATCTTGGATCCCTATTGTAGACATTCCTCAGCTCTCTGTCTATTTCCCGTGATGGTGATCACACCCTTGGGTCTGGGCATCTTTAGCTTAAGGTACACGTAACATGGACGGACCATGAATTGAGCATAAGCCGGTCGACCCAGGATAGCATGATAGGCACTGTGAAAATCCACCACTTCAAACATCAACTTTTCCTTCCGAAATTTTTTCGAGTCTCCAAAGACCACATCCAAAGCAATCTGACCGAGTGACCTTGCCTTTTCCCTAGGATGACTCCGTGAAACTGCATGTTGCTCTCACTGAGTCAGGACATTGGAATGCCCATCCCCTTTAGGGTTTCTGCATAGAGAATGTTCAGACCACTACCACCATCCATAAGAACTTTGCGCAACCGAGTGCCTCCGACAACTGGATCCACAACTAGAGCTTGCCGCCCAGGGATAGCAACATGAGCTGGGTGGTCCGGCTGGTCAAAGGTTATGGGAGTCTTTGACCATTTGAGGTACGTTGTAGTCACTGGAGCAACCATGTTTACCTCACGGTTGATGACTTTTAGTCGACTTTTGCTCTCAACGTCGGCAAAAATCACCAAAGTGGCATTGATCTTCGGGTAATCTTCTGCCTTTTCTTCATCCTCGTCTTTGTCAGAGCCCTTTTCACTTGGCTGACCTTCACAGAACTGCTGAATAAGAAATCTGCCCTGCCGAGTGGTATGCTTGGGTAGAATGAAGTTACCCTCCTCATCTTTCTTCGTGTGAATTGCACACGGTAGATCTAGGACGTCCTGGCCCGACTGATCCTTCATCTTTTTAGGTATCCACTGCCCCTTGGGCTTCCCTTTGAACTTGCCTTGCGCAGCCACTACTACCGCTTCAGCTTGACCAGAGGCCTCAGCTTTGCGCTTCTGCTTCCGACTGGGATTCCTACCTCCGGTGTCAGGGTCTACAGCCTTTCCTTTGCCACTATGGAGGTGGTCCTCTTCCTCGCCATTTGCATACCGAGTGGCGATTTCCATCATTCAGTTCATGGTCAGGGCACCTGACCGACCAAATTTCAGTATGACCTATCTGTACCGGACACCTTCCTTGAAGTCGCAGACTGCTTGGTTCTCTGAAACATTCTCCACCACATGGTGAAGTGTGGTCCAATGCTAAATGTAATCCCTCAAAGTTTCATTTGGCTTCTGGACGTAGTGCTGCAATTCAGTTAGACCGGTAGGTCACTTGCAAGTGCCTCCGAATGTTTTGATAAACACTCGGGCCAAGTCTTCCCAGCAATAGATGCTGGCAGGAGTCAATTGGTTCAACCATGCTCGGGCTGATCCTTCTAACATCAAAGGCAGGTGTTTCATGGCAACATCATCATTGCCTCCACCAATTTGAATAGCCACTCGGTAATCCTCAATCCATGTGTCTGGCTTTGACTCACCAGTGAACTTGTTCATGCCTGTGGCCAATCTGAAATTGGGCGGTATCTCAGTGGCTCGAATGGCCCTGCTGAAACACTCGGGCCCGGAAACAAACGCACCACTTCCACTCGGATAATCTCTATCCAGACCCTCTCTATGAGCTCTGCCCGTGTCAACTTGGCCCTGAACGAGGACTGACCTCGCATCAAACCCAGGTCCTCGGGGGTCGACTGGATTTCTCCCCTCGTCACTGTACGGGCACTTGTCATCATACCACCGGGGCACATACGACCCACCCCTCGGAGGGGGTGTAGGCACTCGACGATGATCGTCACGGTGATGCCAAGGATCAAACTTCCCGTGGCCTGGATCCAGGAACTGGTCCTGGTGGTAACCACGATCTTCACACCTCGGAGGCGATCTTGGGTTGTGAGCTGACTGGACTGCGGCCGCCCCGACGGACCTGCTGTGAATCCTATTATGCGACTGAGAAACAGCCGAATTCTACTGCCCTGCTGCTCTGAGCAGCGTCCGAATCTACTCTAGGCCTCTTCCAGCCTCGGAATGGGACGGTTGGATCGAATCTGCAATTCTCGCGGCAGCTGCAACATTCTGGATTGGAGTACGGTATACCTGATACTCATCTCGAGATCCAGTCAGAAATAATTGTCGCTGCCGTCGACTGGAACATGGGGGTGGGCTGCGAGCGCGGTCGTCGAGTGACTTCTGGAGATCCTCCAGGTGCGGATGTTAAGCCAGAGTGGCTACATGTGTAGCCTCCAAGGCCTGAGCCTCGACAGTCTCCCCAAAGATGGGGGTCTGGAGAGTCTGTTCATTCCTGCACTGCAGTTCTGCTCTTTGTTCCGCAGTGAGGGCTTGCGGGTAGTACTCGTCGTTGCCGTGCGACAGACCACCACTTTCACCCCCGCCATGGGGAAATCCTGGTGGGCTACGGTGGGGGCCAACCATGAGGACTTCCGCCGCGGGATCATTGCTTTCGCACTCAGAAAGCGTATCCGAGTATCCAGACGATAAATCAAACAAGCCATAAAGGGACTCATCGGGCTCGATTGCCGTGATCTGAGGACTGGACGCATGTCGAGCCACTGCGTGCTTCACCCACCGCTAGAGCTGCGATCGACCAGATCGCTTGCGACGGCGAGCAGCGGGAAGGGAAGACGCCACCGGAGCCGACCGATACTGAGTCGACGGCTGGCGCAAAAGGACGCCATAGTCACTCGCACGAAAGTGCGCTGTTCCATGAATAGGGAGAGCTTCGACATCGAGGGGGGCTTCCTAGAGCTAGGCTGAATCGTCGGCGATGAAGCTAAGCGCGTCAAGATGGATCTCGTGGCCGGGACAATCCACTACTGGAAACCATGTCGAAGAAGTTCGAAGAACGCAACCTCGCCAGAAGTCGCTTAGATGCCTGCCCCACTGTGGGCGCCAACTGTCGTGGGAACAGATCTGATAGTAGAAGTAGGGGGTACATAGGAGAGGGCAGAGCCTAGGTACGGTGAGATTGTACACTCGGATTTATGAGTTCAAGCCCCTCTCGGAGAAGGTAAAAGCATTACGTCTCAGTGCTGCGGGAGCTTTGCTTCTTGGAGTGTTGAGTTACAGGGGGTGCGAACCCTTGTGCAGGAGGAGAAGGGCGGCTTATATAGAGTCTGCTGGCCCCTCGTAGCGCTTAGTTATGCAAGGGTTCAATGAGATGGTAAAGACGAGTATGTTACTGGTAACGCCCGTTGTTAATGATCTTTACAACGATGGATTAAATGCCTGACTATTGCCATCCCGGGGGGGGGGGGGGCTCTAGGTCTTCTATTCTCCGAGTGAAATCATGTGCCTCCGAGTGAATCATGGCAGTCGGGTGGGGTTGGAGTCAACCTAGTGAAAGCCGTGTCGAGTGACTCACACACTGTGTCATTCCAGTCGGTACCCTCTTCTTAACTTTGTAGGTCTTGGACTTTACGTATAGTGTCCTTGGGTAGGGCATCTAGATCATGTCTAGGACCCAACCCTAGATCCATGTCATCGTCACCGACCATGTCCATGGCTACCATCCTGTGCTCCATCATTGAGTATGTGCACGATTCACGTACCATCGAGGAGAAAAAATATTGCGTAGTACGTTCTATCGAAGTGCATGACTCACTTATGCACTGCTTATCTCCATTTTCTTGCATGACACATGGACCATGATGCTAGATGTCCAGCGTGTTGGCAAAAGGATGAACAAAGCTCACGTAAAAAAAAGTGGAAGAACATAGATTCCTGACGACCGAAAGGTGCAAGTAACCTCGCAGTGGAACTTCACATGCTGTTGTAGTCAGCTTCCCCATTTCTTTTCTTTACTTTTCACTAAGGAGTACAAGCCTACCCTGTATGTAAATAAATCTTGCTTGCTGCACTTAGGTAAGTGGTAGGACCAACATGGTGTCCAATCTCCATTTAGGGGTTGTTTGGTTCCCAGACACAGTTTGCCAAGCCAAAATTTGGCAGCCACAGTTTAGTTAGCATGTGTTTGATTTTTGCCACACTTTATTGCCCCTATGGTCCATGTGTCATAGAGACAATTTTTTTGCCAACTTTTGCCAAAGTTTGGCGTCCAATTTCTCAGCCACACTTGTGTGGCTTGCCATACTTGTGTGGCTGGCCACACTTTTGCTTGGCCACACTAGTCGCCAACCAAACAGATCCTTAGTTACTAATTTTGTGTTACCAAAGAAAACATGGGGTTCATTTTTAAATTAAAGTAGTCAAAACCAGCATGGAGCTAATCAACTACATTGAACATTCTTTTCTACCGGCAAAAAAATCACTTTGTTCGGTTATATTTACAAAAAGATATATTCATAATCTCACATGTTATTATCAACTACCCAAATGTTAATTTCTTAGTATTTAGAGCATGCACAGTGCTTGATAAGACAGTTTTATCTTAAACATGTCACGTAATCTAGAGGAGACATCAAAATATGTTGTAGTGGGCATGCTTCTGTTAACTCAATGTTGCATGCACTTTGAGCATGTTGGGAACTCCACTGCTAGCTTGGTGGCTCATCTTGCAATTAACACAGACACATTGCAGCACTCGTGCAAGGCCCAGAGGTTAATTTGAGAACAAGTACCTCGAGGTTAATTTCACAGACATACAAAATTATCAAAAAGTAACGCGATAGACCTTCAATTAACATGTGCTCAAAAAACAAAAAAATTGAAAAATTACAAAACAAAGACCTCGAGGTTCAACTAATAGGACGGAGCATTGTAAACGTTTAATTAAGCCAAATAAACGTTTGCAGTGACCCATCCAATTAGTTAATATCGAGTCCACTTCCCATTCGGTCACCCATCTCATGACTACTCCAGCCTCAGCGCAGTTAACTTGGGAGTTCTATTAGAAGAGCTATGGGTAGGGAAGCTGGTCCTTGCTGATATAGGATGACGGCCTATTGCCGCCCAATGGCCAATGCCATGTCCCCCGCTAATGTAGAAGCTTCCCTCCCTCATCTAGTTGCTTCCCGCGTTTTCCCCTATTTTTTGCTGCCTGCCCACCTATAGAACCGCCTAGCGGCGGCAAATTCCTCTCCAAACACCTAGCGAGGTGGTTGAACCGAACAAGTCTAGACTTTTTTCTAGTGGATTCATTGACGTGGTACCGGAAGGGTGTGATAGCTGACTCTGACAAAATAATTGCCTACCACGTTGCCATAAATGAGCATGGGGCCCACTTGTCAACGTGCTGGACGGAGAAAGTAACGCAAGACAAAATGGAGCGCGGAAGGGTGCAAATCGATTGGCTCACGTGTGATGACCACTGGAGCAATCCACTCAGATTGTACGTAAACAAATTCGTGCAAACACGTTAGGATTTCATTACATTTACTCCACGCGGATTGAGTAGTAAACAAGTCTAGACTTGTTCGGTTCAACCGCCACATCATAAAATAACCGGTTTCCACGTGGAGTAGGTTTCTCGGATTCCATGTGGGTTTAATGTAGGCGTTTAAATGCGGTAAGGAGGCTCATTCAGCCAGGCGTGCAGCGGGCGGCGCCCTCGGCCAGCGCGCTGCTTTAATGGCAGACGCAGTGAGAGGTCGTGTCCGCCCTGTGCCGCCTTGACCGTGGACCTTAGTACTTTAGTCGTTTGATTCATAGGATTGAATCCTATAGGAATTTTTACTAGTATGGAATCACTTGTACTACTACAACATTTCATTGGAAATCTAGAATCCGCTCCAACTTTTTTTTCACTTCCTTTCTCTCTCCTGTGGCATCAAACACTCAGTGCTAATACTATGTGATTCAAGTGGACATGCCACTCAAATCCTTTGTTTTTCCTATTCATGCATTTTAAGAATCCTAGTACTTGCTTTAAATGATGTGTGAATCAAAGAAAGAAATGAAGGGAGTGTCTTTCACGAACAGAGGGAGTAGGTTGAGACCGTGACTGTGTGTGTTGCGTCGTGTGCTGTGTGCCGCATGGATGCGTGAGTGTTGCGTGCGTGCATGTGTACGTGTGAGTGTTGCATGCATGCATGTCATGGTGATAGACCACGGGTAGCCTCATCCATACCCCTTAGCATTTCAAGACATCGGGGCTAGCAAAGCCCCTCGCACCTTCCGGACACGCGGCCGGCTCCTTGGGCCGGCTGGGCCCAAGCGGCTGGCTCCCAGAAGATGGAGCACTCTTAAGAGGCGGCTTCGGGGGAGGCCGGCTCCCAGCAGACAGACCCTCCTCCCCTCAGAGTCTGCACTCACCTACTCTGACGAGACGGAGCGTGGCTACATTACGACCCTCACCCCCAAATCCCGCAGGGGCATGGCTACAGTGTGAGCTGACCAAGCGGTCACCTACCTGCCAGGCGCAGGACTGTAGCCATGCGACCCTCCGCATCGCCCTCGTCAGCAAGGGCCATGCTACAGCAAAAGGCAATCAGTACGGCCCATAGGCGGCGGGCACTACATGTCCGTGAGCTCCCAAAAGACGGCGCATTCCTGAAAGGCGGCTTCGGGGGCGGGCCGGCCTCCAGCTGGCGGCCCTCCTCTTTCCTCGAAGTCTGCACTCACCTACTCCGACGAGATGGAGCATGGCTATAGTGTGCGCTGACCGAGCGGCCACCAACCCGTCTGACGGTGGGACTGTAGCCATACGACTCCTGAGGAGGCCTCCGACATCAAGTATGAAGCTACAGCAGGCGGCGGGCCCTACTTGTCAGCCAGATTCTCGGTAGCCGTCAGGGCCCACCAAGCGGCGGGCCCCAGCAGCCAACAGAGGACCCGATTACCTTAGACACCGACGTCCGGGTCCTACACCCAGACGTATTACCATTGTAACCTTGGGGGGTTGGCCTATAAAACCCCCCAGGGCTCACCCATGCAAAGGGTTCAGCCCTCTTTCAACCATACACCATAGCTAGGAGAAGATAGCTAGACTTGCCCTTCTTCCTCCTCTAGCAACACAGCTCAAGGAGCAATCTTGTACACCATTTATTCATAGTCATCATGCGGAGACCACGCAGAGCAGGACTAGGGGTGTTATCTCCCCGGAGAGTCCCGAACCTGGGTACGTGTCGGGGATATTGTGCGACATATGCCAGGGGGTGGCTTATCATGGATGGGGACAAGAGTACGTCACCGGGCTCTAGAAGCGGGAGTGAGCGAGACCGCATACCCCTGTGAATCTTACCCAGGTTCGGGGCTCTCCTCAGAGATAACACCCCTAGTCCTGCTCTACGTGGTCTTCCCATGATGACTATGATCAACAAGGTAGCTACAAGCTTGCTCCTTGAGCTGTTTCGGCTAGAGGAGGGAGAAGGGCAAGGCTAGCTCTACTCCTCTCTCTACGTGTATGTGTGTACGGCGTGTGTGCTGAACCCTTTGCATGGGTGAGCCTGGGGGGTTTATATAGGCCTACCCCCCAGGGGTACAATGGTAATCCGGCCGGGTGTAGGACCCGGCCGTCAGCGTCTCTGGTTGCCGGCTTCTCCGCCGACCGCTGGGGCCCGCCGCCTGGTGGACCCCGCCGACTGCCATGATCTCGGCCGTTAGGTAGGGCCCGCCGCTTGCGGGCCAGGTTGACTGCTTTACACTATAGCCTCGCCCTTGATGACGAAGGCTTTGTCGAGGGGAGCGTGGCTACAGTCTCGCCGCCTGACGGGCGCTCACTGTAGCCATACCCCGTCTCATCTGGTTAATGGTGCACAGACTCCAAGGGGGAGGAGGGCCACCTGCTGGAGGTTTGCCGCCTTCTGGTGGCTGCGGGCCGTACCGACCGCCCGTCATGGGGGCATGGCTCCCTCTGGCGCTAGTGATGTCACAGACCGCGTTGCAACAGTGCTGCGCTGGGCGAGGGGTGTCTGCCAGATGCACAACTCTGTGGCCACGTCCCATCCTGGATTCGGGGGTGGCAGGCTGCACTGCAGCCATACCTTGTCTTGTTGTGGTGATGTAGTGCTGACGTCGAGAAGATGCGGAGCCGTATGCCAGGAGTCGGCCCCCTCGCGGCCGCCTTCCATGGTCTTGCCGCCTTCTAGTAGCCGGTCTCTTGGACCAGCCGGCCCAAGAAGGCGGTCATCCTTCCGGAAGGTGTGAGGGGCGCAGCCAGCCCCGATGTCTCAAAATACCATGGGGGACTGATGTGGCTACCCATGGTCATTTACTCCGACAGTAGTCCCCGAAGCTGGTGGGGCACCACGGCTGAAAAAATGATGAGCCTCAGCAGCTTCCTACTATGAGTGGTCTGGTAGTTTGGCTTCGTCCGTCTTCTGGAGAGGCCGATTGCCAGGAGCTGGGCACGGCCAGGCCGGCCGCCATGCGAGTTCGAATCGTCGTGGCAGAGGCCGGGTAGAGTGCCAGCCGGACGATAGGCTTGCCGCCCGTTGCTCGCTCGCCACGCGGCGCTAGCAGGCCAGGCCGGCCTGCGAGCACGCGTGCGTGACGAGACGTCGCCGCACGCCTAGGCCCGGCACTACAAGGCCTCGGCACGCGTGCGGATCCGCTGCGGCCGAGGCGGGCGGTTGCGCTTCCCAGGTGTGATTAATACACGCCATTACGGCACTGTAACTGCAGGGTCGTGGGGGGAGTGGGCGCAATTAATCTCGTGCCCCCCACGTCTCGCCCCCTCGGCTCCGCTGCCAGAGGGCTATAAGTAGGGGGAGGAGGGGGCGGCAGAACGTACGCGCGCCGTCCTCTCCCTTCTCTTTGCTTTTCTCCTTCCTCTTCTTCTTGCTGTTGCCGCGGCCTCTCCTCTCGCCGGAGTGCTGCCGGAGCCCGCCGTTGCCGGACCTCCCCGCGCCGCAGCCACCTTGCGCCGCCGAGGAGCACGGAGCCCATGGCGCCAAGCGGCCGTGTGGGCGACTGGGACGGCTCTAATGTCCATGATGAGCAATTGGAGTTCTTCCGCCAGACGCGGCAGCTCCCCCATGCATCGAACGTGAAGGTGCGTGTCCCCCCCAAAAGGGAGATCTCGCCGGTGCCGGAAGGCGGCGAGCGCATCGTCTTCTGGTCGCATTTCCTCCGCGGCTTCGGCCTTCCGGCGAGCGGATTCCTTCGCTCCTTTTTGAATTTCTACGGAGTGCAGCCCCACCACCTTACTCCGAACACGGTGGTGCTGCTCTCCGCCTTTGTCACCCTGTGCGAGGGCTACCTCGGCACGCTCCCCACACTCGAGTTGTGGGGAGAGCTCTTCTACCTCAAGCTTGGCACCGCCGCCAAGAATGAGGTGGCCCAGTGCGGAGCCTGCATCGCGGTGCGGCGCACGGGATCAGGAGTCCGCTTCCCAGCTCTCGCCCTGCTGCAGTCGGCCAAACTGTGGCAGAAGTCGTACTTCTACGTCGAGAATATCCACTCACCGCGGGACTACGTCAACCTGCTGGCCTATGCAGCTGGCCCGCCTGTTGGGCCTCGCACCAACTGGAAGTTCCGGCCGAGGACCCTGTCGGCCGCGTGCTCCACCGTGCTCCTCCGGCTCCAGGAGATGACAGCGTCGGAGGGCCTCAAGGCCTCGGACCTGCTGGCCGCGTCCGTGAAGCGCCGAGTGCTGCCCCTCCAATCCCGGCCTCACCTGATCAGCGACATGGGTGGGCGTCGGGACCCATGCCAGATGTCCACCAAGGTGCTACCGGACGTGGAGGTGGTCTGCATGGTGAACTTCTTCTCCGACTGTAAGCTGTCGGAGACGGAGTGGCAATTCGGCAAGCCGCCGTACAGCCGGGCCAACCCGCCGCCTCCGGTACGTCTCCTTATTCCTTTTTCCCTTGTTCGTCTGGGTTCTTTCTTGCCGCCTGATCAGTCGGCCTTGGTGCAACGCTTCCCGGGCCAGACGGCCACTGACACGCCGGCCCCGGGATACCAGTACATTGCGGACCGGTCGGTGAGCGACGTGGACGAGCCTGACTTGGGGGCGGCCGTTTAGGAGTAGGACGACGCCACAGGCGGCGGCGGCGAGGGAGCAGGTGGCCTCGGGGATTGGCCGGATGACGATGAGGAGGACGAAGAGCCGCGCTGTGCCCATGGCGTTGACAGGGCGGGCGCCAGCTCCTTGGCCGCGCCGACTGTAGCAGCCGGCATGCCGAAGCGTCGGGCCGATGCCGGGTTGTTCGGCAGCCGCCCCAAGAAGGCCAGGACCTCGGCCGCCGCGACCAAGTGGCAAGAGGCTGCCGCGAATGCGACCCTCTTCCAGAATGCCCCAAAGCGGCTCCCGCTGGTGTCCGCATAAGTGCCTCATCCTTTCTTGCATCTTGCTTTGCGTTTGCTTTTCTTCTATCTTCGCGATCTTTTTATTCTCTTCCTCCCTTGGCGCGCAGCGCCGCACTTTCCTTGTCGCGAGCCCCGTCCGGCTAGGTGATCGGGGCGGCAGACGACTTCGCGGGCCCCCGTCGCGTGGATCCGCTCGCCGCCCTCTAGGAGGCGACAGAGAAGAATGCGCGGGAGGCAGAAGAGGAGCGGGAAGCTGCGGCCCGGGAGAAGGCGGAGGCCGACGCGGCGGCCAAGGCTTAAGCCGACGTCGTAGCTAAGGAGCAGGCGGACGCGGCCGCCAAGGCGCAGGAGGAGGAGGCGTCTCGCAGCCGGGCTCCGCAGTCCACAGGTCCGCACTCTGCGCAGCCTGTGGTGCTAGAGGTCCAGGCTCCGACTGGAGGGGCCGACGATGACCAGCCGGTCCAAGAGAGTGGAGGGGACCCTGTTATCCCAGAGGTGGAGGTGCCCCCACGCACGCCGGCTACCGACACCCAGGGCAGTCGGCCTGACGCGCCGCTGGTGCCACCAGCCAGCGGCGAGTTGGTGGTGGGTCCGACTCCTACAATCTGTATCCCGATGCGTCGGCGTGCGGGGAAGGTGGCCTCAGCACCGCGGCCGTTGGAGGTCGGGGTCGCTAGCTCGTCGGCCCCTGACGCCTAGGCTACCAGGGCCGCCCCACCGGATTGGATGTCTGGGGTGGTACGGGTGATTTGAACGCAGCCTCGCAGGAAGTCCTGGCCCGGTTCAACGCCCAAGGCGCCGCTCTCCAGCGGTACACGCAGGAGTTCCTGGCGACGCGGGCGGCCGTTCGGGTACGTTTCTTTGTAATCTTCCATGGGGGCGCACCAGTGCACCCACTGGGTGTAGCCCCCGAGTTTCGGGCAAGCTGCTGAGCAAGCGGCATGTAACTTCAGGTCGAGCTCTGAGTACTGACTCGTTACCTTCTTCTGTTGTCTTTGTTGTAGGATGACCACAACATCCGTGCGGCCGCCTATAACTCTCAGCTCCAGAAGCTGACCAAGCAGACCGCCGATCTGAAAGAGAGCCGAAGTAAGTACTTGGTCTTCTTCCTTGCGGGGGCGCGTCAGCACACCCGCTGGGTGTAGTCCCCGAGATTCAGGCCAACTGCTGAGCAGTCGGGCCGGATCTCCCGGCAACTACTTTCCATTGGTGTTGATGGTTTTATTTTTTCTCCATATTGGCAGAGGCCGCCGCAGATCTGCGGCAGCGCCTGGGCGAGGCCGACTCTGCGCTCCATTCCAAGGAGCAGGAGCGCAGCCAGGCGGCCCAGGAATGCGACCGCCTGGCCAAGGAGCTGGCGGACCAGGCGGAGCGGCACAAGGTGGAGCTCCAGAAGCTGAAGGTGGAGGAAGACTCCCTCAAGGCCGAGTTCAAGACTCAATTCTCGAACTGGGCCAAGAAGGAGAGACTCCTGACCAACGGCTACGATGAGATCGAGGACATGATTGATGGTAAGTTACTTCTTCTTTTGAACAGCCGTCGACTGCAGCAGGAGTCGGCCTCTAGCTTCTAATCTTTGATTTTCTTCTTGTGCAGAATACTTTCCCGGTCACTCCATCGCCGTCAGCCAAGCCATCGAGGCGCCTCGCGACATGCGAAGGAAGGCGGGCACGGACATTGCGCCCAACGCGCCCCAGAATCTCGATGAGCAGCTTCGGGCCGTCAAGACGCGCCTGCAGCAGGCTCACAGGATGCTTCATCTCCTGCAGCGCGCCGGGGCTCAGGTGTTGGCCGCCTTTTGGCCCAGCGCCCAAATCCCACGCACCCCCAGTCGGACTGCCGACTGGCTGGAGGTAGCGGTCGGCCGCTTCGAGGCTTGGAAGGGCGCCGCAGCTCGGGCGGGTGCGCGGACGGCCTTGGAGATCGCCAAGGCGTGGTATCCTGGGCTTGACCTGGCCCAGCTGGCCACCTTCCGGTAGGAGGCCGGACCGGAGCTGGCAGCGTTGGGCCCTGCGCTTACTCAACGTGCGGCGGCGATCGCCGAGTACGCCAACACCACCGTTTTCATCCCCGAGCTGGACGAGTAAGGCGCTGAGGTGCCTCCCAGCTGGTTCGGGCTGAACCCGGGGGATGCGGGGGAATCAGCGGAAGAGATCACCTCCAGTGATGAGGGCGAGGACGAAGAGGACGAGGACGGCGAAGTCGTTGCACCGGACGACGGAGCGGACAGCCGGCCTCATCCCGACCAAGCCTTGACCAACGAGCTGCGTGCTACCGCACCGACTGCTGCCGGGGGCGATCAGGCCAAGACCCTTCAGTCGGTCGCTCCACCATCCGGCATCGATGCCTCTGCCAACCCGTCGAACCCGCCTGCTGCTCCCCTGGCCTAGATGGCCGTGTCATCTTATCTTTTCCTGTTAATCTTTTGAACAAGTATGTAAATTCAAATAATTCCACCCGATGGGGGTGTATTCAAACTTTGTTGAATGCTGGCTATGAGCTTTTGCTATGTAAATTAATTTTATTCGCACAAGTTGTGCTCTGCCGGGTTCTGACTTTGTCTTGCTTTTCTGCTCTTTTTTGGCTTATTCCTTTGCTGCCTTACTTTGGCTACCGTACTACCAGCCGGACAGCCGCTCTGCGGTCTGTGGCTGGGTCCGGTACCTGACCGTTTAGGAAGACAAGTACTTTGGCCATTTAGAACGTAGCAAGCCAAGTGAGAAGCCGGCCGACCGGCTGCTGAAATGTTGATGCTTTTTTCCTTAGTCATTTTTCATGTGGACACCGTTTCCTGCCTTTAGCTCTTGCCAGCCGGACAGTCGCTCTGTGAGCTGTAGCTTAAGGCAAGAGAGGGCTTAGATGTCGGCACACTACTTGTCCGACTGCAGGTGGCACCAACATAGTACAGGGCAGCGAGCCCCCGGGCCGACTGGTCGGACCCGGTGCCAGGCTGAGGAATGAAACAACACATTCTCAGGCATAAACTTATCGTACAGATAAAAAGGGTTGCCCCCGAGTGCTCCTCGAGGGACCCGATGCCTTCACTCTTAATACGAAAAGGTAGCATGGTACATACTGCATTAACTGTAAAATCTTTGAAGGAGATTTGCATTCCATGGGCGCTCTGTTTCCTTGCCGGAATCATCCCTCTTGCGTTCCCTGGGCTTCTGCGCATCGATGAGGTAGTTGGAGTCGTTGCCCAAGGCTTTGCTGATGACGAAGGGTCCTTCCCAAGGGTCCGAGAGCTTGTTCTGGCCGGCTGTTCGCTGGATCAGCCGGAGCACAAGGTCCCCCTCTTGGAAAGATCGTGGCTTGACCTTCTGGCTATGGTAGTGGCATAGGGCCTGCTGGTAGATGGCGGACTGGCTGAGTGCCAGCAGCCGGCCTTCTTCCAGCAGGTCGATGCCGTCTTCTTGCACCTTCTTTGCCTCCGCCTCTCTGTACATGGTGACGCGAGGCGAGTCAAACTCGATGTCAGTTGGGATGACGGCCTCGGCCCCGTACACGAGGAAGAAGGGAGTGAAGCCGGTCGATTTGTTCGGCGTGGTCCGGAGACTCCAGAGAATGGCCGATAGCTCCTCGATCCAGCAGCTGGCCAAGCGCTCCAGCGGCTCGACCAGTCGGGGCTTGATGCCGGACAAGATGAGGCCTTTTGCTTGCTCGACTTGGCCGTTTGACTACGGGTGGGCAACAGACGCTAAGTCCAGTCGGATGCCCTGCGTCGCGCAGAAACGGGCCAAGGCGCCTTTCGCAAAGTTTGTGCCATTGTCGGTGATGATGCTGTGCGGTATGCCGTACCGGACGGTGATATCTGTGATGAAGGTCACCGCAGTCGGACCGTTCAGCTTCTTAATTGGCTTTGCTTCAATCCACTTGGTGAATTTATCCACGGTGGCGAATGGCCAAGTGAGGGGGATGGTCTTGAGTGCAGAAGCCGGCAGGTGTTGCTTGGAGCCGAATTTCTGGCACTCTTTGCACTTCTTGACCAAGTCCTTGGCGTCGTCCAAAGGAGTCGGCCAGAAGAATCCATGGCGGAAAGCTTTGGCGACGAGGGATCTGGAGGCCGCGTGGTGGCCGCATTCGCCTTGATGGATGTCTCTGAGGATTGCCTTGCCTTTTTCTGGCTCAACGCAGCGCTGGAAGACGCCAGTCACATTGCGTCTGACAAGCTCTCTGTTCACTATCGTGTATGCTGCTGCCCGGCATTGCACTTGCCGGGCCAAGGTCTCGTCGGCTGGTAGCTCTCCGCTTACCAGGAAGTGGAGGATGGGCTGTGCCCATGATGGTGCTTCGACCATTGTCATCACGGCCACTGGGACCAGGGCGGTTGGGTTGGGAGGAGGCGGATTGGAGTCGGCCATCGCTTGTTATGTCGCTGAAGTCCCCGGGCCGACTGCTGCAGCCCCTAGGCTGGGTTCTGAAGTCCCTGGGCCGGGTGCGACTGCTGCAGTCCCCGTGCCGCTTGCCGACATCCCTGGGCTGACTACCGCAGCCCCCGGGCCGGGTTCTGAAGTCCCTGGGCTATGTGCGACTGCTGTAGTCCCCGAGCCGCCTGCCGAAGTCCCCAGGCTGGCTGTTGTAGCCCCTGAGTCGGATCCGACTGTTCCGGGAGCAGCCGACACGAAGATGGACTCTAATTCCGGTGAAGGATTGATAGACGGCTTGCAGAGGCATTGAAGGGAGACGCCGGCTAGTATCGCTTGGCGGGTGGAGCCGATCCGTGCCAGGGCATCAGCTTGCTCGTTGTCGGCTCATGGCACGTGAAGGAACTCGCAACCGTCAAAGTATCCACTGATTTGCTGGACGAGGAAGCGGTAGCTCGCCATGTTTGCATCCTTGGCGTCCCAGTCGCGAGACGACTGCTGGACTACCAAGTCCGAGTCGCCGTAGCACAGAATCTAGCGGATGCCATTCTCTTTGGCCAGTCGGAGTCCGTGTACGAGCGCCTCGTACTCGGCCACGTTGTTGGAGGCAGCAAAGTGAATTTGCAACGTGTACTTGAGCATGTCCCCTTTGGGAGAGGTGAGGACGATGCCGGCTCCCAGACCGGTGTGCATCTTTGAGCCATCATAGTGCATTCGCCAATGGGTAGAATCCGGTGCCGGCGGCAGGTACTGGGTCTCGGCCCAGTCGACGAGGAAGTCGGCCAGCGCCTGGGACTTGATGGCGGTGCGGGGCTGGTAGAGGATGGTGTGGGGAGCTAGCTCGAGGGCCCACTTGGCCACCCGGCCTGATGCATCTCTGTTGCCTATGATCTTGGCAAGTGGGGCAGTGTAGACAACTGTGATGGAGTGCTCTTGGAAGTACTGCTTGAGCTTCTTGGCGGCAAAGTATACGCCATAGCACATCTTCTGGTAGTGGGGGTAATTCTGCTTGGAGGCCGACAGCACTTCACTTAGGTAGTAGACGGGCCTCTGGACCGGCTGTGACTTGCCGTCCTCTGGGCGCTCGACCACAATGACAATGCTGACCACCCGGCTGGTGGAGGCGATGTAGAGGAACATGGGCTCCTTAACAGCCGGAGCCGCCAGGACAGGCGGCGTAGTCAGCATTTTCTTGAGCTGGAGGAAGGCCTCGTCCGCCTTGTCGTTCCACTCGAAGTGAGTGGTTTTCTTCATTAGCTGGTACAGGGGAAGAGCCTTCTCGCCCAGCCGACTGATGAAACGGCTGAGGGATGCCAAGCACCCAGTGAACTTCTGGACGTCTCGCAGCCGGGTGGGCCTCTAAATCTGCTCAATGGCCTTGATCTTCACAGGGTTGCACTCGATGCCGCATTCTGAGACAAGGAAACCAAGGAGCTGGCCGGCTGGGATGCCGAAGACACACTTTTCTGGGTTTAGCTTGATTTGAAAATGGCGCAGATTATCGAAGGTCTCCTTGAGATCCTCCAGGAGGGTGCCACGCTTCTCTGTCTTCACCACAATGTCGTCTACATAGACGTGGGCATTTCTGCCGAGTTGCTTGAGAAGGCACTTCTGCATGCAACGCTGAAAAGTGGCACCGGCATTTCTCAGGCCGAATGTCATGGTCAGGTAGCAGAAGGCTCCGAATGGTGAGATGAAGGTGGTCTTCAGCCCATCGGCCGGGTTCAGCATGATCTAGTGGTAGCCTGAGTAGGCATCCAAAAAACTCAACAGCTCACATCCGGCTGTGGAGTCAATCACTTGGTCTATCCGAGGCAGAGCAAACGGATTTTGGGGCAGGCTTTATTGAGGCTGGTGTAATCAATGCACATGCGCCACTTGTTGTTCTTCTTCAGTACAAGGACTGGGTTGGCAAGCCATTCTGGAAAGAACACTTCCATGATGAAGCCGGCCGCCAGAAGCCGGGCGATCTCTTCACCAACAATTCTTCTCTTCTCCTCTGACAGGCGGCGGAGGGGTTGCTTAACTAGTTTTGCATCTGATCTGACATGTAGCTTGTGCTCGGCGAAATCCGTTGGAACACCCGGCTTGTCCTTGGGAGACCATGCGAAGATGTCCCGATTCTCACGGAGGAAATCGATGAGCTCGCTTTCCTATTTGCTGTCGAGATGGGCCCCTATGATAGCGAACCTCTCAGGGTGCTCGGGGTCCAAGGGAATCTTCTTGGTTTCTTTGGCCAGCTGGAAGAAACCCTGGGCCTCTGACTCCTTGGGATCCGGTGACAGGTCCGGCTGCTGGCTGGCCATGGCCACAACCCGGTCAAGGAGCCGCCTTTCTGCAGCGACAACAAGGGACTCGGCCAGCCGACTGCTGGCAGTAGCACATGTGGCCGACTTCTGGTAATCGCCGGCTACGGTGATAATGCCCTTGGTACCCGGCATCTTCATCTTGAGGTAGGCGTAGTGTGGCACCGCCATGAACTTGGCCAAAGCGGGCCGGCCAAGGAGCGCGTGGTAGGGGCTCTCCAGTTCCACCACCTCGAACCAGATCGGCTCGCGGCGGAAGTGATCATTGTCTCTGAAGAGGACATCTACCTTGATCTTGCCGATTGGAGAGCAGGAAAGGCCAGGTACAATGCCATGGAAGACAGTCCGGCTGGGCTGGAGCTGCTTCTCCTTGATGCACAGCTTCTCCAGGGTGTCTCGGTAGAGGATGTTGATGCAGCTACTGCCGTCTATCAGAACTCGAGAAAAGCGACAGGCTCGGCGCTCCGTTGAAAAGGTGGCATCCAGCACCAGGGCGTAGGAACAGAAAGAAGGCATCACCTCCGGGTGGTCAGCGTGGCTCCAGCTGATGGGCCTCTCGGACCAGTGCATGAACTCATGGACCTCAGAAGCGACCGCGTTCACCTCGCGGTGCTGCTGACGCCGGTTGTGCCTGTCGTCGGCCACACTGGTGAAGACGACGTAGGCTCCGTGTTCTTCGGGGAATTCATCTTGGACTGCGCCAATGGGGCGGGCCGCCGGCTGCTGAGGAGGCGGAGCCGGCGGGCCAGCAGGTGGAGGGGGCAGTCCTTCGCCTTTGGCAATGTGGGTGAGCCAGTGGCACTTCCGAGTGGTGTGATTGGACGGCTTCGCGCCGCTGTGGAACTTGCAGGGAGCATCAAGAGTTTGCTTGAAGGAGAAAGCGCACAACCAAGTAGGCTTGCCGCCTTTTTGACGCTTGGGGCCGGGCTGCCCTTCCGGCTGTTGGCCTTGCGTTTGTTGTTGTTCAACTGCTGGCGCCGACTGGAGTCACCAGCAGGCGTCTGAGGGGCCGGAGGGAGCATCTTTCCAGATGCGTCCACTCGGAGCTCCTACTTCATGGAGGAGTTGAAAGTGGCGTACTTGTCCGCTATGATTAGCAGCTCATCGAGTGTGGCCGGCTCATCGCAGAGGAGTCGGTGCTTGAGTAGGGTACCCTCTCGGCACCCGGTAGTGAAGTACGCTATGGCCTGCACCTCATGCACCCCTTCGCAGGAGTTGCGCAGTTCGGCCCACCGTGTCAAGTACTCGCGGGTGGACTCGGTTGGGCCTTGGATGCACAGGGATAGCTGGCGAGGCTTGAGCGGCCGCTTGTAGGTGCTGGTGAAGTTGCGGATGAAAACTTCGGTAAAGTCCAGCCAGCTGTTGACGCTGTAGGGCTTGAGGCTGTTCAGCCATGTCCGGGTCGTGCCCTGGAGCATGAGCGGAACGTACTTCACGGCAACGCGCTTGTTGCCATTCGCTATGTTGAAGGCGGTGGAGTAGTCAACCAGCCAATCCTCCGGCTTCACGGAACTGTTGGACTTGGGAGTGTCCCGAGGAAGCGAGAACCCTTTGGGGAAGGGCTCGTCGCGAATGCGGGTCCGAAACAAGGCGGGCCGATCGCATCTTCTTCTTCTAACGCCAGGGATCGAGCCAAGCGGTCGATCCGGTAACAGGCGTCATTCTCTCTGACTCCTTCTCGGGGACCCAGCCGGCCTCCGAGAGTCGGATGCTCAACGGGTGGCGGGGAGGCGCGCCTCTCCCTGCACGGGGGAGGCGGACAATTGTTCCGCCGTTCTACTGCTCGTGGGCGGCCGTTTTGGTCGCGCTCGATGGTGATGTATGTGCGGCTACGGCTAACAGCCGGCTCTTGGTCTCCTCGGTCATGGGAGCCGCCTGTCGGCGTCCGGGAGGTCGCGCCATTCTCTCGGCGAGGGGGAAGGTTCCCAGCCTGCAAGCCGGGTTCCACCATGCGGTGGCCGACTTCTTGTTGCGCTGCGGCCGCGTCGATGAGCTGCTTGACGCGCTCCGTCATGCAGCGACGCTCGTCGCCCTCCAGGCGGTCTAGCTCGTCTGCTGTCTCCTGGCATGGCGTAGACTGGGCGGTCGGCCCCCAGCATGCTGGCGATGGCCGCGCCGCGCTACCAAACCGTGCCCGCGCGGCTGGGTTCGCCAGCAGCCGGCGTGCCGCAGACGGCGCGGTCGATCTCATGCTGGTAGGACTCGATGAGGCGTCTCATGGCTGCCAACTTAATGGCGCTGTCGAGGAGTGCAACGCGGCACGCCTACAGCGTTTCACCACCCACACTGGGTGCCACTGGTGCGGACAAGTCTCGTATTGCTGCCCACAACGGGTCCCGGTCGGCCTCGCCGGGGGCTCCATCGTGGCTGATGACCAGCACCTCGGCGACGGTACGGGTGCCGGTGCTGCCGTCAGCAGCAGGGAGCGGGTCGTCGAAGATCACTACTTCACCGGGGAAGGTATCAGAAGGCGCGGCATTGGCGTCGAGGACCATGTCAACGGGTGGGTCGGTGGAGCCAACGGACTCCAGGTCGGAGGCCGGCTCGCTGGTGATGTGAAGCTTGCCGAGGGGGTCGACAAGGCAGCTCTCGGAGCTGGCTTCGCCCAGGTTGGGTGCGGGCTCGTCGGAGAGGCGGATCCCACCGATGAGGTCAGCGAGGCAGCTCGTGGCGCAGGCAGCTTCCTTGCCATGCAGCGTGTCGGCGCAAACGCCATCGGGCATGCCGGACTGGCTGCGCTCTCCAGGAAGGAAGAGGGTTCCTGTCTAGAACGTGTTTCCGGGCGACGGTGCAACTTGCCCCACGGTGGGCGCCAAATGTCGGGGATATTGTGCGACATATGCCAGGGGGTGCCTTATCATGGATGGGGACAAGAGTACATTGCCGGGCTCTAGAAGCGGGAGTGAGCGAGACCGCATACGCCTAGGAATCTTACCCAGGTTCGGGGCTCTCCTCGGAGATAACACCCCTAGTCCTGCTCTGCGGGGTCTCCGCATGATGACTATGATCAACAAGGTAGCTACAAGCTTGCTCCTTGAGCTGTTTCGGCTAGAGGAGGGAGAAGGGCAAGGCTAGCTCTACTCCTCTCTCTATGTGTATGTGTGTATGGTGTGTGTGCTGAACCCTTTGCATGGGTAAGCCTGGGGGGTTTATATAGGCCTACCCCCCAGGGGTACAATGGTAATCTGGCCGGGTGTAGGACCCGGCCGTCAGCGTCTCTGGTTGCCGGCTTCTCCGCCGACCGCTGGGGCCCGCCGCCTGGTGGACCCCACCGACTGCCATGATCTCGGCCGTCAGGTAGGGCCCGCTGCCTGCGGGCCAGGTTGACTGCTTTACACTGTAGCCTCACCCTTGATGACGAAGGCTTTGTCGAGGGGAGCGTGGCTACAGTCCCGCCACCTGACGGGCGCTCACTGTAGCCATACCCCGTCTCATCTGGTTAATGGTGCACAGACTCCAAGGGGGAGGAGGGCCGCCTGCTGGAGGTTTGCCGCCTTCTGGCGGCTCGCGGACAGGTAGGGCCCGCCACCTGCGGGCCGTACCGACCGCCCGTCGTGGGGGCGTGGCTCCCTCTGGCACTAGTAATGTCACGGACCGCATGGCAACAGTGCCGCGCTGGGCGAGGGGTGTCCGCCAGGTACACAGCTCTGTGGCCACTTCCCTTCCTGGATTCAGGGGTGGCAGGCTGCACTGCAGCCTTACCTTGTCTTGTCGTGGTGATGTAGTGCTGACTTCGAGGGGACGAGGGGCCGTCTGGCAGGAGTCGGCCCCCTCGCGGCCGCCTTCCATGGTGTTGCCGCCTTCTAGCAGCCGGTCTCTTGGACCAGCTGGCCCAAGAAGGCGGTCGTCCTTCCAGAAGGTGTGAGGGGCGCAGCCAGCCCCGATGTCTCAAAATACCATGGGGGATTGATGTGGCTACCCGTGGTCATTTACTCCAACAGTACGTCTCGTGTGCGATCGAGCTCATGCTCACTCACGCTTCCAGGGCCCGACAACGTCCTCTTGGCTCCACCCATGATAAGCCAACCCCTGGCATCTGACGTGAGAATACCACGACAGTTGGCGCCCATCGTGGGGCCATTCGCAGCGTCGGCCGGAGACACATTCTGGACGGGAACCGCCTTCCTCTCTGGCGAGCGCGTCGCGGCCGGCTTGATCAGCCAGCCCGATGCGACCGCTTGTGCTTGTTCCGGCACATCGTCCGACGCGGGAGCCATTTGCCCCGCAAGCGGCCTCGCCGATCTCTTCGGGAAGCTCAGCCTCTCCGAAGCAGACGCCACCGGCGGGTTCCCCAGCGGCGTGGTGGTGATCGACGACCCGCTCCCTCCCGTCACTAGAAGCGCCTCTGCCAACGCGCTCGACACCGGCGTCTTCGTGGAGGTGATGGTCACTGGCCACAGCCAGACCTCTAGTGGGGCAATCCAGGACCCATTGTGAGCAGCGATGCAGGACCTGGCGGATCCCGTCGGAGCCAACGCCGACGCGGCGGCACTAGAAGGAATGCGCGTGAAACTCCTCGACAGCGCCACCAAGATGGCGGCCATGAAGCGCCGTGCAGAGGCCAACCAGCGCGAGATCGACCGCAAATCTGGCGGTACGACAGCTGCGGCCGAGCCTAGCCGAGCCGGCGCCATCCGGCAACGCGGCGCGGCCATCGCCAGCATGCTGGGAGTCGGACGTCCGATCTACGACACCCCCGTGCAGAACCTGCGCGCCGCATAGGCGGCGGCAGAAGAACTCGAGAACCTGGAGGGCGACGAAAGGCACAGCCAGCTAGACCGCCTCCAGGAACTCCTCGACGCTGCGAACACGCAGCAAGACGCGTGCAACCGCGTGGTGGGAGCCGGCCGGCATGCCGAGCTCCCGGAACGTAACCCTCCACCCCACCGCGAGAATGGAGCGACCTCCCGGTCCCCTAGTGGTGGCGGCCACGACCAGCGGAACCCGGAGCCGGCAGCTAGCCACAGCCGGCGCTCTCACCAGACGGTTGTGGGCAGCCAGGAAGTTCCTCCGAACCCGGAGGGCCGGCGCCAGCAGGACGAACGGCCGCCTCACCCCCATATGGAGATGTTGGCTTCTCTGGCCCCGGTTGAGCGCCCGACTTTGGGGGGGCGGCTAGGCCCCCGCGAAGCAGTCAACGAGAATGACGCTCGCCGCCGGATCGAGCAGCTAGCTCGGTCCCTGGCAATGGAGGACGAGGATACAGTCGGCCCCCGCATCCGTGATGAGCCCTTCCCCAAAGGGTTCTCTCTCCCTTGCGACACTCCCAAGTAGACCGGCGCCGTGAAGCCGAAAGACTGGCTGACCGACTAAGCCACAGCAGTCAGCATAGCAAACGGCAACAAGCGCATTGCCGTGAAGTATGTTCCACTCATGCTCTAGGGTACGGCCTGGACATGGCTGAACAGCCTCAAACCAAACAGCATCAAAAGCTGGTTGGACTTCAGCGATGTCTTTGTCCGCAAATTCACCAGCACCTTCAAGCGGCCCCCCAAGCCTCGCCAGCTCTCCATGTGCATTCAGGGTCCGACTGAGTCCACCCGCGACTACCTGACGCGCTGGGCCGAGCTGCACAACTCCTGCGAAGGGGTGCACAAGGTGCAGTACATCGAGTACTTCACCGTCGGGTGCAGAGAGGGCATCCTGCTCAAACACAACCTTCTGTGCGACGAGCCAGCTACCTTGGAGAGCTTCTGGTTGTGGTGGACAAGTATGCCATGGCAGACTCTTCCATGAAGTCGGAGATCCGGGTTTACGCGTCCGGGAAGATAGTCCCGCCAGCTTCTCAGGCGCCAGCTGCTGGCTCCAACTAGTGCCAGCAGCCGAACAACAACAAGCGCAAGGCCCCGCTGCCGGCTTCTAGCAACCGGCAGGTGGCAACCGTCGAGGACCAGCAGCCGGCATGTCAGCCCGTCCCCAAGCGTCAGCGGGGCGGCAAGGGAGCCTGGATGCCGGCCTTCTCCTTTGAGCAGACCCTCGAGGCCCCATGCAAGTTCCACAGCGGCGCGAAGCTGTCCAACCACACCACCCGCAAGTGCAACTGACTCGCCCGACTCGCCAAGGGTGAGGGCTTGCCGCCTCCTCTAGCCGGCCCAGCAGCTCCGGCTCCTCAGCAGCCGACAGCCCGTCCAGTCGGCATGCTCCAAGACGAGTTCCCCGACGCCAACACCACTTACATCGTCTTCAACAGCGAAGCCGACGACAAGCATAGTCGGCGGCTGTAGCACCGCGAGGTGAATGCTGTTGTTTCACAGGTCCCCCAATTTCTGCACTGGTCCGAGAGGCCCATCTCCTGGAGCCACGATGACCACCCTGTCATGATGCCCTCACCGGGTGCTTACGTCATGGTGCTGGACTCCACCTTCTCAACCGAGAGGCGGGCCTGCCGCTTCTCCCGGATCCTGATAGATGGCGGTAGCAGCATCAACATCCTCTACCGCGATGCCATGGAAAAGCTAGGCATCAAGGAAAAGCAACTCCAGCCCAGCTGGACCGTGTTCCATGGCATCGTCCCTGGGATTTCCTGCTCTCCAATCGGCGAGATCAAGATAGATGTCCTGTTCGGCGACAAGACCCACTTCAGCCACGAGCCAATCTGGTTCGAGGTGGTTGACTTGGACAGCCCCTACCACGCGCTGTTGGGCCGGCCAGCTTTGGCCAAATTCATGGCGGTCCCGCATTACGCCTACCTGAAGATGAAGATGCCGGGTCCCAAGGGCATCATCACCATCGTCGGCGACTACCAGAAGTCGCTCACGTGCGCCGCGGCCAGCTCTCGGCTGGCCGAGTCCCTCGTCATTGCCGAAGAGAAGCGCCTCCTTGACCGGGCTGTGGCCATGGCCAGCGAGCAGCCGGCCATGTCATCCTACCCCAAGGAGGTTGAGGCCGAGGGCTCCTTCCAGCCGGCCAAGGAAACCAAGAAGATCATCTTGGACCCGGCGCACCCGGAGAAGTACGCTGTCGTGGGGGCTAACCTCGATAGCAAATAGGAAAGCGAGCTCGTCGACTTCCTCCGTGAGAATTGGGACAGCTTTGCATGGTCCCCCAAGGACATGCCTGGTGTTCCGAAGGATTTCGCCAACCACAAGCTGCATGTGCGGCCAGATGCTAAGCCGGTCAAGCAACCCCTCCGCCGCCTATCAGAAGAGAAGAGAAGGATCGTTGGTGAAGAAATCGCCCGGTTTCTGGTAGCCCGCTTCATCATGGAAGTGTTCTACCCGGACTGGCTTGCCAACCCAGTCCTTGTTTTGAAGAAAACCAACAAGTGGCGCATGTGTATCGACTACACATGCCTCAACAAAGCCTGCCCCAAGGATCTGTTTGCCTTGCCGCAGATTGATCAAGTGATCGACTCCACGGCCGGCTGCGAGCTTTTGTCCTTTTTGGACGCCTACTCCGGCTACCACCAGATCAAGTTGGATCCGGCTGACCGACTGAAGACCGCCTTCATCACCCCTTTCGGCACCTTCTGCTACATCACCATGACGTTCGGCTTGAGGACAGCTGGCGCCACCTTTCAGCGCTGCATGCAGAAGTGCCTTTTAAAGCAACTCGGCAGAAACGCCCACGTCTATGTGGATGACATAATGGTGAAGACGGAGAAGCATGGCACCCTTTTGGAGGATCTCAAGGAGACCTTCGCCAACCTGCGCCGCTTTCAGATCAAGCTCAACCCGGAGAAGTGTGTCTTCGGAGTACCAGCCGGCCAGCTACTTGGCTTCCTTGTTTCTGAGCGTGGGATCGAGTGCAACCCCGTAAAGATCAAGGCCATTGAGCGGATGAAGAAGCCGACCCGGCTGCGCGACGTCCAGAAGTTCACCGGGTGCCTAGCCTCTCTCAGTCGGTTCATCGGCCGGCTAGGCGAGAAGGCCCTCCCACTGTACCAGCTGATGAAGAAGACCACATGCTTCGAGTGGACCGACCAGGCGGATGAGGCCTTCCTCCAGCTCAAGTGGATGATGTCCACGCCGCCTGTTCTGGCCGCTCCGGCTGCTAAAGAGCCCATGTTCCTCTACATCGCCGCTACTAACCGGGTCATCAGCACCGTGATCATTGTCAAGCGCCCAGAAGCCGGCAAAGCCCAGCCGGTCCAGAGGCCGGTCTATTACCTGAGCGAGGTGCTGTCCGCCTCCAAGCAGAACTACCCCTACTACCAAAAGATGTGCTACGGCGTGTACTTTGGCGCCAAGAAGCTGAAGCAGTACTTTCAGGAGCATACCATCATGGTCGTCTGCACCGCCCCCCTTGCTGAGATCATGGGCAACAAAGATGCCTCAGGCCGGGTGCCCAAGTGGGCCATCGAGCTAGCTCCCCACACCATCCTCTACCAGCCCCGCACTGCCATCAAGTCCCAAGCACTGGCCGACTTCCTTGTCGACTGGGCCGAGACCCAGTACCTGCCGCCAGCGCCGGATTGCACGCATTGGCGGATGCACTTCGACGGCTCGAAGATGCGCACCGATTTGGGAGCCGGCATCGTCCTTACCTCTCCCAAAGGCGACAAGCTCAAGTACACGCTGCAGATCCACTTTGCCGCCACCAACAACGTGGCCGAGTATGAGGTACTCGTCCACGGGCTCCGGCTAGCCAAGGAGATCGGCATCCGCCGCATTCTGTGCTACGGCAACTCAGACCTCATGGTTCAGCAGTCCTCTGGCGACTGGGACGCCAAGGATGCAAACATGGCCAGCTACCACTTCCTCGTCCAGCAGATCAGGGGCCACTTCGACGGGTGCAAGTTCCTCCATGTGCCACGGGCTGACAACGAAGCAGCCGACGCCCTGGCGTGGATTGGCTCCACCTGGAAAGCCATACCAGCCGGCGTCTCCCTCGAATGCCTGTGCAAGTCGTTCATCAAGCCTTTGCCGGAATCAGAGTCCATCTTTGTGCCGGCTGACCCTGGAGCAGTCGGATCCGGCTCGGGGACTCCAGCAGCTGGCCCGGGGACTTCGGCAGGCGGCCCAGGGGCTACAGCACCCAAACCCGGACCGGGGATAGCTGTAGTCGGCCCGGGGACTTCAACGACGTAGCAAGCAGCAGCCGACTCCGACCAGCCGCCTCCCAACCAGGCAACCCTGGTGCCGGTTGCTGTCATGATAGTGGTAGAAGCTCCATCTTGGGCGCAGCCCATCCTCAACTTTCTGGTGAGCCGTGAGCTGCCAGCCGACGAAATCTTGGCCCGGCAGGTGCAACGCTGGGCAGCTGCATACACAATCATCAACAGAGAGCTCGTCAGGCGCAGCGTGACTGGCATCTTCTAGCGCTGCATATAGCTAGAGAAGGGCATTGCTATCCTCAGAGACATTCATCAAGGCGAATGTGGCCACCATGCCGCTTCCAGAGCCCTCATTGCCAAAGCTTTCCGCCATGGTTTTTCTGGCCGACTGCATTGGACGATGCCAAGGAGTTGGTCCGCAAGTGCAAGGGGTGTCAGTGTTTCAGCAGCAAGCAGCACCTACCGGCCTCAACACTCAAGACCATTCCCATCACTTGGCTGTTTGCCGTATGGGGGTTGGATATGGTGGGCCCATTCAAAACAGCACACGGCGGTATGACCCATCTGCTGGTTGCTGTGGACAAGTTCACAAATTGGATTGAGGCGAGGCCATCCGACTAGACCTCGCGTCCGTTGCCCATCCACAGTCAAACGGCCAAGTGGAGCGAGCAAACGCCCTCATCCTGTCTGGCATCAAGCCCCGGCTAGTCAAGCCACTGGAGCGCTCGGCTGGCTGCTGGATCAAGGAGCTGCCGTCCGTCCTTTGGGTCTCCGGACCACGCCGAATCGATCAACCAGATTCACGCCCTTCTTCCTCGTGTATGGGACCGAGGCCGTCAGCCCAACAGACATTGAGTTCAACTCGCCTTGTGTCACCATGTACACGGAGGCGGAAGCCAAGGAGGCGATAGAAGACGGCTTCGACCTGCTCGAAGAGGCCTGGCTACTAGCACTCAGCCGGTCCGCCATCTACCAGCAGAGCCTACGCCGCTACCACAACAAAAAGATCAAGCCGCGTGCTTTCTGCGAGGGCGATCTTGTCCTCCGGCTGATCCAGCGAACAGCCGGCCAACACAAGCTCTCGGCTCCTTGGGAGTGGCCTTTCATCATCAGCAAGGCCCTGGGCATTGACTCCTACTACCTCATTGACGCACAAAAGCCCAGGGCACGCAAGAGAGACAATGCCGGCCAAGAATCAGAGCGCCCGTGGAACGCGAACATTCTCCGCCCATTTTACAGTTGATGCAGTGTATGTACCACGCTATCTTTTGTATTAAGCAAAGACAACAGGTCCCCCGAGGCGCACTTGGGGGCTACCTTTTTATCTATGTGATAAGCTTCACCTATGAATGAGTTTTTTCTTCCGCCCTGTCCGGGTCCGGCCAGCCGGCCCGGGAGCTCGCCACCTTGACCTAAGTTGGCGCCACCCGAAGTCGGCTAAGTAGTGTGCCGACGCCAAAGCCCTCTCTTCGTCCCAGCCACAGCTCGTAGCGCGACTGTCCGGCTGGCAAGAGCTAAAGGCTGGAAACGCTATCCACACGAAAAACGACTAAGGAAGAACGCTGATTCAGGCCAAGCCGGCCTCTTGCCCTACCCGTCCAGCTGCTCAGCAGCCGGCCGGCCGGCTTCTCACTCGACTAGCTACGCTCTAAGCGGCTGAAGTAACTTGCCTATTCTAAACGGCCAAGTCCCTGACCTGGCCACAAACCGCAGCACGGCTGTTCGGCTGGAAGGGGCGCAGCCAAAGGAAGACGGCAAAGGAAAAACCCAAAGAGAGCAAAGGCAAACCCGAGCCAGAACCTGGCAAAGTACACAAGCATGTGGGAATAAATCTATTTACATTGCAAAAGGCCCAAGGCCAGCATTCATCAGAGTTAAAATACACCCCCAGTGGGTGGAACTGTGCGCGATTAACTTGTTCATTGAGCACAAGATAGAGAAATTCAAAAAGATAAAAGGCCGCCTAGGCCGAAGGCGCTGCGGGCTTCTTGGATAGGTCGGCGGTGGCTGAGGCACCAGCTGGCGGGGCCTCCGGCTGGTGGGTCTCGGTCTGGTCGGCGGTGGCGGGGCCGATGTGGTCTCCCGTGGCTCGCTGGCTGAAGACGGATCGGGCCAGTTCCGGCTGGTCACTCCGACATCTGGTGCAACGTCATCGCCTTCCACATCCTCGTCCTCCTCAGAAGCTTCCTTGCTGGAGGCGATCTCCTCTCCCGGGTCCTCCCCCTCGTCCGGGTTCAGCCCGAACCAGGATGGCGGCACATCGGTGCCGTCTTCCGCCCGCTCCGGGATGAAGACACCGACATCGACGTAGTCGGCAAGGGCTGCAGCGCGAATGGCGCACTTAGTAATGGCGCACCACATAGAAGTGCGCCATTAGTAACTCAGAGCACAAGGTAAATATGCCCCCCTGGGAGGCATACTAATGGCGCACCAGGGGACATACTAATGGCGCACTTCCTGGTGCGCAACTACTATCTGGTATACTAACGGCGCACCAGGGGTGCGCCATTAGTATTAGTTACTAATGTCGTGATGATAGTGGCGCACCTGTAGTGCGCCATTAATGGCCAAAACAGGTGCGCCACTAGTAGGCCTTTTCCTAGTAGTGCCTGGACAAGTTCTCCGCCCATGGCGCCACCCTCCTGAAGGCGAGGAGCGAGATGGTGGCGATGCAGACGGTCCCCATAGAAGACACACGGTCCCCTGTGCCTTGGTCGCCGCCACCACCTTCGCCTGCGTCCCGGCCTGGGCCTCTGCCTGTGCCGATCCGGCGATCTGGGCATCGGCCTCCGCCCGCGCTGCGGCCTCCCGCTCCTCCCGCGCCTGCCGCACGTTCCTCTCAGTCGACTCCTGAAGGGCGTTGGCCGGGTCCATGCGGCGAGCCTCCTCAGAGCCGCCTGCTGATCCAATCAGCGAGGCGGATGGAGCCCGTGATATGGAAAGGAGGGCCCTGCGCGGCGATGCAAGCGAAGACAAGAAGCTTGCAATAAAAAGACAACCAAGATAAAACGATCGACGCACTTACCCGGACACCATTGGGCAATCCTTCGGGGTCCGCCGAATGGCGGCTGTCTTCGCGGTCTTTTGCCGCTTGGTCGCGGCCGTCGACTTGGCCTTCCTGGGCGGCTTGCTGCCAAACATCCCCTTGGCATGGCGTTTAGGCACGCCGGGTGCACCAGTCGGCGCTCCGCCTGTCGGTTGCGCCGTCGAGGAGCCGGCACCTGCCCTGTCGGCGCCTTCGGGGTGGTGTTGTCCGTCGCCGTCTTCATCATCATCCGGCCAGTCCTGGACATTGACGCCTGCTCCAGCGCCGCCTTCCCTAGTGGCGTCGTCGTCGCCTTCGTCCTCCAACGCGGCCGCCCCCAGCTCGGGGTCGCCCACGTCGCTCACCTCGCGGTCCGACATCCACTGGTGGCCCGGAGCCGGCGCGCCGCCTGCTGCCTGGCCAGGAAAGCGCTGCGTTAAGTCCGGGTGGTCAAGTCAGATGAAGAGCATGGCATGAGCAAAGAAGGAGGACCAGATGCTAACTAGGGGCAGCGGATTGGCGCGGCTGTACGGCTCCTTGCCGAATCTCCACTCAGTCTCACTGAGCTTGCTGGCGGTGAAATAGTTGACATGGCGGACTACCTCCACAGTCGGCAGCTCCTTGGTGGACTTCCTGCACGGATCTCGGTGGCCGCTCATGTCGCTGATCAGATGAGACCGGCCTTGGAGGGGCGACACCCGGCATTGGACAAAGGCGGCCAACAAGTCCGATGGCTTGAGGCCCTCCGAGTCTGTCATCTCCTACAGCCGACTGAGGACATTGTTGATAGCAGCCGGCAATAGCCTGGCAGGCTGCTGGCCCCAGTTGTTCCGTGGCTCAGGTGGTGGGCCGGCTGCGTAAGCTGGCAAGTTGATGTAGTCGCGCGTCGGGTGGAGATTGCGCACATAGAAGTACGCCTTCTGCCATAGCTTCGCTGACTCCAGCAGGGCGACAGCCGGGAAGCAGGTCCCAGACCCGGTGCACCGCACGGCGACGCATGCACCGCACTAGGCTGGCTCGCCCATGGCTTGGATGCCGAGCTTGGGGTAGAAGAACCTGCCCCACAGCTCGAGTGTGGGCAGGACGCCAAGATAACCTTCGCAGAAAGTCACAAAGGCAGACAGAAGAACCACCGTGTTGGGCGTGAGGTGGTGAGGTTGAAGATGGTAGAAATCAAGGAAGGAACGGAGGAAGCCGCTCGCCGGCAGGCCGAATCCTCTGAGGAAATGGGTCCGAAAGACGACGAACTCGCCGTCCCTCGGCACCGGCGTGACCTCCCTCGCGTCGGGAGGGCGCGCCCCCATGCATGCCTCGTTGGGCATCCGCTGTGTCGCGCGAAGGAACTCAATGTGACCCTCGTGGACATTGGAGCCTCCCCACTCGCCGCGCGCCATGTCCCACGGTGGTTTGGCAGCGGAGCGGCGAGGCTGGCCGGCGGTGGAGTCGCTGCGGCGCTTCGATGAAGCGCGGCATAGCAGTGCGGCGGCGGCAAGTTAGCAAGAAGCAGAGGGGCAGGGAAGAAGAAGGAAAGGATGGAGGGGGCGCGCGTGTGTCTGGCCGCCCCCCTCCACCCCCATTTATATGGCGGCAACGGCGGAGCCGAGGCGACGCCTAGTGGGGGCGTGGGAATTAACTGCGCCCACGCCCCGCACGACCCCGCAAATCCTGCGCCATCATGGCGCCCATTTAATTCACCCCACAAGGGCAACCGTCCACCTCGCCCGCAGTGGATCTGTGCGCGTGCCGAGGCCGTGTAGTGGTGGGCCCGGGCCTGCGGCGACGTCCCGTCGCGCGCGTGGGCTGGCAGCCTGGCCTGGCCTGCTTGGGACGCGTGGAGAGCGAGCAACGGGCGGCGAGCGCCCTGCCCGGTGGTGTACCACCCGGCACCCGCCACGACGATTCAAATCCGACAGCCGGCCGTCTTCGCCTCGGCCGGTTCCTGGCAGGCGAGTCCTTCAAGCCGGACGAAGTAAAGGCACAAGATCTCTCGGAGGAGGAAACTACTGACGCACTCTGGCGTTGAGCCGCGGCGCCTCACCAGCTTCAAAGACTACTGTCGTGGGGATAGACCATGGGTAGCCTCATCCATACCCCTTAGCATTTCAAGACATCAGGGCTAGCAAAGCCAGTCGCGCCTTCCGGACACTTGGCCGGCTCCTTGGGCCGGCTGGGCCCAAGCGGCCGGATCCCAGAAGACGGAGCACTCTTAGGAGGCGGCTTCGGGGGAGGCTGGCTCCCAGCAGACGGACCCTCCTCCCCTCGGAGTCTGCACTCACCTACTCTAATGAGACGGAGCGTGGCTACAGGGCCACCCTCACCCCCAAATCCCGTAGGGGCATGGCTACTATGTGAGCAGACCAAGCGGTCACCTACCTGCCAGGCGCAAGACTGTAGCCATGCGACCATCCGCATGGCCCTCGTCAGCAAGGGCCATGCTACAGCAAAAGGCAATCAGTATGGCCCGCAGGCGGTGGGCCCTACCTGTCCGTGAGCTCCAAGAAGACGGCACATTCCTGAAAGGCGGCTTCGGGGGCGAGCCGGCCTCCAGCAGGCGGCCCTCCCCTTTCCTCGAAGTCCGCACTCACCTGCTCCGATGAGATGGAGCATGGCTACAGTGTGCGCTGAGCGAGCGGCCACCAACCCGTCTGACAGCGGGACCGTAGCCATACGACTCCTGACGAGGCCTCCGACATCAAGTACGAAGCTACAGCAAAAGGCAATCAGTATGGCCCGCAGGCGGCGGGACCTACTTGTCGGCCGGATTCTTGATAGCCGGCGGGGCCCACCAAGCGGCAGGCCCCAGCAACCGGCGGAAGACCCGACGACCTTAGACACTGACGTCCGGGTCCTACACCCAGACGTATTACCATTGTACCCCTGGGGGGGTTGGCCTATAAAACCCCCCAGGGCTGACCCATGCAAAGGGTTCGGCCCTCTTTCCACCATACACAATAGCCAGGAGAAGAGAGCTAGCCTTGCCCTTCTTCCTCCTCTAGCGACACAACTCAAGGAGCAATCTTGTACACCATTTTATCATAGTCATCATGCGGAGACCCCGCAGAGCAGGACTAGGGGTGTTATCTCCCCGGAGAGCCCCGAACCTGGGTACGTCTCGTGTGCGATTGAGCTCATGCTCACTCCCGCTTCCAGGGCCCGACGACGTCCTCTTGGCTCCACCCATGATAAGCCACCCCCTAGCATCTAACGTGAGAATACCACGACAATGCATGAGGCTTCTACTCCCTCCCATTGACATGTTCATATTTCAAGCTTCATTAAACCGATGCATGCAAGAATTAAGAGAAAACTCACCGATGCATGTAAAAGTTCTGGTCTTTTTGTTCTTCACGCATGCACGCATGCATTCCAATTAATATGTTCGTAAACACAATTTTCTTGAGGAAAACAAGCCCATTATTGAGTACTACTTTTGGAAAAAAATCTTTCGAGCACTCATCATTTAATACTACCTTGGTTGATGATTTTTTTATTGACCTGCATATAAACCGGAAGGAGGGAGTAGGTGTGCCTTGGCCAATGGTTCTTATTGTTGGACAGGATGAGAGTAGAGGCATACTGTAGATAGGATGTCTTGGTGATCCATTATTCCCCATCTCGGTCAGAGAGAACTACTTTATTCACCTAGTCAGTGAAGTGACAATACACGCTGCAGCAGATGGGACACTCAATTAAAGCTGAGCCAACGTGTTGGTGTTACTAAATCAGCCTTACCCTATACTGCCATCATGTTTGCCAGTGAAGCACGCTTCTGCAAGAGGTTCGCTTCCGCAAATACGCCTACGCACCTTTCTCTTCCATTAACTGACATATGGGCCCTCTTGTGGTAGACCCACATGTCATTGGCTTAACTATTTACACTCCGAAAGACGGAGGGCGACGGAGTTGCAAAATCATTAAATGAAGGATGCTTAGCACCAACAAGTTAAGCACCTATGCCAAGACGTTCTTGTTTATTGTATTACTCCTCATGCATGCATGCGTTGCGATTAATACTACTCCCTTCATCCATATATATATATATATATGGCCTAATTGTATTCTTCGAGGTTACCTTTGACTATTGATAAGATTTTATATAATTTGAAAATTATATCATTTGAAGATCCTTTCACCATTTCACGTACAAAAATGACGGTATGATCTGAGCAACTTGCATGTCCTATTGTAACACCCTGGTTTTTGCCCCTTTCTTTTCCTTTTTGATTTATTTGTTTTTTGCCGTGATTTTATTTTTTGGAGTGGTTCTGTGGCCTTGCAACCTAGGAGATATTCAACTCTTCTCCTCCAAGTGGCTCATCATTCTCAAAACTTTCCCTAGATCATGTCATTTCCATTCTAGCCCAACCGTAAAATTCTTTTCTAAGGAATATTCCTTTTTCTATTAAAGGAATAGTCCTGTTTGCCCTAGGTTGTGAAGCAACCTATATTTCTGTCTTCCAAAAAATTCCCAATAATTCTCATAATTTCTTTGGGCCATATATTGCTCAAATATACCCAAATTTTTCTTCGTCCAGTTCAAAAATATTCCTCCAATATTATTTCTTCAAATCTGTCCAGAGTGGCACTTTGTGAAGGAAGTGCCACCTATCCTTTCTTGATTGCTCCCAAACTTTTTGGGCATCATTTTACATCCAAATCATTGCCACATGCCAAAATTCAACTTCATTTGCCTAGCAAATCTTCCTCAGCAATTTTTCAAATTTTTTGCCAGACAGAAGCCTTTGTGAAGGAAGTACTAGCTAGGTTTATCAAAATGAGTTGGATTTTTATACACTCCTTCATGTGCTCATATCATGACACTCTTCCAATTTTCAGCTCCATCCAATCATCTATGTGAGCACTGCATCAAATCCTTGATTCTGTTAATATTTTCAGGTTGTGAAGGAAGTTTATTTTATATTGCTTCATTAATTCTGAGAAATTACCAGATCATGCTCCTAACCTAATAACATCTCTCCACCAAATTTGGGGAAATTTCGTCAAGACATTTTCTCTCCAATATTATCCCAAGTTTCTGGACAGAAAGGATGTCTATGAAGGAAGTACCATTTTGGCATGTCCAATTGGTATGAAATTTTTACAGCCTCTTCATATGTCCAAATCATCAAGCGTTGCCAAATTTCAGCTCTAGTGGCTAATCTATGTGAGTGCATCATCTAAATCAAGTTTCCGGACCAAGTATACAGTTACAAGGCAACCCTATAGTTTTGTGGTCCAATTTCCCTCATAACCCCCAGGATTATAGTTCTTCCTAAGATAAACACCCTAGAGAACAACTTTGTCCCTTATCATCTCTTTGTTGATCACAGTAACATGACCAAGTTTGCTACAACAAACTGGCATCAATGCGCACTGTAGCTACAGAGCCTCTTCCCTCGAGCTATTGCTTTCCACAGTCTCCAGGTTGGAAGGACATCATGTTAGACACAGTTTCCCCTTCACTCGTGACCTCTCTTTGCCATGTCCCGTAGTGACTGCGCCACTGGCATGCATATTCATGTGCTCTGCTCGCTGTGGCCGCGTCCAAGACGTCGCCTAGCTCCGGCCCCTCTCCCTCTCGACTTCTTCGCACGCGTGAGCATGTCTGGTGTCTTCTTCTCGTCGTCGCCTTCATCCTGGACCCCTCTCCCCCTCCGGCAGCTTCCTCGTCGGTGCTCGCCGCCGCGTGCCCACGGGTAAACAGTGGCCCATTGGCTTTGTCTTCGTCTCGGGCGCTTCCTCCACATGCTTCTTGGCACTGCGTTGCCCCGTGAACCTGGCCAGCGCTTCCTCGTCATGTTCCCGTGCCCTCCCTTGCTTGCTGAGCCTCGTCAGAGCTTTGGCCGAGCTCGAGCGGCGGCACTCGGCCACAGCCTCCCTCGCCCGCCTATTTAATCCCCTCCCCGCGGCCTCCTGAGCACCCCATCGCCCTTGCCTCACTCCACTACCCCTCCCTAGTCTTTTCCCCAAGCCCCGGAGCCCCTCCCTGCTCGCCATCGCTGCCATGGCTGCCATGGCCATCCTCTCCAATTCGCTCAAGTCTGAGCTCTTCTTCTCCTTCCTCCTCCACCAGAGCTCCACCTAGTCACCGATGAACCTCCCCAGCATCTCTCCCTCTCCTCTGATGGCCTCTGTCCTCGAACTCCATCAACGCCCGACGCCGTCATCCGCCCCGCGGGAGCCCTGCTCGACCCTGACCCCTCCGGCGAGCACCAAGGATCCAGGGAGATGCGGCTCGTCCCGCTGATCACGCTGGTAGGCGGCACGACGCGGGAGGTGGCCGGAGCTGCCCGCGGGCGCCGTCGGGCGCTGGCTCTGCCATGGCCAGGCGCGGGCGCGAGCGAGGAAAGATGACGACGACCCCAGCTGGCCAGTGGGCCCCGCGACCCCACCCGTCAGCCACACAGGGGATTGACCCGGTGACGCTGACGTGGATAAGTGGATGCGGGTTTTGCCCGTGTGCGCTTTCCTCTTCCGGAAGCGTACTCTGCTCTTTCTTCAGGCCAGAAGGCGTTTTCCTCTCTGGAAAACGTATTTTCTAAAAAGGCGCATTCTGTTTTTCCTGTTAAGGGCCTGGTTGTGATGATTTTATAACAGATAGGTCCCTGGCAGAAAAACAATCGTATCTTTTCATCCGTAAATCCAAATGAGGTGATTCCAAAGCCCACTTCTTCGTTTCGTTGAGCCCGTTCTGATGGAATCATTTTCACCTTGTTTTAACATTCTGAAAATGACCATTTTTCCCCTGCCCTTATTCAGCCCCCTCCGAGAGAAAACGTTTTCCGGCGATTCTTTCCGCGAGCTTCTCGCACTTCTTCCCGGTGAATCCATCCCTCCCAGTTAAGCCACACCCCCCATTTGCATGATTGCAATGCAGTGACATGGTTTACTTATTTAAACTTGTTTAAAATATTGCATTAGCTATGTATGATTTGTTCATGGCATTTCTTGGAGTTGTTTCGATCTTGCTATTGCCATGATTTTGTTGGATTACTAGGGCTAATGTTTGCAGATGTGGGTGACATGTTGCCATTGGATTATTAGTGGCTAGTATTATTTTCATCGTGATGGTAGTTGATATTATATTTTGGAGTATGATTTTGGATATGATGGCGTGTGGATCTTAGCTGGATAGCTTGTTCTTGCTATTGGAGTGGTAGTATTATTGTTCTTGGATTTAGCATGCTCTTAGTATTTCGTTATCCTCAGAGATTATGATATGACTAGGTTATGCTTTGGATTATTTGTTCGTTATTGCTATGACTTAGTTGGCAGATGGACATATGATATCGGAGTATCGGATATACTTTGGGGATAAATTCCGTCATTAAGTTGGTCAGGTGCCACCGAACCGGGCTTTTCCAGTGCAACCACATTTGCCTTCATGGGAAGGCCCTAATGCGGTTTATTGTCTTGTCTCTCGCCGGTGCCTCCCACGAGGGAAGGTTATGGGCGCGCGCTACCCTAATCAGGTAGGCGGACGTAAGCCTTGTGAGCCTGAGTTTGGTTATGCGCACATGTCCCCGTTTGGGACCGTTTTTGTTTTGCCACGATGGTGGCCGGCCACGTAGGTGGCCGATGTCACGAGTTGGCATCGGGGCCACCCATGACTTAGCCCAGAGGGGAGTTTGTCGGAGTGGCTGGGAGAGTGTCATGGCAGTAGATCGGTTCTGTCGGAACGCCGTTGGTCCACCCGAATGGGAGTGTGAGGCCATGGGTTCTGTCGTGTGGGTACAGTGTACTAACCTCTGCAGAGTGTGTGTTTAATCTATCGATAGCCGCGTCCTCGGTCATTGGCACAAGTTCGTACTAGGTCACACCGTTCGATCAACACTCACATGACGGAATGACTTTTAGATGATTTATATGTTGATATATTGTGAGCAGTAACAGCTTGGCAGGATGTTGATGATGATGTTGGGATGATCTCGAGGATGATAATTTAGTTTGTGATGTGGTCACGAGGTGATCATGTGGATGGTTTGATCACGAGGTGATCATGTGGATGTTTGGATCATGAGGTGATCAGGTGGATCACGAGGTGATCGAGATGGTATATTGCTTGGCCGGATAGCCAAGAGTGAGATGGATGTTTAGATTGAGATGTGGGTTTATCAGCTTTGTAGTAGTTTCATATCATGCTTAGTAGTTGCTTTCGCATCATAGTAGTTGTTAATTAATGAACCTGCTTAATGCTATGTTGTTGTTTTGCCTTGATGCTCTTGGTTGTTGTGAGCTTGCAAGTACATTCAATGTACTTGACCTGGCGTGTCATGCCAGATTGCATGTGATGCCATGATTGATTGTTTGTTGAGGTTTCCGTTCGTGCGAGCTAGATCGTGTCCCTGCCAGAGTCCCTGCGGAGTGGAGTTCACCACCTTCGTCGTTTTTCCGCTGCTAGAAGTTTCCGCTTCTATGAGTTGTTCCGCTGCTAGCATAGAGTGTCGGAGTAAATGACCACGGGTAGCCACATCAGGCCCCCATGGTATTTCAAGACATCGGGGCCGGCCGCGTCCCTCACACCCTCCGGAAGCACGACCGCATTCTTGGGCCGGCTGGTCCATAGGGCCGGCTGGTAGAAGGCGGCAAGACCACGGAAGGCGCCCGCAAGGGGGCCGAATCCGGGCAGACGGCCCCTCGCCCCCTCAAAGTCAGCACCACATTACCACGACAAGACAAGGCATGGCAATAGTACTGCCTGCCACCCCCGAACCCAGGATGGGACTTGGCCGCAGAGCTGTGTACTGGGCGGACACCCCCCGCCCAGCGCGACACTGTATCCACGCAGTCCGTGACATCACTAGCGCCAGAGGGAGCCACGCTCCCACGACAGGCGGTCAGTACGGCCCACAAGCGGTGGGCCCTAGCTGTCCGCGAGCTACCCGAAGGCGGCAACCAGGGAGGGCCGACTCCTAGCAGGCGGCCCTTCTCCCCCTTGAAGTCTGTGCGCCATCAACCAGATGGGACGAGGTATGGCTACAGTGAGCGCCCGTCAGGCGGCGGGACTGTAGCCACGCTCCCCTCGACAAAGCCTTCGTTATCAGGGGCGAGGCTACAGTATAAAGCAGTCAGTATAGCCCGCAGGCGGCGGGCCCCAGTGGTCGGCGGAGAAGCCGGCGACCAGAGACGCTGACGGCCGGGTCCTACACCCGACCGGATTACCATTGAACCCCTGGGGGGTAGACCTATATAAACCCCCCAGGCTCACCCATGCAAAGGGTTTGGTTCAGCACCCACGCCATTCACACATACAGATAGAGAGAGGAGTAGAGCGGGCCTTGCCCTTCTCCCTCCTCTAGCCGAAACAGCTCAAGGAGCAAGCTTGTAGCTACTTTGTTGATCATAGTCATCATGCGGAGACCCTGCAGAGCAGGACTAGGGGTGTTATCTCCGAGGAGAGCCCTGAACCTGGGTAAGATTCGTAGGCGTATGCGGTCTCGCTCACTCCCGCTTCTAGAGCCCGGTGACGTACTCTTGTCCCCATCCATGATAAGCCACCCCCTGGCATATGTCGCACGATATCCCCGACATTTGGCCCCGACCGTGGGGCAAGGTGCACCGTCGTCCGGAAACATGTTCTGGACGGGAACCCTTTTCCTTCCTGGCGAGCGCAACCAGCCAGGCACGCGCGATGGTGTTTGCGCCAACACACTGCATGGCATGGAAGCCGCCTACACCGCGAGCTGCCTCACTGACCTCATCGGCGAGATCCGCCTCTCCGACGAGCCCGCACCCAACGTGGGCGCAGCCAGCTCCGAGAGCTGCCTTGTCGACCTCCTCGGCAAGCTTCACATCGCCAATGAGCCGGCCTCCGACCTGGAGCCCGTTGGCTCCACCGACCCGCCCGTCGACATGGTCATCGACGCCGAAGCTATGCCTCCTGACGCCTTTCCCGGTGATGTGGTGATCTTCGACGACCCGCTCCCTGCTGCAGATAGCAACGGCAGCACCAGCACCGTCACTGAGGTGCTGGTCATCAGCCACGATGGAGCCTCCGACGAGGCCAGCCGGGACCCATTGTAGGCGGCAATGCGGGACCTGTTCGCGCCCATAGCTCCCGGTGCGAACGGCGAAATGCTGGAGGCGTGCCGTGTTACACTCCTCGACAACGCCAACAAGTTGGCAGCCATGAGACGCCTCACCGAGGCCTACCAGCGCGAGATCGACCGCGCCATCTGCGGCACGCCAGCTGCCGGCGAACCCAGCCGCATGGGCACGGTCCAGCGGCGCGGCGCGGCCATCGCCAGCATGCTGGGAGCCGACCGCCCGGTCTACGCCACGCCAATGGAGAACTTATGCGCGGCCCAGGCGGCAGCAGACGAGCTGGATCGCCTGGAGGGCGACGAGCGCCGTTGCATGACGGAGCGCGTCCAGCAGCTCATCGACGCGGTCGCCGCGCAGCAAGAAGCTGGCCGCCGCGTGGTGGAACCTGGCTCGCAGGACAATTACCTTCCCCCTCGCCGAGAGCACGGCGCGACCTCCCGGACGCTGACAGCCGGCGTCCGCGACCAAGGAAATCGAGAGCCGGCTGTTAGCCACGGCCGCACACGCATCACCATCGAGCACGACCAAGACGGCGCCCACGAGCAGTGGAATAGCGGGACGATCGACCGCCTCCCCCGCGTAGGGAGAGGCGCGCCTCCCCCCCGCCTGTTGAGCATCCGATTCTTGCAGACCGGCTACGACCCCGTGAAGGAGTCGGAGAGAACGACGCCCACCTCCGGATCGACCGCTTGGCTTGATCCCTGGCGTTAGAAGAATAAGATGCGATCGGCCCGCCTTGTTTTGGCCACCGCATTCACGACAAGCCCTTCCCCAAGGGGTTCTCGCTTCCTCGAGACACTCCCAAGTACAACGGTTCGGTGTAGCTGGAGGATTGGCTGGTTGACTACTCCACCGCTGTCAGCATAGCAAATGGCAACAAGCGCGTTGCTATGAAGTACGTTCCGCTCATGCTCCAGGGCACGGCCCGGACATGGCTGAACAGCCTCAAGCCCTACAGCGTCAACAACTGGCTGGACTTTCCGAAGTTTTCATCCGCAACTTCACCAGCACCTACAAGAGGCTGCCCAAGCCTCGCCAGCTCTCCCTGTTCATCCAAGCCCCAACCGAGTCCACCCACAAGTACTTGAGGCAGTGGGCCAAACTGCGCAACTCCTGCGAAGGGGTGCATGAGGTGGAGGCCATAGAGTACTTCACTACCGGGTGCCGAGAGGGCACCTTACTCAAGCACCGACTCCTCTGCGACGAGCCAGCCACACTCGACGAGCTGCTAATCATAGCGGACAAGTACGCCACCGCCGACTCCTCCATGAAGTCGGAGCTCCGAGTGGACGCATCTGGAAAGATGCTCCCTCCGGCCACTCAGACGCCTGCCGGTGACTCCAGTCGGCGCCAGCAGTCGAACGACCACAAACACCAGGCCCAGCAGCCGGCTTCGACCAGCCGGCAGGTGGCAGCAGTTGAAGACCAACAGCCGGAAGGGCAGCCCGGCCCCAAGCGTCAAAAAGGCGGCAAGCCTGCTTGGTTGCCTACCTTCACCTTCGAGCAAACCCTTAATGCTCCCTGCAAGTTCCACAGCGGCGCGAAGCCATCCAATCACACCACCCGGAAGTGCCGCTGGCTCACCCGCATTGCCAAAGGCGAAGGACTGCCCCCTCCGCCTGTTGGCCCGCTGGCTCCGCCTGCTGGCCCGCCGGCTCCGCCTCCTCAGCAGCCGGCGGCCCGCCCCGTCGGCACAATCCAAGATGAATTCCCCAAAGAACACGGAGCCTACGCCGTCTTCACCAGTGTGGCCGATGACAGGCACAGCCGGCGTCAGCAGCACCGTGGGGTGAACACGGTCGCTTCTGAGGTCGCAGAGTTCATGCACTGGTCCGAGAGGCCCATCAGCTGGAGCCGCGCTGACCACCCGGAGGTGATGCCTTCTCCGGGTTCCTACGCCCTGGTGCTGGATGCCACCTTTTCAACGGAGTGGCGAGCCTGTCGCTTCTCCCGAGTTCTAATAGACGGCGGTAGCAGCATCAACATCCTCTACCGTGACACCCTGGAGAAGCTGTGCGTCAAGGAGAAGCAGCTCCAGCCCAGCCGGACTATCTTCCATGGCATTGTACCTGGCCTTTCCTGTTCTCCAATCGGCAAGATCAAGGTAGATGTCCTCTTCGGAGACAAATATCACTTCCGCCGCGAGCCAATCTGGTTCGAGGTGGTGGACCTGGAGAGCCCCTACCACGCGCTCCTTGGCCAACCTGCTCTGGCCAAGTTCATGGCAGTGCCACACTACGCCTACCTCAAGATGAAGATGCCGGGTACCAAGGGCATTGTCACCATAGCCGGCGACTACCAGAAGTCGGCCACGTGTGCTGGCCAAGTCCCTTGTCATCGCTGTGGAAAGGCGGCTCCTTGACCGGGTTGTTGCCATGGCCAGCTAGCAGCCGGACCTGTCACCGGATCACAAGGACTCAGAAGCCCAGGGCTCCTTCCAGCCGGCCAAAGAAACCAAGAAGATTCCCTTGGACCCTTAGCACCCGGAGAGATTCGCTGTCCTAGGGGCCAACCTCGACAGTAAATAGGAAAGTGAGCTCGTCGATTTTCTCCATGAGAATCAGGACATCTTCGCATGGTCTCCCAAGGACATGCCGGGTGTTCCGACGGATTTCGCCGAGCACAAGCTACATGTCAGATTAGATGCAAAACCAGTTAAGGAACCCCTCCGCCGCCTATCAGAAGAGAAGAGAAGAATAATTGGCCAAGAGATCGCCCGGCTTCTGGTGGCCGGCTTCATCATGGAAGTGTTCTTTCCAGAATGGCTTGCCAACCCAGTCCTTGTACTGAAGAAGAACAACAACTGGCGCATGTGCATTGATTACACCAGCCTCAACAAAGCTTTCCCCAAAGATCCGTTTGCTCTGCCTCGGATAGACCAAGTGATTGACTCCACAGTCGGATGCAAGCGGTTGAGTTTTTTGGATGCCTACTCTGGCTACCACCAGATCAAGCTGAACCCGGCCGATCGGCTGAAGACCGCCTTCATCACACCATTCGGAGCCTTCTGCTACCTGACCATGACATTCGGCCTAAGAAATGCCGGTGCCACATTTCAGCGTTGCATGCAGAAGTGCCTCCTCAAGCAACTCGGCAGAAATGCCCATGTCTATGTAGACGACATTGTGGTGAAGACGGAGAAGCGTGGTACCCTCTTGGAGGATCTCAAGGAGACCTTCGATAATCTGCGTCATTTTCAAATCAAGCTAAACCCAGAAAAGTGTGTCTTCGGAGTCCCAGCCGACCGACTCCTTGGTTTCCTTGTCTCAGAATGCGGTATCGAGTGCAACCCTATGAAGATCAAGGCCATTGAGCGGATGGAGAGGCCCACCCGGCTGCGAGACGTCCAGAAGTTCATTGGGTGCTTGGCATCCCTCAGCCGTTTCATCAGTCGGCTGGGTGAGAAGGCTCTTCCCCTGTGCCAGCTAATGAAGAAAACTACTCACTTCGAGTGGAATGACAAGGCGGACGGGGCCTTCCTCTAGCTCAAGAAAATGCTGACTATGTCGCCTGTCCTAGCGGCCCCGGCTGCTAAGGAACCCATGTTCCTCTACATCGCCGCCACCAGCCGAGTGGTCAGCACTATCATTGTGGTCGAGCGCCCGGAGGACGGCAAGGCACAGCCGGCCCAGAGGCCCGTCTACTACCTGAGCGAAGTGCTATCGGCCTCCAAGCAGAATTACCCCCACTACCAGAAGATGTGCTATGGCGTATACTTTGCCGCAAAGAAGCTCAAGCAGTACTTTCAAGAGCACTCCATCACGGTTGTCTGCACTGCCACAGCTGCCGAGATCATGGGCAACAGAGATGCATCAGGCCGGGTGGCCAAGTGGGCCATCGAGCTAGCTCCCCACACCATCCTCTACCAGCCCCGCACCGCCATCACGTCCCAAGCGCTAGCCGACTTCCTCGTCGACTGGGCCGAGACCCAGTACCTGCCGCCGGTGCCGGATTCCACCCATTGGCGAATGCACTTTGATGGCTGAAAGATGCGCACCGGTTAGGGAGCCGACATCGTCCTCACCTCTCCCAAAGGCGACAAGCTCAAGTACACGTTGCAAATTCACTTTGCCACCTCCAACAACGTGGCCGAGTACGAGGCGCTCGTACATGGACTCCTACTGGCCAAAGAGATTGGCATACGCCAGATTCTGTTCTACGGCGACTCGGACTTGGTAGTCCAGCAGTCGTCTGGCGACTGGGACACCAAGGATGCAAACATGGTGAGCTACTGCTTCCTCGTCCTGCAGATCAGTGGATACTTTGACGGGTGCGAGTTCCTTCACGTGCCACGAGCCGAGAACGAGCAAGCTGATGCCCTGGCATGGATCGGCTCCACCCGCCAAGCGATACCAACCGGCGTTTCCCTTCAATGCCTCTGCAAGCCGTCTATCAAGCTTCCACCGGAATCTGAGTCCATCTTCGTGCCGGCTGCTCCCGGAATAGTCGGATCCGACTTGGGGGCTGCAACAGCTGGCCCGGGGACTTCGGCAGGCGGCTCGGGGACTGCAGCAGTCGCACCTAGCCCGGGGACTTTGGAACCAGGCCCGGGGGCTGCGGTAGTTGGCCCAGGGACGTTGGCAGGCGGCTTGGGTACTGCAGCAGTCGCACCCGGCCCGGGGACTTCAGAACCCGGCCCGGGGGCTGCAGCAGTCGGCCCAGGGACTTCAGCGACACAACAAGCGGTAGCTCACTCCAACCCGACTCCTCCCAACCCAACCGCCCTGGTTCCAGTGGCCGTGATGACAGTGGTCGAAGCACCGTCATGGGCGCAGCCCATCCTCAACTTCCGGGTAAGCGGAGAGCTACCAGCCGATGAGACCTCGGCCCGGCAAGTGCAACGCCAGGCAGCAGCATACACGATAGTGAACAGAGAGCTTGTCAGACGCAGCACGACTGGCGTTTTCCAGTGTTGCGTTGAGCCAGAAAAAGACAAGGCAATCCTCAGAGACATCCATCAAGGTGAATGCGGCCACCACGCAGCCTCCAGATCCCTTGTCGCCAAAGCTTTCCGTCATGGATTCTTCTGGCCGACTACTTTGGACGATGCCAAGGACTTGGTCAAGAAGTGCAAAGGGTGACAGAAATTCAGCTCCAAGCAACACCTGCTGGCTTCTGCACTCAAGACCATTCCCCTCACTTGGCCATTTGCCGTCCGGGGCTGGACATGGTGGGCCCGTTCAAAACAGCACGCGGCGGCATGACCCATCTGCTGGTCGCTGTGGATAAATTCACCAAGTGGATTGAAGCAAAGCCAATTAAGAAGCTGAACGGTCCAACTGCGGTGACCTTCATCACTGATATCACCGTCCGGTACGGCATACTGCACAACATCATCACCGACAATGGCACAAACTTTGCCAAAGGCGCCTTGGCCCGTTTCTGCGTGACGCAGGGCATCCGACTGGACTTAGTGTCCGTTGCCCATCCGCAGTCAAACGGCCAAGTCGAGCGAGCAAACGGCCTCATCTTGTCTGGCATCAAGCCCCGACTGGTCGAGCCGCTGGAGCGCTCGGCCGGCTGCTGGATCGAGGAGCTACCGGCCGTCCTCTGGAGTCTTCGGACCACGCTGAACAAATCGACCGGCTTCACTCCCTTCTTCCTCCTGTACGGGGCCGAGGCTGTCATCCCAACTAACATCGAGTTTGACTCACCTCGCGTCACCATGTACATGGAGGCGGAGGCAAGGGAGGCGCGAGAAGATGGCGTCGACCTGCTGGAAGAAGGCCGGCTGCTAGCACTCAGCCGGTCCGCCATCTACCAGCAGGCCCTACGCCGCTACCACAGCCGGAAGGTCAAGCCACGATCTTTCCAAGAGGGGGACCTTGTGCTCCGGCTGATCCACCAAACAGCCGGCCAGCACAAGCTCTCGTCCCCTTGGGAAGGACCCTTCGTCATCAGCAAAGCCTTGGGCACTGACTCCTACTACCTCATCGACGCGCAGAAGCCCAGGGCACATAAGAGGGACGATTCCGGCAAGGAAACGGAGCGCCCATGGAATGCAAATCTCCTCCGAAGATTTTACAGCTAATGCAGTATGTACCATGCTACCTTTCGTATTAAGAGTGAAGCCATCGGGTCCCTCGAGGAGCACTCGGGGACTACCCTTTTTATCTGTATGATAAGTTTATGCCTGAGAATGTGTTGTTTCATTCCTCCGCCTGGCATCGGGTTCCGACCAGTCGGCCCGGGTGCTCGCCGCCTTGTCCTATGTTGGTGCCACCTGCAGTTGGACAAGTAGTGTGCCGACATCTAAGCCCTCTCTTGCCTTAAGCCGCAGCTCGTAGAGCGACTGTTTGGCTGGCAAGAGCTAAAGGCAGGAAACGGTGTCCACACGACAAATGACTAAGGAAAAAAGCATCAACATAGGCTAAGCCAGCTCCTCGCCTCACCCTGCGGCTGTTGAGCACCCGGCCGGTCGGCTTCTCACTTGACTTGCTACGTTCTAAAATGGCCAAAGTACTTGTCTTCCTAAACGGCCATGCACCAGACCCAGCGACAGACCGCAGAGCGGCTGTCCGGCTGGCAGGGCGGTAGCCAAAGGAAGGCGGCAAAGGAAAAAGCCAAAAAAGAGCAGAAAAACAAGGCAAAGTAAGAACCTAGCAGAGCAAAACTTGTGCGAATAAAGTTAATTTACATAGCATTGCTCATAGCCAGCATTCAACAAAGTTTGAATACACCCCCAGCGGGTGGAATTGCGCGAATTTAACATACTTGTTCAAAAGATTACAAGAACAGGAAAGATAAGATAAATGGCCATCTAGGCCAAGGGAGCAGCAGGCGGGTCCGACGGGTTGGCAGAGGCAGCAGTGCCGGATGGTGGAGCGGCCGACTGAAGGGTCTTGCCCTGATCGCCCCCGGCAGTAGTCGGTGCGGTAGCAAGCGGCTCATTGGTCGAGGCTCAGTCGGGCTGAGGCCGGCTGTCCGCTCCGTCGACCGGTGCATCGTCTTCATCGTCCTCGCCCTCGTCGCTGGAGGCGATCTCTTCCGCCGAGTCCCCCGCATCCCCCAGGTTCAGCCCAAACCAGTCGGGTGGCACCTCAGCGCCTTCCTCGTCTAGCTCGGGGATGAAAACGGTGGTGTCGGCGTACTCGGCGATCGCTGCCGCGCGTTGAGTAAGCGCAGGGCCCACCACCGCCAGCTCCGGTCCGGCCTCCTGCCGGAAGGTGGCCAGCTGGGCAAGGTCCAGCCTAGGATACCACGCCTTGGCGAACTCCAAGGCCGTCCGCGCACTCGCCCGAGCCGCGGCGCCCTTACAAGCCTCAAAGCGGCCGTCCGCTACCTCCAGCCAGTCGGCAATCCGACTGGGGGTGCGTGGAATTTGAGCGTCGGGCCAAAAGGCGGCCAACACCTGAGCCCCGGCGCACTGCAGGCGACAAAGCATCCTGTGAGATGGCTGCAGGCATGTCTTGACGGCCAGAAGCTGCTTGCCGAGATTCCGGGGTGCGGTGGGCGTAATGTCCGCGCCTGTTTTCCTCTGCATGTCGCGACGCGCCTTGATGGCCTGGCTGATGGCGACGGAGTGACCGGGAAAGTATTCTACACAAGTAGAAGATCAAAGATTAGAAGCCAGAGGCCGACTCCTGCTGTAGTCGACGGCTGTTCAAAAGAAGAAGTAACTTACCATCAATCATGTCCTCGATCTCTCTGTAGCCGTCGGTCAGGAGCCTCTCCTTCTCGGCCCAGTTTGAGCGTTAAGTCTCGAATTCGGCCTTGAGGGATTCTTCCTCCTCCTTCAGCTTCCGGAGCTCTGCCTTGTGCCGCTCCGCCTGGTCCGCCAGCTCCTTGGCCAGGCGGTCGCATTCCTGGGCCGCCTGGCTACACCCTGCTGCTTGTTATGGAGCGCGGACTCGGCCTCACCCAGGCGCTGCCGCAGATCTGCGGCGGCCTCTGCCAAAAACGAAGAAAAAAGAAAAACATCAACACCAATGGAAAGTAGTTGCCAGGAGATCCGACCCGACTGCTGAGCAGTCGGCCCGAATCTCGGGGACTACACCCAGCGGGTGCGCTGACGCGCCCCTGCAAGGAAGAAGACCAAGTACTTACTTTGGCTCTCCATCAGATCGGCGGTCCGCGTGGTCAGCTCCTGGAGCTGAGAGTTGTCGGTGGCCGCACGGATGTTGTGGTAATCCAGCAACAAATACAACAGAAGAAGGTAATGAGTCAGTACTCAGAGCTCGACCTGAAGTTTCGAGCCGCCTACTCAGCAGTCGGCCCGGAACTTGGGGGCTACACCCAGTGGGTGCGCTGGCACGCCCCCACGGAAGGTTAAAAAGAAACGAAAACAAGAAACGTACCCGAATGGCCGCCCACGTCGCCAGGAACTCCTGCCTGTACTGCTGGAGAGCGGCGCCTTGGGCATTGAACCGGGCCAGGACTTCTAGCGAGTCCGCGTTCAAAACACCTGTACCACCCCCAGACGTCCAATCCGGTGGGGCGGCGCTGGTAGCCTCGGCGTCGGGCACCGACGAGCTAGCAGCCCCGACCTCCAACGGCCGCGGTGCTGAGGCTGCCCTCCCCGCACGCCAACGTGCCGGGATACGGGTTGCGGGAGTCGAACCTACCATCAACTCGACGCTGGCTGGCGGCACCAGCGACGCGTCAGGACGATTGCCCTGGGCATCGGCAGCCGGCGTACGCGGGGGCACCTCCGCCTCCGGGATAACAGGGTCCCCTCCCCTCTCTTGGGCCGGCTGGTCATCGCCGGCCCCTCCAGTCGGAACCTGGACCTCCAGCACCACAGGCTCCGCAGATTGCGGACTGGTGGACTCCAGAGCGTGGCTGTGGGATGCCTCCTCCGCCTGCGCCTTGGCCGCGGTGTCGGCTTGGGCCTTGGCCACTGTGTCGGCCTCCGCCTTCTCCCGGGCCGCAGCTTCCCGCTGCTCTCGTGCCTCCTGCGCGTTCTTCTCCGTTGCCTCCTGGAGGACGGCAACCGGATCCATGCAGTGGGGGCCCGTGACTTTGTCTGCCGCCCCGATCACCGAGCCAGACGGGGCAAGCGACAGGGAAAGTGGGGCGCTGCGCGCCAAGGGAGGAAGAGAGTAAAAAGATCACAAAGATAGAAGAAATGAAAACGCAAAGCAAGATGCAAGAAAGGACAAGGCACTTACGCGGACACCTGCAAGAGCCGCTTTGGGACCTTCTAGAAGAGGGCCGCCTTCGTAGCAGCCTCTTGCCGCTTGGTCGCGGCGGCCGAGGTCCTGGCCTTCATAGGCCGGCTGCCGAACAACCCGGCGTCGGCCCGGCGCTTCGGTGCGCCGGCTGTTGCGGTCGGCGCGGCTGAGGAGCTGGCGCCCGCCCTGTCGGCGCCATGGGCATGGCGCGGCTCTTCGTCCTTCTCGTCGTCATCCGGCCAATCCCCGAGGCCGCCTCCTAAGGAGCCGCCTACTCCCTCACCGCCACCGCCCGTGGCGTCGTCCTCCTCCTAAGCGGCCGCCCCCAAGTCGGGGTTATCCACATCACTCACCGACCGGTCCGCCATGTACTGGTGACCTGGGGCCGGTGTGTCAGTGCCCGTCTAGCCTGGGAAGTGCTGCACCAAGACCAACAGGTCAGGCGGCAAGAAAGAACCCAGACGAATAAAGGAAAAAAGAATAAGGAGACATACCGGAGGCGGCGGGTTGGCCCGGCTGTACGGTGGCTTGCCGAATTCCCACTCCGTCTCCGACAGCTTGCAGTCGGAGAAGAAGTTCACCATGCGGACCACCTCCACATCCGGCATCACCTTGGTGGACATCCGACATGGGTCCCGGTACCCACTCATGTCGCTGATCAAGTGAGGCCGGGCTTGGAGGGGCAGCACTCGGCGCTTCTCGAACGCGGCCAGCAGGTCTGAGGCCTTCAGGCCCTCCAAAGCCGTCATCTCCTGGAGCCGGAGGAGCGCGGTGGAGCACGCGGCCGACAGGGTTCTCGGCCGGAACTTCCAGTTGGCGCGGGGCTCAGCAGGCGGGCCGGCTGCGTAGGGCGGCAGGTTGACGTAGTCCCGCGTCGATTGGATATTCTCGACGTAGAAGTACAACTTCTGCCACAGTTTGGCCAATTGCAGTAGGGCGAGATCCGGGAAGTGAACCCCGGATCCTGGGCGTCGCACCATGACGCGGGCTCCGCACTGGGCCGCCTCGTTCTTGGCGGCGGTGCCGAGCTTGAGATAGAAAAGCTCTCCCCACACCTCGAGTGTGGGGAGCGTGCCGAGGTAGCCCTCGCACAGGGTGACAAAGGCGGAGAGTAGCACCACCGTATTCGGAGTGAGATGGTGGGGCTGCACTCCGTAGATGTCCAAAAATGAGCGAAGGAATCCACTCGCCGGGCGGGCGAAGCCGCGGAGGAAATGCGACCAGAAGACGACGCGCTCGCCGCCTTCCGGCGCCGGCGAGGTCTCCCTTTCGGGGGGGACACGCACCTTAATGTTTGAGGCTTTGGGGAGCCGCCGAGTCTGGTGGAGGAACTCCAAGTGCCCGTCGTGGACGTTGGAGCCGTCCCAGTCGCCCGCGCGGCCGCTTTGCGCCATGGGCTCCGTGCTCGGCGGTGGCGCAAGGTGGCTGCGGCGCGTGGAGGTCCGGCGACGGCGGGCTGCGGAAGCACTCCGGTGAGAGGAGAGGCCGCGGCAATAGCAAGAAGAAGAGGAAGGAGAAAAGCAATGAGAAGGGAGAGGAGGGCGCGTGTCGTTCTGCCGCCCCCTCCTCCCCCTACTTATAGCCCTCTAGCGGCGGAGCCGAGGGGGCGAGACGTGGGGTGGCGCAAGATTAATTGCGCCCACTCCCCCCACGACCCCGCAATTACAGCGCCGTGATGGCATGTATTAATCACACCCGGGAATCGCAACCGCCCGCCTCGGCTGCAGCGGATCCGCACGTGTGCCGAGGCCCTGTAGTGGTGGGCCCAGGCCTGCGGCGAAGTCTCGTCGCGCACGCGGGCTGGCAGGCTGGCCTGGCCTGCTGGCACCACGTGGCGGGCGAGCCACGGGGGACAAGCCTGTTGTCCGGCTGGCACCTAACCCGGCCTCCACCAGGACAATTCGAATTTGCCTGGCGGCCGGCCTGGCCTTGGCCGGCTCCTGGCAATCGGCATCTCCAAAAGACAGACGAAACCCAACAACCAGGCCACTCAGAGTAGGAAGCTGCTGAGGCTCCTTGTTTTTCAGCCGTGGTGCCCCACCAGCTTCGGGGACTACTGTCGGAGTAAGTGACCACGGGTAGCCACATCAGCCCCGCATGGTATTTCAAGACATCGGGGACTGCCGCGCCCCTCACACCCTCCGGAAGCACGACCGCCTTCTTGGGCCGGCTGGTCCATAGGGCCGGCTGCTAGAAGGTGGCAAGACCACGGAAGGCAGCCGCAAGGGGGCAGACTCCGGGCAGACGGCCCCTCGCCCCCTCGAAGTCAGCACCACATTACAATGAAAAGACAAGGCATGGCTACAGTACTGCCTGCCACCCCCGAACCCAGGATGTGACTTGGCCGCAGAGCTGTGTACTGGGCGGACACCACCCGCCCAGCGCCACACTGTATCCACGTAGTCCGTGACATCACTAGCGCCAGAGGGAGCCACGCTCCCACGACGGGCGGTTAGTACGGCCCGCAGGCGGCGGGCCCTACCTGTCCGCGAGCCACCCGAAGGCGGCAACCAGGGAGGGCCGACTCCTAGCAGGCAGCCCTTCTCCCCCTTGAAGTCTGTGCGGCATCAACCAGATGGGACGAGGTATGGCTACAGTGAGCGCCCGTCAGGCAGTGGGACTGTAGCCACGCTCCCCTCGACAAAGCCTTCGTCATCAGGGGCGAGGCTACAGTATAAAGCAGTCAACATAGCCCGCAGGCGGCGGAGAAGCCGGCGACCAGAGACGCTGACGGGCTGGTCATACACTCGGCCGGATTACCATTGTACCCCTGGGGGGTTGGCCTATATAAACCCCCCAGGCTCACCCATGCAAAGGGTTTGATTCAGCACCCAAGCCATTCACACATACACATAGAGAGAGGAGTAGAGCCGGCCTTGCCCTTCTCCCTCCTCTAGCCAAAACAGCTCAAGGAGCAAGCTTGTAGCTACTTTGTTGATCATAGTCATCATGCAGAGACCCCACAGAGCAGGGCTAGGGGTGTTATCTCCGAGGAGAGCTCCGAACCTGGGTAAGATTCGCAGGCGTATGCGGTCTTGCTCACTCCCGCTTCTAGAGCCCGGCGACGTACTCTTGTCCCCATCCATGATAAGCCACCCCTGGCATATGTCGCACGATATCCCCGACATAGAGCTACCTTAGTAGGTGTAGTGTCGCCATCCTGATGTGATTCTTTGTAACATCAGACCTTTTGTATCCATTATCCTTCGTAATAAGAGCTGATTTGTTCTATGCCGAGCAGTGCCGTATTCCAGAAGACTCTTCAGCGATCTCTGGGCTGCAATACGGGGCGTTCCGGTTTCTCTGAGCCGGGGTGCCATAGAGCTTGGTATCAGAGCAGGTCTGGCTGTAGGACGCCCTAGTCAGCGCAAGCGGTAGAAATCGGTAGTGTAGAGTCTATCTTGTTTGTTGCATATGGTTGTTGCATTTGTTTGCTCCGTAGCATGCATTTAGCCTTATTATTTGTTGCTAACAGTTTATCTGGTGAGTGTAGCTGGCATCTGTCCAGATCCACTATAGCTTAGCCCCTGCATTTCTCCAGTTACCTTTGAGCCTGTTCTTTGGTGTTTGGTGTCATTTCTGTCCCAGCGGAGTGATGCCAAGTGGTCCAGGCACTGTTTGCAGAAATAGTGCTCAAGTATCACACCGATATCCTTCTTTCAGCCCCGCCTATCGTTTTGGTGGTAGATATGCTTCTATCCCGGATCGTGCTTTTTGCCTCGTCGTGTTGGCAACCCTTAATGATCTCAGCCATCAGGAAAGGGCAATGCCAGCAGACTCAGTTTTCCCTGTTATCTTATTCCTTGGACGAGTACGGATCCCTTCCGTCTGTTTGATAATAATGTGGTCGCGACATTCGTTTCCTGCTACATGCTTACCAAGTACGTCCTCGCCTCTGAGCTAGTCAAGGTGGTTACCTTGCTAGGCCAGCACTTGGTGTAGCTATGTTTACACCAACTCTTCCAGACATTGATTCGTCTTTGTGCACACCGTCACAGCATGCTAGATCGTAGTATCGGAATTCCCGCGAGATTAGTGTGCTTCAGTAGGCATGCATATTGTGTGACTAGCAGTAATATGTGACATTGTTTGTGTGTGAATTGATTGTTGTGTGCTTTTGTTTAGTTGAGTCTTCTTTTGCTTCTTTCTTTTGGGCCCTCGGTGTTATCTTATTTCCCCTTATGGAAGTTGCTCATCAACCGACACCGGACTCGAAGAAGCAATAAGGATTTCAAATATTTGGAAGAAGCTCAGCTAAACACATCAAGTCTACATCAGTAATTAATCCTCACACAGTAATGGTCAAGACAACAGGAAGACAAGTCAGGTACAAGATCAACGGTATATTTTCAGTCAAAGGTATAGATCATATACAAAGCTTTGACTCAGCAATGAATGATACTTGAAATATGTTATACTCCGAAAGAAAGCCAGAATGTGCTATGACCAAGGAAGACAGTCAAATGATTTTTCTCATGTTAGTAACCAGCCGCAAAATATTATGGGCATGTGTATAGTTTCAGTCTGCATACCACAATATGAAGCTTTGGACATAAGAAACTCAGTCTTCCTCCACACGCTATCCGAAGAAGCTTATGATGCAAGGCTCCTCAATTTTCATCAGTATAATAGATGGACAGATTCCGGTCCAAGATACCCAGTCTTCTACAGCAAGATACCTCAGAAAAGCTGTTGACATCAGAAATTGAATCTTTCTCAGCAAGCAACCAGCGGAGAAGCTTCTTAGATACGGAACCCAGTCTTCTCCAGCACGCCACTACGGCCAAAGCTTTGAGTGTAAGATATCGAGTCTTCTTTAGGAAGCCACTCGGATGGCTTCCCACATAAGACACCCCGCCTACGATAGTACAACAATACGCACCATCGTCAGGTATTACACTGTGAGTTGGCAGTATATGACAGTGCAGCTCAAGAATCAGATCCCCAACATTTTGTCAGAAGCACAATTCTGTCAAGACATATGCCTACCTCAATGATCGAGTGTTTGGTTGCATATGGTTCTTATATATATGGTGAGCATGCATCCCCGATCATACCAGTCACTCATACGAGATACGGCAAGGATCAAGCAAGATATACCTAAGAAAGAATCAACAGTCTTGACAATGATTACCAAAGTCATTATTCCTACACCCGACAAGGAGACCCCATGAACTCCTGTCATCATCTTATATGAATGGCCTCAACCATGAGCTCCGTACAGCTGTGAGCCCCGAGTATATGTTATATATGTGCGGACCCAGGTCAGAAAACAAGTACAAGGAATAATGCCAAAAATATTTCCCTAACCACATCCATGGTCATACAAAGAATCAAGGACATGTGTGGCCAAGCTATTTCAGTAAGGTATCCTGACAAAGAAAATCATGACCGTCAAAAGGGTGAGACTGACACCAAAGGTACGATGATTTTTGCGCGACCATCAGGGTCCGGATATCCAAGTCAGTTGGAAGCCATTATTCCATATGGATCCACAGAAACATACCCTCCGAAGCCTACTTTGTTCCACAAGGACTTCATATCCTGCTGACCCGTTTGTTCCACGGCACCTGCCCAGAATGGTTAGTGTGGAATATCCAAGTTTGTTCTGTCGGATCCAATATTCCTTTGAAACCTTGGCAGTTTGAATTCAACGACAATGTTGAAGCATCTCACAGCCTATTATCATGGACGGATATGCCTTCAACATGGGAAAGTCAAAAGCCGAACAACCAGCTCAGACCAAGTATACTCGCTGGTGAAATCAAGTACACGGACAGCTTGTCACGAAAAGTATTTTCCCGCCAGCACCCCTGTCAGGCCAGTATCAAGATATTAATGTTTGAGGTATGCTACAAATATAAGTCGATTCCCCTTTATATTGCTCATGACAGAAGGCAGTCAAATCTTTGGTACATGCCGCATGCTCGGGCCAAAGAAACAAGTCATGATAAGTTAGTACCACCTACGAGCAGTCAGATCCCGTCAGGAGAATGGACATGATTCTCAGCACTTATTGAACCCGGAAGACATGCATTTGTTTGGGCAACCCGATGGGAGAAGTAAAAAGTTTTCATGAAGAAGGAAATTTATGCTCAGATCCATTGGATATCACCGCAGATATGAGAGAATCAACGTCAGCAAAAGGATTTGGTATATGAGCAAAAACCTGTCAGAATTTGGGAAAGGTGAAGCAAACCACCCTAGAGCAAGGTAAGAAAACCATATGAAATCTTAAGGGAACAGCATACAAAGGAAATGGATACCCGAGTTGGAGACGGTGTCCTCAAGTCATACTTGTTCCCTGAGCAACCAAATCTCAAGGGCGAGATTTCTTTAAGGGGGGAAGGTTTGTAACACCCTGGTTTTGGCCCTTTCTTTTCCTTTTTGATTTATTTGATTTTTGCCCTGATTATATTTTTGGAGTGGTTCTGTGGCCTTGCAACCTGGGAGATATTCAACTCTTCTCCTCCAAGTGGCTCATCATTCTCAAAACTTTCCCTAGATCATGTCATTTCCATTCTAGCCCAACCCTAAAATTATTTTCTAAGGAATATTCCTTTTTCTATTAAAGGAATAGTCATTTCTGCCCTAGGTTGTGAAGCAACCTATATTTCTGTCTTCCACAAAATTCCCAATAAATTCTAATAATTTCTTTGGGTCATATTTTGCTCAAATAAGCCCAAACTTTTCCTTATCCAGTTTAAAAATATTCCTCCAATATTATTTCTTCAAATCTGTCCAGAGGGGCACTTTCTGAAGGAAGTGCCACCTATCCTTTCTTGAATGCTCCCAAACTTTTTGGGCATCATTTAACATCCAAATCATTTCCACATGCCAAAATTCAACTTCATTTGCCTAGCAAATCTTCCTCAGCAATTTTTCAAATTTTCTGTCAGACAGAAGCCTTTGTGAAGGAAGTACTAGCTAGGTTTATCAAAATGAGTTGAATTTTTTTACACTCCTTCATGTGCTCATATAATCACACTCCTCCAATTTTTAGATCCATTCAATCATCTATGTGAGCACAGCATCAAATCTTTGATTCTATTAATATTTTCAGGTTGTCAAGCAAGTATATTTTATATTACTTCATTAATTCTGAGAAATTACAAGATAATGCTCCTACCCTAATAACATCTCTCCACCTAATTTGGGGCCATTTCATCAAGCCATTTTCTCCCAATATTATCCCAATTTTCTGGACAGAAAGGATGTCTGTGAAGGAAGTACCATTTTGGCATGTCCAATTGGTATGAAATTTTTACAGCATCTTCATATGTCCAAATCATCAAGCCTTGCCAAATTTCAACTCTAGTGGCTACTCTATGCGAGTGCATCATCTAAATCAAGTTTCTAGACCAAATATACAGTTACAAGGCAACCCTATTGTTTTGCGGTCCAATTTCCCTCATAATCCCTAGGATTATTGTTCTTCCTAAGATAAACACCCCAGACAACAACTTTGTCCCTTATCATCTCTCTGTTGATCACAGTAACATGATCAATTTTGCCACAGCAAACTTGCATCGATGCCCACCTTAGCTACAGAGCCTCTTCTCTTGAGCTTTTGCTTTCCACAGTCTCTAGGTTGGAAGGACATCATGTTAGACACAATTTCCCCTCCTCTCGTGACCTCTCTTTGCCATGTCCTGTGGTGACTGCGCCACTGGCATGCATATTCACGTGATCTGCTCGCTGTGGCCGCGTCCAGGACGTCGCCTAGCTCCGGCCCCTCTCCCTCTCGTCGTCTTCGTCGTGTGAGCATGTCTGGTGCCTTCTTCTCGTTGTCGCCTTCACCCTGGACCCCTCTCCCCCTCTGGCAGCTTCCTCGTCGGTGCTCGCCGCCGCATGCCCACGGGCAAACAGTGGACCTTTGGCTCTGTCTTCGTCTCGGCCGCTTCCTCCCCATGCCTCTTGGTGCTGAGTTGCCCCGTGAACCTTGCCAGCGCTGCCTTGTCGTGTTCCCGTGCCCTCCCGTGCTCGCTGAGCCTCGCCAGAGCTTTGGCCAAGCTCGAGCGGTGGCACTCGGCCACGGCCTCCCTCGCCAGCCTATTTCAGCCCCTTCCCATGGCCTCCCAAGCACCCCATCGCCCTTGCCTCACTCCACTACCCTCCCTATCCTTTTCCCCGAGCCTCGGAGCCCCTCCCTGCTCGCCATCGCCGCCATTGCCACCACGGCCATCCTCTCCAATTCGCTCAAGTCCGAGCTCCTCCTCCACCAGGGCTCCACGCAGTCACCGGCGAACCTCCCCAGCATCTCTCCCTCTGCTCTGGTGGCCTCTGTCCGCGAACTCCCTCAACGCCCGACGCCGTTGTCCACCGCCGCGGGAGCCCTGCTCGACCCTGACCCCTCCGGCGAGCACCAAGGATCCAGGGAGATGCGGCTCGTCCCGTTGATCACGCCGGTAGGCGGGGCGGCGCGGGAGGTGGTCGGCGCTGCCCGCGGTCGCCATCGGGCGCCTGCTCTGCCACGGCCAGGCACGGGCACGAGCGAGGGAAGACGACGCCAGCTGGCCAGTGGGCCCCGCGACCCCACCCGTCAGCCGCACAGGGGGTTGACCCGGCGACGCTGAAGTGGATAAGTGGACGCGGGTTTTGCCCATGCGCTCTTTCCTCTTCAGGAAGCATACTCTACTCTTTCTTCAGGCCAGAAGGCGTTTTCCTCTCTTGAAAACGTATTTTCTAAAAAGGCGCGTTCTGTTTTACCTGTTAAGGGCCTGGTAGTGATGATTTTATTACAGATAGGTCCCTGGCAGAAAAACAATCGTATCTTTTCATCTGTAACTCCAAATGAGGTGATTCCAAAGCGCACTTCTTCGTTTCGTCGAGCCCGTTCCGATGGAATCATTTTCACCATGTTTTAACATTCTGAAAATGACCATTTTGCCCCTGCCCTTATTCAGGCCCCTCCAAGAGAAAACGTTTTCCGGTGATTCTTTCCGTGAGCTTCTCGCACTTCTTCCCGGTGAATCCATCCCTCCCAGGCAAGTCACACCCCCCATTTGCATGATTGCAATGCAGTGACATGGTTTACTTATTTAAACTTGTTTAAAATATTCCATTAGCTATGTATGATTAGTTCATGGCATTTCTTGGAGTTGTTTCGATCTTGCTATTGCCATGATGTTGTTGGATTACTAGGGCTAATGTTTGCAGATGTGGGTGACATGTTGCCATTGGATTATTAGTGTCTATTATTATTTTATTCGTGATGGTAGTTGATATTATATTTTGGAGTATGATTTTGGATATGATGGCATGTGGATCTTAGCTGGATAGCTTGTTCTTGCTATTGGAGTGGTAGTATTATTGTTCTTGGATTCAGCATGCTCTTAGTATTTTGTTATCCTCGGAGATTATGATATGACTAGGTTATGCTTTGGATTATTTGTTGATTATTTCTATGACTTGGTTGGCAGATGGACATATGATTTCGGAGTATCAGATATACTTTGGGGATAAATTCCGTCATTAAGTTGGTGAGGTGCCACCGAACCGGGCTTTTCCAGTGCAAACACATTTGCCTTTATGGGAAGGCTCTAATGCGGTTTATTGTCATGTCTCTCGCCGGTGCCTCCAATGAGGGAAGGTTATGGGCGCGCGCTACCCTGATCAGGTAGGCGGACATAAGCCTTGTTAGCCCGAGTTTAATTTTGCGCACATGTCCCCGTTTGGGACTGTTTTTGTTTTGCCACAACGGTGGCCGGCCACGTAGGTGGCAGATGTCACGAGTTGACATCGGGGCCGCCCATGACTTAGCCCAAAGGGGAGTTTGTCATAGTGGCCGGGTGAGTGTCATGGTAGTAGATTGGTTCCGTCAAAACGCCATTGATCCACCCGAATGGGAGTGCGAGGCCATGGGTTCTGTGGTGTGGTTACAGTGTACTAACCTCTGTAGAGTGTGTGTTTAATCTATCGATAGCTGCATCCTTGGTCATGGGCACAAGTTTGTACTAGGTCACACCGTTCGATCAACACTCACATGACGGAATGACTTTTAGATGATTTATATGTTGATATATTGTGAGCAGTAACAGCTTGGCAGGATGTTGATGATGATGTTGGGATGATCTCGAGGATGATCATTCAGTTTGTGATGTGGTCATGAGGTGATTATGTGGATGTTTTGATCACGAGGTGATCATGTGGATGTTTTGATCACGAGGTGATCAGGTGGATCACGAGGTGATCGAGATGGTATATTGCTTGGCCGGATAGCCAAGAGTGAGATGGGTGTTGAGATTGAGATGTGTGTTTATCAGCTTTGTAGTAGTTTCATATCATGCTTAGTAGTTGCTTTCGCATCATAGTTGTTGTTAATTAATGAACCTGCTTAATGCTATGTTGTTGTTTTGCCTTGATGCTCTTGGTTCTTGTGAGCTTGCAAGTACATTCAATGTCTGGCGTGTCATGCTAGATTACAGGTGATGCCGTGATTGATTGTTTGTTGAGGTTTCCGTTCGTGTGAGCTAGATCGTGTCCTAGGCAGAGTCCCTGCGAAGTGGACTTCACCACCTTCGTCGTTGTTCCACTGCTAGAAGTTTCCGCTGCTACGAGTTGTTCCGCTGCTAGCATAGAGCTACCTTAGCAGGCGTTGTGTCACCGTCCTGATGTGATTCTTTGTAACATCAGACCTTTTGTATCCATTATCCTTTGTAATAAGAGCTGATTTGTTCTATGCCGAGCTGTGCCGTATTCCATAAGACTCTTCTGCGATCTCTTGGCTGGAATACGTGGCGTTCCGGTTTCTCTGAGCCGGGTTGCCACACCTATACTGCTGAACTGCTGCACGTCCACTGCGAGGGCGAGGGAGAGGGAGAGGGAGAGGGCGCTGTAGTCAAAACCCTCTCCTCGTCCTGTGAGCGACCGCGCGCGTGGGCCAGGGAGAGGGCATAGGCATACGTAGGGGCTGTTTGGATTGTGACTATCTTAGGCCCTAGCTGGACAGAGGGAGTACTAGCAAATGCTCACCATCTAGTAGTTCATTGGTTGGTTTTGATTTTTTAATTGAGCAGTGAGTACACTTGATGTTGTGCTGCTACCATCCAATATTTACGTGTGGTGGTTTCTAAATAAAAAAAAGAGGTATTTACTGTGGGAAAGGTGAAGTGATGGTTGCTTCGTCCGAGCAAGGGAATATTGGAGTACCACGGGATTCAACGAAGAGTGAAATGATTGTTGCTTCATCCGAGCAACTTATTATTGTGGCGAAGGTGGGGCTCTGTGAGTTTAGTACTCACTAGTCATTATTACTGCGGTGCAACGACCAGGGTGAATCTCCCCTGCAGTTGTGCACTCAATATTGGTGCATGGCAGGTGGAGCCGGATGAAGGATGTCCCACATATCGGCAAAACAAAGTTGAATGGTTTCTAGCATAATTTTCCAGCATAATGAAATTGTACTGTAATGCTATGAAGGTTCCAACTTTGGTTCCCGCAGAAAAACAAGGTTTCAACTTAGGATTCATGTGTCCTCTTGCCTCAACATTGTCTCGTTACAACATTCCATCAAATACAAATGAAACTACCATGGCTGCTAATGCATCTCAATGATTCGCAGATCAGCGCCAATATTCACATCACAACTGAAGACGAAGTTGTGAGAAGGTGTCAAATAAAGAAAAATGGAGTATAATTGATCGATGTTGTTTGTAGGCATGGCTCCAATTCCTGGCCACAGTTGTCATTGGTTGGCATCTAGTTTCACACAGCTCTGTAGCCAAGAAAGAGGTGTATGGAGGACATCACAATCCGATCATTTTGTGAAGTTCCACTAAAATCGAGCTTATCATCCCTGTTTGCAAAGATATTCAGTTAGTGTGGTTACAATAATAGTTGAACTAGATGATGAAACATAACACTCACAAATAGAAGCCGATCACCTCCGTGATCTCTCTTTAAGACTAACTACTTGTTGCAGAAGATTAGGCTCGGAGTTGGATGAGGACGATAGCAAAACCAATCTCCCTTTCTGTAGTCCCACAGAAATGTAAAAACATTGCCCGTGTGACATTTTTGTCGGAACTGCACAAAACATGCTTAAGAAAAAAGTGATTTGTGCAGTTCACCAAAAGGTCGCAATAGCAACGAGGTGAAATGGATAGCCCTGTTTGCAAAAAGGGGTAGAAAGGAAACAATTACTGCCCAATAAAGGGTTGAAGACACATACGCCGAAAAAAAAGAAGCATATTCCATGTCGTAAGGGATAGATAGCAGCATGGTGGATTATCAAAAATAGTGTGAGGACGAGATTGCAAGATGGAAAGTAGGCCGGACGAGCTACGTTTTGGGCAAAGAACTAGGGAAGATCCACATGCAGGATTTTCCACATGCATCAACGTGGGAAGATGGGCAGTGGAGCAAGGCCGGAGGGGATACCTGGGGGTCATCGGGATGTAACTAGGAGGGCGGCGGCGGGCGGGATCTGCCCATACTGCGGCAGGGAGCAAGTGGTATAGGCCCTACCACGCCGGAGCTTCGTCAGAGAGAACGGCGCGTACCGCAGATCGGGACGTGCTGCCTCGGCGCCGTCGACCGGAGAAACGATGCACATCCTCCCTTTCCGCCGGCGGACGGGATGCGGCCGGATCAGTGACCAACGGTGAGAGAGAGAGGTCACCGCCGCCTTGTGTGAGATAGTGTGAAGAGAGACAAACCCCAGCAGGAAGGCTCCATTGTATATAGTGGAGCGAACTACTTTTTTCTCCATAACAATCATTTTATATTCTGTGTACGTGCCGTTGAGCAATATAACTTTATTTAAAAATAACGCAGCAACGCATCAAGTTGAACTTTGTTTCGTGCACGCGTGGTACACGACCTCCGTAGGTAAACAACCGCTACTCGCTCTCAAGTTAGCACGTGGGATGCCATTTCGTACAGAAATGAGCTCCACCGTGTACCCACGTGGGTGTGGCTGGGCACGAAGCGTGAGTACATGCACCTATTCTCTTCGTGTACGTACACAACCTACGTGGGTTTGTGTGAGAGAAATACAAACCTAGAGAGAGATAGTGTGTGGGTTCGTGAGTGTTTTTTTGGTAGGGGGGTGCGTGAGAGATAGACAGGGAATATGTGTTGATAATATCTCAAACAAAAAATGAAACATATGCAATGTGTGTGAAACAAAGGCCTGGATATAGCATACATAGAGGGGGCGATACATGAGAAGAGAGTGGAGCACTACTGGAATCAGAGGATTTGCCGTCTGTTAGTTCTTTGTCGTCAGCTTGCGGACGGCAAAGAAGCTCTTTGCCGTCAGCACACAAAAAGCAGACGGCAAAGAACTGGCTGATGGCAAAGATGCAATTTGCCGTCAGCCTATTTTTTACCGTTAGCTTGCAGACGTCAAAGGATCTTTGTCGTCCGCTAGCAGACGGCAAAGAGGTGGGTGGGGGTCCAGTGGAGGCCAGAGCTGTAACGGCCCACCCCCAACCTCTTTGCCATCCGCTAGCAGACGACAAAGAGCAAGAAAGCAGACGGCAAAGAGGTTTGACACTAACGGCTCTAACGGCCGCCCCCTCCCCTCTCTCTCTCTCTCTCTCACCCACCGCACACGACCCTGCAATGCCGCCGCCGCCCCCCATGCCCCACCGCCCCGCTCCGTCGCCCGCCCACCCCGGTACCCCGCGGCCCCGGCGCCCCTCCGCCCCCCACGCCCCACCGCCCCGCCCGCCGCCCGCCAACCCCGGCGCCCCTCGCCCACAAGCCCACCGCCCCGCCCCGCGCCCGACCACCCCGCCGCCCCCTCGCCCCGAAGCCCCACCGACCCCCGTTCGCCGCCACCGCCGCGCCACCCGGTGCCCCCACGCCCCACCGCCCCGGCCCGCCGCCCGACCACCCGGTGCCCCGCGGCCCCGGCGCCCCTCCGCCCCGATGCCGCACCGACCCCCGACCGCCGTTGCCGCGCCACCCGCCGCCCCCACGCACCACCCCGGCCCGCCTCCCGCCCACCCCGGCGCCCCGCGGCCCCGGCTCCGGTGAGTTTTTTTATTATCTTCTCTGTTTTTTATTTTGTTCTCTATTTTTTTAGTATTAGTAGAATTAGTAGGATATATAAAAATGGTAAATGTAGAATAAGTAGAAGAATAAGAAGTGGAAGAAGATGAAAAAGGGAAAGAAAGGATGAAGAAGAAGAAGAAGAAGAGGAGGAGAAGAAAAGAAGAGGAGGAGGAGGAGAAGAAAAGAAGAGGAGGAGGAAAAAAAGAACAAGAAAAGAAGAGAAAATAAGTAGAAGAAGAGGGAAAAGGAAAAGACAGAAGAAGACAAATGAAAAAAAGAACAAGAAAAGAAGAAGAAGTAGAAGAAGATGAGAAAGGAAAAGAAAGGAAGAAGAAGAAGAGGAGGAGGAGGAGAAGAAAAGAAGAGGAGGAGGAACTTATTCCTTGTTGGTAGTTTGACTCCGACGCCCCTCATCCCCGACCCCCGACACCTGTTCAGCCTCCTATTGACCGAAAAGGTTCTCTTCGGCCTTCCAGAGGCCGACGGGGTCATAGTTTTGTAAATTATGAGTTAGGTCATATATTTTCTGATTTTGTTATAAAAAACATCATATTTGTGTTGATCGTGTGGATTTAAATGTCGAGTGTTTCGTCGCTGCGAGGGTTTGGTATTCGACGACCTCCCCGTGCGTTTGACGAGCTGCGCCCCTGCGTTCGTGGGTGAGCACAAATGACATCTCCTCCTCCCCCCTTAATTATTTGCTCTATTCCGGTCTTCGTGCCGATGAAACTTGCTAGCTATAGGTGTCTTCAATCATCAGCATGCGTGACCAGTATGCATCCCCCGTTCGATAGGGTTACAGTTATAAATATGCATGCCTTTGCATATTTATAACGGTGATTCTTTCGAATTGTCCAACGTTATCCATGGACAGCCCGAGTTTGTGTAGATTGGGTTCATTTTCCCATACGCTCTGCTTCGGATCTGATGCATAAATTTCGTCAGTGCCTCCCTGTTGTTCTCTGGGTACACATCCTCTTTGTTTATTGCAGAGACGTGTATCAGGAGAACAGCGGGGAGGTGCTGCCAAAATTTTGCGTCGGATCTGGAGCAGAACATGGGAAAACGAACCCAATCTACACATACTCGGCTGGGATTAGGACCTATCTTTACCTATTAGAGTGTAGGTTGCATGGACATAATAAAATTGACAAACTAGATTAACTGATGAATATACATGCTGAATTATATATATTTCTTATCTGTCTAGTAGCTAGGCAAGATGAGTGATCGTGCGTGGATGTACACCGGTCACACTAGTCAAAAAGAGATTACCAATGAATGGTTAACAAAAACAAGGGATTTGTGAAAGCCGCATTTGCAAATGGCCAGAGGAAAAACTGTTGCCCCTGTGTCCGGTGCAACAATTGGGAAAAGAGGACAGAGGATGAAATGGGCAAACACCTGCAGAAGAGTGGTTTTACGCCCGGTTATACAGTGTGGACATTTCATGGTGAGTCTGCCCAACGTGCCAGAGCTGAGGTGGTTCATCCTCGCACCAACGAGCATGGTACCGGGATGGAAGACATGGTGCAAAACTTTGATGATGCTCGGGATTCAGACGATGAGATGGAGAAATCTGCAAAGGCCTTCAATGAATTGTTGGAGTCTTCAAAACGTCCTCTCCACGAGCACACTAAGCTTTGTCAGCTGGATGCCATCTCACAAATAATGGCTCTGAAGGCTCAATTCAACTTGGGCAGAGAATGCTACGACGTGATGATGACAATATTTGGACGCTTTCTACCCAACGGCCATGTAATGCCTGCAAACCTGTACCAGTCAGACAAAATCCTCCGTGCTCTTAAGATGCCCAATGAGAAGATACATGCCTGTGAGAAAGGATGTGCCTTATTTAGGCTTGAGTATGAGGACTTGAACTATTGTCCCATTTGTAAGTCTTCTAGGTATGTTGTGGTAGACAACGGTATGGGTGAGAAGAAGCAGACCAAAATCCCCGTTAATGTTCTTCGGTATATGCCAATCGTACCAAGACTTTAACATCTTTTCATGGTCGAAGAGATGGCCAGACAGATGACATGGCGCAAAACGGGCAAAAGAACCAAACTAGATGTAGATGGGAATCTGATGATGGTACACACATCGGATGGTGAAGCGTGGTAGCGCTTCGATGCATTACATGTGCAAAAAGCGGCAGATCCAAGGCATCCTCAAGTCGCCATTGGCATGGATGGGTTCAGTGTTTTTGGTCTGACGGCAACACAATACAGTTGTTGGCCCGTATTTGTCATTCCACTCAATCTCCCCCCCCCCCGAACAGATTTTGCAAAGAAAGAACATTTTCCTGACTTTGATAATTCCAGGGCCGAACTATCCGTGGATGAATATGAATGTGTACGTGCAGCCACTTAAGGATGAATTGCAACAAGCTTGGGATAATGGTTGTGTGGGTATATAAGGTGATGCTGGTTGCGGGATGCGGGATGTGCTGAGATTGCGCGGGCCCATGAGTCAGTCACTTGGATGCGTGGGTATATAAGGTGACGCGGCCGATGAGTGCAACAGTACCCACCATTCCCCCCTTTCTGCCTCGCCTCTCTGCCTCACCCTCTCTAGCGCAGCGCCGCTCCACTCGTCCCTGTCGACCACCGCGGAGATGGTGAAAGACAAGACGAAGGCCCTGGAGCGCGTGAAGAAGACGGCCAAGGGCAAGAAGATGGTCAAGGGGTCGACCTCGCGGTCCGCTCTGCCGCCGGGCTGGATCCAAGGGGATTGGATCCCCTCGTCGGTCTTGGCGGAGGATCTGGAGGGACTCGTCGTCGACGAGCTGATAGCGGAGGGATCATGGAGGCTGCCGGAAGGGGAGTCCGAGCCCGCGCCACACGATGGCGAGCGGGTTCTCCTCACGACCCATGTGGAAAAAGGTTTCTCCTTGCCTCAACATCCATTCTTCCGTGGGTTCTTGAATTTCTTTGGTGCCCAGATTCATCACTTCCCCCCAACACCATATCGTACCTTGCCGCATTTGTTTCGATGTGTGAGAACTTCCTGGGATGTCACCCACATTGGGGGTTGTTCAAACATATCTTTACTTGCCGATCTCAGTCGGTGAAGAAAGCCAATCCGACTGATGAGAGGACCCATGTGATCCAAATGTGTGGAGGTTTAGGAGTCCAAATGAGGGGTAGAAGCTCTTTCCCACCCATGACTTTTCATGAATCTGTTAGGGGGTGGCAGTCGACCTGGTTTTACTGCAAAGATGTCCCAACTCCGGGTCAGTCGACTGGCCTTCCCCCTTTCTCTCTGGAGAGACTCCGCACCCCTCGTTCATTAACTGTAGAAGACGAGGAGAAAGGTGAGGTAGCCATTCTGGTTGACACAGCCGTGACGCTGGTCCGGGGCGGAGTGACAGGCATGGATCTGTTGGAAGTATTCATCAGTCGACGCATCCAACCCTTGCAAGCTCGCGACCACCCCATGTGGATGTACTCGGGTCCAGGTGACACTGCTCGGGCTCAGCCAGAGGAGGTCGGCGAGGAGACAGTGGCACAGTGGCTTCGGAGCATCACTGGGACCAAGGACAATCCGCGCGGAGCAAAACAGATCCTGCCATTCGACGCTGAGAACTCCCCAGGAGAGGTCAGGCGTAAGTTGTCAAGTGTTTTATCTTTTACTCTTCGATATGCAGCTGTGTTGGAATCCGACTGATCTTTTGGAAACTGTGTCTTGCAGGTATTCACAAAAATGTACTCACCCGTGCCGAATAGGGAACAGCACCTCAGAGGGGCAGAAAGTGAGGGCGGGAGCGCCAATATTGAGTATGCTGACGTCAGTGAAGACAACAGTGACGATTCTGATGGCAGCGAAGAAATTGAGTCGCCCGCACGGTCAGAGCGCCATACCAAGCAGACACAAGATCCTGCGGCTATCCAGGGGAAGGCTGCGGTGTCGAGTGCCAGGACCCAGAAGCACACTCGGACGCCAACTCCTGACCCGACTGAGAAGACTGCTAAGTAGGCCAAGGTCGCTCCACCTAAACCTCGGAAGGCTTTGCCCTGGATCAAGGTTACAGTGCCTATTGCTTCGACGTAAGTGCTCTTGCTGTAGACCGTTCCACTTTCTGTCTTGTCCTTGCAGACCTTCATGTTTTTGTTAGCCGAATGAAATCTGGGGCTTCCAGGGCCGCTACCTCTGGGACGTCTCAAATTGAGATCAACGGTGAGCAGGCTGACGCGGATACTGTAGACGCAGCCACTTCTCGAGCAGGTATGATCAGCTCACACCTTGTAAATTGTCTTGGTGGTCGACTGAAATCTTACTGTTGAGTGACTACGGTGCCAGCAGATGTTATTCAACTTCCTAATGACGACGAGGAGGAGCCACCAAGGAGCGCGGAAGGAAGAGGCAGGGCTTCGACCACCTCGCGGAGCCTCAACAGGAGAGTGCCTTCAAGCCAGATGTCTCACCAGCCGCCTGAACCTGTTCTTCAAGAGCTAGGTGGTTCGTCTCATGTTGGTGTTTCTTTTGCTGACCCTCTGTTGACTGCCCAGCCTCCAGTGCCGACTAGTTAACCACAAACGCTGATCCCTCTAGCTGCGTCACCAACTCCTGCGTCAATTGTGTTCGCTTTGCATCATGTACCGGAGGACCAAACAGGGGCTGCCAAGGAGGCCATTATCCAACCTGGCCTGATGATGCAGTGACTGAAGGAGGTGTATGAATCCAGCAAGGCTACTTATGACGCCAGTTCTGCCCTTCAGACCAATGTTCGAGTAAGTATGATTGTAAGTTGATTTTCGATTGGATTTTCTTCATATTGAATCTGTACACCTACTGGGTGTTTTCTTTTACTGTGTAGTTCTTCTACTCGAGTCGGTCAGACCATGTCGAGCGGGGTGTTTGGTCCAGTGGGGGCACGCTGAGTGCACCCACTGGGTGTAGTCCCCAAGACCCTTATCAAATGTTTGATTCGGCGGGGGTCTTAGAATATGTTTGTTTGTAGCTCTTCACTCGGTCCGGTCGTGCCGTGTCGAGTGGGTAATTGGTCTTGTGGGGGCACGCTGAGTGCACCCACTGGGTATAGTCCCCGAGACCGCTGTCGGCTGCTGGTAGTCGGCGGGGGTCTGAGAACATGTTTTGTTTTTTTATCACTCGGGTCGGGCAGACCGTGCCAAGTGGGAAATTGATCCAGTGGGGGCATGCACCCACTAGGTGTAGTCCCCGTGACCACCGTCGACTGTGAGCGGTTGGTGCGGGTCTGAGAACACTTTTGACAATAGCAATCTGTACTTGCTCCTCTCCACTCGGATGTAGAGGAAATACTTTTGAGAGTCTTTCTCTTTGTCGACTGAATTGTCCCCCTGTTTTTTGTTGATCTTAGAAATCTTGTGAACTTGGGACTCAGTACGTTGCCCTGGAGAAGGAGAAGAACCAACTCCAACTGGATCTGGAACTTGCCAAGAAGAACTTGAAGGATGCTCAGGATGAAGTGAAGACCATGGGAGTTAACACTTTGCTGACTATATGCTTTGTAATTTCTTCTTTTTCGTCCCTTGAACCGAGGGAGTCCACTCGAACAGATGTGCGTAGTGAAAAATGCCAACTCCAAGCACGACTGAAGAATGTTATTTCTTTAGATACTATGAAGCAGGCACTGGAGAGGAAGGATAATAAACTTGCGGGGGCGCAGAAGGTGGCTCGAGAGAAGACTGAAGAAGCTGAGAGGAAGCTAGCTTCAGTCGGTAAGCTCGAGGAGGAGAATGCGACTCTGAAGACTGTTGTTGACGAGGTGAAAAAGGAAGCTGCGCAGCTGAGGGAGGAGAAAGTTGTCTTGACTGACAAGGTGGACCAACTCACTCGGAAGAGGGACGAGCTGGAGGTTTATTTGGGGGGCCATGCAAAGAAGATGTACATCATGCTTGAAGGTATCCTCCTTCATTCGAGTGAATCCAAAAAACTTCTACATGATGTTGCTGCTGACTCATACTTTCCCTTCTTACGCAGAGTTCTGTTAGAATTTTGAGCAGGAAACCAAATGAATTGAACCAGGCCTGGACCCCACAAAGTCACTCGTCAAAGATGAAGCTGCAATGAATGTACTGAGATACTAAGACTTGAAGCTCGTCTCAACAACGTCTTGGAGTACGTCGCTCGATTGAAGGTTGCACTGACACGGATAGACAAAGAGCTGTGGCCAGAGGATGTACTTCAAAATGACCTTGAGTCACTGATGACTCGGCTCAATGAAATCCCTGGTCGATTGCAAGAGTGGAAGAAGTCAGCTGGTTATTGTGGAGCCGACGTAGATCTCTCACTCGTCCCAGTCCATTGCAAGAATGCCAAAGAAGAAAAGTTGAAGGCCCTCCAGGTGGCGAACATGAAGAAGCTCCAGTTTCAGTCCTTCATGGAGACTTTTATTGAGGCAGCCGCTACGCATAGCTGACGGCATCGACCTGGATACCTTCGTCAAGCCAGCGAGTCCTCCTCCTGCCGAGTGAGGAAAACTTAATGATCCAAATTTATCTGCCTCAGAATGCCGAGTGATCCTGTAATCGTTAAACTCTTTCGGGCCTGACGCCCGAGTACTTTTGCTTGTGATTCTGAACATGATGGATTTATCCAAATGATTGCTTTCCAATTTATTGCCTGTTTTACTTGAACAGATTCTTTAACTTTGGCGAAACTGGTTCGCGGCTAAGCCCCCGAGTGAGAGGGATGCTCTCACTCGGAGTAGTTTTTTAACTTAGCCGAAACTGGTTCGCGGCTAAGTCCCCGAGTGAGAGGGATGGTCCCACTCAGAGTGGTTTTTTAACTTAGGCGAAACTGGTTCGCGGTTAAGCCCCCGAGTGAGAAGGATGCTCTCACTCAGAGTAGTTTTTTAACTTAGGCGAAACTGGTTCGTGGCTATGCCCCCGAGTGAGAGGGATGCTCCCACTCGGAGTAGTTTTTTAACTTAGGCGAAACTGGTTCGCGGCTAAGCCCCTGAGTGAGAGGGATGCTCTCACTCGGAGTAGTTTTTAACTTAGGCGAAACTGGTTGGCGGCTAAGCCCCCGAGTGAGAGGGATGCTCTCAGTCGGAGTAGTTTTTTAACTTAGGCGAAACTGGTTGATGGCTAGCCCCCGAGTGAGAGGGATGCTCTCACTCGGAGTAGTTTTTTAACTTAGGCGAAACTGGTTCGTGGCTAAGCCTCTAAGTGAGAGGGATGCTCTCACTCGGAGCAGTTTTTTAACTTAGGCGAAACTGGTTCGTGGCTAAGCCCCCGAGTGAGAGGGATGCTCTCACTCGGAGTAGTTTTTTAACTTAGGCGAAACTGGTTCGTGGCTAAGCCCTCGAGTGAGAGGGATGCTCTCACTCAGAGTAGTTTTTTAACTTAGGCGAAACTGGTTCGCGGCTAAGTCCCCGAGTGAGAGGGATGCTCTCACTCGGAGTACTTTTTTAACTTAGGCGAAACTGGTTGGCGGCTAAGCCTTCGAGTGAGAGAGATGCTCTCACTTGGAGTAGTTTTTTAACTTAGGCCAAACTGGTTCATGGCTAAGCACCCGAGTGAGAGGGATGCTCTCACTCGGAGTAGCTTTTTAACTTAGGCGAAACTGGTTCGCTGCTAAGCCCCCCGAGTGAGAGGGATGCTCTCACTCGAAGTAGTTTTTTAACTTAGGCGAAAACGGGTTCCGCAGCTAAGTCACCCACTGGGGGATTTGAACACATGCTTATGCAAGAACAATCATTATGGGACTACAGGAGTCATGTCTTGATAAACAATCTAAAAAAGTACTCTTATTACATCCTGACAGTCCGACTGTCAAGTATAAAAACGACGAAGAAGATCTGCGTTCCAGGAGCGCAGCTCGTCTTTCTTTTGATTCAGGTTGTAAAGATGATAAGCCCCATTGTGAAGCACCTTGGTGACAACGAAAGGGCCTTCCCACGCCGGGGCGAGCTTATGTGGTCGCTGCTGATCCACTCGGAGCACTAGGTCTCCTTCTTGAAATGCTCGACCCTTGATGTTTCTTGCATGGAATCGACGAACATCTTGCTGATAAACAGTCGACCGAATCAAAGACATCTCTCATTCTTCCTAAAGAAGGTCAACGGCATCTTGACGTGCTTGTTTGGCTTCAGCGTTAGAATAAAGTTCCACTCGGGGTGCATTGTGAAACATATCACTAGAAAGCACGGCTTCAGCCCCATACACCATGAAGAAAGGGGTTCGGTTAGTGGATCGGTTTGGAGTCGTCCTCAATTCCAATAGAATAGATGGCAGTTCAGTCACCCAAGCTCCAGCTGCATGTTCAAGGTCGCGCATGTGTCGAGGTTTCAGCCCTTGGAGAATCAGGCCATTTGCTCTTTCAACTTGCCCATTCGACTGCGGGTGCGCAACGGACGCGTAATCCACCCGAGTGCGCTGGGAAGCGCATAATGCTCTAAATTCTTCCGAATCGAAGTTTGAGCTGTTGTCTGTGATAATACTGTGCGGAACCCCATATCAGAATATCAGCTCTTTTATCAACTTGATGGCTGTGCGAGAGTCTAGGTTCTTGATAGGCTTGGCTTCAATCCACTTGGTGAACTTGTCGACTGCGATGAGTAAATGAGTGAAGCCACTTCTCCTGGTTCTGAGTGGGCCAATCATGTCCACACCCCACACAGCAAATAGCCAGACGAGTGGAATGGTCTTCAGGGCGGATGCAGGTTTATGGGTCATGTTTGCGTAGAACTGGCATCCCTCGCACTTCTGAACAATTTCCTTTGCAGCTTCATTGGCACGCGACTAGTAAAATCCTACTCGGTATTCTTTGGCCACAATTTTCCGAGAGGATGCATGATGACCACAGGTTCCCAAGTGAATCTCATCCAGAATCAGTTGACCTTCTTCTGGGGAAATGCATCGTTAGGCGACGCCTGTGACACTCTCTCGATAAAGCTGCCCATTGATTACTGTGAATGCTTTGGATCTGCGGACAATCTGTCTTGCTTCAACTTCATCTTCTGGAAGTTCCTTCCTGAGCAGATATGCGATGTATGGCACTTTCCAGTCGGGGGTGATTACTAGGATCTCCATCACCAAGTCAATAATAGCAGGTATTTCAATTTCAGTCAGATCGGTAGGACTATTCGCCTAAGGAGGCTCTTCAGTGAAAGGATCTTCCTGTACTGACTGGGAATGGAGGTGTCCGAAAAACACGTTGCTGGGGATGGGCTTCTGAGTGGAACTATCTTTGCCAGATCGTCAGCTGCTTGATTTTTGAGTCGGGGAATATGGTGAAGCTCCAATCCCTAGAAATTTTTAACTAATTTCCTCGCTGCATTGCAGTATCCAGTCATGGCAGGGTTCCTCACGTCCCACTCCTTCATCACCTGACTGACCACCAAATCTGAGTCGCCGTAGACCATCAGGCGATGGACGCCGAGTGAGATGGGCATACGCAACCGATAGAGGAGTGCTTCATACTCAGCTTCGTTATTTGAGGAATCAAAGTGAATCTAGAGGACATAACTGAGTTTATCACCTCTTGGGGACACCAGGACCACTCCGGCACCAGAACCATTCAACATCTTAGACCCATCGAAGAATATAGTCCAGTGTTCCGAGTGAACTTGAGTCGGTTGTTGCTGTTCAATCCACTCGGCCAAGAAATTTGCGAGCGCTTGAGATTTGATTGCCTTCTTCACTTCAAACTTGATATCCAAAGGGAGAAGTTCAATTGCCCACTTAGCTACTCGACCAGTTGCATCTCGATTGTTCATGATCTAAGACAATGGAGCATCACTGATGACTGAAACCGAGTGGTCTTGGAAATAATGTGCAACTTTCTTCGCAGTCATGTAAATTCAATAAATAAGCTTCTGGTAATGTGGATACCTCTGCTTGGATGGAGTCAATACTTCAGAGATATAGTACACTGGACGTTGAACTTTATAGGCTTTGCCTTCTTCTTCTCGCTCCACTGTGAGCACTGTGCTGACAACCTGACCAGTGTCTGCGATGTATAAGAGTAAAGGCTCTTTGCTGTTCAGAGCAGCAAGCACCGGCTAGGTGGGGAGCAGGGCTTTGAGTTCCACAAACGCTGCTTCGGCTTCGGGAGTCCACTCGAATAGGTCAGACTTTTTCATCATTCGGTAAAGGGGCAGTGCCTTTTCACCAAGACGAGAAATGAACCGACTCAGTGCAGCAAGACAACCTGTGAACTTCTGGACATCATGCACACGCACAGGGCGTTTCATTCGGAGAATTGCACCGATCTTCTCGGGATTGGCATCTATCCCTCGTTCGGAAATGAAGAAACCAAGTAACTTTCCTCCGGGTACTCCGAATGTGCATTTGGACGGATTCAACTTAATGTCGTACCTTCTCAGATTGGCAAAGGTTTCAGCGAGGTCAGTCAGCAGGTCGGAACCTTTGCGTGACTTAACCACAATATCATCCATATACGCCTCCAAATTCCGACTGATCTGCGTGAGCAGGCACTTCTGAATCATGCGCATGAATGTGGCGCCAGCATTCTTGAGATAGAATGGCATGGTGACATAGCAAAAACACCCGAACAGGGTGATGAAGGCCCTTTTTATTTCATCTGGCCCATACAGTCGGATCTGATGGTATCCGGAATATGCATCAAGAAAAGACAAATGCTCACACCCCACAGTCGAGTTGACTATCTGATCAATGCGAGGGAGCGGAAAATGATCTTTCGGGCAGGCCCGATTGATATTCTTGAAGTCAATGCACATGCGGAGTGAATTATCCTCCTTGGGGACCATGACGACGTTAGCAAGCCACTCGGAGCGGTATATCTCGCGTATGAACTCAGCTGCCAGGAGCTAAGCCACTTCCTCGCCAATCGCCTTCCTCTTCTCTGCGGCGAAACGATGGAGATGCTCTTTGACAGGTTTGTCCTTCAAGTCAACACACAAATGGTGCTCAGCCAGCCCCCTGGGTACACCCGTCATGTCTGATGGTTTCCATGCGAAGATGTCCCAGTTCTCATGGAGGAACTGGATGAGCGCGGCTTCCTATTTGCTGTCGAGGGTCGTTGAGATGTGGGTCGGAGCAGCTGTGGGATCTTCCGGGTGAATGTGAACTGGTTTTTTCTCGCCGGCTGACTTAAATGCGGACACAGAAGCAGGCTTCTTGGAACGGTGCAAATCACTCAAATCAGCATTTTTCTTGTACTCTTCCAGCTCTACCACCACCATTTGCTCGTCAGCGATCTTGGAACCCTTCTGGAGGCATTCCTCTGCTCTCTGTCTATTCCCAGTGACCGTGATCACACCTTTAGGTCCGGGCATCTTCAGTTTGAGATACACGTAACATGGACGGGCCACAAAATGAGCATATGCCGGTCTGCCCAGAATAGCATGATAGGCACTGTGAAAATCTACCACTTCAAACGTCAACTTTTCCTTGCGGAAATTCTTTGAATCACCGAAAACCACATCCAAAGCAATCTGCCCGAGTGATTTTGCCTTCCTTCCTAGGATGACTCTGTGGAACTGCATGTTGCTCTCACTGAGTCGGGACATCGGAATGCCCATCCCTTGGAGGGTTTCAGCATATAGAATGTTCAAACCACTGCCACCATCCATGAGAACTTTACGCAGTCGAGTGCCTCCAACGACTGGGTCGACCACCAAATCCTGCCACCCGGGGGTAGCAACGTGAGCTGGGTGATCTGACTGGTCGAAGGTGATGGGAGTCTTTGACCACTTGAGGTATGTTGTAGTTGCCGGAGCAACCATGTTCACCTCTCTGTTGATGACTTTCAGTCGACTTTTGCTCTCAACGTCAGCAAAAATCACCAGGGTTGCATTGACCTTTGGGTAACCATCTGCCTTTTCTTCATCTTCATCCTTATTAGAGCCCTTCTCATTCTGCTGACCTTCATGGAACTGCTGGATAAGGAATCTGCACTGTCGAGTGGTGTGTTTGGGAAAAATCAAGTTGCCCTCTTCATCTTTCTTCGTGTGGATGGCACACGGTAAATCCAGGATATCCTGGCCTGACTGGTCCTTGATCTTCTTGGTTATCCATGGCCCCTTGGGCTTTCCCTAGAACTTTCCTTGGGTATTTACCACTGCAGCTTTACCCTGGCCTGCGGCTTCAGCTTTGCGCTTCTACTTCTGACTTTGATTTCCGCCCCCAGCATCGGGGTCAATTGCCTTCCCTTTGCCATTACGGAGTCGGTCTTCTTCTTTTCCATTCGCATACCGACTGGCTATCTCCATCATCCGATTCAGAGTCATGGCCCCGGAGCGACCAAATTTTAGTGTGAGCTCTCTGTACCGTACGCCTTCCTTGAAAGCGCAGACTGCTTGGTGCTCTGAAACAATCTCCACTAGATGGTGAAGTGTAGTCCAACGCTGGATGTAATCTCTCAAAGTTTCATTCGGCTTTTGGACACAATGTTGCAACTCAGACAGCCCAGCTGGACGCTTGCAAGTACCTTCAAATGTCTTGATAAAAACTCGGGCCAAGTCTTCCCAATAGTAAATGCTAGCAGGGGCCAACTGATTCAACCAGGCCCTAGCTGAACCTTCAAGCATCAAGGGCAGGTGCTTCATGGCTACTTCATCATTGCCTCCACCTATCTGCACTGGCACTCGGTAATCCTCCAACCATGTGTCTGACTTTGACTCGCCAGTAAACTTGCTCACTCCTGCAGCCAATCTGAAGTTGGGAGGAATCTCAGCAGCTCGAATGGCTCTACTGAAACACTCGGGCCCAGAGATGAACACTCTGCTCCCACTCGGATAATCTCTATCCAAACCTTCTCTGTTAGCTCTTCCTCTATCAACAAGGCCCTGCACGAGGACAAACCTTGCATCAAACCCGGGCTCTCGGGGGTCAACTGGAATCCTTCGCTCGTCGCCGTATGGGCGCCTGTCATCATACCGCCGGGGCGCGTACGAACCACCCCTCGGACAGGGCGTGGGCACTCGACGGCGGTCATCACGGTGGTATTGAGGGTCAAAATGCCGTGGCCTCGACCCAGGTACTGGTCCTAGCGGTAACCACGATCTTCACACCGCAGAGGGGATCTTGGGCTGTGTGCCGACTGAACTGTGTCTGCCATGACAGACATGTTCTGAATCCTATTGTGCGACTGGGAAACAGCCGAGTTTTGTTTTCCGGCCTCCCTGAGCAGTGCCCGAATCTGCCATAAGCCTCTATCAGCCTCGGAACGGGACGGATGGATCGAATCTGCAATACGCGCAGCTGCTGCAACATTTTGGATCAGAGTACGGTACACCTGACACTCATCCTGAGGTCCAGTCGGAAACAATTGCCGCTGCCGTCGACTGGAACTTGGAATATGTCTGTAGCGCGGTCGTCGAGTGCTTGCTAAAGATTCTCCAGGTGCACCCGCTCAGCCAGAGTGGCTACGCGCGCAGCCTCTAAGGCCTGAGCTTCGGGGGTCTCCCCGATGATGGGGGTCTGGAGAGCTTGATCATTTCTGCGCTGCAGCTCTTCCCTCTGTTCCGCATTGAGGGCTTGGGGATAGTACTCGTCGTTGTCGTGTGATGGACCGCCGCTACCGCCCCCGCCACGGGGAAATCCTGGCGGGCTGCGCTAAGGACCAACCATGAGGACTTCCGCCACGGGGTCGTTGCTTTCGCACTCGGAGAGAGTATCCGAGTGGCCAGTCGACTGATCGAACAAGCCATAAAGGGACTCATCGCGCTCGATTGCCGTGATTTGAGGTGTGGCCGACTGACGGGCCACTGCGTGCTTCACCCACCGCTGGAGCCGCGAGTGACCGGATCGCTTGCGGCGACGGGCAGCGGGAAGCGAAGACGCTGCGGGAGCCGTGGGAGCCGACCGATACTGAGTCGACGGCTGCCGTAGGCACTCGCACGGAAGTGCGCCGCCCCACGAATGGGGAGCACCTCGACATCAAGGGGGGCCTCTTCGAGCCAAGCCGAATAGTCGGTGATTAAGGTGAGTGCGCCGAGACGGATCTCGCGACCCAAAGAAAATCCACCGCCGGAAACCATGTTGACGAAGATCGAATATTGCAACCTCACCGGAAGTCGCTTAGACGCCCGCCCCACGATGGGTGCCAACTGTCGTGGGAACAGATCTGACAGTAGAGATAAGGGGTACGTAGGAGAGGGCAGAGTCCTATCTATGGCGAGGTTGTACACTCGGATTTACGAGTTCAGGCCCCTCACGACGGAGGTAATAGCCCTGCGTCTCGATGCCGTAGAGGCTTGTTGATTGGAGTGTGTAATTACAGGAGGTGCGAACCCTTGTGCAAGAAGGGAGGGGCGACTTATATAGAGTACGCCGACCTCTCGCAGTCCTCAGTTACGCAAGGGTTCAATGAGAGAATAAATGTACGAACATTACAGGTAACGCCCGTATTTAATGATCTTTACAGCGACGGAGTGAATGCCTGACCGTTGCCATACTGGGGTGGCTCTAGGTCTTCTGTCCTCCGAGTGGAATCTTGTCTTCCGAGTGAATAATTACGGTCGAGTGGAATTAGGGTATCCGAGTGGATCTATCATCGAGTGGATTGCATCCCTTGATGATTCCAGTCGGTATCCTCTTTCTATATTTGTAAGCCTTGGCCTCTTGTGTAGTGTCCTTGGGTAGGGCATGTAGATCAGGTCTAGGACCCTACCCTAGGTACATGTCATCATCACTACATTGTTCGACTATCGGTGTGTGTGTTTGGGGGGGGGGGGACAGAGACCTAACTATAGAGGTAGAACAGCCGGTATTTGTGTGGAGGAGGAGAGAGACCTACCTTATGTATTAAGGGAGATTGATCGGCATCCATGCATATGTGTAGGAGAGGAATAAGTTTGGGAGAGAGACAAAGCTAGAGTCTCGGAGGTGTTGGTGGTGGAGTTGCTTCTCACAAATGGTGGGAGAGGCCCGCTAGATAAACGGAGGGCACACCTGCAATATCAATAAGAGAGGGGATGCCTGCCTGTCTGTGCATGTGCGTGGGAGTGACGGGTCAGGAGGCATGCACGAATGATGAGGGGGGACGATATGGATGTGGTAGGTAGACGTAACTACATAGGAAGATCAATCGTCCTTTGTCGGAGAAAGGGAGAGACATAACTTGTGAGGTACGTCGATCGATGCGTGGGGAAAAAGAGTTATAGTCGACATAGGTATATGTAGGGAGATCAATCGGTATACATGCATGCATGTGTTATAAGCAAATAAGGCCTAGAGAGAAGGATAGAGAGAGGGGGATGCGGCTCGGAGGTGGTACGAGAGACCTACTATATCGAGGGGGAAGGAGTGTGCGAGTATGAGATCGATGAAAAGAGGGCAGGAGTGTCCACGTGTGTGGAACCATATTAGATAGTGGGGGCATGGACGGTGAGAAGAGAAGAGAGAAAGCTTGTCTTTATGGTAGGCACACCTGGCTAGAGAGGTATATCGATCGGTGTGTGCTGGAAAGAAGGAGCTGGGGGGCATACACACACCGTGGGTGAATGACCTAAAGAGAAATGACGAATGTGCTTGATGGAGCTAGAGAATGCTGAGGGAGGGTGAGAGGGAGGCAGGCGTGTGCATGCACGAGAGAAAGTTAGCACTAGCTACAGAGATTAGAGGATTGTGTGGGTGTAAAACACGAATAGAGATCATAATTAATTATAAAAGTGGATTCGGATATTGGAAGAAGATATCATAGTATTTGAAACCGATGCATGCATCAATATATATAATGGTGACACGCATGGTGTGGTTATGAACATGTTATACTACATATAATATATAGAACATTTATTTGAATTTGTGATAATTTGTGGCTTTTGCAGCTCAGGGCTAAATACTTGTCATAATGTAGGGGGCAGGCACTATACTTTGTGTGATAAACATGGTGTACATATTAAACATGATTTAGATTATGAAGATCTAGTTAGTACATCAAATATACTATTATTTGGAATCAACATCAAGTGTATACAAAATTTTGAATTCGAGTTCATATAGCACACATAGTTAATATCTATCTCTATAGTAATCATGTGGTGTGTTATTAAGATAATATATGAATGATGGTTTAACTTGGCAACAATCATGATTGTAGATTCTTATTCAAATAGAGAAATGAATTCAAATTTAGTTCGAATCACAGCGGTAGTATAGACATTTGGAATGCACTAAAATGTTCGTATGAGTATGTTACATGCATAATACAACCAGCGAACAAATTTAATTGGACATAACATGGAATCATAGCTTTGAATAGCATTTGTATAATAAAATGGGACAAGACTCTCTCTTTGTGTGGTGCGAATAGTTTTATTTTTTTCATTTTTTTCGTTGAGGGAAGTGCGAATTGATTTGGTACGTACATTAGTACACGTGAGGCTTGTACCTAAATTTCAACCCGCGCCTTGTTATCCCAAAAATTCAGATATCGTGCTCCGAAAACTCGCGCCTTGCTATCCCGAAATTACAACGCGCGCGAAAACTCCCTCCAACTGCCAAATCCCGACACGCAAAATCCCCCTTCCATCCCATTGCCGAAACGGCCGCTAGTTCAAATCGGTGGGGGTGCTTTCGTAACACGGCCTACATTTTGGACAAGCGCGTCCCTAAGTCATGGTTCCCCCCTCGCATCACCTCCTTTTCGCCATTCGAAAACCCAGGCCGCCATAACCTCTCTACTCCACCCCCGAAACCCCACCCTCCGCCATCCGCCACCCCACCGCGGCCCAGCCGGAGCCTCTTCCCCGATGATGTCATCCACAAGAATAGCTCGACATCCCTCATCCACCGCCCCGGATGAGGATCCGTCGTTGATCTCGTTGTCCCGCCGGTACAGCCGCTCCGTCCTCCAATTCCAAGGAGCTGCTCCGATGATCGCCTCAGCTATCGCGGCTGCTCCATCCCCACAGCGCCATCTTAACCTGCTCCACCGGAACCGCAGCATCCTCACCGACTCCTCGGACGAAGCCGAGGCCTGCTCAGCACCACCAAAGAGGTTGTACACTCATCGCATCGCACCTTCTTTTTAACTTGACCTCCCGGCGCCGCCGGTGCTCGATCCCGCTCCCCCATGGCGCGGCTACCTTGTAGTCGGCGCCGCCGGTGACATCTCCATGGTGGCTCTCCCCTAGTGCGAGGCTCCCTCGGCGGCGGCGTCCATACCAACCGGAGTTGCTACTGCTGCTCTAGCTCTCGCTCGCTCATGTTGCTGCTCTGCTATGGCTGCTGCTACGGCTCTTGCTCGCTTGCGCTGCTGCTGCTCCGGCTCTCGCTCGCGCTGCTGCTCTACTCTTCCCCTCGCTCATGCTGCTGCTCTTCTCTTGCTCTCGCTCGCGCTGCTAATGCTGCTACATGGGCTGCTGCAGCTACACGAGTTGCTGCTCTCGCTCTAGTTCGCGCTGCTGCTGCAGGCGCTGCTGCTCCGGCTGCTATCTGCTACTGTGTTCCCTGTGGATTGCCTGCAGATTTAGATCATTGTTTCTCTACTACTAGTGTTTGAGCGGCCTAAACTACATGTGAAGTGCATCTCTGCTACCTGTGCGTTCAGTTTCGACATTAACATTGAGATTCCACAGTAAAATTCAGTTTCGACAGTTCAGTTCAGAGTCAACAGTTTTTACCTCATCTGTTGTAGTCAGTTGTTTTTTGGTGATGTACATTTGACATCTACCACTTTTTGGTAATGTATTTTACATCATCTTTTGGAGATGCTATTAGAATCCCACTTGAGATTAATGATGTCTGTCTTGTGCTGCTTCAGCCTCGATGTCTTACGGCTCGCCGGAGCTACTCCAACGACAGAACCATCCATCACAACAGAGTAGTACCCTGGACGCCGTCTATAGATGCCTCAGATCTTCCACCAGACCTCCGACAGCCACCTCTGCCGCAACTTCTTCAGCGACCAACCCAATGATGTCGAGGTCGACATGGCTACGCCAAAGAGGTTGTACACTTGTCGCATCACTTATTACTCTACATGCATGTCGATCCATTAGGGCTATTTTGGTTCAAAGGAAAAAGTGAACGAAATACATAGCAATAGGAAATTTTCCTATGGTACTCTACTATTCAATTATTCATGCATTTGGTTGAAAGGAATGGAGCAAAACATCCACCTGGAGCTACTTTTCCTAAGCATGAAAACAAGACTAAGTGCATTAGTGGCAGAATAACATTCTAACTGTACACACTTTCATATGGTTTCACTTTAATTTGGCCATGTTTCTTTGCATTCCTCTGCTCTTCCAATTCCTGTGAACCAAACACCCAAGTTGACACAAATCCTGTGTTTACAAATGCTCTATTTCCCACATGCATTCCTATCCTATTCCGGTGTTTTTCCTATCCCTGCATTTTTAGAATCCTGCAAGCCAAAGGAGCCCTTATAGAATTACTTCAGTTACAGATAGGTGTCATAGAAAACTTTGTGTGGTTTGTCCTACTCCTGCCGCGACGTCGTCCACCTCACCTGAGCTGCTCGATCGACAGAAGCATCCACCATACCAGACATCACGACTCCTGACCGTCTTTCGCCGCCTCAGATCTCCTTCCCTGCCGCCGGCACCCACCGCAGCTGCATCACCATCATCGACTCAGCAGATGAACCTGAGGAGTACACGAGTCCACAAGAGAGGTCGCACTCTTTTGTTTCTGCTTATGTTATGCATTGCTTAATATTACCTGCTACTTTATCGTCCTGTTCACCTCTTAGACTCCAAGTCAGGTCCGAATTAATGTTTAAACTTGAGTTTTAAAATGCTTGTGGGGCACATATCGAGGCAGCAATGAATAGTATCTCTATGTATTATCTGGTTCACCTAGGGTATGTCTATGTTGTTCATCTTGGGTGGGAAACAAATAGTAAAGCAATCATCATCTGTCTTCTTATTAAAGTAAAGCTATCATCAGCCTGCTATCATTATTTTTGGATCTATCCACTGGTTGTTACCATCACTCTAGATTTCTGCTTGCTCTCCTTACATAATCTCACTATATTTTTTTGTATGCTTGTCAGATATTGTACACGGTCATGCTGAACATGTAGAGAAAAAGAGAAGAGTTTTGTGCGGCAATAAAATGTCATGTAGACATCGCTCCATGGTGGGTGCAATGGCAAACCCTCCCCCCTCCAGATTGTAATCCAGAGGAATATATCTGTTCTGAGGCGGATTCAGATGGAGCTGACCACTCCTATTTACCCCCCGAGGTGTTTGGTCTAACTTGGCATGATGATGTTGGTCATATCATGCATATGTTGCCTTGCAGTGACTACTTTCGACATGTCAATATGTCATCTGCTTAGTTTAGACATGTTCTATAATGCCACCTGTTTAGTTTCTATATCATATATGTGAATTATGCAATCTCATCTCTTTTAGTCGGCCATAATATATGTGAAATATGCAATGCCATCCTGTTTAACTAGGCATCATATATTTGAAATATATCTTGCCAATCCTTTTCTTCATTACATTTCCATTTGTCGACAATGTTTGTACATTCAACTACTCTTCCTGTGACTTAGCCATTTGAGTGGGTGGTGAAAAAATCTAGAGTGAAAACAAGGTCTTCAGAGCAGACAGTGCTACCTGTCGAAGTAGATCTCTTGCTGGGTCCCAATACCTCCTCAGAGATGGTTTCAGAGACAGATGACCAGTCCTATTACCCCACCAAGGTGTATGCTCTAACTTGGCACGGTTATACTGCTCATATCATGCATATGGTGTGTTGCATTGCATAGTTTAGACATCATATACCAATATTCAACACCATGTTCATAGTTCAGACATCATATTTGCGAATTCCCTCTGCTTAGTATATAAATCACACGTGTGAATTATATCATGCGATCCTGATTACTTAGATAACATGTATGTTTATTATGTCATGCCAACCTGTTTACTAAAGACATCATATAATTATCTCAAGCCATCCTGTTTAGTTAGTCATCATATATTTGAATTATGTCATGCTATGCTATCCAGTTTAGATAGACATCATATATGTGAAATTATGTCATGCTATCCTTTTTAGTTAAATAATATACATGTGAACTATTTCATGCCCTCTTTTTTCCACACTATCTATTGCATCTGTCTCTCATACAATGTCTGTACATTCAACTACTTTTCTTGTTTATCAACCATTTGAATTGGAGGGGGTGATGGCAGTATCTAGCGGAGTAAAACCATGGTCTTCAAATAAAACAGTGCTACCTCTTGGTGAGGATAGCACCCCGATTGTACATGCACGAGAACCAGCCCTACCACACATAACCAGACTCTCGCATATTGTACCCCTACTCCGATGGACAGAGAACCAGCTTCATCCAATCTAACCCCAACCACAGCAGATAGTAACCCAGTTCTAGTTGACACAACACCATTTCCAGCATAGAGCTCCCAAACAAGAGCAGTTAGTATGGCAACTCCAGTGCCTAAAGCGCCAGTACTACCACGGCGAACACCAACTCCACCAGTTAGTACACCTATTCATGTGGACGAAGCACAACCAGCCATTCGTAGTTTATCATCTATCGCATTTGATGTTGTTAAATCCTATGTGCGTATCTTCCCATCATGGAAATATTATACTGAAGATGAAGGAAAAACCAGTTGTAGGTGTTCGTCCAGGAGTTATGTGTAAGTAATGTTATACATGGAAAATAATTTGCTTTGTCCCTAGCATTCTACTTCCATGCTGGTTATAATACAGCAAATGTTCCCATTTTTCTCTATAGAGAAGGACCGGTTTGGAAACTCAGGATGAGGTAACCTGTGTTAATACCTCTGCTATCTTCAAGAATGCTTGGTGGCAGTATCGGAATTACCTGAAGAAAACGTACTTCACTCGCAAAGAAACTCATCAAATTCCCTTACTTTCTCCTGAGACACATTTACGGCACGATGACTGGGAACGCCTTGTTCTGTACTGGTCCCGAACCAAGCATGTTGTAAGGTCTATGAGCTCATTTTTTATTTTGAAGTACTATATGCCTCTGTCTTACTGTACTCTATTCGTGTACAAGAAGTGCTTAAACCTGTAGAAGAACTGTTCTCATTTAAGATTCCATTGCTATGGTGCATACTGGTTTGCTCTTGTATCACTATATTTACTCTTACAAACTTATTTTTAAATTGAAGGATCCAATCGAAACTCCAATGGCACAACAGGTATGTTTAAACATGTTTCTTTAACAGGTTTGCTCTTCTAAATTGCTCTGTTGATTTCAATTTCAATTGTGTATACAATTGACTTCTCATATCATGCACATTACTAGCATCACAACAGAGCCAATAGTGTTGTTGTACATGTATACCCGTGTTACCCATCTGAAATCTTGTTGTGCCATGTAGTTTCCCACACTTGTATTCTTTCAATCCAGCTTTGTCTTGAACTGATATGATTTGAACCGTGTCTCTATTTTTATTTGGCAAGACAATGCAGTGACCATAGGACATAGATATATGTTTGTTTGATGCTTTTATTATGTACTTACTACTTGGCCATAGAAGACTTGGTAGTTTAATCCTATCCACCTTACTACTAAACTGGTTCACCGAAATGAGTTTCATATTCTACATGCTAAACCTGTTATGTGTCTGCTTGTTTCTTCTTTTAGAATGCTGACAGAATATTTGGGAAGAGTACCTTATTAAGCAATGGTAAAGGAAGTAATGCAGATAAGGTCCAGGATAGTGAGATATCCTTGTTGGTCTCCAAAAAAGCTGATAAAACAGCTAAGGAAAACTATCTTGAAGACAGTGAGACAACCCCAAAGTCCTGTATTGAAGTAGTGTTCGAGTTACTGGCAACTACCGCTGGCACAAGCTCTTTGAACTCACTTTCTAAATCAGTTCGGTTTCTTAAGTCTCAACTACAAGTTGAAAGACATCGATCAGCTGTGCTGCGACAAGAAGTCGAAGGATTGAGGAAGTCCCTAGAGAATTCAGATGCATACTTTCTGGTGCAACAGCAAGCGTTGAACGATTTTAGGGCCAAACAGGAGAAAGCTAATAAGCTTGCTAAGCTTATTGCCAGCATGGTGGATACCCAGGATAACATTTCTTGAGCTCTTGTGAAGTTGTTTCAGTTATGGACTTGTTTTGCTTCCGCTCGTTTATTTGCACTGGTCGCCAACTTTGACAACCAGTGTATGTAATATGCTGTTTTGTTCCCCATATTTGCACTGGTGGCGAACTTTGATGCCCAGTGGATGTAATATGTGTAATAGCCATAATAGCCTAGCGTAAGTTGCTTGCTTATTTATTTCCTTGTTGTCTTGTTTATTTGTCTGCTTGTAGTCACTGCAGTTCTTTTTTCGTGGTTTGCTTGTGGCCGCAATAACCTATTTTTTAAAACTAGGCCACAATAACCATGGGCTACATATCTACTCTAGTGACAATGGGCCTCCTACGGGCCTTCTACGAGCCATAGAAAAAGTGGGCCTTCTATAGGCTGTAGAAACAATGGGCCTTCTACGGGCCATATGATCAATTCGCCAAACATGGGCCTGTAACAGACCGCATTATGGGTTGTAAATGAGCTAGAGAGGGAATCGTCCGTTCATGGGCCGACCATAACTGGTCGTTAATGGGCCGTATTTGATGACACTATGAAAATGGCCCAACTGATTTACGGGCCACAAACGGGCCGACTTTAACCACGGGCTGAATTTTGCGCACAACAGGAACAGGCCAGTAACGGACCGTAAGTAATCAAATCCTGCAAATCTGCCCAAGAATAAATGGGCCCTGAGAAGGCCGAAAGATAACACAGGCTGGAAACGGCCCAATGGAATAATGGGCCGTTAATGGGTATAAAGAGATACATTGTTCATTACGGGCCAATTTCAACACGGGCCTTTAATGGGCCAAGAGTTACAAAGGGCCTTGTATGGGCCGAAAGACGTTATGGCCATACATGGGCCGGAAGTTACAACAGGTTGGAATCATATTGGACGGCCCAGATGACGCTACTGGGCCTAATTCGGATAGGCCATAATGGGTCGTGAGTTAGCGGGCTGTAAATGGGCTATATGCGAATAGGCCGCTAACAAGCTTTAAGTGGGCCGGCCATTACCTTTTGACCAGGTCGAACGGGTTGGCCTTTTGACCTGAATGGGCCATTGTTGGGCCAAGCCACGTGTCGACGTATCATAGGCGCGTCCCATCCATTCGCTGGATGACAACTGTCCCAACGCTGAGACGACACGTGGATCCGCCGGCGAATGAGAATTTTACACATGGAAAATCCCCATTGGAATGGGCTGTTAATGGGTTATCCGATCCAAACCGGAACCCGATAGCTTAACAGCGACCCATTATGGTGGATAACACATGTCGGTTACCCTTGATGAAAGCGCTTCCATGACGCGCCATTTATCGTCATGGAAGTGGACACTTCCGTGATGATATTTTTGGTATTGTCATGGAACACTTCTATGACAACACAGGTGTGACTATCTTAATTTTGTCATAAAATCGTCATGGATGTACATGCATGACAGAAAACATGACCTACTGTGACAAACACGTATCATCACGGAAGATTTTTTTTTGTAGTGTTACCGGCCTGCTATATAACCCTCACGGCCGGCAAGTCCTGCGTCGCATTTTGCCCTACCGGCCTGCTATATAAACCCTCACGGCCGGCAAGTCCTGCGTCGCATTTTGCCCTACCTCCCTGTAGCTTATCTCGTCTGCTTAACCCACAATCGCCAATGGCACCGGTCCGTCGTCATCGCCCAGCCACTCTGCCGTCATCAGAGGACATCTTCGGTTGGGAGGCTACACCGCCGCAGCGGCGCAGTCCCGGGTGTAGTGTAGTGCGCGTGGCGTCCCTGTTGAGTGTTCACGGAACACCCACCACATGCTCCGCCGCCGCTGCCCGTCGACAGCTATTGCCGGCAGTCATTGCTGCCACCCCACCGTCTGCCGCCGTGGCCGCCAGACCTCCGTCGAAAGCCAGGGCCATTGCCTGCTCCGCCGCCGCGGCCCGAAGGCGGGTGGTGGCTGTCGTGGGCGCCACTCCACTACCGTCCACTGTGGCCATCACCCGCTCCGCCACCGCGGCCTGAAGGCGGGAGGTGGTGGTCATGGCCGCCACCCCATCATCGGCCTCCATGGCCGCCAGCCCACCGTCGACCGCCGGGGTCATGACCCGCTCCGCCACCGCCGCCCGAAGGCGGGAGGCGGAGGTGGTGGACCGCACGTGTGACAGGGACCTTGCGTGCTACATCGAGTTCCTGCGGGAGGAGAAGGAGCGCCTCGTGGAGCACGCAAAGGGCCTTACCGCCGCCGTGGCCGCAGCACATGCCACCGCATAGGCGAGGAATCAGGAGATCTACGAGGAGTCCCGCTGCTTCAAGAGGGGTCGTCTGGAGCGGCAGAGGGCGTTCGAGGTGAGCATCACTGAAGGTGCAGGAGTGGCAGGCACTGTACTGCAGTTTTCCGGATCGTCGGTAGGCTCCTCCTCCTTTGCCTCTTACTGATCGCGCTCGGCAGAGGAGAGGCTGCCGAAAGTAGTCGAAAGCCCCTCCGTAGTAGTAGTATTTAGGGGCTAGTTTGTTCACTTCATCTGACTATAGATGTGGAGGAACTGTACAACGTACTTAAAATTTGCTAGTATATATAGTTGAACTTGCTATTTCAGTACGTGGTTGGCAACAATTGGGGAAAAGTTTGGTCGGTTCAGCTATCGAGTTGAACTGTTTGTATAATGAATGACTACTTAATCTATGAATGAAATCTATGCTTAATTACTGAATTTTAGTTGCAAAAATTAGATAGTGCTAGTGATTTTTAGCTGCATATTTTGACATATGGTAGTGTTACAAGGTTGACAAAGGGCAATGTTACTAGATCAACAAATGTCAATCTTTCCAGTATGACAAATGGCAATATACCCAATATGACAGATGCAAATCTTACCAAATTGTCTGTACGTGGTTGCACACGGGTCATCCAAAAAAAACGTTTGCGTTGAAGAGATGCACAAATCCTGCGCGGTGAATTTTCCCTTGGCTTACTGGGGAAGACCATAGCTCTGACTTTGCATACGGGTGTTCTATCTAAAACGGTTGCGATGAAGAGCTGCACAAATCCTGCTCGGCACATTTCCCTTGGCTTACTGGGGAAGCTGTTGGTTTGCATACGGGTGTTCTATTAAAAACATTTGCGATCAAGAGCTGCACAAATCCTACTCGGCACACTTTCCCTTGGCTTCCTGGGGAAGCTGTCGGTTTGCATATGAGTGTTCTAACTAAAATGTTTGCGATGTGTGTTTTATATTTGAAAACCATTGACCTCTTTTTTAAAGAAAATCATTTGATAAGTCTGTACATTCAGATAGAAAAATGCAAGTCCGTTCAAACCATATCTTTCATTCAGTCACACTGCAAATTCATATTCATATGATCGAGGTACAATATTGAACCAAAAAAAACTAATTCTGGTGGCGGCAGAGGCAGCTTGCCGCAACGGCGTTGTCGTTGTCGTCCTCCGGGACACCGTTGTTGAGGTCTTCAAGGCAGCACAGAATGTTCTTCACTTGGAAATCAAACATCATGTCATCGCATGATCGACGGGCGGGGCGTGGGAGTAAGGCAACTCACGGCGCTGCGAGGTAGCGGTGGACGGCGGCGTCCCATGCCTCTAAGGGGGGGCACGCACGGGCACGGGCGCAGCGGGTGCATGCAAACGCACGGGGACCGGCGCCGCGGTGGGTGCAGGGGCGCGCACGGGCACGGGCACGGGCGCTGGCATGTACACGAGCTCGCGCAGGTCCACGGAGACCTCGCTGACGCCCACGGCTTCCAGCTCTGCGATAGTGCTCGGCGACTAGCCCGTCAATGCTACGGGGATGGTCGCTGGCACGGGCGCCGGGATGGGAGCTGGGACGGGCGCGGGGGCAGCAACCGCCGCGGCCAGCTCGTTCAGGGCCATGTCCATGAGGCCCCATTCCTCCTTATTTTCTATCTCCTCCGGCTTGGAGTCGACTTCACCAAACTGGAAGACTAGTGGCAGATGATTCTTCTGCGCCATGGCGTTGGTGGAGGTCAGTGGGAGGGGAATGGGAGGCGAACAGTAAGGCTGCCCGTATTAAACATCGGCTCGGGCGCCATTAATGGAGAGGATGCGAGCAAGGCAGGAGACATGGAATTCAAAGGGCTCGCTTCCCAGTGAGCCTACGCAGCGTATAGCTCGCATGCTTCCCGGTGAGCCTACGCATTGGAGGACAGCTTGCACGCCTCTCGGTCAGCCTGCACAGCGGACTGTGCTCGCACGCCTCCTGTTTAGTCAAATAGCTGTTCGCACGGCACCTCTTAGCCGTTAAAAATGTGACGTGTGGTGTCACGTGAATGGTTAATAGAACACGCACGATTTATATTATAGAAAAGCTTGAGATGTTAAAGTGGCAGCCATTTGTTTCAAAATGCCTTTGTTGGCTGTTATTCGAGTGCGCCTTCTCTCAAAATTGACACGAAAAATACCACAGCATGTCGGGTGCCATTCCATGATATCATGCCAAGTTTCATGAATTTCAGAAGAGTTTTTGATTTACTAGAATTTAAAAGCAAAGTATCTCAATGTTTTGCCGACAATCAACAATGCCCTGGTGTTTGAAATTCATTCCCATTTCTTGCATGGGACCTAAGCCTGCACCCAAGGACACACATTCGATAAGTCAACCCATTTTTCTACCATCGAGCATGTGGATGTAGTTCAAAGTTGAATTATGCACATAAAATTCCTAGAAAACTCAGTTAATGTATAAAAATGTCCAAACGAACCCTGAAATTGCAAATTTTAAAATGACACTCCTGTTGCTCTATATTGCCACTAGGAAAAAAATTTGAAAATAGGAAGAGGCAACGAATATCGTTTCATCCACCAAGGAGGCACATTCCCTACCGGAACCATGAGGCTTGTTGTCAGAAGCTCTGGTATGTGAGAAGCTTATACCCCAACCAGCCCCAAATGGGACAAAAATTTTACCACATCATGTTGATGCCGTTCCATGATAGCATGCCAAGTTTCATGAATTTCAGATGAGTTTTGGATTTACTAGAATTTAAAAACGATGTATCTCAATGTTTGTGGCGGACATTCATTCCCATTTCTTGCATGGGACATAAGCATGCTACCAAGGACACATATTTCATTTTTCAACCAATTTATATGGACTAGAGCATGTGCATGTAGTTCAAATTTGAATTATGCACATAAATGCATAGAAAACTCAGTTAATGTATAAAATTGTCCAAACGAACCCCAAAAATTTCCAAAAATTGACACAACACTCCTGTTGTTCTATGTTGACACTAGAAAAAAATTGAAATCAAGAAGAGGCAACAGACATCGTTTCGTCCAGAAAGGTGAAACGTTCCCTACCGTAACCATAAGGCTTTGTTGTGAGAAGTTTATATCCCAACCTGCCCCAAATGGAACAATATTTTTACCATGGCATGGTGATTCCATTCCATGATAGCATGTCAAGTTTCATAAATTTTAGACACGTTTTCGATTTACTAGAATTTAATAACCATGTATCTCAATGTTAGCGGCCGAGCGACGGTGGCAAGGTGTTTGACATTCATTCCCATTTCTTGAATGGGACCTAAGCATGCAACCAAGGACACATATTTAAATTTTAAACCAATTTATATGCATTGTAGCATGTGCATGTAGTTCAATTTGGAATTATGCACATAAATGCATAGAAAACTCAGTTAATGTATTAAAATGTCCAAGGGAACCCCAAAAGATCCCAAAAATTGACACAACACTCCTGTTGTTCTATTTTGACACTAGAAAAATTTTGAGAGCAAGAAGAGGCAATGGATATTGGTTCGTCCACAAAGGTGGCACGTTCCCTACCGAATCCATCACACTTGTTTAGAGAAGCTCTGGTTTGTGAGAAGCTTATACCCAAATCTGCCCCAAATGGGACAATATTTTTACCAAGGCATTTTGATGCCATTCCATGATATCATGTCAAGTTTCATGAATTTCAGACGTGTTTTCGATTTAATAGAATTTTGAAACCATGTATCTCAATGTTAGCGGCCGAGCGACAGTGTCAAGGTGTTTGACATTCATTCTCATTTCTTGCATGTGACCTAAGCATGCAACCAAGGACACACATTTGAGTTTTCAACCCATTTTTATGCACTGGAGCATGTGCATGTAGTTCAATTTTTAATTATGCACATAAATGCGTAGAAAACTCAACTAATTTATAAAAATGTCCAAGTGAACCCCGAAAAATCCCAAAATTTGACACAACACTTCTGTTGTTCTATGTTGACGCTAGAAAAATTTTGAGAACAAGAAGAGGCAACGGATATTGTTTCATCCACAAAGGTGGCATGTTCCCTACCGAAACCATCACACTTGTTGTGAGAAGCTTATTCCCAAATCTGCCCCAAACGGGACAATATTTTTACCACAGCATGTTGATGCCGTTCCATGATATCATGTCAAGTTTCAAGAATTTCAGACGTGTTTTTGATTTACTAGAATTTTAAAACCATGTATCTCAATGTTAGGGGCCGAGCGACAGCGTCAATGTGTTTGACATTCATTCTCACTTCTTGCATGTGACCTAAGCATGCAACCAAGGACACACATTTGATTTTTCAACCCATTTTTATGCACTGGAGCATGTGCATGTAGTTCAAATTTGAATTATGCACATAAATGCCTAGAAAACCAAGTTAATGTATAAAAATGTCCAAACGAACCCTGAATAATTCCAATATTTTTATGACAGACCTATAGTTGCATGTTCACTGTAGATAAAAGTTCTAGCAATTCAAACACCCTCCTTTGCCGCTGTGACCCCATTATGTAATTCACATCAAGATGAGAAATCAAGTAGATCGCACATTGTTTATTATCACCAACCGTGTGAGATGCAGTACAAAATATCTTGGAGCACCGTCGGAGTATCGTACGCATATGGCTTACGCGAGAAGGTGCGTCGGCTACAGTCCACAGCCGGCGTGTCAAGCACACTAGCTCGCTCCCCAAATATCATTTCACTATTCAATCATCGTCGGTGAAAGATGGGGACATGGACCCGCGTCGTGAGGGCAACTTCGACGGCCCACTCTGGCGAGGGCGCAGCCGCAACTACCATGTGCGTGCTAATAGGCTGCGTGAGCGCGGCCGCAATCTGCGACCGAGCGGCCAAGGTAGCCCAAACAGCCGCTGTTGCTTCTAAGGTGGCGGCAACAACATCTGCCTCGGGGATAGTTACTGGCAAGAGCGGCTGAGCAGCTATCCGTTCCGAAGTGGCGACCTTGGCCCTGATGGAGGCCGCCCACGACCATGTCGATGCCGCCGACGCCCAGCTCCTGGCGGTCACCGCACAAATCGAACAAAGCTTCTCCGACAACGGTCGGCAACCCACGGCCGAAGAGTTGGCAATCGCCGAGAGCGTTCGAGCAGCCGCCTGTTCCTCCGCGGCATACCTTGCCACGATGGAGCCCGTCCAAGCCCAAATCGCGGCTGCGCACGCCCAGCTCGTGGCGGCCTTTTCTAATGAGATGGCAGACGCGGATGGCGAGATGCTTGCCGAGTATGGTGTGATGGATGCCATGCAGTCCCTTCCCTAGGAGATCGTCAGGCGCGAGCTGGACATGGAGGAGGCAGCGGAGATCGATGAGCACCAGCCGGAGTAGTACTCTTTGTTTTGTTTAATTAAGAGCGCCAGTCTTTAATTTGTTAGAGTTATGTTTAGGTTAGCTAGCTCTGTTTAATTGCTGAACTTTCTCGATTAAGAAGTATGGGTGTGCTGTAGTCTGCTTTGTGTACCCAAATTATGCAATGACGTGGATGACCACTGTAACCAGGGAAATTGGGACCAAAATTTGCACGTTCAAACACATCACACATGGGGTAAACTATATGAATCATTTGTGATGTTCACATATCGTACACAGTGCTGAATAAGGGACCCTGTCCGATGACACTTTGCGCGCCAGTGTTTTCGCGGGACCGATCCAAATTTTCGGCTTCCGCGGAAATATCTACCTCCCCACCCCTCCCACTTACCAAAAGCCACATTTCCCCTGTTTTCGCCTTCCTTTCCAAGTTGAAGCCTTCACTCCTTGCTTGCAGCGCCGCCTCCTCGCCAGCGACCCTCCTTCACGCTGCTCCGCCTTGTCGATCCAGGCAGGTAATCCACACCCGACCCCCATCCTCCTCCTCCTTCCACACCCCACATGCCCCGATCGCCGGCGCGACACCTTCCACCCAAATCACCGACCCCTCCCCCAAATAAGCGCCACCCTAAGCCATGGTGCACGCAGTATAGCCAGGAGCTCAAGGAGCATTTGGCAGCGGAGAAGCAAATCGCGGCCGCACGCCCGGATGAGGTCGAGATGGCTGCCATTCGTGCCGACCCCCGGATCCTGGAGGAGCACCTCTCCGTCAAGGCCACCGTCAACACCTCGCACGCCGACTCCACGACATGGTTGGCTGCTTTAAACGACAGTTCATGGTGTTTCCTCGAGGCCACCGTCGGTGCCTTCGACGAAGACTACGAGGTGTTTTCTCAACGTGCCCGTGCTTACCTCGACTCGAGAGCTAGTAGGTTGGTGCCCGTAGCGGCTCAGGCAACTCACCACTACGACGAGGGCACCCACGATGTGGAGGCCTCGCCCTCTTCCATGTCCAAGGAGCCAATCATCATCGATATCTCCGACGATGAGGAGTAGCTTGTCTTATTAGCTCACTATAGGGACTTACACTACAGGAATCAGCTTCTTTGCTGTCTGCCATGGCAGACGGCAAAGGTACCAAAACTGGACGGCAAACCTTTATGCCGTCTGCCACCGACGGCAAACCTGCCCGGCAAAGAAAGCCATGGTAAACAGGTTCTTTGCTGTCTGCTTTCTCAAAGTGGACGGCAAAGAACCTTTGCCATCTGTGGCCGACGGCAAAGAATGTGGACGGTAAATAACAGGCATTAGCCACGTTAGGTGGCTAACGGCAGCCTTTGTCGTCTGCCAGCGGACGGAAAACGCCCACATCCTTTGCTGTCTGCCACAGACGTCAAAGTGACCAAATGGTATAGCTCTCAAATTGCACAGGTTGCTGCCACGTGGCCTCATTGCCGTCTATGGCAGACGGCAAAGGCCGCTTTGCCGTCAGTGGTAGACGGCAAAGAGGCTGCATTGCCTCTTTTTTCTGTTTTTTTCTTATATCCAAGCATTTTCACAGCAAAATATATGATATATTTTTTTTCACAGGGTAATTTCACATCAGACATATGACATATCCAACACACAAGTTTCATCAATACATACATAACCAACACATAGTTCCATCCATACATATTACAATAGTTTCATGGAGTTCATCAACATACATACATAGTTTCATGGAGTTATTCAACATACACTATTCATCAACACAAAATCAAAATAGAAACTAAAACTTGCAGTCCATCAATGCCAGCTTCCATGAAGTGAATCAAATCTGCAAAAATGGGACTAAGCAAGTTAGAAGAAGAAGAAGAAGAAGACCAAAAGAAGAAGAAGAAGAAGGTTTTTACCCTTTTCCTTCTCATTCTTCTTCTTTTATTCTTTCTTTTTCTTCCCTTTCTTCTTCTATTCTTTCTTTTTCTCATCTTCCTTGTTTTTCTTCTTCTTATTCCTTATTTGTGTCATTTTAGAGCTTACATAGGTAATTATGCCATTTTTTTAGCTAACTAAGCTTATTATGTCAATTTGGAGGAAAATAAGGTAAGTATAGGTCATTTTTGTGCTAACGTAAGTAATTATGCCATTTTTTAGCTAACCTAGGTAAAATGGATCATTTTGGAGCTAACCTAGCTAAAATGGATCATTTTGGAGCTAACCTAGGTAAAATGGATCATATTGGAGCTAACCTAGGTAAAATGGGTCATTTTGGAGCTAACCTAGCTAATTATGCCATTTTTTAGTTAACTAAGCATATTATGCCATTTTTGACATAAGTAAGCTAAGTATAGGTCTTTATTGAGCTAACCTAGGTAACTAAGCATATTACAGCTCATTTAGCATTTTAGAGCTAACTTAGAGCTAGCTTAGGTCATTTTGGAGCTAACTTAGGTAAAATTGATCATTTTGGAGATAATTAAGCTTATTATGTCATTTTTGAGGAAAATAAGCTAAGTATATGACATATATGAGGTTACCAAGGTTGTTACGCCATTTCAAACCTAAGTAAGCTAATTATGCCATTTTTTACATAAGTAAGCTAAGTGTATGTCATTATTGAGCAAACCTAGGTAACTACGCATATTAGAGATAACATAGCATATTAGAGCTAACTTAGGTAATTTTGGAGGAAACAAAGCAAAGTATAGATCATTTTAGAGATAACTAAGGTAAAATGGATCATTTTGGAGCTAAGTAAGCTAATTATGTCATTTTGGAGGAAAATAAGCTAAGTCTAGGTCATTATGGTAAGCATTTTGGAGGAAATAAAGCTAAGTTTAGGTCATTATGCATTTGTTAAGCAAAACACTAGAGAAAACTTACCGTCATCACGGAGGTAAAGCACCGGCGTGGCTCGTGCCGGTACCACCACCTGGAGAAGGATCGTGTGATGCTTGTCTGGAGGTACGCTGCACCAAAGATCATTTGCAATGTCTCGTTAGCATGACGACACTCAAATGTTAATACTAGTAACTAATGACCATTCAAATTAAACTCACCGTGTGCCCCGGAGCAATCTCTGGCATAGGCGGAGGGGTCTGGCCGGCCTTCTGGCACACAGATTGCACATTTGGTATTCACGGGTCAGTCATACTAGTTAGTAATGAAATGAACATTACATGAATGATTTCGCTAATATGCAGAAGAAACTTACCATGAGGAGCTCGTACATGGCCCAGTTCTGCATGTCATTCCGTGACCTCTCCTCCTCCAACATCTTTGCCATCTTCTCCTCCAACTCCTGCTGCTTCTCCTTTGCCTGCTGGTCCCTCTCCATCAGAAGCGCCTTGGTTCTTTCTCTCTCACTCTGAAGAGCAGCCTGCAACACCACTCCTCGTTAGCATTGTAATCATCGATGGCCGCACACACAATGTAATGGAGGAAAGATAGTTGAGTCCGTATAACTAACTTCGAAGGTGAGCTCGACTGGCCATTAACGAGGCCTCATCTCAGAGCGAAGCTCGACTGGTGCGCCTTGATCTCCGGGAGAGTGCGAGGACAACGGATAAGTCCAACTCCAATGGCTATCGAGCCATGGGACCTCCCGCTACCAGATATCATCACCAGCTCTGGATCAAACTGCCCGCTCGGGTTAAATTCCTCCCCTTTCCTCGCCTTCCCCTTATCTCTGTACTTCACGAGCTTGTTGTGGGGGGAGATGTTGGTGAAGATCTCTGGATGATCGAGGTCAGACGCAGAGAATGCCTTGGCCTTCTTGAACAGTGCAGTATGGGCCATGGCATAGCGGTCGAACACCTCTGGCACCGGTGCCATATTGTATCCCGCCTAAAAGAGAGGAACATAGTATTAGTAATTAAAGGGCTCAAGCTAGCATGACAGAATGAATTGCATGAATCATGAAGCAAACCACATACCCAGTTCCGCCCATATTGATATAAGTTGGCGCTGCCTTGATGGTGTGGCACACCTCTCATTTGGGCACGCTTGTCCTTGGCACTGTTGTGGACGGCTAGCCATGCATCTGAGCACCACTCATCCACCAACGCCTCCCAACAATCCATCTTATTCGCACACCATCTTGGGGGCACCTAAGTTAGTAAAGAGACACTTGAGCACTACGCCTATGAATCAAATCAACAAAACTAAGAACAAGGCCTTAAGAATATAGGCAATTATCATCATGTACTCCTCCTTCTTCAGAAACTTTCCGTGACACTTCTTCTTGGGCTTTCGAACACCACGCGAGGCGAAGTAGTCTCGAACAGCCTGCACCCGAGCCTTGTGCCGTAAGTTTTGTAGTAGGCACCTGCACTCGGCATCGATAACCCGTGCACATGCCTCCTCGTATCCCTCCTCAGACCTGTAGAAGGTCTGCAATCAAACGAGACAACATTGATTAGTACAATAACTAACCTTATTTGAAGATTTTTAATTGTGTAAAGGAGAAATTACCCAAAAAGTTCTGATCACCATGTCGTCCCTTGTGTGGCACAAGACACCGTCGATCATCTCCTCCGGCGGGGCCAGGGCAGCTAAGTAGTGCTCCAAGCTCAATCCTACCTCTGGAAGCTAACCCACACCAGGCAACATGACAAACCCCGGGAAATTTTGCCGGCAAATCACACCAAGGACTTGGTTGGGCCTGAAGACATCCTGAGGGTGGTCCCAATCCCTACAGTATGACCAGGACAATGCATTAGATATTTGAAGAAACATGATGGCAAAAGGTACAAAAAGAGTAAATGCACTTACCTCGTCCCATGAGGCCAAATCAACCACCTCTGCTGGTGGGTCGCCGGCAGGGGTGGGAGCCGTGTACTACCATGCTGGTAGACGTTGCCCCCCTCAACCACCTCGTCCTCGCTGCTATCAGAAATCTGATGCCCGCCACCATGAGCATGGCCACTCGGCCCCGCATGCGGATCCTGCCAGGTACCCCATCCGGACGTCTCCTGGGATGGAGTCTCGTGGGGCCAAGTCTCGTGGGCCGAAGGCCCGTCGACCCGAGGCTCATGGAGAGGAGTCCGTGTAGCCTCCTCCTCAGACGTGTCCACCCTAGCAGTCATGTGCTCGGGTGAATCAGCTAGGGGGGCGGCAAGGATGGCGTAGGAGCCTACCTAGCTCTCCCACGGCCACGTCCTCCCCGACCTCCTCTCTTCCACCCTCCCCGACCTCCTCTCTCGGTGGGCAATGACGCCGATGAAGAAGTGCCCACCGGTGAAGCCATACCCTCGTACAGCGCTCTCCGGAGAGGTACGTATGGAATGGAAGTACCTCTCCAAGTGGGCAACAACGCAGACGAAGAAGGAGCCTCGGAGCGCTCCTTACCCGTGCCCACCATCTTTCAACACCTGCCATGACATATATAGAGTAAACGAAATTAGTACAACATAAAAAAAAATTAATACTGACTTGAATAATAATATGCATATAACTAGTGTATCATCATCAAGTACAACATAACTTACGAATCCCTCGGCGACCATCGACCCCTCGACCCCTCGGCAATGAGGATTAAAAGCCATGTTTTGAAACTTCAAACAACCAAACTGGCAAAAAATAGGGCGTAGAAGGAGAAACGAAAGATGAAATAGTACATAGTGAGAGGTTTTGCAACTAGGATGATTTTCTGTACCAGCTTTTTTAATGAATTGGATAGGATGATGGCGCAGAAGTCGAAAGACACCAATGGCTTTCGAGTTCTTCACCATCATCCTCTCAAATTCGTTAAAAAAGCTGTTACAGAATATCATCCTAGTTGCACAACCTCTCACTACGTATTGTTTCATCTTTGATTTCTCTTTCTACGCTTTGATTTTTTGTCATGAGTCAGTTTGGGTGTTTCAAGTTTCAACACTTGGCCCCTTGACCCCTGACCACTCGGCAATCCTAGACCCTCGACCCCTCGGCGGTCCTGTCGAACACCTTCACTGTGAGCATGGTGCGGCTGTTGTCGTAGCATAAGATGCGGACGTGCCCGAGCTGAAGGTCATCAGTGCGGGCAAACTGCTTCCATCCGTTCTTCGCGCACGGATGGAAGCAGTTCACCCAGGCTCATGACCTTCAGCTTGGGGACGTCCTCATCTTAAGCTACGACACCAGTCGGTCAGCAGTTGGACCGAAAGATCCTTGACCATTGACCCCTAGACCCTCGACCCCTCGCCCCTCGACCCCTCGACCCCTCGGCGACCGGCGATCCTCGACCCTCTGCCATGGCCCTCGGTGACCCTCGACCCTCGACCCCTCGGCGACCCTCAACCTCTCGACCCTGACCCCTCAATCCTCGACCCCTCGACCCTCGGTGACCCTCGAACCCTCGACCCTCGGTGACCCTCGACCCCTCGACCCTCACCCCTCGACCCTCGACCCCTCGACCCCTCGACGCTAGACCCCTCGGCGACCCTTGACCCCTCGAGGAGAAGAAGAAGAAGAAGAAGAAGATGAAGAAGAAGAAGAAGAAGAAAAGGAGAAGAGAAGAAGAAGAAGAAGAAAATGAGAAGAGGAGAAGAAGAAGAAGAAAAAGACGAGGAGGAGGAGGAGAAGGAGAAGAAGAAGAAGACTAAGAAAAAAAGGAGAAGAAGAAGAGGAAAAAGGAAAACCGGGTCGACGCAGATGCCGACGCACCCCATCGGCGATCCTCGACCCTGTTTTCCTTTTTCCTCTTCTTCTCACTAGTAGAAAAAGGCCCATTTGTCCCGGTTCATAAGGCCCATTTGTCCCAGTTCGGGAATCGGGACTAAAGGGTCGGGACTAAAGCCCAACACCTTTAGTCCCGGTTCTTATACGAACCGGGACAGATGGGGTTCCACGTGGCCGCTGCGGCGAGCCCAGAGAGGAGGGCCTTTAGTCCCGGTTGGTAACACCAACCGGGACATAAGATCATCCACGTGTCAGCAGCTCAGGAGCTGGGGTTTTTTTTTGAAATGGGGGGGGGGGGGGGTTGGGGGTTTTGGGGTTTTTGTAGGGTTAATTTAGGGGTTTCATATATTGTGTTAGCTAGCTAATAGCTAGAGAGAAGTGTCCTCTCTTTTCTCCGTGCTTGGTCGATGCTACGTACTATACGTATAGAGGGGACTCGACACGCTAGCTAGTAAGCAAATGAAGGAAACCATTAAGTACACAAGATTGTCATGAACATATACAGAGAGAAGTGATCGACCTCCTCCTTCTCCGAGAGATTGGTCGAACAACAAGTTTTCGTATATCTATCCGACGCTACTAGCTACATATATACAATATAAGATCTCTTACAATCCCTAACATTTGATGTCAAGTTCCACATGGTATTCTCCGGCTGGATTGATGACATGGTCAAGAAAGAATCCCGCCAATTCCTCTTGAATTGCTTTTATGCGATCTTGTGGTAGGAGTTCATCCCGCATCTGCCAAATCTAATTTGAAGAAGGGGGTCAATACATATATATGAATGAAACTCAACACAAATGATGGTAATAAAATAAAATTGTGAATATTATTGCTTACACACTTCATTTTGTTTTTCAGAGTAGCCCTGCTTAGAGGTCGTCGCGTTGTAGATGTACTCGCAAACGTAGTATCCACAAAAATTATTCCCGCCTTCCTGCCACAACCACTTTACGAGAAATAAAGGTCAATCAAACTGATAATCAAGCATAATAAATGGTATTGATGAAACTAGCTAGAATCAATGGGAGATGCGCGGAACTAGCTAGTAGTACTTACTTTCGGGTGTGTAAATCGCAGCTCCCCCGGCAGTCCCGGAGCTTCTGTGGTGAACACTTTCCAAAACCTGCGAGACAAAGAAAATAATTACTTGATATCAGGAAATGACCAAAGTTGCCGATATGGTACGATAATGATCGATTAAACTTACTTCTGGAGCATTTCAGTCATGGCCGCATACTCCTTGGGATCTTTTCGTCTTGAGTCTAAGACGGTTACTAGTCCCTGCTCAAGCTTAATATCTAGGAGAATAAAGTGGAAGCTGCGCACGCATGCATAACTCATCAATTACATTACTATAACCTCGAGTAATAAGGGAAACCGAATATGCAGAAGACAATAACACTCACTTGAAGTTGTAAGGAAAGAGTATTTTATCTTTGTTTTGATTTTTAAGCAACGATTGTAGCAAGTTGGCCTCGGTTTCTTTCGCATGATATGTAACCGTCCATTCATCTATGATATTTGTGTTAATGAACCCAATATCATAGATTTGTGCATTTCTGCATTCGACGATCTTCAATCTGCATAATATAGTGAGGATAATTATATATACATGCAATGAAAGAGCTAAGCTATATATAGAGACTTAATTACAGAAGTATAGTACTTACAGACAGTAGCAAGTGATGATTATTTTATCGAGGTCCTTTTGATTGAAAAACTGGAAGAACTCCTCAAATGGAACAGACAACAGATCAATTACAACGAGGTTGTGCTCCTCTTTAACTCTCAGCGTCAAAATATCCTTCCCAGACTTGCAGGTGTCCATGTACCACTTATGGAATCTTCGCATCATCGTTGTTAGAGGAGGATCACCAGGTCTGACGAGAGGCTTCCCGTACTGGTATTTGTGTTCATCCACCTCCATTGTATCAAAATGTGCATCGTCGGGCAGGTAATCACCAGGATTGGTACCGGGCAGCATCCCCGGCAGATTTGCGATGATATCGCTAGACACCTTGAGCGGGGGGCACGATTGGTTTGCCTGTTCGCCGAGCTGGGGAATTTTTTTCCCTCTTCTTCATTCTTGTAACCTTTTGCCACTTGAGGTAGTTCCCGACTGGCACGCTCCTTCCACTGCCTTTTTCAGAGCGCGGACATGGTTGTCATCCGGCGGAGGCGGTGGTGGTCGCTTCAGGTTCTTCAAAGTGCGCTTCAATTTCACCGGATCCATCTTCTCCTCCGGAGGTGGATTTTTCTTTGCAAAAAAGTCCTTCACTTGGGCTTGACAGATCTCCGCGTTTTCCACCTCGGTCATCTCATATGGTAACTTCTCTAGAGGCTTGAGAGATGGACCGAATTTGTATTGCCTCCCGCCTCTGGCTATACTGCTAGACGCTGGAGCAGCCGGAGCAGCTGCGGCTGTCTTCCTTCGTTGCTCACGAGGCGAAGAAGGAGGCGGAGTGCTACGACGCGCCGGAGTGGCAGCGGCTGTCTTCCGCTGTTGCTGATGAGGCGGAGAAGGAGGCGGGCTGCTTGGACGCGCCGGCGCAGGCGGAGAAGGAGGCGGAGTGCCGCCACGCACCGGAGCAGCTGGAGAAGGAGGCGGAGTGCTGCCACGCGCCGGAGCAGCCGGAGAAGGAGGCGGAGTGCCCTGATCACTCGCCAGAGGAGGAGGCGGAGGAGGAGGCGGAGTGCCCTGACTCGCCGGAGGAGGAGGCGGAGGCGTCCAGTTCGGAAGGTTGATGAGCTCCTTCCGCCATAGACATGGAGTCTTCAGAGCAAGACCCAGGTGAGTCTCCCCTTCACTCGTAGGGTGGTCAAGCTGGAGCTCCTCAAATCCCTCCGTTATTTGATCGACCATCACAACAGCATAGCCTTCTGGAATCGGAAGGCAGTGAAAAGTTGCGCCGGGTTGAGGAGGTGCAACAGAGCCGAAAGCCACCTTGACTTTGAGGTGCTGCCATTGCACCATAAGGTGGCAATCTTGAGCCTCTATGATAGCATCCACGGGGTAGCTGGGAGCCGTGAAGTGAGGCTGCTGAAGCAGCTCGGTGGAAGCCACGCCGCTTCTCCGCTGAGATGGCGGGGTAGCTTCTGGGGTAGCTTCGGCAGGTCGCTGCCTCTGAACTAGTGCTTGTTCCTCTTGCGCTCGTACCCTTGCATTCAGCTTCTGCAGTTTGGTCTGCTCCACTTTCCTCCTCCTCTCCCGGGTTTTGTAACCGCCTACACTGGGAAACCCTTCCTTCCACGCAACGGAGCCTGCCGTGCCTCGTGTTCGTCCTGGGTGCTTAGGATTTCAGAGGGCCTGTGTGAGCTCGTCGTTCTCTCTGTCGGGAACGAACGTCCCTTGCTGCGCTGCGGCGATATACTTCTGAAGCTTCTTGACGGGTATTTCAAGTTGCTCCTTCGTCCAATGGCACTTCCCTATTTCAGGGTCCAAGGTTCCCCCAACCCCGAAGAACCAAGTCCTTGAACGGTCTGGCCAGTTCAATGTCTCTGGTTCGACCACTTTATCAAGCAGGTCCTTCTCAGCCTTGTCCCACAATGGCCGGGCTTTGAGGTAGCCACCTGACCCCGTGCAATGGTGATACTCCTTCTTTGCAGCATTTTTCTTGTTTGTCGCTGACATCTTCTTACTCTTCTCCGATGTCTTGTGGGCCACAAATGCGGGCCAGTGATCTCTTTTCTTCTCAAATCGGCCGGTGAATTCTGGAGTCTTCCCTTTGTCGACAAACGTTGATTTCAACTCATTCTTCCACCTCCTGAATAGATCTTCCATCTTCTTAAGAGCATGAGCCTTGACCAATGGCTCTATAACTGGCTTATCCGGATCCTCCTCTAGCGGTAGGGTGAAATTTTCCTTCAGCGCAGTCCAAAGATCATCTTTCTGTCTATCGTTGACAAAAGACACTTGAGGGTCTTCGCTCTTAGGCTTATTCCATTGGTGGATGCCGATCGGAATCATGTCCCTAACAAGAACCCCGCACAGAGCAGAAAATGCTTCCTTGGTCCGGCTGGGTTCAATCGGTTGGCCATCGCCCTTGATTGTTGTGATCGTGAACCTTTCATCCTGGCGCAACCTTTTCTTCGGGCCTCGTCTCGTTACCGAAGTTTGGCTTGATCCAGAGGGCTAGAAAAGAAGAAAGAAGAGAGTTAATATTTGTACATACCAAAACAATTAATGCATCAATTAGCTAGTCAGCACAGGCTTAATTAATATATATACCTCGCCGGACTTTGCAACATCTCCTTCCTCCGTTCGCTCACCGGAGCAGTCATCACGGTCTCCTTCTTCCACCGGCATTCCGTCACCGGAGCCATCATAATCATGTCCTTCCACCTCCATTGTTCGATCAACAGAGCCTACTTCACCCTCTCCTTCCAGACCATCGGTGTCATTGAGAAACGACAAGACATCACCTCCGCCGAGGATTATGTCCCCCAACAACTATTCTGCTTCGATGTCTTGGTGCTCCATAGTTTCTGCAAATATTACAACATGACAATTAATATACAAACATGACAAATGGATATATTAGTGCAAACGTAGACCTAGCTAGCTCGATGCTTCTACGGTTTGGGGTGGCCTCGACAACGCTTCTAGGGTTTGGGTCGGACCGCCTCTCTCATGAATGTCCGACGTCCGGACCGACAAGGGATTTAACAAAATGACGCCATTCTGGATGTGCAGAAAATGGTCCATATTTTTCCTGATCTCATCTACCCATCTATATGTCACGTTGTCTAGTGTCAAAGAATTCAAGAAAACCTTGACTTCATGATTAGCCGGAAATGACAGGCGTATAATGGTACGAAGCTCTTCAAAGTTGTTTTGGAACGGAGTTCCCGATAGGATAATTAGCTTTTTGGTACAAAGTTCAGCAAGAGCCTTCCGAATATCGCTATTTGGAATGCTTTGCTGAAATTCGTACCAAAAAGCGAATTATTCTATCAGGAACTCCATTCCAAAACAACTTTGAAGAGCTTCGTAGCATCATACGCCTGTTACTTCTGGCAAATGATGAAGCCATGGCTTTCTTCAATACTTTGACAGACAACGTGACATATAGAAGAATATATATATAGATGAGATCAGAAAAAAAATTGGATCAACTTGTGCACATCCATAATGGGGGCATTCTTGATAAATCTATGTCAAAAGTCAAACTTGACATATGATCAAATATTGTTGCATATGTCAAAATTCAAACTTTGACATATGATCAAATATTGCATATGTCAAAATTCAAACTTTGACATATGATCAAACTTTGATATATGATCAAATGTTGCATATGCCAAAATTCAAACTTTGACATATGATCAAACTTTGATATATGATCAAATGTTGCATATGTCAAAATTCAAATTTGACATATGATCAAACTTTGATATATGATCAAATGTTGCATATGTCAAAATTCAAACTTTGACATATGATCAAACTTTGATATATGATCAAATGTTGCATATGTCAAAATTCAAACTTTGACATATGATCAAACTTAGTAACTTTCGAGAGAGGGGGTTGGGTGGACTCGAGAGTTTGGTCGGGCGAGAGGGGGTTGATCGACGTCCCCCCCCCCTAATGTCGAAGTTATCGGGGATACGTTTTGAGAGAAAACTTTCTATTAACATCATTTTAACTTAGCAAACAATGAAGCCGATGCCAACGTGATGATAGAGCCGATGCCAACATTTTCCTTTAACAAAAAAACTACCTTCAAAAAAAGACTTGCTTCGCCGTGGGTGCTCGGTGCGACGTGGACTCGGTGGAAAAACTTTATGAAAATGCGGTGGTGGCTGGGCCGGGCAGTTTTCTTTTCCTTCTTCATTTTTTTCCTTTGTTTTTTCTTATATGTTTGTTTTTGTTTTCACTCTAGATTTTCGTACATATGAAAACAACGAAGTTTGTATACAAAAGTGCACATATACATCTCATACATGAACATATACACGTGAATATATACATGAACATATACATCTCATACATGAAAAAAACATATACATGAACATATACACGTATACATGCCTGCAAAAAAATAGAGCACACAACGGCGAGGGGCGGGAGGGAATGGGGGCTCACGTGGGGGGGGGGGTGCAGCGATGGCTTGGTCGGCGACGAGACGGCGGGCTCGGGGGGGCGAGGGTGCGACAAGGGCGGCGGGCTCGAGGCCGGCGACGAGGACGGCGCGCGGCGAGGGCGAGGGCGCGGGTGCGAGGGTGCGTCGGCAACGAGGAGGACAGGCTCGAGGCCGGCGATGAGGACGGCGCGCGGCGAGGGCGAGGGCGAGGGCGCGGGCGAGGGCGAGGGCGCGAGGGCGCGTCGGCGAGGGCTCGGCGGCGTCGTGCTGTTCGGCGCGACGACGTTGGGGGGAAGATGAACTGGGACTGGAAAATGCTAAGTGTGGGCTTATATACATGAAGCTTTGGCCCGGTTCGTGGCACCAACCGGGACCAATGCCTACCTTTGGTCCCGGTTCGTTCCACCAACCGGGACCAAAGGTCTCTTTCAGCAGCCAAAGGCGGGAAACAGAGACCTTTGGTCCCGGTTGGTAGCACCAACTGGGACTAAAGGGGGGCATTGGTCCCGGTTGGTGCCACAAACCGGAACCAAAGGTGAGCATTGGTCCCGGTTCGTGGCACCAACCGGGACCAATGGGCTTGCACAGCGGCGTGGTGGTGGGAGTTTAGTCCCACCTCGCTAGTTGAGAGCGCCCTGCACCGGTTTATAAGCTCAACTGCCTCATCCGCATTGAACTCCTCTAAACTGCAGGCCTATGGGCCTAATCTGACACTGCTATGCCTGTGGGCCTGCTGGGCCTTCTGCGGGCCTGAATCCTGGCCCAATTAGCTGGGTTTCTAGTCGTATTCAGGCCGTGGTGGCCCAGTAGGTGGCATTTTTTTCTGTTTTCTTTTTTGCTTTATTTTTTTTTGCTTTTTTTTGCAGTTTTCCTGTGATTCTTTTTTATGTTAGGTCACAAAAATTATAGACTTTCTGTTAGTGCCATTAACTTTCAAATTTGAATAGTTTAAATTTGAATTCTTTTAAATTTGTGTGAATCACTAGTTTGTAAATAACTTTACTATAAAAATAGATTTTTGAGTGATTCTTTTTCCTTCTATTTAATATTATTGTGTTTTATCATTATATTAAATTTGGTAATTTTTAGGTTATTTTAAATGTCTGTTTTAATCAAGAACATATTTTGTTATTTTAGTTTGCTATTAAAGTTTCTAACAAAAAATTTCTTTATGAAAATTCATTTTGCCATTAATGTTTTGAACAGAAAATACTTTGATAATTTTAGTTGCATAAATTTTATATAATTTTAGTTTAAAAAATACTAGAGGTTTATAAAAGCTTTTTAGTTGATTCCTTTTGCTATTAGAGTTTTATAAAAGCTTTTTAGTTGATTCTTTTTGCTATTGAAGAATATTATAGTTTTGTTTTGTTGATCATAACAGAATATTTTAATTGATTATTTGAAGTTCATTCTTTTTGCTATTAGTTCATTCTTTTTGCGCTAAATGACCCTGAAATTGAAAAGCACTACAAATGAACTCTGAAAAGGTTGAAAGTTGGCATGGTATCATCATTTCACCCCCATAGCATGTGCTAAAAAGTTGAGAGGGTTACGGCAAAAACTGGATGCACTTCGTGTACAAAACGGGCATTCTCTTTCGAAGTATCAGGGTTTCGAACGAAAACTCGTCTGTTACAAAGGGATTTCATTTTTTTGAACTTATTTGAACTCCAAACTTTTTGTGTGTTCAAAATACACCATTCAAAGCCACATCATCAATTTTCAACCCTTTCTGACTTCATTTGTTATTTTTCATGCATTTTACTGATTTTTTGAGCTATATGACCCTGAAATTCAAAAGCACTACAAATGAACTCTCAAAAGGTTGAAAGTTGGCATGGTATCATCATTTCACCCACATAGCATGTGCTAAAAAGTTGAGAGGGTTACGGCAAAAACTGGATGCACTTCGTGTACAAAACGGACAATCTCTTTCGAAGTTTCAGGGTTTCATACGGAAACTCATCTGTTACAAAGGGATTTCATTTTTTTGAAATTATTTGATCTCCAAACTTTTTGTGTGTTCAAAATGCACCATTCAAAGCCACATCATCAATTTTCAACCCTTTCTGACTTCATTTGTTATTTTTCATGCATTTACTGATTTTTTTGAGCTATATGACCCTGAAATTGATAAGCACTTCAAATGAACTCTGAAGAGGTTGAAAATAGGCATGGTATCATCATTTCACCCACATAGCATCTGCTAAAAAGTTGAGAGGGTTACGGCAAAAACTGGATGCACTTCATGTACAAAACGGACAATCTGTTTCGAAGTATCAGGGTTTCTGGAAACTCGTCTGTTACAAAAGGCATTTCATTTCTTCACATGTAACTGCAGTGATATTCTAGATCAAAGGCATCATCATAGTAGTTGTCGAGAGAAAGTCTTCACTTTTTCTTCGCTTGTGTCCTTTGCTTGTTGCGCCGTAACCATTGATATTCTTCATCGCTTAACAGGGTGCTTGGGTCAGCCTTGACTTTGAAGGGAGGAATTTCATGAAACTTTTCATAATCTTCAGACATGTCTGTCTTGCCCTCCAATCCCACAATGTCTCTTTTTCCTGAAAGAACTATGTGGCGCTTTGGCTCATCGTATGATGTATTCGCTTCCTTATCTTTTCTTTTTCTCGGTTTGGTAGACATGTCCTCCACATAGAAAACCTGCGCCACATCATTGGCTAGGAAGAATGGTTCGTCTGTGTACCCAAGATTGTTCAGATCCACTGTTGTAATTCCGTACTATGGGTCTACCTGTACCCCGCCTCCTGACATATTGACCCATTTGCACTTAAACAAAGGGACCTTAAAATCATGTCCGTAGTCAAGTTCCCATATGTCCACTATGTAACCATAATATGTGTCCTTTCCTCTCTTGGTTGCTGCATCAAAGCGGACACCGCTGTTTTGGTTGGTGCTCTTTTGATCTTGGGCGATCGTGTAAAATGTATTCCCATTTATCTCGTATCCTTTGTAAGTCAATACAGTCGAAGATGGTCCCCTGGACAACGAGTACAGCTCATCAAAAACAGTGTTGTCACCTCTGAGACGTGTTTCCAACCAACTGCCGAAAGTCCTGATGTGTTCACATGTAATCCAGTCGTCACACTGCTCCGGGTGTTTGGAGCGCAGAATGTTCTTGTGTTCATCGACATACGGGGTCACCAAGGTAGAGTTCTGTAGAACTGTGTACTGTGCTTGAGACCAAGAATGCCCGTCCCTGGATATTATTGAGTCCCCTCCTAGCGTGCCTTTTCCAGTCAGTCTCCCCTCATACCGCGATTGAGGGAGACCAATCTTCTTAAGGTCAGGAATGAAGTCAACACAAAACCCAATGACATCCTCTGTTTGATGGCCCATGGAGATGCTTCCTTCTGGCCTAGCGCGGTTACGGACATATTTCTTTAGGACTCCCATGAACCTCTCAAAGGGGAACATATTGTGTAGAAATACGGGCCCAGAATGACAATCTCGTCGACTAGATGAACTAGGACGTGCGTCATGATATTGAAGAAGGATGGTGGGAACACCAGCTCGAAACTGACAAGACATTGCGCCACATCACTCCTTAGCCTTGGTATGATATCTCGATCGATCACCTTCTGAGAGATTGCATTGAGGAATGCACATAGCTTCACAATGGCTAATCGAACGTTTTCCGGTAGAAGCCCCCTCAATGCAACCGGAAGCAGTTGCGTCATAATCACGTGGCAGTCATGAGACTTTAGGTTCTGGAACTTTTTCTCTGCCATATTTATTATTCCCTTTATATTCGACGAGAAGCCAGACGGGACCTTCATACCGAGCAGGCATTCAAAGAAGATTTCCTTCTCTTCTTTGGTAAGAGCGTAGCTGGCAGGACCTTCATACTGCTTTGGAGGCATGCCGTCTTTTTCGTGCCAACATTGCAGGTCCTCCCGTGCCTCCGGTGTATCTTTTGTCTTTCCATACACGCCCAAGAAGCCTAGCAGGTTCACACAAAGGTACTTTGTCACGTGCATCATGTCGATTGAAGAGCGGACCTCTAGGTCTTTCCAGTAGGGTAGGTCCCAAAATATAGATTTCTTCTACCACATGGGAGCGCGTCCCTTAGCGTCATTCGGAACAGATAGTCCGCCGGGACCCTTTCCAAAGATTACGTGTAAATCATTGACCATAGCAAGTACGTGATCACCGGTACGCATGGCGGGCTTCTTCCGGTGATCTGCCTCGCCTTTGAAATGCTTGCCTTTCTTTCGACATTGATGGTTGGTCGGAAGAAATCGACGATGCCCCAGGTACACATTCTTCCTGCATTTGTCCAGGTATATACTTTCGGTGTCAGTGAAACAATGCGTGCATGCATGGTATCCCTTGTTTGTCTGTCCTGAAAGGTTACTGAGAGCAGGCCAATCATTGATGGTTACAAACAGCAACGCATGCAGGTCAAATTCCTCCTGTCTGTGCTCATCCCACACACGTACACCGTTTCCATTCCACAGCTATAAAAGTTCTTCAACTAATGGCCTTAGGTACACATCAATGTCGTTGCCGGGTTGCTTAGGGCCTTGGATGAGTACTGGCATCATAATGAACATCATCTGCGTGCATTATATATAATTAAGTGTGTAAAAAACCATTACAAAACATCATGAATAGATAAGTGACCAAATTAATAGAAGTTCATCATCACATTAAAACCAAAGTACATACATAGTTCTCATTGAACAACATATAGCTCTCCAGAGCATCTAATTAAACCATACATTGAAACTATGTAAAACATTTCAATGCAACAACAAATGCGATCATAATCGCAACCAAGGTAACAATTGATCCAACGGCATAATGATACCAAGCCTCGGTATGAATGACATATTTTCTATACTTTCTAATCTTGAAGCGCATTGCATCCATCTTGATCTTGTGATCATCGACGACATCCGCAACATGCAACTCCAATATCATCTTCTCCTCCTCAATTTTTTTCAATTTTTCCTTCAAGTAATTGTTTTCTTCTTCAACTAAATTTAACCTCTCGACAATAGTGTCGGTTGGAATTTCCGGTTCACATACCTCCTAGATAAAAAAATCTATGTCATGTTGGTCGGCATAATTGTCATAAACAATAAATGAACCAAATAGTTATAAAATATAATATATACCACATCTGAATCATAGACAGGATGAGGGCCGACGGGGGCGGATACCAAAACCATCGCACTATATAATAACAAACAATAATAAAAGTAAGAAAATTAGACAAGTATCTATCTAAATCATACAAGTAAGAATTTTTTTCTTTTAGGAAGAAGATAAGAACAAGAGGCTCACCATGGTTATGCCGGCGACGAGATCGGCGCGGGCGATCGATGGCGGTGAAGACGGGGACGGGACGTGACGGACCGCTAAACCTAGACAAATCTTGAGGAAAATGGAGCTTGAAGGTCGAGCTTCGAGAGGAGAAAGCTTAACTAGTGTGGCTTGGGCATTTCATCAAACACCTCATGTGCATAGGAGGTGAGCTAGAGCACCACAAAGCTCTCCCCTCGCCGGCCAGAAAAAATTGAGCAGTGTGGAGTGCTCAGCTCGCCGTCGATGGGGTATATATAGCCACCACATTGGTCCCAGTTCGTGCGTGGAACCGGGACTAAAGGCCCCCCTTCTGTCCCGGTTCAAGCCACGAACCGGGACCAATGGATGTGGGCCAGGAGCGAGGCCCATTGGTCCCGGTTCGTGCCACGAACCGGGACAAATGGGTCTAGACGAAGCGGGACCAATGCCCACGAGGCCCCAGCCGGCCCCCTGGGCGCATGAACCGGGACGTATGCCCCCCATGGGTCCCGGTTCATGACTGAACCGGGACTAATGGGCTGGGCTGGCCAGAACCAAAGCCCTGTTTTCTACTAGTGTATTCTCCTCTTCTCCTTTTCTTCTTCTTCTTCTTCTTCTTCTTCTTCTTCTTCTTCTTCTTCTTCTTCTTCTTCTTCTTCTTCTTCTCGTCCTCCTCCTCCTCCTCCTCCTTGTCTTCTTCTTCTTCTTCTTCTTTCCTTCTCCTCCTCCTCTTCTTCTTCTTCTTCTTCTTCTTCTTCTTCTAATTATTCTTATTTTCTACTTTTTTTTAGAACTAAACCTAAACCTAAAACTAAACTAAACCTAAAACTAAAACTATATCTAAAGCTAAATCTAAACTAAACATAAACCTAAAACTAAAAAAGATAGAAAAAAGAAAAAACGGGGAGCTAGAGCTCACCTTCGGAAGTGGGGCGGCCGGTGGAAGAGGTGGCCTGTGGAGGAGGGGCGGGGCGGCCTGGGGCAGGGCCGGCAGGGCCCAGGGGTGCCGAGGAGGCGGGGGCGCTGGGTGGCGGTGGCGACGGGGCCGCAGGGCTCCGGGGCAGTGGGGCGCAGGAGGGGGGGGCGCGGCGCGGCGGTGCCGAGCCGATAGGGCGGCAGGGGCGACGGGGCCGCGGTGGCGCCGGGACGGTGAGCTGGTGTGGCGGCGGGGTGGCGAGGCGATGGGGCGGCGGCGGGTAGTGGGGGCTGCGGTGCGCGTGCGGTGGTCATCGGGGAGGGGATGGAAAGAAACAGAGAGAGAAAGGGGCGGGTTGTGGTGGGGCGAGGCCGTTAGTTAAGTCAAATGTTTGCCGTCTGCCCCGCCTTTGCCATCTGCCTTTTTGCTCTTTGTCGTCTGCTAGCAGACGGCAAAGAGGGGGGCCATTAGGTTTTTTTGTAAGCAGCTGGTTAGTGGGGCCCACCTCCCTCTTTGCCGGCAAACCTCCTTTGCCGTCCGCTAGCAGACGGCAAAGAAGTGGCTGATGGCAAATATGATCTTTGCCATCAGCCACTTCTTTGCCGTCTGTTTTTTGGAAACAGACGGCAAAGAGCTTCTTTGCCATCCGCTAGCAGATGGCAAAGAAGTGGCTGATGGCAAATCCTCTGATTCTAGTAGTGTTATGTTCAGTTTGCTAGCTACACCGGTTAAGCATGCTTGATTTACCCGTTGCATGTGCTGCTCCTGCCTTTCCTTAATAAATTCTAGTGAATTGTCCTATCTACTTTTACCATGCAATCTGTTGCTCTAGTGTATATGTTCTATATGTCGTGCAATGTGGTGCTCACTTATTAACTGTTTGGTTAATTAGTTGCCGTGTTCAGTTAACTGTTTGGTTTAATCCTGCAAATGTAATGTTCCATTCTTCAGGGTGCAATTTTGTATTGTCTTCCATGTGAGAAATAAATCGAATTTATCTGTACAAAATACATGAGAAACAAATACAATTGCTATATTTCCAAGTTGTCAAGCATGCTTGGTTTGGTTAACTGTCTGATCTTCTAGTATGTTATATATTGTGCAATGTGGTGCTCAGTTAGCATTTGGTTTATTTGTTGTGGTGTTTAGTTAACTGTTTGGTTCAATTCTACAATGCAATGTTCAATTGTTGTGGGTGCATTTTGTTATTGTATACCATGCGAAAAATAAATCAAATTTGGCTATACTAAATACATGAGAAACAAATACAATTGCTATATTTCCAAGTTGTTAAGCATGCTTGGTTTGGTTAACTGTCTGATCTTCTATTAGGAGTATGTTATATTGTGCAATGTGGTGCTCAGTTATTGTTTGGTTAATTTGTTGTGGTGTTTAGTTAACTGCTTGGTTCAATTCTGCAATGCGATGTCCAATTATTGTTGGTAGAATTTTGTATTGTTGTGCATGTGAGGAATAAATTGAATTTGGCTGCACTTAATACATGAGAAACATATACAATTGCTATATTTCCTAGTTCTTAATCATGCTTGGTTTGGATAAATGTTTTTTTCATGTGGCTCAAATTAATCTGATGAATCTACAATGTGCTTATTTTTCATCAACATATTTTACTGATAGCATGCAAACCCTCACTTAACCTGATCACTAACTACCTTATATGTGTTGCTGGGAAAGAATGGGAAGCACTAAGGTTTACAATCGAGGTTTGCACATGCATGGTCCTTTGTCTAATAGCACATTATTGAGCAATTGCAGGAACCATTCTAATATTTAGGTTTTTAACAATTTGGTCTTGCACATGTAGGTCCTGCTGTCAGAGGTGTTGACCCACTGTTTGACCCTTTTTGCATATGGGGAAATGAGTTGTCCATGAATATCAGTCAAGTCAAGAAACTCAGAAAGATTGTTAGGATAAAGAAATTAGCGACAAAGAACAACAAGATCTTTGTCTGCACAATGATGAAGACATCAGTTCACTACAGGATGGTACTAACTATTATACCTTCGCTTTTTTATTCCTTTGCCCCATTTCCAATCTAGACAAGATATTTATGCACATCCTTGTTTCCAGGCCTTTCCAAAGCAGTTCACTGATGATTACATCTCAAACACCTATATGGTCAGGAGGCGGGGAAGGTATTCATACAACACCCATGGTTCAATATTGAAGTGTTCCTGAAGAGGATGAAGGATGGGCGGTCAATCATCCACAGGCACTGGTCTAAAGTTACAAAGACCTTCAACATCAATGAAGGCTCAATATTCGCCTTCCGCTTCAGTAGTTTTCCAGATGAGATTCATCTGTCTATGTACCATCTATGATGCTAATTTCAAAAGGTTATACATGTTGCATATGAAACTTGCTGCTGGTGCAGTTGTGTAATGGGGTAGCTAAGTGCTGAAGCTAGATGATGTTGTACTCTGATGTATTTCAATTATGAAATCCTGCTTCCTTAATACGAAAATGAAATATATTGTGCGCTTAATATAAAATATCAATTAGATTAATAAATGGATTATTAATAATAGACCAATTAGCCTGCTAATTGGGTTTTTCTATTGCAAACGGTTATTGAGAAAACACCGTGGGCGATGACCTCAAACAACTCACACCATTTCTAGGAATAAAATGTGTTGGATCAATTAACAATCACACACGACTTCCTGTTCAAAACTATTTGCGTTAGGCCACCATGCGCAAACGTTTACCACATAAAAAGTGTGTGTGATGGACAGCCTATGCCACACAGTTTCTTCTACGCACCGTGTGTGATGCATTCAACAATACAAACGATAAAATTGTTAATATCGTGTGCAATGACAACGCTATCACAAATGATTTAATGGGGAAAATTGTGTGTGATGTACCTGCGAACAGAAACGTTTTCCTTGGAGTGACTGTGTGGGATGTATATACGAACGGAAACGTACTTCTTGGATTGACTGTGTGGGATGTCCATACTAACAGAAATGTATTCCTTGGATTGATTGTGTGGAATGTACATACGAACGGAAACGTTTAGTCGGGACTGACTGTGTGGGATGTACTTACGACCGGAAATGATTTGGCCTGTATAATTGTATTCTTTAGCACAACTGTATGTATAACCATATTTGATCGCTCGCCCGTCGCACACGACCTCATTTTGCCGAGCGTGTGTGCCAAGAGGGCATATCCCCAACAGTTTCCGGGTCGTGTGGGAACGACCCCCCTATCGCACACACTCACTCGGCGACGGTTCAGAATGCCGTCGTGGAAAGGGGTTAAAAACAGTTTGTATAGCACCTCACTGTACCAGTGTAGCCAGCTGACTAGGCTCTATTATACTAGCTCTTACATTGTTTCACGGACCTGCGGGACATCAAGCATCCGGGCCCGCGTGTCATCCACCAAATCACAGCGTAGTGCTGCTGTCGAGACTCAGCAGTCACCCCGGTGTGGCCGTCATGACCCGTCATATCACAAAACCCACACCTTTACCAGCAGTGGTAAAGTGGCCTCGAAGTTGGACGGGACGAAGCAACCATCATTTCACTGGAACGCTCGTTGAAGCCCTTTCTCCCCTATCTTGAAGAAAACCTCACTCTAGGCTACTCACTTCTGCCATTTTTCTTCTATACCGACGAAGGAAAGGTGGGCGAATCGGTGATGCTACTCTATTTTCATTCCAAGAATCTTCTTTTTGCGAAGCACCGACCAATTCTCATTGCCTATTCTTTTCCCGTTTTCATTGCGATTGTGGTTTCCTTTCGATTGCTTTTTTGTTTGTTGGTTTATCGATGGATCTTGGAGCACTAGGCAAAGAGTTGCCGGCGGACAACCCACTCGAGACAGAGATCTCCATGAAGCGAGCACTGGCCAACGAGTTGGCAATGTTGGCGGGCCACTAGGCAAAGAGTTGCCGGCGGACAACCCACTCGAGACAGAGATCTCCATGAAGCGAGCACTGGCCAACGAGTTGGCAATGTTGGCGGGACAACCCATGGAGACGAAGAACTCCAAGAAACAAGCACTAGCCAAAGAGTTGACGATGTTTGCGGACGAACTCCTGAACAAAGAAAGCTGGAAGAACAACAAGGGCCCCATCGTGCCTACCCCAGAAACTCTAATGGCCACCTATGAGAGGCTCAAGGCCGGGTTTGAGGAGATAGTCATCGTTGAGAAGCAGTATTTCCCTGGCAAGGCGATGGCCCCCTTCGAGGAGTTGGCCCCGGGAGGGATGGGATTCCTCGGTGAGCTGCACAAGGTAAAAAAATGGCTTACCATAGTTGTGATTTTTGATTATTTGCAATGTGCCTGCTAATATGTTAGGGTTGTGCAGGTGCCGATGGACGTTCTTGACGATTCCAATGTCGCGGTCTGTCCTATGGACATCGCCCCAGAGATCGATTCCCATGCCGCTGTCCATCCTATGGACATCGCCCGAGAGATCGATTCCCATGCCGCTCTCTGTCCTGTGGACATTGCCCCAGAGATCGATGACAAGAAATAGTTGGTCGCGCTAATCTTTTAACGTAGTTTGCATTGTGTTTAATTGCAGAACAATGCGTGTTATCAAACCATCTTAGGGCTAGTGCACTGTCTTGTGTTGGCGGTACTTACTACTTTTGTTTGATAGTGACTAGCACATACGCCCGTGCGTTGCAACGGGAAATAAAATAGTATGCATTTAAAGTCATTGAGAATTATATGTGCAAGCAAAATCCTGTGTGCACACGAAAAAAGAACATTTAGCTTCTTGGTTTCGCCGCGTGTCATGCAATCAATCCGCTACTTTTCCATTCATTGATCAAGGGCATGTAAGAGTTTTGTTACATCATCGTACGACAGAGAAGGCCCATGAGTTATTCAATCTACTCTTCCTTTCAATCCTTTCAATCGAGGAGATTTTAAGGTACGAAGTTTCTGAATATTCTAGGAAAGATGAACAATTTTTTAAATCCTGAATAGTGTTTTTTAAATTATGTACACTTTCGAAAAAACACGAAAAAAATATGAAAGGGAATATCTTTTAAAATTCACAAACATTTTTTGAAAACACCAACTTTTTAATAAAAACATGAACATTATTCGAATTTGTAAACATTTTTTTTAAATGGGAACAGGTGTTAAAAAGTCATAAGATTTTTAGAATATGTGTATTTTTTATACACGAACATTACTTTTAATTTCTAAAATTCACTAAAACAAGAATATTTTTCGAATTTGGAGCATTTTTAATGATATTTTCTTTTTACAAATCTCGAACATTTTGAAAAACAATCTTTTTTTCAAAAAATGAGAAACTTTTCGCAAGTTTCGAATATTTTTCAAAATAGCAACAAAATTTTGCAATTCTGAACATTTTTGAATTTTTTTTTAATTCTGAATGTTTTCAAATTACTACAGACTGTTCTGTTTTTGACAGATTCTGATTTCAATGTGTTGTTCTCTTATTTTGATGAATCTATGGGTTGTATCGCGGGCTATGAACAATGCTGAATTTAGAATACAGTAGACATAATGCAAATATAAAATTGGAATGAGTTTACAACAGTACCTAAAAGTGGTGATTTGCTTTATTATACTAAAGTATCTTATGAGTTTTCTGTTGAGTATTGTGTTGTGAAGTTTTCAAGTTTTCGGTGAAATTTCGATCGACTAAGGAATAAGGAGTGGCAAGAGCCTAAGCTTAGGGATTCCCAAGGCACCCACAAGGTAATATTCAAGGACAACCAAGCGTCTAAACTTCGGGATGCCCCGGATGGCATCCCCTCTTTCGTCTACAATCCATCGGTAAATTAATTGAGGCTATATTTTTATTCATCACATGATATGTGTTTTGCTTGGAGCGTCTTGTATTATATGAGTCTTTGCTTTATTTTGCTTTTTAGTTTGCCACAATCATCCTTGCTGGACACACCTTTTGAGAGGGACACACATTAACCGTGAATTTATTAGAATACTATTTGAGCTTCACTTATATCTTTTGAGCTAGGCAGTTGCTCTGGTGCTTCACTTATATCTTTTAGAGCACGGCGGTGGTTATATTTTAAAGAAATTGATGAACTCTCATACTTCACTTATATTATTTTGAGAGTCTTATAAATAGTATGGCAATTTGCTTGGGTTATGAATTTAGTCCTAATATGATGGGTATTCAAAAGGGATATAATAAAAACTTTCATGAAGATCATTGAATATATGAGAAGTTTGATTCCTTGAATTTGTTTTGAGATATAAAGATGGTGATATTAGAGTCATGCTAGTTAGTAATTGTGGTTTAGTAAGAATATTTATGTTAAGGTTTGTGATTCCCGAAGCATGCACGTATGGTCTCTCGTTATGCGATGAAGTTGGAGCACGATTTATTATTGATTGTCTTTCTTATGAGTGGTGGTCGGGTACGAGCGATGGTCTTTTCCTACCAGTCTATCCCCCTAGGAGCATGCGTAGTAGTACTTTGCTTCAAGGGCTAACAAACTTTTGCAATAAGTACGTGAGTTCTTTATGACTAACTAGCGATGTGTTCCGCGCATTTGCGCGGATAGATTGTCATTTCACGTTATTATATTTTTCAATTGTTCGCCCTCGTACAAATTCCATTTCATATATAGGCCACTACATGGTTTGACTTTAGTAGAAAAAATAAGCGTATTAAGTTTCTTGAGTGTGACCATGAATGATATAGATGTACTTGGCCCGCCACATAGAGTCCTAAAGTTTCAAGAAAAATAATACTTTGTGAATTACTCTTTTCGACAATTTCGACCAAAAATGAGTAAATACTAATGGCCAGTACTTAATTCCTCTGTTCGTTTCATCTATCCACCTCTTCACTGGTTGTAATTTCCTGAGTACAATTTGCTCGTGCACATGGAGCATTAGAGTTATTTCTTCTTAACTGCTGGCATACTCTTCTCCTGCACTTCTCCGCTTGTGCATTACGTGAGTGACAGAGTCTCGTTCGAATGATAATAAATATATAATGTTTCATTTAGGATAAATTCTATGGTCTATATATTCCGAAATGTAGTGCACCTGACGCCTTAGCATTGTTTGTGGCATTCTTCTTAACTGTTGGCACACATTTACGAAATATATTTTATTTGTGGACTTCCAAATGAGTTTGTTCGAAAACAAAATCTATAATATTATTTTAATTGTATCTGTTTTTTCTTCTTCTTAAGAAACATTCTTGTTGCTACGAATTCTCATTTACAGTTTATTTCCTGATTTAGTTATGCACGGAGTTCACACGCAGTACATATGACAAACTGAATTACTCGAGTAATCAAATTTGCATATCGTAGAACATGTCAGAATGGAAAGTAACGTGTATGGCCACACAAATGCAGAGTTACCCAAATTTCTAAAGTCCCTCATTTCTATCAGGAATCCTTCTTTGACCTTCACTTTACTTCTTTCTTCTTTGACTTTTTTACTTGCTTTAACTCGCTTTATGCCACATACACTAATAGTGGTCAGCTCATATTGAGAGTAATTATATCCCAATTAGGACTATATGTATTTCTACCAGAGCCAAATTGCCAATTTATTATTTATTCATATGTCATGTATGATATAATATCATGTTCCTTACTCATCCCATTATTAATTTGCATATATAATCCACTCATAATTTAGCAATATTTCATTGTTACCATGTGGAAATCAAGTTGTTGATTTATATTCTTATATTGAATTACATATATAAACATCTATACTCATGCTCATCAACTAAAGACTGGTGTTACTGTGGGTTTTGGACGTAGACATTGTCATAATCGGGATCCACCATGACCAACAAATAGACATAATTTAGCCTATATAGATGATTACTACTATAATATAAATGTACAATTCTTCTGGTAGATATTAATTCACTTCCATTTCTATCCTTTTCATGGGAAATTTCTGGCAAACCAAAATGAGAATGTTGTAAAAAGGCAGTCTTACACAATTAAAATAATTCATGCTATCAAATTTGACCTCTTTAGTTTTGGAAGAGTATTGGGATGCCAATTAAATACTTTGAAGAGTTCACCCTCAGAAAAATCACTTTGAAGACAAAATAGGTGCGTATGAGATTACTAAAAAAAGGCTTCTACGTGCTTCTGGTTGATGATAATAAACACCAAATTAATCTGATACGGCAAAGCATGCTCATTTTTTCTATATGTAAAGGTACCTAGTAATCCCTCAAAATGAAGGGACAGTGGGTTGTGATTGTCATTCATAAGTCTGAGTGTGTCCCGGTAGGTGTTGGCTTGTCATGCAATAGATGACGCGTTGTGCTTTTGCCATGTACATGGCCGAGCAAAACATTGTATGCGCTCTAATATGCCTCATGTACTTTTCTTTTTGACAAATATGCTTCTTATCCTTGCGTGTATATATATATGTGTGTCTTCAAGTTTTTTTTCTGCGTCTGGTATCTTGATGAAACCTGATTCGGTCCATCTGAACATGCCCCTCATTGTTTTCTGCATTCCTATCATATTAGCATGCCTTTGTTTTGTTTTCCTCTATTAGTTGTCCGAGTAGCACTTCTTCTATTATGTTTATGTTTTCACGGCCATGTTTCTTGATGAATTCTATTTTTTGGGTGGTGTTTTGATGAATCATAAATGTGTACGGCATGGCACATCTAGTTTACCTTTGTCCCTAGTAATAGTCTGGTTATCTTAGTATTTCTTTATTTGTTTTCTCCTTTCCTGATATAGTAGTCCGGATGTTACTATTTTGCTGCACATCAGCCCCTGTATTCAGTACGGACACATCTTCCTTTTTACATCGGTTGCCCGTGGCTGAATATTTAATATAAAGGCACATAAATTTGACCTAGTACGTGTTGAACTATTCCTATGTGACACGTGACGTGTCCAAAAGCTTGGACCCCAATAATATTTGTATTAGCGCTACATCTTTTATATCTCAGCCGTTAATATCTAATATTCGACGATCGAGATAATTTAATCTGTGTGAACGAACGTGGTAGTTTATTTGTCTTCTGTTTTAAATAAATAATAGATGTTGAGTCCATGGATTATACACACTCTCACCACTACAAAAAAACACTTCCATGATGATACATGTTTGTCACAGTAGGTTACATTTTTTGTCATGCATGTACATTCATGACGATTTTATGATAGAATCAAGATAGTCATACCAGTGCTGTCGTAGAAGTGTTCCATTACAATACTGAAATTATCATCACGGAAGTGACCACTTCCATGTCGATAAATGGCGCATCCTGAAAGTGTTTTCGTTAAGGGTAACCGGCATGTGGCATCCACCATAATGGGTCGCCATTAAGCTATCGGGTCCGGTTTTGGATCCGATAACCCGTTAACAGTAACGACCAATTACGATTTTCCACCTGTAAAATTCTCATTGGCCAAAGGAACCACGTGTCAGCTCCGCGTTGGGACAGATATCATCCAACGAATGGACGGGAGGCGCCTATGATACGTCGACACGTGGCTCGGCCCAACAGTGGTCCATTTAGGTCGAAAGGCCGGCCCTTTTGACTTGGTCAAAAGGTAGCGGGCTGGGCCACTAAAAGCCTGTTAATAGCCTGTTCACATATAGCCCATTTACAGCCCGCTAACTCGCGGCCCGTTATGGCCTATCCAAATTAGGCCTAGTAGCGTCATCTGGGTCCTCCAATATGATTCCAGCCGATTGTAACTTCCGGCCCATGTATGGCCCATGATGTCTTTCAGCCCATATGAGGCCCTTTGTAACTCTGGGCCCACTAACGGCCCGTGGTGAAACTGGCCCATAATGAACAGTAAGTCGCTTTATACCCATTTACGGCCCATTATTCCATTGGGTCGTTTCCAGCCCCTATTATCTTTCGGCCTTCTAAGGGCCCATTTATTCTTGGGCTCATTTCCAGCATTCGATTACTTATGGTCCATTACTGGCCTGTTCCGCTTGTGGGACAAATTCAGCTAGTGGTTACAGTCGGCTCGTTTGTGGGCCATTAATCCTTTGGGCCGTTTTCATAGCTTCATCAAATACGGCCCATTAATGACCCGTTATGACTATCGATAGAATTAAGCCCATTATACATATTGTCCCATTAACAGCCATTATAGTCGGCCCACAAACAGATGATTCCCACTCTAGCCCGTTTACGGCCCATATTGTGGTCCGTTATTGGTCCACGAATAGTACGGCCCATGTTTGACCAATCGATCATACGGCCCGTAAAAGGCCCATTGATTCTACGGCTCGTAGAAGGCCCATTGAGTCTACGGCCGTAGAAGGCCCATAGATCCTACGGCCCGTAGGAGGCACATGGTCACTACAGCAGGTAGGAGGACCATGGTTACAACGGTATGTATGTTGCCCATGGTTATTGTGGCCTAGTTTTAAAATATTGATTATTTTGGCCACTAGCAAACCATGGAAAAAGAGCTGCAGCGACTACAAGCAAACAAATGAACAAGACAATAAGGAAATAAAATAAGCAAGCAACTTACGCTTGGCTATTACGGCTATTACACATATTACATCCACTGGGGATCAATGTTCGCCACCAGTGCAAATATAGGGAACAAAGCAGCATATTACATACACTTGGCATCTAAATTGGCCACCAGTGCAAATAAACGCGGCAGCAAAACAAGTCCAGAACTAAAACAACTTCAGAAGATCTCAAGAAACGTTATCTTGGGTATCCACCATGCTGGCAATAAGCTTAGCAAGCTTATTAGGTTTCTCCTGTTTGGCGCTAAAATCCTCCAACATTTGCTATTGCACCAGAAAGTACGCATCTGAATTCTCCAGGGACTTCCTTAGTCCTTTGGCTTCTTGTCGCAGCACAGCTGATCGACGTCTCTCAGCTTGTAGTTGAGACTCAAGAAATCGAACTGATTCAGACAGTGAGTTCTAAGAGCTTGTGCCAGCGGTAGTGGCCAGTAAATCGAACACTACATCAAGACAAGACTTTGGGGTAGTCTCACTGTCTTCAAGATAGTTTTCCATAGCTGTTTTATCAGCTTTGTTGGAGACCAACAAGGATGTCTCACTATCCTGAACCTTAGCTGCATTACTTCCTTTACTATTGCTTAATAAGGTACTCTTCCACAATATTCTGTCAACATTTTAAAAGAAGAAACAAGTAGACACATAACAGGTTTAGCATGTAGTATATGAAACTCATTTCGAGGAACCAGTTCAGTAGTAAGGTGGACAGGATTAAACTACCAAGTCTTCTATTGCGAAGTAGTACATATAAAAGCAACAAACAAACATATATCTATGTGCTATGGTCACCGCATTGTCTTGCCAAATCAAAATAGAGACACGGTTCAAATCATATCAGTTCAAGACAAAGCAGCATTGAAAGAATACATGTGTGAGAACTACACGACACAACAAGATTTCAGATGGGTACCACGGGTATACATGTACAACAACACTATTGGCTCTATTGTGATGCTAGTAATGTGCATGACATGAGAAGTTAACTGTATACACAATTGAAATTGAAATCAACAGAGCAATTTAGAAGAGCAAACCAGTTAAAGAAGCATGTTTAAACATACCTGTTGTGCCATTGGAGTTTCGATTGGATCCTTCAACTTAAAAATAAGTTTGTATGAGGAATTATAGTGATACAAGAGCAAAGCAGTATGCACCATAGCAATAGAATCTTTAATGAGAACAGTTGTTCTTCAGGTTTAAGCACTTGTTCTACACGAATAGAGTACAGTAAGACGCAGGCATATAGTACTTCAAAATAAAAAAATGATCTCATAGACCTTACCACATTCTTGGTTCGGGACCAGTACAGAACAAGGCATTCCCAGTCATCGTCCCATAAATGTGGCTCAGGAGAAAGTAACAGAATTTGGTGAGTTTCCTTGCCAGTGAAGTACATTTTCTTCAGGTAATTTTGATACTGCCATAAAGCATTCTTGAAGATAGCAGAGGTATTAGCACAGGTTACCTTATCCTGAGTTTCCAAATCGGTCCATCTCTATAAAGAAAAATGGGAACATTTCTTGTATTATAACCAGCATGGAGGTAGAATGTATGGGACAAAGCAAAGTAATTGCCATGAATAACATTACTTACACATAACTCCTGGACGAACACCTGCAACTGGCTTTTTCCTTTATCTTCGGTATAATATTTCATGATGGGAAGATACGCACATAGGATTTACCAACATCAAATGCGACAGATGCTAAATTACGAATGGCTGGTTGTGCTTCGTCCACAGGAATAGGTGTACACTACAAAAAAATAAACTTCCGTGATGATACATGTTTGTCATAGTAGGTCACATTTTCTATCATGCATGTAGATCCATGACGATTTTATGACAGAATCAAGATAGTCATACCTGTGCTGTCATAGAAGTGTTCCATGACAATACTGAAATTATCATCACGGAAGTGTCCACTTCCATGACAATAAATCGCGCGTCATGGAACTGCTTTCGTCAAGGGTAACTGACACGTGGCGTCCACCGTAACGGGTCGCCGTTAAGCTATCGGGTTCCGGTTTGGATCTGATAACCCGTTAACAGCCAGGACAAATGGGGATTTTCCATGTGTAAAATTCTCATTCGCCGGAGGATCCACGTGTCGGCTCAGCGTTGGGATAGATGTCATCCACTCATTGTACGAGAGGCGCCTATGACATGTGGACATGTGGCAAGGCCCAAAAGTGGCCCATTTAGGTGAAAGAGGCCGGCCCAGTCAAAATTACTAGGCCGGCTGATGTCGCTTGAACTACGTCGGTATTTCCCCAAAGAGGAAGGGATGATGCAGCACAACTACGGTAGGTATTTCCCTCAGTGATGAAACCAAGGTTATCGAACCAGTAGGAGAACCAAGCAACACTATGTAAATGGTACCTGCACACAAAGAACAAATACTTGCAACACGACATGTTAAAGGGGTTGTCAGTCCCTTTCGGGTAACGGTGCCAGAAGTTGTCACGTTGACGGGATAGAAATTGTGATAGATTGGATAAATAGATCTCGATAAAACGCGAAATAAAAGATGAAAATAAAAAGTGCAGCAAGGTATTTTTGGGTTTTTCGAAATATATGTCTAAAAATAAAAGTGGCAAATAATAGATCGGAAAGCAAATATGAGAAAGAATAGACCCGGGGGCCGTAGATTTCACTAGTGGCCTCTCTCAAAAAAGATAGCATACGGTGGGTAAACAAATTACTGTTGGGCAATTGATAGAACTTCAAATAATCATGACGATATCCAGGAAATGATCATTATATAGGCATCACGTCCAAGATTAGTAGACCGACTCCTGCCTACATCTACTACTATTACTCCACACATCGACCGCTATCCAGCATGCATCTAGTGTATTAAGTTCATGGAAAAACGGAGTGATGCAATAAGAACGATGACATGATGTAGACAAGATCTATTCATGTAGGAATAGACCCCTTCTTGTTATCCTTAATGGCAATGATCAATACGTGTCTTGCTGCCCCTTCTGTCACTGGGAAAGAACACTTCAAGATCGAACCCATCACAAAGCACCTCTTCCCATGGCAAGAAAAATCGATCTAGTCGACCTAACTAAACCAAAGATTCGAAGAAGAAATACGAGGCTATAAGTTATCATGCACGTAAGAGATCAAAGAGACTCAAATAACTTTCATGGATAAAAAGATAGATCTGATCATAAGCTCAAAGTTCATCGGATCCCAACAAACACACCGCAAAAAGAGTTACACCAAATAGATCTCCAAGAGACCATTGTATTTACAATCAAAAGAGAGAGAGGAAGCCATCTAGCTACTAACTACGGACCCGTAGGTCTACAATGAACTACTCACGCATCATCGGAGAGGCACCAATGAGGATGATGAACCCCTCCGTGATGGTGTCTAGATTGGATCTAGTGTTTCTTGAACTTGCGGCGGCTGGAATTGTGTTTCGTCGACTCCCCTACGGTTTTTGGATATCCAGGGTAATTATAGAGCAAAGAGGCGGTGCGGGAGGCGGCCGAGGTGGGCACAACCCACCTGGGCGCACCTGGGCCCCCAGGCACGCCCTGGTGGGTTGTGCTCCCCTCGGAGCCCCCCTCTGGTACTTCTTTGGCCCAACAGGTGTCTTCTGGTCCAGAAAAAATCTCCAAAAAGTTTCGCTGCATTTGGACTCCGTTTGGTATTGATTTTCTATGAAGTAAAAAACAAGCAAAAAATAGCAACTGGCACTGGGCACTATGTCAATAGGTTAGTCCCAAAAAAATGATATAAAGTTGCTATAAAATGATTGTAAAACATCCAAAAATGATAATATAACAACATGGAACAATAAAAAATTATAGATACGTTGGAGATGTATCAGCATCCCCAAGCTTAATTCCTGCTCGTCCTCGAGTAGGTAAATGATAAAAACAGAATTTTTGATGTGGAATGTTGCCTATCATGTTCATCACATTCTTTTCTTTTGTAGCATGGACATATGGACTTTTATATGGTTCAAAGCAATAGTCTAGTTTGACATGAAGATTTAAATACTCAAGCATACCAACAAGCAACCATGTCTTTCAAAATATCAACACTAAAGCAAGTTATCCCTAGCCCATCATGCTCAATCATTGATCCATTCATGAAACACATTCGCATATTAGCTACACCCAATGCTCAAGTATGATCATAGTGCCCCTTAGTTGATGCTTTATAAGAGAAGATGGAGACTCAAATAAAAATAAAAATTGCATAAAGTAAATAGAAAGTCCCTTCGCAGAAGGAAGTAGGGATTTGTAGAGGTGCCAGAGCTCAAAGCAAAAATTAAGAGATAAAACATTTTGAGAGGCATACTTTTCCCGCCAACGAAAACGACCAAGTAATTCCCAACACTTTCCATGCTAGATATATCATAGGTGGTTCCCAAACAGAAAATAAAGTTTATTCCTTTTCCCACCATTCTTTCACAATCCATGGCTAGCCATATCCACGGGTGCCCTCCATACCAACACTTTCCAAGGAATTTATTATTTGACAACATAAAGTAAATTCATTTTTCATTTCGGGACTGGGCATCCATAATACCTTTGCCGTACTCTCATGCAATAACAAGTGAATAAACACTCATCTTGAGAATAACACATCTAGCATGGAAAATATTGGCCACCCCCTGTCGCTTCATGAACGGTACGAGCACACAAAAAGGAAATTATTTTGAAAATTTAGAGATGGCACATACAAATTTGCTTAGAACGGCATGGAAATACCGCATATAGGTAGGTATGGTGGACTCGTATGGCAACACTGGTTTTAAGGATTTTGGACGCACAAGTAGTATTCCTACTTAGTACAAGTGACGGCTAGCAAAAAGTTTGAGAAGCCTCCAACCAAGAAATGAAAAATCACATAAGCGAGCATTTAGCATAACTAACACCGAATAATGCACCACAAGTAGGATGTAATTTCATTGCATAACTATTGACTTTCGTGCTTGCATTGGGAATCACAAACCTTAACACCAATATTCTTACTAAGCCATAATTAATCATTAACATGACTCACATATCATATTCAACATATCTCCAAACCATTACAAAGAACCAAGTTTATTTTGTGCAATGATCTTTATGAAAGTTTTTATTATATCCTTCTTGAATATCTATCACTTTGGGACTAGTTTAATATGTTGCTTTTGAGCGCTCAAACTAATCTAAGTGAAGAACATGAGCATAAATTTTCCTTCTCCAAAAATAATATAAGTGAAGCATGAGAGAATTTCTTCAAAAGTTACTAACTCTCAAATAAATCTAAGTGAAGTATGAGAGCATTTCTTCAAAATTATTAAAGCACACTGTGCTCAAAAAGATATAAGTGAAGCACTAGAGCAATTCCATAGCTCAAAAAATTTAAGTGAAGCATAAGAGCAATTCTAACAAATCATAGCATAATTTTGCCTCTCTCAAATAGGTGTGTTCAGCAAGGATACTTGACACAAAATAAAAATCAAAACAAGCAAAGACTCATATAATACAAGACGCTCCAAGCAAAACTCATGATATGTGACGAATAAAAATATAGCTCCAACTAAAATACCGATGGTCGTTAGAAGGAAGAGGGGATGCCACTCGGGGCATCCCCAAGTTTAGTTGATTGTTCATCTTTGGATAATGGCTTGGGGTGCCATGGGGCATCCCCAAGCTTAGGCCCTTCTTAATCCTTATTCCTTCATCCATCGTGATTTCACCCAAAACTTGAAAACTTCAATCACACAAAACTCAACAAAACCTTCGTGAGATCCGTTAGTATAAGAAAACTAATCTTTACTTTAAGTACTGTAGAAAACCCATTCAAATTTTGTTATTGCATTATATCTACTATATTCTAACTTTACAATGGCTTATGCCCCCCGATACAAACCATAGATTCATCAAAATAATTACACAATGCAAAGAAAACGGAATTTGTCAAAAACAGAACAGTCTGAAAAGATGTGAATTGTTCTCATACTTCTATAACTCCAATTTTTTTGAAAAGTTAGACAACAGAGGCAATTTGTATATCAATCATGTGTAAAAACTTCAGAATTTTTCGTCACTTCTTTGAATCTTCAAAATTATTTTACTGGATGCAAAAGTTTCTGTTTTCTCACAAGATCAAGTCAACTATCAGCCAACATGATCCCAAAGGCTTTGCTTGGCCCAAACACTAATTAAAACATAAAAAACACAATCATAACAGTAGGATAATTGTGCAAACAGTCAAGAATAGAAAGAAAAAGGTAAAAATAAATTTTATTCATTGGGTTGCCTCCCAACAAGCGCTATCGTTTTACGCCCCTAGCTAGGCATAAAGCATAGATTCAGGTGTTGCCATCTTTAGTTTGGCTACTTTGGTAAGGGCTTTCTCGAAGCCAGGAGGCTCCTTGCGCTTCACCAAATTTTCAAGAAAGGAAACCATCTTGAGATCTAAAATATCCAACCATTTATTGCAAAGAGTGATCAAAGTATTCATACGATTGAGATTTCCACTAATGTGTTTGAGAGGTTCGTTATATTTTTGCAACTCGATTGTATGTTTATGCAAATCACTCAACTTGTCTAAAATTTGAACTCCCTCTTAAGCAAAATAAATCCCCTTTTTGGTTGGTGGAATTCCCAAAATCCCTTCTCGGATCTCATAAGGGGTGTTAGCATCAAGCTCAATAAAGTTCCCTTTTGCGGCAAAATCCAAGAGTTGTCTATGATGCAAGGCTAATCCTATATAAAAATTTCGAAGCAAGATCCTTGCATCCCCTTTTAAGTGGATAATGTGATATGATTCCATTAGCCTATACCAAGCATCTTTCAAATTTTCTCCTTGTCTTTGCTTGAAGTATAATACTTCATAATCTGGTGACAAAGGAGGGGTAGTCATGCTAGCCATAGTGACAAAGTAGGCAAGCAAGATCACACACATAAAAATATATCTGACGAGGAAAACGGCGAACGAAAAATAGGGCGAATAAAACGGCAAATTTTTGTGAAGTGGGGGAGATGAAAATGAGAGGCAAATGGCAAATAATGTAAATTACAAGGAGATGAGATTTGTGATTAGGAACCTGATAGATGTTGATGATGTCTCCCCGGTAACGGTGCCAGAAATTCCTTTTGATGTCACTTGAACTACGTCGGTATTTCCCCAAAGAGGAAGGAATGATGCAGGACAGCTACGGTAGGTATTTCCCTTAGTGATGAAACCAAGGTTATCGAACCAGTAGGAGAACCAAGCAACACTATGTAAACGGTACCTGCACACAAAGAACAAATACTTGCAACCTGACTTGTGGGTAAACAAATTACTGTTGGGCAATTGATAGAACTTCAAATAATCATGACGATATCCAGGCAATGATCATTTTATAGGCATCACGTCCAAGATTAGTAGACCAACTCATGCCTGCATCTACTACTATTACTCCACACATCGACCGCTATCCAGCATGCATCTAGTGTATTAAGTTCATGGAAAAACGGAGTAATGCAATAAGAACGATGACATGATGTAGACAAGATCTATTCATGTAGGAATAGACCTCATCTTGTTATCCTTAATGGCAACAATCAATACGTGTCTTGCTGCCCCTTCAGTCACTAGGAAAGAACACCTCAAGATCGAACCCATCACAAAGGACCTCTTCCCATGGCAAGAAAAATCGATCTAGTCGGCCTACCTAAACCAAAAATTCAAAGAAAAAATATGAGGCTATAAGTAATCATGCATATAAGAGATCAAAGAGACTCAAATAAATTTCATGGATAAGAAGATAGATCTGATCATAAATTCAAAGTTCATCGGATCCCAACAAACACACCGCAAAAAGAGTTACATCAAATAGATCTCCAAGAGACCATTGTATTGAGAATCAAAAGAGAGACAGGAAGCCATCTAGCTACTAACTATGAACCCGTAGGTCTACAATGAACTACTCACGCATCATCGGAGAGGCACCAATGAGGATGATGAACCCCTCCGTGATGGTGTCTAGATTGGATCTGGTGTTTCTGGAACTTGCGGCCACTGGAATTGTGTTTCGTCCACTTCCCTAGGGTTTTAGGATTTCCACGGTATTTATAGAGCAAAGAGGCGGTGCGGGAAGCGACCGAGGTGGGCACAGCCCACCTGGACGCGCCTGGGCCCCCAGGCGAGCCCTAGTGGGTTGTGCTCCCCTCGGAACCCCCCCTCTGGTACTACTTTGGCCCAACAGGTGTCTTCTGGTCCAGAAAAAATCTCCAAAAAGTTTCACTGCGTTTGGACTCCATTTGGTATTGATTTTCTGCGAAGTAAAAAACAAGCAAAAAATAGCAACTGGCACTGGGCACTATGTCAATAGGTTAGTCCCAAAAAAATGATATAAAGTTGCTATAAAATGATTGTAAAACATCCAAGAATGATAATATAACAGCATGGAAGAATAAAAAATTATAGATATGTTGGAGACGTATCACCGGCCCATATAGGCCTACTTGTGTCTGGTCCATTTAGGCCCACGGTCCATACGAGATGTGCCAATACGGGCCGTCAGCGGCCTATTAACTATTTGACACCATTGTAGCCCATCGTTAGTTCGAGCCCGTTAACAGCCGGCTATATATTTGGGCTCAATATTGGCTCGATCTAGTTTTGGCCTGTTATCAGCCCATCCAAGGGATGGGCCAATTTTTAGGATGTACGTCTTTCGGCCTTTTAGCCACCCATTTAAGTGTTGGGCCAATTTCCAGCCCGGTGTGTCTTTCAGCCTATTAATGGCCCATAAAGGAGTTGCGCCATATGCAGTCTGGCATGAGCTTTGGCCTCTTAACGACCCATGCTCTTCATGGTCCAATACCAGCCCTGTTTCGCTTTCGGCCTGCTAAAGGCCCACAACACAGTTGGGCCATATACAGTCTGGCCTGACTTTCGGCCTCTTAGCGGCCCATGCTCTTCATGGTCCAATACCAACCTACTGTCTCTTTTGGCCTGCTAAAGGTCAACAACACAGTTGGGCCATATACAACCCAACCTTATTATCGGCCTGTTAACAGCCCGTGAAATCGAATGGGCCCACTTGTTGCCCGCTTCGATTTTGGCCTATTAACGACCCTAGAGGTAACTGGGCCAAGCATTAATTGTTGGCTCATTTTAATTATAGTGGCCTAATAGAGCTTTTGGCCTTGTTACGGACCATCAACTTATTGGGCCCGCTAAACTTCAAACCTTTTTGGAGGCCCAATTAGACAAAGTCGAATTCGGCCCAGCTATAATTTGAGCCCATTACGAGCATTTATGGATAGGACAATAACTGATAAATCAAGGCCCCAAGAGAATTTTGGCCCATGCGAGCCCATTAGGGGGGCCCATTAAGGTAGTGGGCCGCTATCCTTCACAAAGGGACGACGACAGTTCGTGCTGGCTATTAATTTCATAGCTTTTTTGGCTTCCTAGTGACTAGTTAGGTGGAATGCGAGGTGCGCTAACAAATGTATGACATATTGGAAAAACATAGCACATCCATGATATATTACAGGAAATTACATCCACTAGGCAATCAAAGATTGATGCCAGTGCAAATAAATGAACATAACTTAACGATCTACAACCTCACAATCTGCAACCTCAGCGCGGATGACGCCCATAAGCATGTGAGCAAGTTCGTCCTTCTTTGCTACACTGTCTCTAAAAACATTGATCAGCTATTGTTGCGCAAGAATGTGTACCTCTGATTCCTCCACGATTTCCATCATTGTTTCAGCCAATAATTAGTTCACAAACATACATTTTTTCCGTTGGATTCGAGACAGAGGAAACTGAACAGATTCAGATGGTGATTTTGGCAGGCTTGTATTATTGATAGTGGAGAGTGTCTCGACCACTGCATCATAACATAAATTAGGAGGAGAACCGAACAGATTAATCAAGAGTTATTGCCATATTACCTGCCCTAGATTTATTCGAAAGAAACAATGGGGTTGCCTTGCTGTTTTCAGAGTTTGTCTTTGTCATGGGAGAACGCGATCACCTATGGGGCCATAGGCCCCTTGTGGTTCGGCAAGGGGGAAGATCATGTTGCACAAAGAGCGGAGGCCATGAAACAGCACGAAGGTGGTGACACTGGTGGTTCTTACCCAGGTTCGGGTCGCTGAGAAGCAGAAAACCCTAGTCCTGCACGCACAGCGCTCAAGCCCAGCAAGGTGGCCTTAGGGAGAGCTGCTATGCTCGTACAAGTGTGCAAGGGTCTGAATCCCTTTTTAGGTAGCCTTGGACCTCCTTTTATAGCTCAAGGGGTAACCACAGTGGCAAAACAGTCTTTATCTAGTGATTAGGAAGCTAACAGTGCTATCATAGCTAACTCTGGCAGTTAGGACAAAGTGCATTAAATGCACTGCTAGGTGTTGTGCTGAGGGGAAGCCCGGCAAGCCTGCCGTGTCGCTTAACCATCTTCTGCTTATCTGTTCAACACTCCTCTGGACGGGTGTCATACGAGGGTAGTCTGTCTTCCAATGGGCTGCCACGTGCTTAGTGGAAGCCACTAAATCACCTGGAGGCTCGACACCGCATTGATAAGTGATTTGCGTTGCTGTGCGGTGGAGCGGTGGTGCCTTGGCGGGATTCCTTGCTCTTGGCGGACCAGGCAAGCTTGCCGGGGAAATCTTGGACTTGTCCTTGGAGTGGCCTCGACCTGGCCAGGCTCTCCTGCTCGGCAAGGGAGGCCCTCACAAGGTGGCACTCTTCTGTCCTGTATGACTTGGTCTTCTTGATCCTCTCCTTGATCCCACGAAGAGCGGTTCCTCTGTCTTGGTCTTGCTTTGTATGTTGGTGCTAGACATGCGATGCCAGCACGCCTGTGTGTTAGTCCGGGCAATGAACATGAATGTTTGTTGCACCGACAGGATCCCCCGGGTCTGGCCCATATGTGCTGCCGAGCATCATTGGGGTAGGCCCCAACAACTACACAGGCGAGCACCTGAGCCAGGCCACTATGGGATTCATGTCTCTCTTGATATTCTCCTTGCTTCTTCGTTAACCTGTGATTGAATCAGTTTCGGTTTTTCCGCGAGTCGTGCGGAACGACGTGGGGCAATCCACGTCGTGACGTGTGGGTCGCCCACATTCACGGGGAGGTAACTACCATTTTACTCATCCCACTACTCCTGCCGTTTCCGCCACGTACGCTGCATGCATTGCGCAGGGTTGGTGGCGGATGCCTAGGGTGCGGGAATGAGTACCATGGCAGAAAGCTCGGCGCCGTGGATAGGTGCAGGAGGGTGATACGTCTCCAACGTATATATACTTTTTTATTGTTACATGCTATTATATTACCTATTTTGGATGTTTTATATGCATTAATATGCTATTTTATATTATTTTTGGGACTAACTTATTAACCTAGAGCCGAGTGCCAGTTTATGATTTTTATTTGTTTTTTAGTTTTACAGAAAAAGGAGTATCAAACGGAATCCAAATGGAATGAAACTTTTGTGATGATTTTTCTTGGACCAGAAGACATCCACGGAGTTTGGAGGAGAAGTCAGAAGAGTCCCGAGGCAACGACAAGCCGCCAGGGCGCGCCCTAGGGGGGGCGCCCCCTGGCTTGTGGGCCCCTCGAGAGTCTTCCAACCCTAATCTTCGCTCTATATATTCACAAATATTCCCAAATGACAAGAAGCATCCACAAAAATACTTTTCCATCGCCGTAACCTTCTGTACCCGTGAGATCCCATCTTGGGTCCTTTTCCGGCACCCTGTCGGAGGGGGATTCGATCACGGAGGGCATCCACATCAACTCTATTGCCCTTCCGATGAAGCGTGAGTAGTCTACCACAGACCTACAGGTCCATAGCTAGTAGCTAGATGGCTTCTTCTCTCTCTTTGATCTTCAATACAATGTTCTCCTAGATGTTCTTGGAGTTCTATCTGATGTAATATTCTTTTGCGGTGTGTTTGTTGATATCCGATGAATTGTGGATTTATGATCAGATTATCTATGAATATTATTTGAATCTCCTCTGAATTCTTATATCCATGATTTGATATCTTTGTATTTCTTTTTGAATTATCGGTTTGGTTTGGCCAACTAGATTGCTTCTTCTTGCAATGGGAGAGGTGCTTAGTTTTGGGTTCAATCTTGCGGTGTCCTCACCCAGTGACAAAGTAGGGGTAGCGAGGCACGTATTGTTTTGTTGCCATCATGGGTAAAAAGATGGGGTTTTCATCATATTGCTTGAGTTTATCCCTCTACATCATGTCATCTTACTTAAGGCATTACTCCATTCTTATGAACTTAATACTCTAGATGCATGCTGGATAGCGGTCGATGTGTGGAGTAATAGTAGTAGATGCAGAATCATTTTAGTCTACTTGACATGGACGTGATGCCTATATTCATAATCATTGCCTTGGATATTGTCATAACTTTGCGATTTTCTATCAATTGCTCGACAATAATTTGTTCACCCACCGTATGTTTTCTTTCGAGAGAGAAGTCTCTAGTGAAACCTATGGCCCCCGGGTCTATTTTCCATCATATATTTTCAGATCTATAAACCAAAAAACCCAAAAATACCTTGCAGCAATTTATCTGTTTTATGTTTTAGTAATATTTTATATCTATCTCTATCAGATCTCATCCTTGCAATTGACCGTGAAGGGATTGACAACCACTTTATTGTGTTGGGTGCAAGTGTTTGATTGTTTGTGCAGATGCATAGATTGGAGACTTGCGTGTACCTCCTACTGGATTGATACCTTGGTTCTCAAACTGAGGGAAATACTTATCTCTACTTTGCTGCATCACCCTTTCCTCTTCAAGGGAAAAACCAACGCAAGCTCAAGAAGTAGTAGGAAGAACTTCTGGCGCCGTTGCCGGGGAGGTTCTACATCAAGTCTACCAAGTACCCACCATAAACTCTCATCTCTTGCATTACATTATTTGCCATTTGCCTCTCGTTTTCCTCTCCCCCACTTCTAAAACGCTTTCATAAAAAGACAAAAATATTTGCCTTTTTTCGCCCTTTCTTCCATTCGTCTTTTCGTTTGCTTTTTGGTTGCTTCCGTGTCAGATTGTTTGCTTTGTCACGATGACTCAAGAGAATACCAAGTTGTGTGACTTTTCCAATACTAATAATAATGATTTTATTAGTACTCCGATTGCTCCCGCCACTAGTGCGGAATCTTTTGAAATTAATGCCGCTTTGTTGAATCTTGTTATGAAAGATCAATTTTCTGGCCTTCCTAGTGAAGATGCCGCATCCCATCTAAGTACTTTTGTTGAGTTGTGTGATATGGAAAAGAAAAAAGATGTGGATAATGATATTGTTAAATTGAAGCTATTCCCGTTCTCTCTACGAGATCGTGCTAAAACTTGGTTCTCATCTTTGCCTAAAAATAGTGTTGATTCATGGAATAAGTGTAAAGATGCTTTTATTTCCAAGTATTTTCCTCCCGCTAAGATCATCTCCCTTAGGAACGATATAATAAATTTTAAGCAACTTGATCATGAACATGTTGCACAATCTTGGGAGAGGATGAAATTGATGATAAGAAATTGCCCTACTCATGGCTTAAATTATGGTTGATCATACAAAAATTTTATGCCGGATTGAATTTTCCATCTAGAAATCATTTAGATTCCGCCGCGGGAGGTACTTTTATGGAAATTACATTAGGAGAAGCTACTAAACTCCTAGAAAATATTGTGGCTAATTACTCTCAATGGCGCACCGAAAGATCTTCCACTAGTAAAAAAGTGCATGCGATTGAAGAAATTAATACTTTCAGTGGAAAGATGGATGAATTAGTGACATTATTTGCTAGTAAGAGTGCTCCTATTGATCCTAATGATATGCCTTTGTCTTCTTTGATTGAGAATAATAATGAATCTATGGATGTGAATTTTTTTGGTAGGAACAATTTTGGTAACAACACTTATAGAGGGAATTTCAACCCTAGGCCTTTTCCTAGTAATCCTTCTAATAATTATGGTAATTCCTACAAAAATTCATATGGAAATTATAATAAGATGCCCTCTGATCTTGAGAACAATATTAAAGATTTTATTAATTCCCAAAAAGTTTTCAATGCTATGGTTGAAGAAAAATTGCTCAAGATTGATGATTTGGCTAGGAACGTCAATAGAATTTCTCTTGAGATTGGTTCTTTTAAAATTAGATCTATGCCACCCAAGCATGATATTAATGAATCTCTGAAAGCTATTAGAATTTCAATTGATGAGTGTAAAGAAAGAACAGCTAGGATGCGTACTAAGCGAGATTGGTTTGTAAAAGCGTGTTCTTCTAGTTTTTGTGAGAATAATGATGAAGATCTTAAAGTGATTGGTGTGACTCCTATTGAATCTTTGTTTTCTAATATAAATCTTGATAAAGATGGGACTGGAGATGAGTCAACTTTAGCTAGAAGGTGTCCCAATGATTCGGAGTTTATAGATGTTAATGCAAAAATTGATAAAAGTGGGAGAAGAGGTCAAACCTTTAAGTAGCGATGAACCCATTCTTTTGGATTTCAAGGAATTTAATTATGATAATTGTTCTTTGATAGATTGTATTTCCTTGTTGCAATCCATGTTAAATTCTCCTCATGCTTATAATCAAAATAAAGCTTTTACTAAACATATCGTTGATGCTATTATGAAATCTTTTGAAGAAAAACTTCAGTTGGAAGTTTCAATCCCTAGAAAGCTTTATGATGAGTGGGAACCTACTATTAAGATTAAAATTAAAGATTATGAGTGCCATGCTTTGTGTGATTTGGGTGCTAGCATTTCCATGATTACAAAAACTTTATGTGATGTGTTAGGTTTCCGTGAATTTGATGATTGTTAAATTTGCATCTAGCGGACTCCACTATTAAGAAACCTATGGGAAGGATTAATGATGTTTTTATTGTTGCAAATATGAATTATGTGCCCGTAGATTTCATTGTGCTTGATATAGATTGCAATCCTACATGTCCTATTATTCTTGGTAGACCTTTCCTTAGAACGATTGGTGCAATTATTGATATGAAAGAAGGAAACATTACATTTCAATTTCCGTTAAGGAAGGGCATGGAAAACTTTCCAAGAAATAAAATTAAGTTGCCATATGAATCTACTATGAGGGCTACTTATAGATTGCAAACCAAAGATGACAATACCTAGATCTATGTTTTATGCCTAGCTAGGGGCGTTAAACAATAGCGCCTGTTGGGAGGCAACCCAATTTTATTTTTATGTTTTTTGTTTTTGGTTCTGTTCTTGAATAAATACACATTATTACCTCTGTAGTAATTTTTTTTTAGTGTTTTAATTAGTGTTTGAGCCAAGTAAGATCTTTGGGATGGCTTATGGTGATAGTTGATTTGATCTTGCTGGAAAACAGAAACTTTTGCATCTAGGTACAGAATTTTAATGATTCACAGAAGCGACGAAAAACTCTGAATTTTTTACAAAAGATTGATATGCAAATTTCCTCTGTTTTACTAATTTTTGAGAATGTTTGGAGTTATAGAAGGATACGAAATATTCGGATCATCACAGACTGTTCTGTTTTTGACAGATTCTGTTTTCTATCTGTTGTTTGCCTATTTTGATGAATCTATGGGTAGTATCGGGGGGTATGAACCATGGCAAAGCTGGAATACAGTAGATATTACACCCAATATAAATAAATAATGAGTTCACAACAGTACCTAAAAGTGGTGATTTATTTTCTTATACTAACGGAACTCATGAGTTTTCTGTTGAGTTTCGTGTTGTGAAGTTTTCAAGTTTTGGGTAACGATTTGATGGACTATGGAATAAGGAGTGGCAAGAGCCTAAGCTTGGGGATGCCCAACGCACCCCAAGGTAATATTCAAGTACAATCAAGCATCTCAGCTTGGGGATGCCCTGGATGGCATCCCCTCTTCCGTCTTCAATCCATCGGTAAATTTACTTGAGGCTATATTTTTATTCACCACATGATATGTGTTTTGCTTGGAGCGTCTTGTATGATATGATTCTTTTCTTTTTAGTTTACCATAATAATCCTTGCTCTACACACATTTTGAGAGGGACACGCATGAATCATGATTTATTATAATACTCTATGTGCTTCACTTATATCTTTTGAGCTAGGCAATTTGCTCTAGTGCTTCACTTATATCTTTTTAGAGCACGGCGGTGGCTTTATTTTATAGAAATTGTTGAACTCTCGTGCTTCACTTATATTATTTTGAGAGTCTCTAAACAGCATGGTAATTTTCTTAGGTTATGAATTTAGTCCTAATATGATGGGCATCCAAGAGGGATATAATAAAAACTTTCATATAAAGAGCGTTGAATACTATGAGAAGTTTGATTCCTTGCATTTGTTTTGAGATATAAAGATGGTGATATTAGAATCATGCTAGTGAGTAATTTTGAATTCATAGAAATACTTGTGTTAAAGTTTGTTATTCCCGTAGCATGCACGCATGGTGAACCGTTATGTGATGAAGTCGGAGCATGATTTATTTATTGATTGTCTTCCTTATGAGTGGCGGTCGGGGACGATCGATGGTCTTTTCCTACCAATATATCCCCCTAGGAGCATGCGTGTAGTACTTTGTTTCGATAGCTAATAAATTTTTGCAATAAGTATGTGAGTTCTTTATGACTAATGTTGAGTCCATGGATTATACGCACTCTCACCCTTCCACCATTGCTAGCCTCTCTAGTACCGCGCAATTCTCGTCGGTGCATTAAACGCACCATATACCTTCCTCAAAACAGCCACCATACCTACCCATTATGGCATTTCCATAGCCATTCCGAGATATATTGCCATGCAACTTCCACCGTTCCGTTTATTATGACACGCTTCATCATTGTCATATTGCTTTGCATGATCATGTAGTTGGCATAGTATTTGTGGCAAGGCCACCGTTCATATTTTTTATACATGTCACTCTTGATCATTGCACATCCCGGTACACCGCCGGAGGCATTCATATAGAGTCATATTTTGTTCTAGAATCGAGTTGTAATTCTTGAGTTGTAAGTAAATAAAAGTGTGATGATCATCATTTTTAGAGCATTGTCCCATGTGAGGAAAGGATGATGGAAGCTATGATTCCCTCACTAGTTGGGATGAGTCTCCGGACTTTAGAAAAAATAAAAGAGGCCAAAATAAGCCCAATCAAAAAAAATGAGAGAAAAGAGAGAAGGGGCAATGCTACTATCCTTTTTACCACACTTGTGCTTCTAAGTAGCACCATGATCTTCATGATAGAGAGTATCCTATGTTATCACTTTCATATACTAGTGGGAATTTTTCATTATAGAACGTGGCTTGTATATTCCAATGATGGGCTTCCTCAAAGTGCCCTAGGTCTTCGTGAGCAAGCGAGTTGGATGCACACCCACTTAGTTTCTTTTTGAGCTTTCATACACTTATAGCTCTAGTGCATCTGTTGCATGCCAATCCCTACTCACTCACATTGATATCTATTGATGGGCATCTTCATAGCCCGTTAATACGCCTAGTTGATGTCAGACTTTCTCCTTCTTTTGTCTTCTCCACAACCACCATATTATATTCCCCCCATAGTGCTATATCCATGGCTCACGCTCATGTATTGCGTGAAAGTTGAAAAAGTTTGAGAACACTAAAAGTATGAAACAATTGCTTGGCTTGTCATCGGGGTTGTGCATGATTTAATACTTTGTGTGAAGAAGATGGAGCATAGCCAGACTATATGATTTTGTAGGAATAACTTTCTTTGGCCAAGTTATTTTGAGAAGACATGATTGCTTTCTTAGTATGCTTGAAGTATTATTGTTTTTATGTCAATATTAAACTTTTGTTTCGAATCTCATGGATCTGAATATTCATGCCACAATAAAGAAAATTACATGGATAAATATGTTAGGTAGCATTCGACATAAAAAATTCTGTTTTGATCATTTACCTACTCGAGGACGAGCAGGAATTAAGCTTGGGGATGCTTGATACGTCTCTAACGTATATATAATTTTTTATTGTTCCACACTATTATATTATCTGTTTTGGATGTTTTATATGCATTAATATGCTATTTTATATTATTTTTGGGACTAACTTATTAACCTAGAGCCCAGTGCCAGTTTCTGTTTTTTTCCTTGTTTTTGAGTTTTACAGAAAAGGAATATCAAACCACTAATATAAAAATGACCTAATGTTCACATCATTAGTCCCGGTTCAATTACGGACTGGCACTAATGTGACCATTAGTGCTGATTCCAACGGCTAGGCGGGCGGCATTCATTAGTCCCGGTTTGTTATGAACCTCTAGTACTGGTTCGTGCCACGAACTGGGACTAAAGATGTGGTGGCAGGCTGGTGTCAGGCTGGGGCCCCACCAACCCTTTTAGTCCCGGTTCGTGGCACGAACCGGGACTAGAGATGCACCTTTAGTCCCGGTTTGTATAACCAACCGGGACTAAAGATGCCTCTATATAAACCCTTCGTCGAGCCCGAGCCCATTTCTCTCTGTTTTCCCCTTTCATTCCTTCCTCTCCTCTGTTCTTCCACATTGCTCGAGCTCATCCTTCATTTTTGCCAAAATTTGTCAAGATTTGAATGCCCCCCATCCATCCAAGTGATCACAAAGGTTAGCAACTTTGTCCTTTCATCTCTCATTGCTAGATTAGCTCTTGCAATGCTTTATAAGTATAGTGATTTGTGGGTTTTAGTTTGGGAGTAATTATATGTGGTAGTTTATTTGATTTACATGCAATTTGAGCTCAAATTAACTCTTAGTTTGCATATGTAGGTGTGGTTTATTTAGTGCCTTCCCGTCACTGTCCTAACGACCACCGTCGATCACCCGCACCGTCCCGTCGCCGGCACCACCTTGGTGATCCTCTTGTTCTTATCTTTTTTATATAAAAAAATCATGTTTGTGTGATTTAGATATATAGTTAATTGTATAATTTTCTTACCCGTACATTGTTTGTTATACATAGTGGCATGGTTTTGATATCCGTCCCTGTCGGCCCTCGTCCGGTTTATGATTCGGATGTGGTATATTCTCTTTTATGACTATTTGTTGCATTTCGTGTTTATGACAAATTATGCCCATCATGTTGACATAGATATTTTTATCTTGGAGGTATGTGAACCGGAAATTCCAACCGACGCTCTTGTCGAGAGGTTAAATTTAGTTGAAAAAGAAAACGAGTATTTGAAAGAAAAATTGAAAAGAATTGAAGAAGAGAAGATGAAACTGGAGTTGTATGTTGCCGATGTCGTCGATGATCACAAGATCAAGATGGAGAAAATGCGCTTGAAGATTAGAAAGATTAGAAAGTATGCCATTGATAGTGAGGCTTGGTAACATTATGTTGTTGGATCAATTGTTACCTTAGTTGCGATCTTCATCGCATTTGTTGTTGCATTTAAATGCTTTAGCTAGAGAGTTTGTATGTTGTTTTATGAGAGTAAGTGTGTATGAACTTGTATTAATTTGGTCTTTTCGGTGCTGTGTAATGAAGATGAGCCGGCAATGGATGTACGATGACCGATGCTCTCCCCAGTTCGTTAATGGCATCCGTACTTTTCTGCTAGCGGCTGAGGCAAACAAGCGGGCGGATGGTTTTATGTCTTGTCCATGTGCTGGCTGTAAGAATGATCAGAATTACTCTAATTCAAGAACCATTCACGTCCACCTGTTTGAGTCCGGTTTCATGCCCCACTATAATGTTTGGACCAAGCACGGAGAAAGAGGGGTTATGATCGAAGACAATGAAGAAGAAGAGGATGACGACAACTATCCTGGCCATGGGTTCCCTCAATACGATGGTACAACAATGGGTGAAGAAGCTGAGCCAGCAATGCAGGAAGAAGCTGAAGAAGAGGCATCAGATGAGACCGCTGATGATCTTGGTCGGGCCATTGCCGATGAAATGAGAAACTACGCAAGTGAAAAGGAGAGGCTGAAGTTGCAGCGCATGTTAGAGGATCACAAGAAATTATTGTACCCAAATTGCGAAGCTGACAAGAAAAAGCTGGGCACCACACTGGAATTGCTGCAATGGAAGGCAGAGAATGGTGTATCTGACAAGGGATTTGGAAAGTTGCTGATAATATTAAAGAAGATGCTTCCAAAGGACAACGAATTGCCTGACAGTAGGTACAAAGCAAAGAAGGATGTCTGCCCTCTAGGATTAGAGGTGCAGAAGATACATGCATGCCCTAATGACTGCATACCCTAATGATGTCGAGGGCGAGCGCCCCAGGAAGAAGATTCCTGCCAAGGTGATGTGGTATGCTCCTATAATACCATGGTTGAAATGTTTGTTCCAAAACAAAGAGCATGCCAAGTTGATGCGATGGCACAAAGAAGACCATAAGAAAGACGGGAAGTTGAGAGTACCCGCTGATGGGTCGCAGTGGAGAAAAATCAAGAGGAAGTGGAGGGACTTTGCAGATGATGCAAGGAACGTATGGTTTGGTCTAAGCGCAGATGGCATTAATCCTTTTGGGGAGCAGAGCAGCAATCATAGCACCTGGCCTGTGACTCTATGTATGTATAACCTTCCTCCTTGGTTGTGCATGAAGCAGAAGTACATTATGATGCCAGTGCTCATCCAAGGCCCTAAGCAACCCGGCAACGACATTGATGTGTACCTAAGGCCATTAGTTGAAGAACTCTTACAGCTGTGGAATGAAAAAGGTGTACGTGCGTGGGATGAGGACAATCAGGAAGAATTTGACCTACATGCGTTGCTGTTTGTGACCATCAATGATTGGCCTGCTCTCAGTAAATTTTCAGGACAGACAAACAACGGATACCGCGCATGCACGCACTGTTTGGATGATACTGACAGTATATATTTGGATAATTGTAAGAAGAATGTGTACCTGGGACATCGTCGATTTCTTTCGAGCAGGAATCCCATAAGAAAGAAAGGCAAGAATTTCAAAGGTGAGGCAGGTCACCGGACGAAGCCTCGCCACCGTACTGGTGGTGATGTACATGATATGCTCAAGGATTTAAAGGTAATCTTTGGAAAGGGTCCTGGCGGACAATCTGTTCCGAATGACGCTCACGGACGCGCACCCATGTGGAAAAAGAAATCTATATTTTGGGACCTACCCTATTGGAAATACCTAGAGGTCTGCTCTGCAATCGATATGATGCACGTGATGAAGAATCTTTGCGTGACCCTGCTTGGATTCTTGGGTGTGTATGGGAAGACAAAAGATACACCGGAGGCACGGGAGGACCAGCAACGTATGCACGGAAAAGACGGCATACATCAGGGTCATGCCAGCTACGCTCTTACCAAAGAAGAGAAGGAAATCTTCTTTGAATGCCTGCTCAGTATGAAGGTCCTGTCTGGCTTCTCATCGAATATAAAGGGAATAATAAATATGGCAGAGAAAAAGTTCCAGAACCTAATGTCTCATGACTGCCACGTGATTATGATGCAACTGCTTCCGGTTGCATTGAGTGGGCTTCTACCGGAAAACGTTCGATTAGCCATTGTGAAGCTATGTGCATTCCTCAATGCAATCTCTCAGAAGGTAATCGATCCGGAAATCATAGCAAGGTTAGAGAATGATTTGGTGCAATGTCTTGTCAGTTTCGAGTTGGTGTTCCCACCATCCTTCTTCAATATCATGACGCACGTCCTAGTTCACCTATGCGAAGAGATTGCCGTTCTGGGTCCTGTATTTCTACACAATATGTTCCCCTTTGAGAGGTTCATGTGAGTCTTAAAGAAATATGTTCATAACCGTGCTAGGCCAGAAGGAAGCATCTCCAAGGGCCATGAAAATGAGGAGGTCATTGAGTTTTGTGTTGACTTTATTCCTGACCTTAAGCCGATTGGTGTTCCTGAATCGCGGCATAAGGGCAGACTGGGTGGAAATGGCACGCTAGGACCAAAAGCAATAATATGTATGGAGTGCATGGTGGTCAAATTATGACGTGATATACATGACGAATTTCAAGTCCGTCACAGACGACTTACCATGACGGTTTTGCGCACATATGTGACAGTCTGTATCCGTCATGGATTAACACATTTCTTGTAGTGCAGGCATTCTCTCACTCAAGCACACTACACAGTTCTACAAAATTCTGACTTGGTGGCTCCATATATCGAGGAACACAAGAATATTCTATGCTCCAAACACCCGAAGCAGTCTGACGACTGGATTACACGTGAACAAACGGGGACTTTCACCGGTTGGTTGCAGACAGGTGCCATGCATGACAACGCTGTTGAAGATGACCTGTACTTGCTGTCCAAGTTACCATCTTCGAATATAATGACTTTCAAAGGGTACGAGATAAATGGGAATACATTTTACATGATCGCCCAAGATAAAAAGAGCACCAACCAAAATAGTGGTGTCCGCTTTGATGCAGCAACCAAGAGGGGAAAGGACACATATTATGGTTACATAGAGGAGATATGGGAACTTGACTATGGACGTGGTTTGAAGGTCCCTTTGTTTTAGTGCAAATGCGTCAATCTGACACGAGGCATGGTAACGGAAGACCCGCAGTAGGGAATGACAACAGTGGATCTCAACAATCTTGCGTACGCAGACGAACCATTCGTCCTAGCCAATGATGTGGCGCAGGTTTTCTATGTGAAGGACATGTCTACCAAGCCGAGAAAAATAAAAGGTAAGGAAGCGAATACATCATACGATGAGCCAAAGCGCCACATAGTTCTTTCAGGAAAAAGAAACATCATGGGAGTGGATGACAAGACAGACATGTCAGAAGATTATGAAAAGTTTCATGAAATTGCTCCCTTCAAAGTGAATATTGACCCGAGCATCCAGTTAAATGATGAAGATTGTCCATGGTTACGGCGCAAAGGTAAACACGCGAAGAAAAAGTTTTACACCCAAAGATCCCACTTTGGGATGTGACTGGCTTCACTGTCATCACTTTCTTCTCTAGTGATGTATTCGAGACTTATATATCTGGAAAGTCCCACTTTGGACAAACTGGAGGGAATCTCTGTAATAGTTAGGGTGCTTATGTGTTTTGGCATTTGAAACATGTACTTATGTGCTTCGAACAAATGTCATCAATTTTCAACCCTTTCCGACTTCATTTGCTATTTTTCATGCATTTACCGATTGTTTTGAGCTAAATGACCCTGAAATTGAAAAGAACTACAAATGAACTCTGAAAAGGTTGAAAGTTGTCATGGTATCATCATTTCACCCACATAGCATGTGCTAAAAAGTTGAGAGGGTTATGGCAAAAACTGGATGCACTTCGTGTACAAAATGGACAATCTCTTTCGAAGTATCAGGGTTTCGGATGAAAACTCAACTGTTACAAAGGCATTTCATTTTTCAAACTTATTTCAACTCTAGACTTTTTGTGCGTTCAGTATGCACCATTCAAAGCCACATCATCAATTTTCAACCCTTTCTAACTTCATTTGCTATTTTTCATGCATTTACTGATATTTTTTTAGCTAAATGACCCTGAAATTGAAAAGCACAGCAAATGAACTATGAAAAGGTTGAAAGTTGGCATGGTATCATCATTTCACCCACATAGCATGTGCTAAAAAGTTGAGAGGGTTACGGCAAAAACTGGATGCACTTTGTGTACAAAATGGACTATCTCTTTCGAAATATCAGGGTTTCGGACAAAAACTCAACTGTTACAAAGGCATTTAATTTTTTTAAATAACCTAAGAATTATCAAATTGAATATAATGATAAAACACACTAATATTAAACAAAAGAAAAAAGAATCACTGAAAAATCTATTTTAAAGTAAAGTTATTCACAAACTAGTGATTCACACCAAATTCAAATAATTCAAATTTAAACTATCCAAATTTGGAAACTACTGGCACTAACAGAAAGTTTATAATTTTTTTACCTAAAGCAAAAAGATTCACAAAGAAACTCTAAATAAAGAAAAAAATAATTTAGAAACAAAAGAATATAAATAAAGAAGAAAACAAAAAAATGAAAAATAAATAAATTAAAAAAAAGCCCGCCTACTGGGCCACGACGGCCTGCATACGACTAGAAATCCAACTTGTAGTTCGGCCAGGATGCAGGCCAACAAGGCCCAGTAGGCCCACAGGGCAGCACAGGTGAGGTAGGCCCAGAAGGCCTACTTTAGAGATGAGCTCTAAGGAGCAACCGTGGCTGGGTTTATAAACCAGTGCGGCTACCCTTCCCTGGGCGAGGTGGGACTAAACTTCGTGCACCGCGGCTGTGGCAGCACACCACCTTTAGTCGCGGTTGGTGGCTCCAGCCGCGACTAAAGGTGGTCGCTTCCCGCAGCTTGGCCTGGCCAAAAATTCACCTTTAGTCCCGGTTGGTGGCTCCGACCGGGACTAAAGGTGCCTCCTATATATACAACACTTATGAATTTTTCACTCCATTCGTCCTCTTCCGCTCCGCCGCCCGCCTCGACAACGCCGTCAGGGTGCCCGACTGCGCCGTCGCCGCCGCCGCTGCCGGCCTCCACGCGCAGCGCTCGAGCCCGCCAGCGCCGCTCTCCACGCGCGCCCCGTCGACGCCTCCCACACGCCGCGCGCCGTCGTCGTCCTCTCCGATCGAGCCCGCTCGCCGGCGCCTCGCTCTCCTCCGACCCCGCCCCGACGAGCCCGCGCGCCGGCGCCTCGCTCCTCCGATCCCCCGCCCCAACGAGCCCGCGTCGCTCCTCCACGCCGCCCGGCCCCCACCCCGACGACCCGACCCCCTGAGTGAGCTCCGGCGGCGGCCATCTTTTTTTTCATTGTTGTTCATCTTTTTATTTTGTGTTATATAGATGAGTAGGAATTAGATGTATGTGTAGATGAATGTTAGATGTATATATATATGTATGTATATGAATAATGTTATGTACTCTATATGTTACATGAGTATAGGAATTTTTTATGTTAGATGTATAATAATGTATATGTATGTATACATAGGAATGTTAGATGTTTTAGATGATTATTTTTATACAATGTATATGTATATATGTATATGTGTAGATGAACGGTGAAATTTACATAGATTTTCTGTTTTTTATAATTATAGGAAAAAGTGCATAGGAAAAAGTTGCATGAAAGAAGTTAGAGTTGACCATAATAGATGTTAGATGGACTATAAGTGGGAAAAGTTTTGGAATTTTTTGAGAAATGAATATTATTAGGGTAGTTATAACCTAGGAATGGGACATTATAATTAAAAAGAGGATATTTTGCTCAAAATTTCCTAATAAAATGACAAAGTTTGAATTTTGACATATGCAACATTTGATCATATGTCAAAGTTTGATCTAGAGTGAAATATGATCAAATATGCAACATTTGATCATATGTCAAAGTTCGATCTAGAGTGAAATATGATCAAATATGCAACATTTGATCATATGTCAAAGTTTGAATTTAGACATAGATGCAAGTATGACATAGATGTACATTTGAGAGGAAGTTTGAATTTTGACATCCAATGTAACTAGAATTTTGACATTTGATCCAATATATAGCAATTAGTATTTGCAAAAGTTGCATATTTTAATGTTGTATTTGCAAAAGTTTGTTATGTATTTGCAATTAATTAGTATATGTATGTATAGTACAATAGATTCTCTTAGTCCTTTAATAAGGGATTTATCAAGAATGCCCCCATTATGGATGTGCACAAGTTGATCCATTTTTTTTTCTTATCTCATCTATATATATATTCTTCTATATGTCACGTTGCCTGTCAAAGTATTGAAGAAATCCATGGCTTCATCATTAGCCGGAAGTAACAGGTGTATGATGGCACGAATCTCTCCAAAGTTGTTTTGGAACGGTGTCCCTGATAGGATAATTCGCTTTTTGGTACGAATTTCACCAAACGCCTTCCAAATAGCGATATTCGGAAGGCTCTTGCTGAACTTCGTACCAAAAAGCTAATTAACCTATCCGGGACTTTGTTCGAAAACAATTTGGAGAGCTTCGTACCATCATGCGCCTGTTACTTCCGGCTAATGATGAAGCCATGGTTTTCTTGAATCCTTTGACACTAGACAACGTGAAATATAGAAGGGTAGATGAGATTAGGAAAAATATGGACCATTTTCTGCACATCCAGAATGGCGCCATTTTGTTAAATCTCTTAAATGTTAAGAGAATCTGTTATGATTCTGAATCCTGTTCCTAGCCAGGGACTAAAGGTTTTCCTCGTATATTAAGAAATCACAATCCAAACATTTAAAAAATGTTACATTTGCATAGAATTTGTTCACGATGTCAACAATGCTCGGCCCGCATCCTCGTCGTCGACCCGTTCGCGATGACATCCTGCTTCAGAGGCACCGCTGGGACTGGGCTCCGCCGGGCTGGCACTGGGAGGTGCTACCTTCAGGGGCGCGCATCTTGGTGAGGAACCCGGGTCCCGTCGTCGACTCGGAGCTTGTTTGGTGGCGGGCGCGTGGGCCACGTTCGGTGCGGAGGGTGGCGTTCCCCGTGGAGGTGGTACGTCACTGTGTCAGGGAGGAGGACGAGCACATCCGTCGCTACATGGTTGTGTTGGATGTCAGGTTCTCCAATACCTGGCAGGTTCTTCAGGGATCTCACCTGAGCTATGATCCTGTGATGGTTCCTTCTCTTTGGGTGTCCACCGCGAGTGAACTAGATTATTCGATGGTATTCAATCTGTATTAGCTAGTGATGTATTCGAGATAATATTTGAGACGATGTATTCGAGATTATATTATTCTATAATATTCGAGACGATGTATTCGAGATTATATTCGATGATGCATATTAATTATCTGGATTATTCGAGATGCATATTATCTACTATGATTCAGTTTTCCTTATTGATTGCATGCATGCATTCTAATTTGAATACTAAATTGTTTTATCTTTCTTCTGGATTAGTTAAATAAAATCTATGGACAATACCGGCAGAGAAGGAGAAGATGCCCTGTTCGACATCATACGCTCCCCGAGCCTAGATGGGAATGAAGAAGATGACGGCTCGCAATATCTGAACCCTACCGGTCAGGGTATGATGTTTGATGAAAACGAACAAATAGATGAAGTCCAGACCTTCGATGACGAAGGAAATGTTGTTCTTGAAATAACAAAGACCGGCGAGGTATATTTATATAACAGGCATCTGGTGATCATCACAAGTTTTAATTGATTTGTATATATATTAACGAATCGATCTTCCTTCTTTTAGCCCTCCGGATCAAGCAAATCTTTTACAAGAAGCAGGACAGTTCGAGGCCCGGCCAAAAAGTTGAAGGATGGCGTAAAGTACAACATCGATGCCATCAAACCTAATGGCGAACCGCGCGAACCTAAGAAGAATGCGAACAAGTTCATTTGTCAATGCGGAGTTATTGTCAGGGACCAAATACCGATCTCCATTCAAGAATGGAAAAAGCCAGCAAAGGAACTTCCAGATATTACTTTTTTCGACCAAAGAGCAAAAGATCGGCTTTGGGAATCTCTCATGTCACATTTCACCCTACCAGATCAATTCACAGATGCAGATGTGGAGAAAGTCAAGAACGCTACTATTAGGAAGATGGTGATAGCATTCAATAACCACAAGAAAAGAATATGAGCCGCGTATGTCAATGCATGAAAGAAGACTCCAGAAATCAAGGGAACACTGGAGAAGGCAAGAGCTCACTGGGACGCTTTCGTGAAATTCAAGGAATCGGAAGTAGCTCATGAACGGTCGAGAATAAACAAGATTAATGCCGCGAAAAAGGAGTGGCACCATATGCTGGGGCCAGGTGGCTACGAGGTGGCCCGGCCTAAGTGGGATCTCGCTGAGCAAGAGATGATGGATGCAGGGGTCACTCCAGTTACATTGAGCTGGCCCCCCAGGTCCAGGACTTGGTTCTATGCGCATGGGGGGACGTTGGACCCAAAGACAGGCGAGGTCTTGGAGCGGGCATGTTTTAAAGGAGCCGATGTGCGTTTACTTGTTGCAATAGAAGAGGCTCGAACGGGGGTGTTCAAGCCCAACAGAGAGAACGACGAGCTTACGCACGCCCTGAGGAATCCTGAACACCCGGGAAGAACACGAGGCAAAGGCGTTGTTCCGTGGTTTGAGGGGTTTGCATACTGGAACGCCGACTATAGAAGCCGTGCAAGAAAGAAGCAGCATGAGGAGCAGAAGAAGAAGCTGGAGGAGGAGGAGAGGAAGCAAGAAGCAGACCGCCTTCGCATCGTAGGATCAAAGCACGCGGAGTTGGCACTCGCTTTCCAGTGGCAGCAGCAGCAGATCGACTCACTTAGCCAGGAAAGGGGATCTCAGCAGCGGCAGCAGCTAGCAGATCCAGCATTGGATAGCACTATCCCATCCATGCCGAGAAGCAGCGTGGGTTCCGCCCCGGGCGATGATGCACTGCTGGATAGATACCCTGTGGATGATATCATAGATACGACAACTTGTGAGCTACACTTTAAAATGAAGAACATATCCATGAAGGTGGCGGACGGCGTTGCTTATACAAATCCCCCTAAAGCAACCTTCCATTGCAATCCGATTCCAGCTGGCTATACTCGTGTCGGGGTTGATGAAGTGGTGGCACAATATTCGGGGCTAGAGCTTGACATTCCTGGAGGTGACGACGAGCGCACACTGGGAGAGGCCGTACATCGTATCATTCTATGGAGAAAGGATTGCAGCGTCTTTCCAAGGCCACCGACACCGTGTCAGCCGGCTCCTCCTCCAAGTCCGCCACCGCCTTAGTAGACTCCCGCTCCTCCAAGTTCGCCATCGTGTCAGCAGACTCCTCCTCCTCCAAGTCCGCCATCGCGTCAGCCCACTCCTCCTCCTCCAAGTCCGGCACCGTGTCAGCCAACTTCTCCTCCTCCAAGTCTGGCACCACGTCAGCCGACTCCTCCTCTAAGTTAGGCACCGCGCCAGCCATCTCCATCGCCTTAGCGGGCTCCGCCGACTAAGCAACAGCGGAAGAGAGGCGCCGCAGCTACGGCGGCTAGCGGTACAACAGGAGGCAAGAAATACAGATTTGGTCCAAGCCTCAAGCCTCTTCCGAGGTTGCCTTACCACCTGACTGACGAGGAAAACGAGATCGAAGTGCAAGCCCAAGTGAAGGCCCATTTTGGACCAAAACCGCCCACGCCGCCAGAGGAGAAAGTACCTGAGCATGTCATTGACCACTTTATTCGTATGGCTCAACCACCAGCTCCCAAGCATATTGACTCAGACTATGAGCGCCAAATCAAGAAGTCATATCAAGCACAAAAAAAGGAGTCAAGCTCGAGCTCGAGCCAAGCAGCTGCCAAAAAAAGCGGGAAAACTGTTCCCCAGCTAGGAGAACAGGCGGTGCAAACGATCCCCCCGCTCATTGTACCAACACATGTGAGGACCGGCGCCGATCAGCTAGTAATAACCGATGATCATAGAAGGATGGCTGAAGAGGCCAGTGTCACTGTAGAACAACTCCTAGAGATCGAGCCATGGAAACATTTAAAGAGGAGGAACTAAAATGGAAATATGTCTGCGGCGAACCTCTGGTCAAGCCTGAGGAGATCAAGCGTCTATCAACGAGAATGTATGAATTGCATCAATGGTACATGAGAGAAGACAAGACTACCGATAAAGAGTCCCTCATGGTGCAAGTCAAAGAAGAGCATTACTTCCATGAGAAAGCTCTGTGGGTTGAGTTTCAAGAACTGTTTCAGTTATTCAATCAAGACACACTCAACAAATCTATCGTTAGTTGCTATTGTCTGTAAGTGATTTCTTTCTGTAAGTTAAGTCTCTAGCTAGCTGTAGTGCTCGTTCATTAACTTTAATTATCCTCACTATATTCTTTTCTGTGGTATTATGCAGAATGAAGATTTGAAATGAAAAAAGCTGGACGCTATGGCATTGGGTTCATTGACCCATATACCATTAATGAAGAGACATGGTCACATGAATACGATCGACCATACACAGAGAAAACCTTTCTAGAGTTCTTGGTGCAACTAAATACCCAACCAAAAATACTACTTCCTTACAACTTCGGGTGAGTGACACTGTCTTGTACTACAAATTTTGTTTTTGCTTACTAGATGTTAATAAGTGTAGTTGATGAGTTATGCACATGCCCGCTTAATTATACAAACGTGTGCGCATGCAGTTTCCACTGGATCTTGTTAATCATTGAAGTTGACAAGGGAAAAGTTCAAGTACTGGACTCACTACTTAAAGATGCTAATGAATACTCTATCATGAGGGGGATGGTCGACATGTAATTTCAATCATTATCGCACTATGTCGGCCTCTTTAGTTCGTTTCCTGATATCAACTAATTAATAACTCCTTTATTCATTTTCTTTGCCGGCGGGCAGGGCTTGGGAAAAGTTCATCAAAAAGGTTAAAGGCCAATGGAAACAACAGCTGAAATGAGTGTGACCCAAGGTAATTAATTAAGTAGTACTAGCTAGCTAACATCTCTTTAATTCTAGTTTCAATACCATTATCATGCTTGATTAATTATTATCTGATTGAATTCTATTATCGTAAAGGCCCTGAAGCAGGCGCTGGGGACTAATTTATGTGCATACTACATTTGCGAGAACATTCGCATGATGGCATCCGAAAGGAGCAAAGATGATAAAAACCAATGGGTACATTTGCCAGAACACTATTCACAATTTTTACATCATTATCTAATATATACACACATAGCTAATACATGCATATTGATCTCCTTCTTTAAAGATGATGGACATGCGGGATAAGCTCCTACCAGAGAATCGCGTACGAGCGATTCAAGAGGAAATAACGAGATTTTTGCTCGACCAGGTCATAGATCCCAAAGGAGAATACCATTACACCGTAGCTAGCTAGATCGACCTAATACCTCCATGTAATGATCTGCAAATTGTAGGAAAAATTGTATATACCAAATTGTATATATATATATATATGTATGTGAATGGTCGTGCGAGAAATTCGATGATTTATATATGATCGGTTCTACGAGAAATTCTATTTATATATATGCATAACGTGTACAATATGTAGTAGCGTAAAATATGTTTAAAATGAAAAAGAATTAAATGCAAAACACAAAACTAAAATGAAAAATAAATCATAAACCCATAAACCCCTAAACCTTATAGTCCCGGTTGGTGTTACCAACCGGGACTAAAGGTCTCCCAGCCCCCGGCGCTGTCTCGTGCCACGTGGTGGGCATTTGGTCCCGGTTCATGTTGAACCGGGACTAAAGGGGGGGACCTTTAGTCCCCACCCTGTAGTGCCGGTTGCAGAACCGGGACAAAAGGACCTTACGAACCGGGACAATAGCCTGATTCTGCACTAGTGAACGGAGTCCAAACGGAATAAAACTTGGGGATGCTTGATACGTCTCCAACATATATATAATTTTTCTTGGACCAGAAGACATCCACTGAGCTTGGAGGAGAAGTCAGAAGAGTCTCAAGGCGACGACAAGCCACTAGGGGTGCCCTAGGGGGGCACCCCCTGGCTTGTCGGCCCCCCGGGAGTCTTCCAACCCTAATCTTCGCTCTATATATTCACAAATATTCCTAAACGACCAGAAACGTCCACAAAAATACTTTTCCGCCGCCATAACCTTCTGTACCCATGAGATCGCATCTTGGGGCCTTTTCCGGCAGCCTGCCGGAGGGGGATTCGATCACGCAGGGCATCTACATCAACTCTATTGCCCTTCCGATGAAGCGTGAGTAGTCTACCACAGACCTACGGGTCCATAGCTAGTAGCTAGATGGCTTCATCTCTCTCTTTGATCTTCAATACAATGTTCTCCTCGATGTTCTTGGAGTTCGATACATTGTAATATTCTTTTGTGATGTGTTTGTCGAGATCCGATGAATTGTCGATTTATGATCATATTATCTATGAATATTATTTGAATCTCCTCTGAATTCTTATATGCATGATTTGATATCTTTGTATTTCTCTTCGAATTATCGGTTTGGTCTGGCCAACTAGATTGGTTCTTCTTGCAATGGGAGAGGTGCTTAGTTTTGGTTTCAATCTTGCGGTATCCTCACCCAGTGAAAAAGTAGGGGTAGCGAGGCACGTATTGTATTGTTGCCATCAAAGGTAAAAAGATGGGGTTTTCATCATATTGCTTGAGTTTATCCCTCTACATCATGTCATCTTACTTAAGGCGTTACTCCGTTCTTATGAATTTAATACCCTAGATGCATGCTGGATAGCGGTCTATGTGTGGAGTAATAGTAGTAGATGCAGAATCGTTTCGCTCTACTTGACATGGACGTGATGCCTAAATTCATAATCATTGGCTTTGATATTGTCATAAGTTTGCGCTTTTCTATCAATTGCTCAACAGTAATTTGTTCACCCACCGTATGTTTTCTTTCAAGAGAGAAGCCTCTAGTGAAACCTATGGCCCCCGAGTCTATTTTCCATCATATATTTTCAGATCTATAAACCAAAAAACCCAAAAATACCTTGCTGCAATTTATTTGTTTTTACTTTGTTTTACATTTTAGTAATCTTTTATATCTGTCTCTATCAGATCTCATCCTTGCAATTGACCGTGAAGGGATTGACAACCCCTTTATCGCGTTGGGTGCAAGTGTTTGATTGTTTGTGCAGGTGCATAGATTGGAGACATGCGTGTACCTCTTATTGGATTTATACCTTGGTTCTCAAACTGAGGGAAATACTTGTCTCTACATTGCTACATCATCCTTTCCTCTTCAAGGGAAAAACCAACGCAAGCTCAAGAAGTAGCAGAGGGCGGTCTTGATTCTAGACATCGTTAGCAACGCAGAAGGACTGGATTGGTGGAGTGGGGCGGTTGCCTTCTGGGTGGTGAGGAGCCAGCCCCCGGCCATGCCCCCTTATAATAGGAGGCGCGGGCAGAGGGCTCACCCGCACAAACCTCTTCCTTCTTCTTCTTGCATGTCTCTCTTCCACTATGGTGAGGGGAAGAGGGCGTGGTCTTGCTCCAGCGGTGGAGATGAGAGTCTCTTCACGACAGTGCCTTTTTGCCCCAGCTGAAGATGCAGGGGTAGAATCTGGCACATGAAGTGGTGTCGCAGGACGTGGGCGCGGCGATCATGGCGCTCGGGGCCGAGGAGGACGTGGTGGCGCTCTAGTCGCTCCTCCCCTGGTCACCTTGTGTCCGATGGAGGGCCACGTCGGGGACCAGCTGTTGGAGTTCATCGTCAAGCTGTGCGGGCCCCTGCGCAGCCACCTTCGGCTCCCTTCCCCTTTCACAAGGGTGATGGAGGTAGAACAGCCGCCAGGGTTGAAGCTGCACATGAGGGGTTGGTGTAATTGTAACATGCGGGCGGACGTGGTGTTCCCCGCACCTCATGTCATGCTCCTCCAGCGTGGCTTGAAAACCTGTCCACGTGCCCATAGCTTGGTGGCAGGGCACGTTCTCCATTTCAAATTAATGGAGGTAGACCTGCTCTCCATCAAGGTCTTCGGGCGTTCGGGTGCCCTCTTAGGGTGCTACGCGGAGAGCTCGACCGACGATGAAAGCTCCTCCTCGAGCGACAGCGACAAAAAGGACAGGGACGGCGATCACGACGACACTGAGCGGGAGGACGGCGGCTCGGGCTCCACCTGAGCGCCGGCCGCACCGTCACCGTCAGCAAGGCACCGGCAGCACCATCATCTGCACCTGGTCTTCTCCCCGGCAGAGCGATTTGCCGGCGTGTTGGGTGTGGATGTCTCCGCCTCCTCCAGCTGGACTCCGGTAGACTTCCCCATGGACTCTAGCTTCTTCTTCCCTTCCGGTGTCCCTCCTGCCGTGTTCTGCTGGTCCTGGCGAAGATGACCAGGGCATCGCCTAGCCGCTCTGTCCATCCATCGTCTTTGCCCTCGCCCCTCCAGATCTTTTCAGGCTGCGTCCCACGGCCCCTGACAGGGTCAGGCTAGGCTTCTGCCCAGTCGCTCCTTTTGCCCTCTTCACCTCCCACTGTAGTTCCTAGGAGGAGAGGGACAAGAAAGGCATTATGGGGCACATATCCTAATTCAGTTTAAAACATGTAGGCATCTGCCAAACTTTAGTTTAAATTATGTACCCTCCCACCCATGTTTGTACTCTGTATGATCTGTACCTATTTATTCGTGTATTAATGAAAAACAAATCCTTATCGGGTGCTTGTGCATGTATTATGGCCATGCTGAGGAATGAATCCTCTATACTCTTAAGTAAACAAGGTTTTTCGGCAAGACATCCTGCCGGCCCCTTCCGTTGCTGCCGCAGGGCTCAGCCTGGTGAGAAAGGAGTGCAGAAGAGCACCGGCCCCTCGTCAATCCTTTCTCCAAATGCTACTGCGACCAGCCTTATTGAAGTAATCTTCGAATCCGAGGATGGTAGCACAAATGTTTAAAGGTGACAAGGTTTTTCTACGCACAAGTTTTTCACACGGAGGTACACTATGGATGGCTAGGGGAACTTATCTGATTTATGTTGCTGGGGGTCAATATGCAAGCCTGCTCTCACTTTTCCTCCTTGGGATTTTATCCACGGCAGGGGCCCTATAGTTAGCGCAGGGGAAAAACAGCAACATATGACCCTTCCTAAATGATCATGGCAGAGTTATGCTAAAATAAACATGCATGCAAGTTTTAGGTGCAAAAGCTTTGTTTTATTATCTCTGCATAGGGTCTGCGCCTGGCTTTGTACAAAGGGTTACATGCACATCAGCAAGGCTTGTACAAAAGGTGGCTGCCGGGGCTGAGCCCGGTAGCCGCGCCTTACGGGTAGAACTTGCGAAGATGCTCAATATTCCATGAGTTTTGCACGTTAATGCCATCTTCTGTCTCTAGATGGACTGCGCTAGGTCTGGTGACTCGTACTACCAGGTAAGGGCCTTCCCACTTCGGTGTCAACTTGTTGGAACCCTTGGCAGACTGAACATTCCTTAGGACAAGGTGTCCTTCCTCAAGGCTCCTGGCATGAATACTGCGGCTATGATAGCAGCGGAAGGCTTGCTGGTAGCGTGTAGCACGCACAGCGGCTCGGAGACGATCTTCCTCGAGGATCATGTCATCGTCATGCCGAAGCTGCTCTTGCTCTACTTCATCATAGGCAAGTGCTTGAGGTGACCCGTATATGAGTTCTGTGGGGAGCACTTCTTCCGCCCGATACACTAGGGAGAAGGGAGTCTGGCCGGTGGCTCGATTTGGTGTCGTACGGAGGGACCAAAGAACCGCTGGCAGCTCGTCAATCCAATGTCTGCCGCATTTCTTCAACTTATCAAATGTTCTTGTCTTGAGCCCACGCATCACTTCAGCATTCATCCTTTCAGCTTGTCCATTGCTCCGGGGATGAGCAACAGAGGCAAAAAAGACCTTGCTCCCAAGGTTTTGGATGTACTGCATGTAGGCGCGGCTCGTGAATTGGGTACCGTTATTACTGATCACTCTGGCGGGTACTCCAAAACGGCATACCAATCCTTTCAAGAACTAGATGACTGACTGTGCGGTTACCTTCCTCACTGGCTCCACTTCTGGCCACTTTGTAAACTTGTTGATTGCAATGTACAAGAATTCAAAGCCCCCGGTAGCACGGGGGAAGGGGCCCAAGATGTCGAGCCCCCGAACCAAAAATGGCCAGGATAAAGGGATCGTCTGGAGAGCTTGAGATGGTTGATGGATGTTCTTGGAGTGGAACTGGCAGGCTTCACAATTCGTGACTAGCTCAGTTGCATCTTGGAGGGCTGTGGGCCAGTAAAAACCCTGTCGGAAAACTTTTCCAACCAGGGCTCTTGATCCAATGTGGGAGCCGCACATGCCCTTGTGTATCTCTGCTAGCAGCTTCCGCCCATTTTCCCGGCAAATGCACTTCAATTTCACACCATTTGGCATTTTTCTGTACAGTGTGTCATCGACAAACTGGTACATATTTGACCTTCGGGCTACTCTTTCAGCTTCTTCTTGCTCTTCGGGAAGTTCTCCTGTTTGAAGGTAGTGGACTATGCGCTGTACCCAAGTTGGAGCCTGAGGCTCGATAACAAGGACTAATGGCACCTCCTCATTCATGGGAGCGCTCACCTCAATCGCAAGAACTTGTGGTTCCGCAGGAGGGTGCTGCTCACCAACCGAAGTAGAGTTGTTCCCTGCAGCCTCTCCACCAGCGGCCTCGAGAAGCCCTGTCGGGAGATACTTGCCAGAGTACAACTTCCTCCTTTTCTGGCCATCATTGAAGGGGCCACTGATGGTTGAGTTAGGTGAAGGACAAAAGTTCTTTGTTCCATAGGGAGCTTTTGTGCAGCGCACTTTGATAAATGACCAGCAATGCTGTTCTCTGCACATGGCACGTGCTCTGTTTGTAATCCACCAAAGTGCTTATCCAACTTTCTCACTTCCTCTACATATGCCTCCATCAATGGACTCTGGTAATCCTTATTGACTTGTCTTACCACGAGCTGCGAGTCTCCGCGGATGATCAATTTCTTGACTCCCAACTCTACCGCGATTCTGAGTTCGGCAAGGAGTCCCTTATACTTAGCAGTGTTGTTGGTGGCCTTTTCCCGGGGAAAGTGCATTTGAGCCACATACTTGAGATGCTCCAGCGCCCTGCAACAAGAAAGCACCATCAAAATACATGATCCACTCCTGAGGCGCTTCCTTGCTGGGGATAACTGTCTCTGGTATTTCTTCATCTGGAGTGGGCGTCCATTCTGCAATGAACTCCGCCAACGCTCTGCTCTGAATGGTTGAGGTGCTTTCGTACTTCAGGCCAAAGCTAGACAGCTCTAGTGCCCATTCAACTATCCTTCCAATAGCTTCGGGGTTCCTCAGTATGCGCTGCAGTGGGAAATGGGTAACAACTGCGATCTCGTGGGCTTGGAAGTAGTGGCGCAATTTCCTCGAGGCCATGATGAGGCTGAAGATCAGCTTTTGCACTCTAGAGTACCTCAACCTAGCCCCCTGTAATAGGGAGCTGACATAGTACACATGCCGTTGCACCACTCTCTTCTTTGCCATGGTTTTGGAATTGCCTTCACTAACTTGCTCTGCTTTTCCTTGATCAGTGTCCAATTCTGCTGGGACTGGTACAGTTTCATCTCCGGAGGGGGCAGTTGCTGCAGCTGCTTCCTCATCCACTTCTCGCTGTGCCACCAGCGCTGCACTAACCACTTGGTTCGTTGCCGCTAAGTATAGCAGCAACGGCTCTTGCAGTTTAGGAGCGACTAAGGTGGGAGCAGAGGAAAGGTAGGCTTTCAGGTCCTGCAGCACTGCTTCTGCCTCCAGGGTCCACTTCATTGGACCTGCCCTCTTCAAAATTTTGAAGAAAGGCAAGGCACGCTCGGGAGACTTGGAAATGAACCTACTCAGCGCGGCAACGCATCCAGTTAAACGCCTCACGTCCTTGACAGTTTTGGGTGCTTGTATCTACTCGATTGCTCTGATCTTGTCGGGGTTGGCTTCTATCCCTTGATGAGACACAAAGAAACCAAGTAGCTTGCCGTAGGGAACACCAAACATGCACTTCTCAGGGTTGAACTTCAAATTAATCTTGCACAAGTTTGCAAAGGTCTCTTCCAAATCTTGAATGAGTGTTGCTCTGTCCTTGGTTTTGACCACTATATCATCCATATAAGCTTCTACGTTTCTGTGGTTCGAAACCAATCTGTACTACTCTTGCAAAAGTGGATCCAGCGCTCTTTAACCCGAAAGCCATGGAAACAAAGCAGTACGTGCCACATGGAGTTATGAATGTGGTTTTCTCTTCATCTTCCTTGGACATGAATATCTGATGGTACCCAGAGTACGCATCCAAAAAGGAAAGAAGATCACACCCAGAAGTGGAGTCTACAATCTGATCAATGCACGACAGGGGAAAGGGTCCTTTCGGCATGCCTTGTTCAAGTCTGTGAAGTCAATGCAGAGCCTCCATTTCCCATTTTGCCTTGCGCACTATCATTGGGTTCGCTAGACATGTTGGATGCAGCACTCCTCTGACCAAACTAGCTGCTTCAAGTTTCTTGATTTCCTCGGCCATGAACTGCTGCCGTTCTAAGGCTTCCTTTCTGATCTTCTACTTGACAGGACGGGTGTGAGGATAGACAGCAAGGTGGTGCTCGATTACCTCCCTGGGAACGCCGGGGATGTCAGATGGTTGCCAAGCAAACACATCGACATTTGCCCGCAGGAAGGCAACGAGTGCACTTTCCTATTTGTCATCAAGGGTGATGCTGATGGTGAACGTACCGTCAGCACCATCCTACCTTGCCGGGACCTTCTTCATAGTTGGTGAAGCAACCATAGATCTCCTACTAGTGGAACTCTCCGGCAGGTCATCAACAGATGCAGCGCACTCAGGAGAGGCGAGCTTCCCGGATTCCTTGCCGGCATCTCTGCTAGCCTTCTTTCCCTTCTTTGTTTCCTTGGCGGGAGCTGTGGCTTCTGCAGACTCAGCTGCTACCGTGTCCCGATACATCTTGTGCACACATATGATTGCATCTTTCTTGTCTGATGGGATGGAGATGACGCCCGTTGGCCCTGGCATCCTCAAAGTATTGTAGGCATAGTGGGATGCCACCATGAACTTCGCCAGAGCCGGACAACCAAGGATCCCATTGCATGGCAAGGGAAGTTCAACAACGTCAAACACAAACCTCTCGGTTCGGTAGTTCAGCTCCCCACCAAACATTACCGGCAGCGTAATCTTTCCCTTAGGACGGCTCCTACCGGGGGTGATTCCTTGGAACGTGCAAGTAACCTTGAGCTCTTCATCAGGGATCTGTAGCTTGCTGATCACTTTGGGGGATATCAGATTTAGCCCAGCCCTGCCGTCAACTAGCATCTTTGTGACTTTAAGGTTGCGGATTGTTGGTGAAACCAACAACGGCAAAAACCCTACCGCAGTAGTGCGGTCAGGGTGATCCTCTTCATCAAAGATGATAGGCGTGCAGGACAACTTGAGCGGCTTTCGGGAGTCTTCAGTTGGCTCTACGGCATTTACCTCAGGCGCCCACTGTTGGCGTCCAGGGACCGGGGGTGCCCAGACTTGCCTGCCTGCGGCCCATGGCGTGGCTCCATCAATGGCCTGGTACGGCCCAACTTCAGCAACAACAACTCAAGACCCTCGCGAGGCAGATGACACCAAGACCTCCACGAAGGGCGGCCTCCCCAGGCTGGCTCCCGAGGAGTGGAGATATCAATGCAAGCTGCACCTCGCAAGGTTCACCTGACATGAGCCATGACGACCAGGACCAGGCGGGCGCCAGCGGGCGCAGTGTACCAGTTTCCCCTTTGGTGCAAAGGAGGCAAGCGCAGGCGCGGAGTCCCGAGGAATCAAGCAAAGGTTTCCATATCGGTGCAACAAGACCAGGACCGCCAAGACGGCAGGATGGAGGTCACCGCGGAGCCCACTGCAGCGTCACCACCAGAGGCTTTTGCAGGCGAAGACTGCTTTTGTCAGGATAACTTGTACTAGTTTTCTCCCTTCGAATTTGGCCGTTGTGGGATCCCTTCCCACCTACATTTGGGAAGAGGACCAAGGCCACTATAAATAGGACTTAGCCACCACCATAGAAAGGGTGACAGATCATTCAGATCACCACCACCTCTCTAGCTCATCGAGCACAAGAACACCTCACCTCCTGAGGTCATTCCTCCTCTGTACTAGTTCATCCTCAGCCCTCCGAGGCAATCCACCACAAAGCTGGAGTAGGGTATTACACCGCAAGGTGTCCCAAACCAGGATAAACTACTGTGTCTCTTGTCCCTTGGGTTCGTCGAGCTAGGCTGTGGAATCATTGAGGAGGCAGACTGGGGAGGGAGAGTTCTTCGCACGCACCCCAGAGTTCGAACCTCTCAAGGGTCTGCGGAACCCCGAATCCGACATCTGGCGCGCCAGGTAGGGGTGCGTCGGAGCCTTTCTCCCGTCGGTCGACCCGCCGCTGCTCTACCGCTTCCATGGCTGACGCCCGTCGAGCCCGTGCTGAGCGTCGGGCCGCCCTCGCCGCTCGTGTCGCCCAGACGGCGCCCGTCGGCGGGCCTCCCAGCCGTTCTCCATCGCCTGCTGCTAACACCGCCAACGGCCCGGCGGGGCATGAGCAGCAAGCTTTGTCGCTGCACCCCTCTGTGCGGCGTGATGGGCGCACGGCCACTCCGTCGCTGACTCCGGCTGGTTCATCGTCTCACGGTCGTCACGGGCCGGTGGACGCGCAAGCTGCGTTGCTCATGGTGCGCGAGCTCTAGGGCTACCGCCCCATCGATGACTTCTACGAGGACTAGCTCGAGCGCATTGCTGAGCTTGTCAGCGCCGCAGGGGGCTCGCCTGCGCCGTCTCTCTCGCTGCCTTGCCCGCCACCTGCCGCGGGCGACGTAGCCCACGGAGCGCCTCCACCACCTCCCCGTCAAGACATCGCCCTCGCACCAAGGCGTGCGGCCCCACGGCGTGACCCGCCGCGCGTGGCGCCTGCGCGTGAAGAAGCAAGCTGCCAGGAGGTCCAGCGGCCACAAGAAGATGCTCCTGCACTCCCAGCACCACCGCAGGACCAGCGCCCTCGGATGGCGCGCTCCCCTCTCTCGCATAGGAAGGCGCGCCCGGCGCCCCTCTCAGGCTGGGCTCGAGGGCTCTCATCTGGAGGGCCACTGAACTAGCCAATGTCACGAGGGAGGCGCTTGGGCACCACGTGGAGGCGTGCTTCAGCGCGCGCTTCCTCCACAAGGGCATAAGGCACGAGGTGCCTGGTGCTCAGGAGTTCGTCATCAAGGCAACCGAGGAGCTTCAAGAGGCAAGAGCCATGCGCGGCGACTGCCGCCCGCCACCTGGCTCGGCTCCTTGTCCTGGCGAGGATAGTGAGCTGCGCATCTGCATCAACTACCTCGGGCTCAACAGGGCTGCGTCTCAGGAGCGCTTCTAGCCATCGCGTGTTGGTTAGTGCGAGGGCCCCCCTCACAGCTACGTTCGCATGCCATACGACCTGCCGAACGCGGCTGTCACCTTCCAGCGCCACCTGTGGCCCGTCCTGGTGGCTCAGGAGACCAGGCACCAGGCGGTCCTGGTGGAGATGGCGACGGTTCTCCGCGAGCCCCCTGAGCCTCCAGATCCTCCCGAGGTTCAGGACCCAGGCGACTCGTGAGGAGCAACTTCTTCAGCACACATCTTCAGCTACTCCAACATCTCTTCAACAACAATACCAGGTGACATTTTCCAGTTTATTCAGTTGGGGGCGCCCCTTGGGCAGCATTATCCCCAGATCGCATGGGCCTGTCTCTGTGACATGTACCCTTTTGCATCTTGATTCACTCCATTGGGGGCGCCCCTCGGGCTGCATCATCCCCAAGCCGCGTGGGTCCGTCCCTGTGGCATGTATCACTCTGCATCTATCAGAACTAGCCTTATCCTTGCCATCGATCACTTTATGATTATCATCTGCCTATCCGGTACTTCGTTGTCATGAACGTCGTACGCCCTTGCAATCCCACCCACGACCGCCTCATGATTAAGGGCTGGCACGGCGTCTGTGCTCGGGTCCGTCCCTGCAGCATCGCTAAACCCAAGAGACTGAGCTCTGGCTCACGGGCCAGCTCCCATGTACGTCACCTCCCATGGTCCTTGGTGCATTGTCCTCGTACGAGCTAATCGCGGGCGGATGAGTGAGGGCGCACGACACGGTGCCTCGTCACCACGGGAGCCGCGCGCCGACTGTCTTTCTTCAGGACATCCGCATGAGAAGACTGGGCACGGCATCTGTGCTCGGGTCCGTCCTTGCAATGTCGATAGACCCAATGGCTGAGCTCTGTCTGGTGGGCCGGCCCCGTTCACGTCACCTCCTGGGGCCGTTGGTGCTTGGCCTTCTCATGTGGTAACCTCAAGAGATTCACTCGGCGCAGGTTGCCTAACCATCTCGCAGGATCATTACAAGTGCTCTCAAGCAAGACCAGATGCAACCCGCCTTGAGGTAGGACCCCGTGAGTCCCGCGCAGGCTCACGGGTGCCCAGACACACCTCCTCTAGCCCTGCCGTGCAAGCCACGTGTCAGGGCGGGGCTGTACACACCCCGGGGGCTCTCCTCAGAGGGTGCCCCCTCCCACGTGCCAGTGGAAGCACCATGCTCCGCGCTGGCAGTCAACACGGTCGAGGAGAGGCTATGCCCATGCAAGAACGCTAGCGCCATGCTCCGCGCTGGTGATAAACAACTGAGGGTGGCCTCACGGCTGCAGTAACCTCAGGGAGCCACCAGGCTCGGTGCTCAGACTCACCGCGCTGCTTTCCCCCGGGAGCGTAGCGCAAGGGGGCTGCGCACGGGGGCTATGCTTAGGTCACGCCTGGCGTACGCCACCTCGCCAGGTCCCTCGGACCTGGTCTTCGCGCAACCCTCCCGAGCGAGAACCCGACAAGGACAGGTACGAGGTCTGTTCGTACGTCAAGGGGGACCCTTGGGCATCATGACCCAATGGCCAAACTGGTCACGTAGCCCCTCACCCCTTGGTCTCGTCCTGGCGATCCAGACGACCCAATGGTGGCTGAGGTACGCGCGGGGCCGGGCCCTGCAGACGCAGAACGCTAAGGCCTAATCTCGCATCTCCTTCCCAAGGGCTGTTTGTACGTCAAGGGGGACCCTTGGGCATCGCGACACAAGGGCCTAATTGGTCCCATAGCCCCTCACCCCTTGGTCTCGTCCTGGCGATCCGGACGACCCAATGGCGGCTGAGGTATGCGCGGGGCCGGGCCCTGCCGACGCAGAACACTAAAGTAAACGGGAAGGAAATCGCAAAATCCTAGCAAATTATTACAAGACATATTGTTTCTCCAAATTACCAAACACGAGTTCTTACGCCTCCGCGAGGCATGGTCCATGTTGCAGGAAATAAAATGGAGCGAGCGCCACCATCAAGCTCCTCCTTCAGCCTTGGGCGCCACCATCGCCCGCCTGGGGAGCCCCGTCGTCGACGATGTCGCCATCGCCCATGCCGCTGGCCGTAGTCGCGGGGTCGATGGCAATGAACTTCTGCAGCAGGGCCTCCACCTGGTCCTTCACGGCTTCAGCAATGGCGGTGTAGCGATCCGGGTTGACAGGCTCAAGCATGGCACCGAGGTCGAAGTTGGGGTCGTGAAGACGAAGGTGGTAGAAGACGCATGTCACGGCCGAGGTGGAAAGCGCGCGGGCCTCCCCTTCCACCATGGGGCCAAATCCAATGACAACGCCCTCGAGCACCGTCACAATCTTGGGAAGCAGCTCGGCGGGGCCCTCCTCCGAGGTCACCAGCGGCTCCTTCAACTCTCTCCCGTAAAGGTCCTGCAATGCCTTGTGGGACCTCTATTCGAGGGAGTCGAAGGCAGCGCGCCCCACGACGGTTGCCTCCTTAGCCTTAGCAAGGAGCCTCTCCCTGGTCCCCAGCTGGGCCTTCTCTGCCTCCACCTCCTCCTTCAATTTCTCCAGGCGGCCGCGCTTTGTGGCCTATTCCCAGGCCGCCCGCTCCAGCTCGGCGTCACGATCAGTAATTGCAACTTTCTGGGCCTTCAGCTCCTCCTCCTGCACCTTGCGTTGACGGGCCTCGGCGGCCTGCTCATTGCGGAAAGTACTCAGCTCAGCCTCCGCCGCTCGACAGCGCTCCTCAGCGGCCTTGGCGTCCTTCACTGCCGTGTCGCGGGTGGCCGCGGCCAGGCTGGCTGCCTTCTCGCCTTCCTCCGAGGCTGTCACGGCTTGGTGCCAGGCCGTCCTGACAGATGCATCGGCTCGAAGCCACCCCGAGACCAGCTCTAGGCGCCTTGACGCCAGGCGACGGTCGGCACCTTGAAGGTCGACGCGAAGCTGGTTCAGCGCCTGGTTCAGCTTCGCTGGAATCACCTCAAGTTCATCAAGATAAGTTACCTATACGAATCAGCGTGAACCCGCTGCCTGGAATTTTCAACTCTCGTAATCTCGCTCCGGCAATGCTACTTCCCTTTTCGGCCTTTAGGGAGCTGCTTGCATGCCAAAGGGGACCTCTTGAGCATCGCGCCTCAGGAGCTCTTACCGGACCTCGGGCCACTCACCTCCTGGCCTTGACCATGGCATCGCGACCTGGTATACCAGCGACGGCTGAAGCTTGCTTGGGGACTGGGACCTGCCGGCGTAGAGCGCAAAGCTACCATGAGAACGAAAGGGGGAACAATGCCGAAGCGAGACACCCAGCTGCAACCTTATACCAGGAATAATAAACATTGAAGCAAAAGCATTACAATTTCCTTACATACCCCCATGGGGTTTGCCTTGACTCCTCGCAGGGAGCAAAAGAAGAAAAACCTCGAGAAATCCTGGCAGCGGGCATCGCTGTCGACGCCGTCATTAACAGTGGGCCACGTGAGGCCGACACCAACCCCATCCAGATCATCGTCGATGTCGAGCGGACGCCGCTGCCGCGCTCCGGGCACGGCGGGAGCTCGGTGGCACGTAGCTGTCGTCGCTCGACTCCGGAGACTCGCTAGGCTCGGGAGAGTCGCTGGAATCCCAGGAGCCGTCGCTGCTACTAGAGGAGCTGTCGGCAGGCCCAAAGGCGGGCTCGGCGCATGTAGCCGCACCACGAAGGACGCTTCCTCTGGGGCAGCACTCCAGCCGGCGGCCCTCCTCGTCGAAGACCTTGAACAACAGCGTGGAGCCACCGTAGTACTCGAAGTGGATGGCGAGGGCTCCCTCCGCGTGGCAGGCACGGGCGACCTCGCCCCATCCTCGGGTCATGAAGATCTTGCCTGGGGGGACGACCTCAATCTCCGTCCCCATGTCCAGACTGTAGCACCCGGCGCACTGCAGCCGCAGCTCAAGTGGCCCCCTCGGCGGCATCTCCTCAGCGAAGAACCGCGGGAGCTGGATCCACGAGCGCGGTGGCATCGCCGCCCACACCACGAACTCGCGCGAAGAGCTTTTTGCGTGGGTTCGTGGGCCAGTCGCCCGTACAACCTCAGCCTGGCCACCATGGCCGTGGCTTGCGCGGCGCGGGGCATCGCCAGCTTCTCCGGAGCCTTCGGCTCGGGCATACAGAGGGAGCAGGAAGCCCGGCGGAGGCCGCTCAAGCCAGGGTCGCGTCACCTCCAGCCTCTCACCAACGTCGCGGGGGCGGCTGTGCCTCTTCTTCGGTGGAAGTGGTCCTAGCTCCTCGCGAGGGGTTTTCACATTCTTCGCGGCGGAGAACCTCCTAATCGGCACCATGAGAACCGCGGCAAGACAGCGAGGCAAGAAGGAAGAAGAAGGACCGGGTGGCGAGAAGACGGAGACGAGCAAGGGGGGCTTCGCCCCTCTCCTCATTTATAGCCAAGGGGAGGCCGATCGCCGGCCTCCACGATCGCGCGTAATGACGATTTTTCTCTGCATGCAGCAGGGTTTCGTCAAGTCGAGTAGTTGCCGAGGCAGCGTGGGGAAGCGGAGGCGCCCATGACCCGTCAATCGCCACGTGGCAACCGAGGCCGCAGGCGGTTTGGACCCGCGGTGCTCTGCACTTGCCCTTTGGCTTCACCTCGAAGCCAAGTTCGAGCGTGCCTTGGGCCCGGGGGCTACTGTCGGCGTCCTGGGACTGGGGGTGCCCAGACTTGCCTGCCTGCGGCCCATGGCGTGGCTCCATCAACGGCCTGGTGCGGCCCAGCTTCAGCAACAACAACTCAAGACCCTCGCGAGCGGCCAAGCCTCGTGAGGCAGACAACACCAAGACCTCCACAAAGGACGGCCTCCCCAGGCTGGCTCCCGAGGAGCGGAGATATCAATGCAAACTGCACCTCGCGAGGTTCACCTGACGTGAGCCATGATGACCAGGACCAGGCGGGCGCCAGCAGGCGCAGTGTACCAGTTTCCCCTTTGGTGCAAAGGAGGCAAGCAAAGGCGCGGAGTCCCGAGGAATCAAACAAAGGTTTCCATATCGGTGCAACAAGACCAAGACCGCCAAGACGGAGGTCACCGCGGAGCCCAGTGCAGCGTCACCACCAGAGGCTTTTGCAGGCGAAGACTGCTTTTGTCAGGATAACTTGTACTAGTTGTCTCCCTTCAAATTTGGCCGTTGTGGGATCCCTTCCCGCCTACATTTGGGAAGAGGACCAAGGCCACTATAAATAGGACTTAGCCACCACCATAGAAACGGTGACGGATCATTCAGATCACCACCGCCTCTCCAGCTCATCGAGCTCAAGAACACCTCACCTCCTGAGGTCGTTCCTCCTCTGTACTAGTTCATCCTCAGCCCTCCGAGGAAATCCACCACAAAGCTGGAGTAGGGTATTACACCGCAAGGTGGCCCAAACCAGGATAAACTGTTGTGTCTCTTGTCCCTTGGGTTCGTCGAGCTAGGCTGTGGAAACGTTGAGCAGGCAGACTAGGGAGGGAGAGTTCTTCGCACGCACCCCAGAGTTTGAACCTCTCAAGGGTCTGCGGAACCCCGAATCCGACACCCACTGCTTGAGCTAGCAGTGAGAGGAGTGCAAAGATGCACCCCCATCAACACACATGGCTTCGGTTGCTTTTTGGAATTCTTGCTCGCTGGTTTCTTTCTCATCTTCTTCGTCACTCACATCATCCCCTTCTTTCTTCTCACGGCCTCTAGCAGGCTTCTCTTTTTGCTGAGGGGCCTTGCTGCGGCGGCCCCCTCTACTGCCACGACGTTTTTCGCCAGCACCTTCTTGGTCTCTCTCCCTATCGCGCTTCTCATATTCTGCCTTTTGATTTTTAACAAGCTGCTCGACATGGTGGCATTCTTGTATATCATGACCTTTAGTGCGGTGGATTTTGCTGTATGGCTCGTCGGACTTCCCAGCTTTCTCTACCGCTGCAGCCTTCCGGCAATCAGTGCACACGGCAGCTTCCTTGCTGGGGGGCTTCGGTTTTGGCCTTCTTGCCGGTGCCGAGATCGCCAGAGCCCTCAACGGCCAATACTGACTTCTCCTTGCGTTTCTTGTTATGCCTCCGGCTCCTCCTCTTCAGGTTAGCAGCCTCATCATCGTCCTCCGAATCAACCTCAACGCCATCCTCCTCCCCGGGGAGTCGCCTTCCTTCCTCAGCCCGAGAACATTTATCTGCCAAGGTGTAAAACTCATTGATGGTCTTCGGCAGCCGGACGTTCATTTTGGACAGTATCCTTTGGTTGCGCATGTTCGAATGGGACGTGGCAATCACAGCTGCTGGGTGTATCTCTAGAATGTTACAGTATACTCGACTGAACCTCTGCATATACTTCCGCAAGCTCTCCCCTTCCTTCTCCGAAAGGACTTGCAGGTCACTGGGCCGCCCGGGCTCCTGATGGCCACCCGTGAAGGCGTCAACAAATTCATTGCACAATTCAGCTCATGACAAAATGGAGTTCTCTGGCAGATGCATCAGCCACGACCTCACATTTGGCTTGAGTGCCAAAGGGAAGTAGTTGGCGAACACCTTCTCATCCCTACCTCTGGCGGCTTGAACGGCAACTGTGTAAATGCTCAAGAACTCTGCCAGGTTTAACATTCCATCATATTTTTCTGGAAGCTCAAGCTTGAAGATGCGGGCAGATGGCCAGCGGACCTGCCGCAGCTCATGAGTGAAGGTAGGGCACCCAACTTCGAAAGGCAGGTACCCGCCAGTACCGGGCGCGGGCTCATCATCGTCTGGACCATTGCGCCTGTCAGACTGACGGCGCGCCTCTCAACGTCGCTTTATGGTTACGCAAGCATCTTCCCTCCACCGATTCTCTAGGACCTGCTGCTGATCCCGGTGGGCTCGCGGATCAGAAGAGGCCACTAATGCTTCGTCGGGTTCATGGACATGTTGCTCTTGCTGCTGCCTCTGGGTTTGCTACCGCGGAGGGGACTGCACCTTCAGTGTGGCCCCCTCAACAAAGCCAGCAATCCGGGCTGTTGTTTTTGTTCGTAGGTACCGTGATGGCTCTGTCTGTTGAGGTTTTTTAGCTTCAGCGAAGCTGATCAAACTCTAGTTGGTGGTCCTCCACTCATCCATTTGATCAGCTGCCGGTAGAAATCTTAGCAGAAGTTGGGCCCGCGCCATGGCTTCCATAGCCGTGCTCGAGATGGCTGACAAGGCAGACCGTGACGTCACTTGACTCCTGGTAGGACCAGCAGGGACGTCGCCGTGTTGTCGCCGTCGTGAACCAGTCGCTAAGTTAGTCTGGTAATGAGGGGATCGCGCACGGGGATTGGCAACCCTGTTCGGTGCCCCATCTTGCTCGCCTTGCTCTGGGCGAGGTGCGTGTCCAGTAGCCGCGCCCGTGGTAGGCATGGCTGGAGGGTCACGACTCGCGCGAGAGCGGGCGTCGTTGCTGCGGCTACGCCCACTATTGCGGCAGGGTGGTGGATACTGAATATTTCCTCCATCCGCGGCTTGTGGGTCATGCCCGCTAGGGTGATGTTGACGTTTCCCTCCCCTGGCGCCTCCCGCTCCAGCTTCATCCAGTGGGGATACAACGACGACGCCGCCTGCGCCGGTCGGGTCTCCCGTGATACCCGCCTCGCTGAACGCCGCCGTGTCGCCTATGGCGCCTGTTGCCACATGTGAGGGGGCCTTTGAAGTGGAAGGGTCTGCGGTTGCACCGGGTTTCTTCTTGGGTGCCATGGACGGAGAAGATGGCGATGAGGATTAATGATGAAGCTTGACGTGCTGTTCACAACCTCGGGTTCACACAAGCGACTCCCCCTACCTGGCACGCCAAAGATGTCGTGGGAGAACACGATCACCTATGGGGCCATAGGCCCCTTTTGGTTCAACAAGGGGGATGATCACATTGCACAGAGAGCGGAGGCCATGAAACATCACGACGGTGGTGACACTGGTGGTTTTTACCCAGGTTCGGGCCACTGAGAAGCGTAAAACCCTACTCCTGCTTTGGTGGATTGGATGGAGTAACACAACGAACCCACAGCGCTCAAGCCTGGCAAGGTGGCCTCGGGGAGAGCTGCTACGCGCGTACAAGTGTGCAAGGGTCCGAATCCCTTTTTAGATAGCCTTGGACCTACTTTTATAGCTCAAGGGGTAACCACAGTGGCAAAACAGTCTTTATCTAGTGATTAGAAAGCTAACAGTGCTATCATACCTAACTCTAGTAGTTAGGACAAAGTGCATTAAATGCACTGCTAGGTGTCGTGCTGAGGGTGAAGCCCGGCAAGCCTGCCGTTCTGCTTAACCATCTTCTGCTTATCTGTTAGACACGCTTCTGGACGGGTGTCATACGAGGGTAGTCTGTCTTCCAATGGGCTGCCACGTGCTTAATGGAAGCCACTTAATCACCTGGAGGCTCGACACCGCATTGATAAGTGATTTGCGTTGCTGTGCGGTGGAGCGGTGGTGCCTTGGCGGGATTCCTTGCTCTTGGCGGACCCGACAAGCCTGCCGGGGAAATCTTGGACTTGTCCTTGGGGTGGCCTCGACCTGGCCAGGCTCTCCTGCCCGGCAAGGGAGGCCCTCCCAAGGTGGCATTCTTCTGTCTTGTATGACTTGGTCTTCTTGATCCGCTCCTTGATCTCACGAAGAGCGGTTCCTCTGGCTTGGTCTTGCTTTGTATGTTGGTGCTAGACATGCGATGCCAGCACGCTTGTGTGTAAGTCTGGGCAATGAACGTGAATGTTTGTTGCACCGACAGTCTTCTTATCTTCAGCAGCATGCACCAAATTAACACACTATCATTGCTACCATTGGCCAGGTCACATAATAGGAAAGCAACATTGACACAATAAATGTTTGGGCAACCATACCACACCAGGCTACACCAAATTAAGAACATATGGCACAGATATCATCAGCCAGGTAAGATAATAGGAAAGCAACATTGACAGAATGAATGATTGGGCAACCAAACCGCAACACTACAATTTTCTAATGTGCATGATATGAGATAGTACACTCATGCAACTCAGTATGCAAAACTACCAGGCAGTTTTCCTTACAAAAATCAACATTGTCGCCTTTAATTATACATTTCGCTACAAGTAAATTTAGATTAGATAAAGGTTGGATTCACGCTGATTAACAAAATACATGCTGACGTAAAAATATAGTGATATACAAAAGGTACTTACATCAGCATTGGAGCATAGAGAATTCCCGCAAGATACTTTCCTCGAACACGATCCTAGTTTAGAAAGTCTTCTATCCTTTAAGCTTGTTTTCTAAAAGAGAGATGGGTAAGAAACATGTAGAAAATATGATCTGAATGCTATAAAATTTCATGATGTGAGGATACGCACACGCTTCTTAGAAAGGAGTTGAAATATTTTTGTTGGCCTGGAGCGGACTAGTTCTCTGGCCACTGGAATCTATTGATTATTAGGAGGAGTTGGGTTTCTCTGTGCTGGAGCAGTATCTACAAACACTGGAATTGGTTTACTATCTCCTGGTGTTTGGATCTTTTGCAAAGACCTTGTTTGTAGCCCTTCAGATTCTAACAGAGTCGTCTTCCCCTTGCATGCCTTATATAGAAGAATGGTGCTTTAATAATAAAACATACTACGGCAGAGAGATGGAATAGGTACTGAAGAATAGAAATGCATGACATATTGACATGTATTCCCTCCATCCGGAAATAAATGGATGTGTCTAGGCATATTTCAGTTCTAGATACATCCATTTTTATCCATTTCTACGACATGTAATCCGGACGGAGGGAGCATGATGTAAGAGCTAGTGACATGACAGGACGACAGAGTAAAAAAACACTAGTTGAATGTAAAACTGTATGATAGCGGAATAGGTACAGTAAAACATGTAGGCAACATTTGCATGTATGATTGGGAAAGTAAGATAGCATTACAACAGACCAGTAGAACATCACTTCAATGTAAAAAAACATGGTATGGTAGACGGATGGAGTACATACTGATGAATAACATTGCATAAGATATTAAAAGCATGATGTCCATACTAAGAAGATGGCATTGCGACTGAGTAGAATGATAGTACTTGAATTTGAAAACATGTTATCATGAATGGAATAGGTATTGAAAAACAGGAAGGCATGACATATTTACATGCATGATCAGCAGGCTAAGCACATGGCATTGCAATAGAGTAGATGCACTCCAGGACATTATATGCATGATGTAACCGTATCACGGGCCAAGTTAGAGCAAGGACCTTGTAGGGTGAATAGGATTCATCATGTTTCTGCAAGTCTTCTGAACAACTGCCTTTAACTGTTCCATCATATTGGGTATCATTGACGTCAAGTTTGTTGGTCGTTACATTGCTTCGCGAGGTTCTTGTGGATATATCTGTGTGTGCAATTATATCTGACATGCATGGAAGACAACTAGTAGTTAGATTATGTAATGAGTTCCTGTAGGAGACGACATAAATAGTAGGACTGGACTTAACTAGCAGCAACAGATCTCGAAAACTAAAGGGAGAACACAGATGAAAGCTACAGAATATGTATTGTTTGTACTCGAGACTAACTAGATGGCACACAAAAGTATTAAAGAACAACAACATAGGTAATATTAGAAGTGGTATAATCACCAGCCTATGGTATAGCATTGGCTGATGGATGATAAGTATGGAACAACATTAACACCTGAACAAGTCTCTTATATGAACTATGGAATAGCGTTAACTCCTGAACAAGACTCTTAAGAGATCAGCATGAATATACAATGACATGTGATAATCTATTTTCCATGCTTAGATGAATAACAAAGCCATAAATGTTGCACACAAGTAAAATGAGGGTACAAACTATCTGGCCACCATCCATAGGAGTGAGCATCATCAGCTGACTTGTTGATGGCCCAGCGGTTGTTGTGGCTGCCCATGTCGTGCACGCACATTCGAGGTAGGGAACTGTTGAGTGGGGACTATAGCTCCCTTCTGGTGTATGCTTCCCTTGTTGGAGTAGCTATGGCGAGAAGGAAGACGGTGTGGCTGAAGATGCAGAAAACACATAATGTTAAGAACGACACATATATCTGATCTGAAGAAATATCCTAAGAGATCAACACTAAGGTACGAGACTGGTCACACGTCTGTTGACTGAAAACTAAATTGGGGTCACACGATTTTTATTTTTTTGGTACTGTCCGATCTACGCCAGATGGCTGGATGGTCGTCTTGTGCCTCCCGGTTGACACTGTTCAGAATCTTCCCCGAAGAGCCAGCGACCACAGGCAGAGCAGCCTGCCTCCGGCGTCCCTGGCCGTGAGAGCTCCGACCAAAACCCCGCCCCAAGCCCCACCGCATTGCCATGGTTGCGCTGCCCCTGGCCAAACCACAAATAATCGCCGTCATCTAGATCCGGCGGCTGCAGTACCTCCAACCCACGCAACTCTACGATAGCCACCTAAGCACTGCTTGCACGGCGAACTTGCGCCCCCGCACCCCTACGATAGACACTGAGGCACTACTGCCCCAGCCAACCGGCAGCCTAGGAGCTCCGCCACCTGGAGGGTTGCTGCTTCCCATTGGGAATCGACTAGCCCAGAATAAAAATTCAGGCAACTAACACCTAAATAAAGTTATTTAAGATGAGTGTACGACCTATCTTGCGGCCCGGTGAAGTAGGCAGCGCCAGCTGTGGCACCCCGATAGAGGGTCGAAGCACGCCAGCCCCAGGATAAGACCTGGTGCACGTCAAAGACATGATACAGCAATACCAGGCACAAAAATGGCTTTATTATATAAAATGGAGTATTACAATAATGTTGCTTACAACAATATTACATAGCTCCAGGGCTAACTAAAATGTCAGCGAAGGTCTTGGTTCAGTGGTAACGACGTCTCTGGCTGGGATCCACAACTCACAGGACTGGCTGGGTTACGATCTAGCACGACGGATCTTCTCCTGCAACTGGCCACGTGCAAGGCCAGGTGAGTACTTTGAATGTACTCGCAAGACAGCCAATTACATAGCATCCAAACAAGCAGATGAAAAAGCAAGCCCTATGCTATGAATGAATTAATCCTAAACATGACATAAAGTTTAACAGAAAAGCATGGATCAAGCATCGCATAACATGGATCAGCTACATGACCTAGCATCACATTAGGTACTTAAAGTACTTACTGTTACCAAATACCAACTAACTCTCTTCTGGGTTGTCCACAACCCTCAAAATAATCATGAATCATTGGGAACTTCCAAACATAAGACAAGTTCTTTCATCATTATTAACGTTACTGAGGTTGAGCACTTAGTGAGGCCTGGACGGACTGTCCAATACCGTGGACGCGGCTATTCGAATAGATTTTACACTCTGCAGAGGTTGCGCACATTACCCACACCATGGAGCACCTGACCTCGTGATCCCATTCGGGTGGATCAGCGTTGCTCCAACGAAACCCGCCTGACCCGTGACTCTCTCATCATACCACCGGCGATCATCCTTCCCCGGAGTCCTGCCCTGGGTGGCCCCTGTGTCACCTCGTGACACCTACCACCTTCGTGGCCAAACAAAACTGTCCCAAACGGGGACAGGTACCCAAACAACTCAACTGGGCTCACAGGGTTATAGCCGCCTACCGGGCCAGGGCAGCGCGCGCGCATAACCCTCCCTGTCTGGTGGTACTGGTGAAAGAGCACGCGATCAGACCAAGTCAAGGCCGTCCCATACCGGCAAATGTGGTTGCACGGATAAGCCCGGATAGGTGACTCTTGATCAACCAATTAAGTTTAGTTTATCAATTTAGTTTAACATCTCCGTCACAGTCACTTAGCAACAACATAGCCAAATCATAACAATGTTAACAAACATGGCATGAGGTCATGGTACTAACATGATAATGGTATTAAATAGATCATGTCATGAAACCAAGTCATGACATTAGATGAAAAGTAATGCTAACATCTAATACAGATGACATGACACAGGTGCATGCAAGTGCAGACTAACAGGGGATTCAGATGTACTATGATGAACACATAGGGTGCAAGCAAAGTCATCACGCATGTCCGGAGCTCATGGTAAGAGGTTGGCTTGCTTGGGGTGAAGGAATACGCCAGGTGGAAGTGCGATAAAACTCCGGGAAGATTTGCCGGAAAAGTTTCCCTCTCGGAGGGGCTGATCGAAGGGCAAGGGCAAAATGGTCATTTTGATAGTGTGATAACATTATGAAAATGACGGCATCGGAACGGGCTTGATGAACTGAAGACGTGGGCATTGGTTTTACCTCAATCGGAGTTACGGTCGCGAAGTTAGGGCCGTTCGTTCGTTAAGCAGAAAAACAGACACAAACTGTCCATTTTGGGCCTTAACAGACAAACGTTCACTAATTAAACAGTTCGGCCGCCGGCTGGAAAAAGGGAAAGCGCACTTCTGGAAATACGTTTTTAGCAAACCGAAAATGCCTTCTGTGGAATGCGTTTCCACTTACTGCGGCTGGGCCCGAGCCAGGTCAACGCTGCATGGATCACAGGTGGGCCCCGCTTATCTCTTTCTCTCTCTCCTCCCTTTCTCCTCTGTCTGTGTTGACCCCGACCAAAACAGAGGCAGCGGCGGCTCGGGCCTGGCTGGCCGCCGGCGTAGCTGCCGCCTCGCCGCTCCCCAGGACCGGCCGTCGCGCGCAGGAGCACCGCCGTTCATCGCCGCGCCCGGGGATGATCATGGGGTCGCCGAAGGCAGACCGCAGCGCCGTCGCCACTGGACGGGCAGCGGCCGAAGGGCCGTGCAGGACCGCACCGGCAGGGCTCCCCCACTGGAGCTGATGGCGGCGGCGGACCCACGGGGTCTTGGGGAAGGTCTCAAGCGCCGGGAAAAGAGGAGGGGAAGGGCCGGTGTGGTGGGTTGGCTCGAGGGGACCATGAGGCATCGGCGGCGGCCTTTGGCCATGAACGGGGAGAGGGAGCTGTTTTGAGCTCGAGGGAGAGGGGACTGGGCTTGCTGGTGAGGAGAGGGCTCGGGGACGCGATATTTATAGCAGAGGGGAGGACTACGCGACAATGGCCAAAGCTCCGAGACGGCCGGCGTCGTGGTGGCGATTCAGTGGAGCACCGGTGTCGGCAGAAGCATCCACGAGCTAAGAGATGAGGGGAGAAGACTCCAAGCAGCGTACGTGTGCGGTGGAGAGCTCGCCGGCGCGCCCGGACGAGCTAGAACCCGCTGAAGGCGAGCTCCTGAAGGCTCCAATGTACAGAGCGCCATTTTGGCGTGCTCTGCCCATGGTCACCACGTGGCCAAGGCATTGCCATGCCCCACTTGATGCCAAAAAGTGTCTGGGATGACCTACATACTTCTCTGAGTTGACCTACGCAGCTGGATGGAATGGAAGATGTCTGGTGTGACCACACCCTGGTCAAATAGTTTCCTGCAGCAAACTTTCCACACATGGTATGGCCACCACAGTGCACCTATTGGCATGATCTTAGGCAGGGGTCAATCATCTACTAAGGTAGTCATGCTGGAAAAAACTCAGCTCAAAACGACAATTCTAGATGGTACCTCCTTCACAAAGCACCAATCTGGTAAGAAATGCAAATGAGGAGGTAGGGGTCAAATAGTTAAATGGATTTGGATATTTTTTGGTGTAGAGTGATTATTTGGTCATTAGAGATAGCTGGAAAAGTTTCAGCTTAAATTGATCATCTATGGGGGTAGTTCCTTCACAATGATGCAATCTGAACGGAAACGTAGATAATTTACTGGGGAAGATTGGTTAAATAGAATGAGCTAATTTTTGGTGTCCAAGGGTAATATATCATAATGAATCACCCTGAAAAATTTCAGTCCAAGGAGAACAAGGAATCAACCACTTCCTTTGCAACCTGGAAATCTAGACAGAATTTGCAAAGTGGTGTTGTGCTCAAAATTTAATTGGTGGAACTTGTGATGTTGATGGAAATGGTGAAGATATGGATTGGAGAAGCTCCACAAATTATTTGGGATTTTTCCTAGCTACCAAAATGGTAGTTCCTTTGAAAAGGCCCCAAATTGAAATATTGGCTTAAAATAGGAAAAAGCAATTTCCCTTATTTAATTATGGCCAATATTTTTATGTGAGCTTAATATGATCACAAAGAATATTTCCACAAGTTTTTATGAACTTTGGAGATGGATAGATATTTTCCTGGATTTAATTCCTCAGAAAGGCAGAAAAAGGAATTAATTCTAGATGAGAAATATTGCATATGACTTGGCAATATTTTTGCACATCTAGGGTTTATGAGTGAAGGATGATCTCTAGAAATTTTGGTAGGATCAACTGAGCAAGAAAAATGATAGCTCCTTTGTAAACACAAAGGTAGGATTTCTAGTTCTGATATTTTGGAACTAGGGTTTAAATGAGGTTCGGGGTTTACAGACGGGAACTTGACTGACACAAGAGCATGGAAAATTTATGGAGAGGCTGAGGATTGTCTGGATTCACGTGGTCACTCACCAGATTCCAGAAGAGAAATTCGGGAAAGAAAAGCTAGGAAGGAATAACAGCACAAAAATTGATAACCCAATTTTTGGCGTGTTACAAACCTTCCCCCCTTAGGAGAATCTCGTCCTCGAGATTCCTAGGGTTAGCTCAGAACAAAAATTACGCCTCCTAGAAAAATTTCTGGATTGGGTCTTAACCGGGCAGTTAAAAACAATCGAGTTAAGACTACCAAAAACTGGTACACCCAGATCGAGATACAGATATCGCGGGGTTTACTCCATGAGCAGGGGCCGCTGGATTTCCCTGTCATTTTTAGAAAAAGCAGAATTTCCTTCTTCCAAAAATGCTCGAGGCACCACAATAAACAGTGGCCTCTCTCGCTGAAAGGTGGGCCTAGGGCCCACTGGCAGCCTTCTTCTTTCTCCGGCCAACGGCTCTCTCTCTCTTGCTCCCGCGCTATCCTGAGTGCGACTAGGCACTGCGCACGCCTAGCTCCTGGGGCATAAAGCACCCTACGGCGATCGTGCGTGGCGTGCATGGGGCCAACGCAGAGAGCACTCCCATTGCGGGCCAGCGCCGGTCGGCACTGCTCGCGGATTCGCCTCCTGGACGCCGGTGATCGAGCGACGCGTGGTTCTCCTGGACCTCGCGCACCGTACACCGGACTTGGGCTATAAAACGACCGCAGTCTTCTTCTTCTTCCTCCTCGCATCCTACCTCACCTCTTCTTCCTCTTCTCCTTCTCCTTCTGGTTGCAGGAGCATGAGGCAAGGCATTAATGGCGGACGTGGGTTCGGTGCTGATCACCATCCTCTTGGTGGGTCTGCTGGCGGCATTGGTTGGCTCCTCACTGCTGTTGTGTGCAATGATCCTCGATGATCGTCGGGATGCTGCTAACCGAGCGGTGGCTGGTGATCATCTACGCCGTCTTAGGCCGGCGGAATAAGCATGGGCTGCGGCAGGGCAAGGGGTGGACGGTCAGCATCACACAAGATGGTGACAGAGGCGTTACTGGGTCTGTGGTCAGTGCGGTGTGGTCAGCGGAGCTCTACCAGTGTGGAGGCCACACTGCTGGTTGCAGCTCGCTGAACAACATCCACAACGAGTGGGGGTTGAGGTAGAATCAGGGTTTAGATCTTAGACTGGAGGAGTTGTAACGGGTTGTGCTGCAATAAAATTTCTCAGAATTTCTCCGAGATTGCAACCGGGTTCTGGGAAAAGATTTTAGGACTGGGGAAAATTATGGGATATAGCTGGTTTTCCAGAACACTGGGTTCAGGAAAACTGGCAAATGGAGTAAGCATAGATGGGTATGGATGGGCGGCTTTGCATTCTACCCGAGAATTGTGGCGGCTGTACTCAGGAGAAAGAACTTGGCGTGCAGACATTGCTCACACGATACACATGCAATCAATTCAGACTAATATGCAAGCACATGCGGAATGCACATCGTAGCAAAATACAGACAGAGGAAAGAAACATATCAAGCAGATTACACTAAGGTGTTTTAATGCTATTGGGTGTATGTACTCCTGGTATACATACACCTACACCAGCTCGCATTTTATTAGGGACTCTGGGCGAGTCCAATGTTATTAGGTGTAAGTGTTCTACTGACTAAAATCTTGTTAAAAATCCACTGCCAGCTCTGTTAAACATTTCTGCTTAACAGAGAGACAGATGAACTAAACACATAGAGCAACCAAGCATACATAATATTACACCAGCACACAGGCACAAACAATACAAGCATTACAAGCTTGCAACAACGCACAACCTTACTAGGCTGCAAATAGCAACAACTCATTCCGAACTACAGGATCCTAATCCTAGACGAGGACGAAGAAACAGTCTTCGCAACACACATGCTCGCGGTATCTCCTGGCTTCGCTCACTGCCGGAGCCACAAATGGGCCTACTCTGGCTGGGGCTCTCCCGGGGGACGAAGCTCAGCCAACTTCCATCTTCATCGTTAGACACCTCTATAGGTTGGGGCACCACTGCTGGAGCTACAGCGGGAACCTGACGGAAGACGTCGCGACGATGAAGACGCCGGCTAGCTCCTCGAATGGAATTTGGGTGGATGATGCCAGGTAGACATGGGTTCATGGATTGCGAGGGTGGTACTAGCTGCGAAGGTGGAACTGGGTTTGGTAGCAGGGAACGGGTAGTCTGGGGTACAGTTTGACAGGCCGCATGGTATGCTTCTGTGACAACCCGAGTGGTGTCACGGTCAATGGAGTTGAACTCCCTAAGAATGCCGGCAAGTAGCAGTCCCTAAGCAGTAATGAACTGAACCAGGCGAGCTATTGCCGGGTCAGCCTCTCCAACTGCGCTGGAGAACTCGCAACCTGCGTCGGACGAAGAGGGAAAATAGCAGAACTCCTGCATCTCCGCTACTTGTGGAAACTTGAAACGGAGACGGGTGATGGCTTCCGCGGCAGCTGTCTGGACAGCCAACGTGGTGGTGGGCATGGGTTTGCCCCAAAACTTCATGGGCTTCCCATCCGCTGCTGGACCTGGGTTGATATGCACCTTCGCATAGAATCGGCAAAGGTGGGTAACGGGTTCCGATTGGAACACCAGATACACTGGAGGAGTACTACGACTAAGGCCTTGAGTAAGCATACTCGAAAGGAGGGGTGGAAAGCCGGGATAACCATCAGCCAAAGTTCAGCTATGCAAAGTGGGTGTTCTGGAAGAGCTAGCCATGGTTGCGGGTTTGAGAATGCTAGCCTGGGTTCTCTTGCGGGGATCTGGCTTGCTGAATGGAGAGAGCTGTGACTCGCAGGTGGGGGGTTAAATTGGCAGTCAGGCTGGAACACACCAGCATGCGCGTGGATCCTTCTCGTGCTGGGTAGAAGATACGCCGGCACGGCCGACAACTGGGTAGGGTCGCGGTCCAATCCAGGGATGGCTAGGTGGGTGGACAGCTGGGTAGGGACGCGTCAATTCCCACTGCGCCGCCTGTTGATCAACAATGGCCGTGTCGGATACCAGCGATGGGTCAACTCTATAGGGCTCACTACCGGTTGAAAATAGGGGTGGTTTGGTGCTAGGGCAACCTACAGCCAACCTGGCTCTGATACCAAGTCTTGTGGCACCCCGATAGAGGGCCGATGCATGCCAGCCCCAGGATAAGACCTGGCGCACATCAAAGACATGATACAGCAATACCAGGCACAAAAATGGCTTTATTATATAAAATGGAGTATTACAATATTGTTGCTTACAACAATATTACATAGCTCTAGGGCTAACTAAAATGGCAGCGAAGGTCTTGGTTCAGTGGTAACGACGTCTCTGGCTGGGCTCCGCAACTCACAGGACTGGCTGGGTGACGATCTAGCACGACGGATCTTCTCCTGCAACTGGCCATGTGCAAGGCCATGTGAGTACTTTGAATGTACTCGCAAGACAACCAATTACATAGCATCCAAACAAGCAGATGACAAAGAAAGCCCTATGCTATGCATGAATTAATCCTAAACATGGCATAAAGTTTAATAGAAAAGCATGGATCAAGCATGGCATAACGTGGATCAGCTACACGACCTAGCATCACATTAGGTACTTAAAGTACTTACTGTTACCAAATACCAACTTACTCTCTTCTGGGTTGTCCACAACCCTCGAAATACTCATGATCCATTGGGAACTTCCAAACATAAGACAAGTTCTTTCATCATTATTAACGTTACTGAGGTTGAGCACTTAGTGAGGCTTGGACGGACTGTCCAATACCGTGGACGCGGCTATTCGAATAGATTTTACACTCTGCAGAGGTTGCGCACTTTACCCACACCATGGAGCACCTGACCTCGTGATCCCATTCGGGTGGACCAGCGTTGCTCCAACGAAACCCGCCTGATCCATGACTCTCTCATCGTACCACCGGCGATCATCCTTCCCCGAAGTCTTGCCCTGGGTGGCCCCTGTGTCACCTCATGACACCTACCACCATCGTGGCCAAACAAAACTGTCCCAAACGGGGAGGGGTACCCAAACAACTCAACTGGGCTCACAGGGTTATCACCGCCTACGGGGCTAGGGCAGCGCGCGCGCATAACCCTCCCTGTCTGGTGGTACCGGTGAAAGAGCACGCGATCAGACTAAGTCAAGGCCGTGCCATACCGGCAAATGTGGTTGCATGGATAAGCCCGGACAGGTGACTCTTGATCAACCAATTAAGTTTAGTTTAACATCTCCGTCACAGTCACTTAGCAACAACATAGACAAATCATAACAATGTTAACAAACATGACATGAGGTCATGGTACTAACATGATAATGGTATTAAATAGATCATGGCATGAAACCAAGTCATGACATTAGATTAAAAGTAATGCTAACATCTAATACAGATGACATGACACAGGTGCATGCAAGTTCAGACTAACAGGGGATTTAGATGTACTACGATGAACACATAGGGTGCAAGAAAACTCATCACGCAAGTCTGAAGCTCATGGTAAGAGGTTGGCTTGCCTGGGGGTGAAGGAATACGGCAGGTGGAAGTGCGATAAAACTCCAGGAAGATTTGCCGGAAAAGTTTCCCTCTCGGAAGGGCTGATCGAAGGGCAAGGGCAAATTGGTCATTTTCACAGTGTGATAACATTATGAAAATGATGGCACCGGAACGGGCGCGATGAACTGAAGACGTGGGCGTTGGTTTACCTCAATCGGAGTTACGGTCGCGAAGTTAGGGTCGTTTGTTCGTTGAGCATAAAAACAGACAGAAACTGTCCATTTTGGGTTTTAACAGACGAACATTCACTAATTAAACAGTTCGTCCGCCGGCTAGAAAAAGGGAAAGCGCACTTCTGGAAATACATTTTTAGCAAACCGAAAAAGCCTTCTGTGGAATGCGTTTCCACTTACTGCGGCTGGGCCCGAGCCAGGTCAACACTGTATGGATGACAGGTGGACCCCGCTTATCTCTTTCTCTCTCTCCTCCCTTTCTCCTCTGTCTGCGTTGACCCTGACCGAAACAGAGGCCGCGGCGGCTCAGGCCTGGACGGCCGCCGGTGTAGCTGCCGCCTCGCCGCTCCGCAAGACCGGCCGTCACGCGCAGGAGCACCACCGTTCCTCGCAGCGCCCGGGGATGATCGCGGGGTCGCCGGAGGCAGACCGCAGCGCCGTCGCCACTGGCCGGGCAGCGGCCGAAGCACCGTGCGGGACCACGCCGGCAGGGCTCCCCTGCTGGAGCTGAGGGCGGCTGGATCCACGGGGTCTTGTGGAAGGTCTCAAGCGCCGGGAAAAGAGGAGGGGAAGGGCCGGTGTGGTGGGTTGGCTCAAGGGGGCCGTGAGGCATCCGCGGCGGCCTTCGGCCATAAACGGGGAGAGGGAGCTCTTTTGAGCTCGAGGGAGAGGGGACTAGGCTTGCTGGTGTGGAGAGGGCTCGGGGACGCGATATTTATAGCAGAGGGGAGGACTACGCGACAATGGCCGAAGCTCCGAGACGGCCGGCATCGTGGCGGCGATTCCGCGGAGCACCAATGTCGGCAGAAGCATCCACGAGCTAAGGGACGAGGGGCGAAGACTCCAGGCGGCATACGTGTGCGGTGGAGAGCTTGCCCGTGCGCCCGAACGAGCTAGAACCCGCTGAAGGCGAGCTCCCAAAGGCTCCAATGTACAGAGCGCCATTTTGGCGTGCTCTGCCTGTGGTCTCCATGTGGCCACGGCATTGCCACGCCCCACTTGATGCCAAAAAGTTTCTGGGATGATCTACATACTTCTCTGAGTTGACCTATGCAGCTGGATGGAATGGAAGAGGTCTGTTGTGACCACACCCTGGTCAAATAGTTTCCTGCAGCAAACTTTGCACACGTGGTGTGGCCACCACAGTGCACCTATTGGCATGATCATAGGCAGGGGTCAATCATCTACTAAGGTAGTCATGCTGGAATAAATTCAGCTCAAAAGGACAACTCTAGATGGTACCTCCTTCACAAAGCACCAATCTGACAAGAAATGCAAATGAGGAGGTAGGGGTCAAATAGTTAAATGGATTTGGATAATTTTTGGTGTAGAGTGATTATTTGGTCATTAGAGATAGCTGGAAAAGTTTCAGCTCAAATTGATCAACTGTGGGGGTACTTCCTTCACAATGATGCAATCTGAAAGGAAACTTAGATAATTTACTGGGGAAGATTGGTTAAATAGAATGAGCTGATTTTTGGTGTCCAAGGGTAATATATCATAATGAATCACCCTGCAAAATTTCAGCCCAAGGAGAACAAGGAATCAAGCACTTCCATTGCAAACTGGAAATCTGGACAGAATCTGCAAAGCGGTGTTGTGCTCAAAATTTAATTGGTGGAACTTGTGATGTTGATGGAAATGGTGAAGATATGGATTGGAGAAGCTCCACAAATTATTTGGGATTTTTCCTAGCTACCAAAATGGTAGTTCCTTCGGAAAGGCCCCAAATTGAAATATTGGCTTAAAATAGGAAAAAGCAATTTCCCTTATTTAATTATGGCCAATATTTTTATGTGAGCTTAATATGATCACAAAGAATATTTCCACAAGTTTTCATGAACTTTGGAGATGGATAGATATTTTCCTGGATTTAATTCCTCAGAAAGGCAGAAAAAGGAATTAATTCTAGATGAGAAATATTGCATATGACTTGGCAATATTTGTGCACATCTAGGGTTTATGAGTGAAGGATGATCTCTGGAAATTTTCGTAGGATCAACTGAGCAAGAACAATGATAGCTCCTTTGTAAACACAAAGGAAGGATTTCTAGTTCCGATATTTTGGAACTAGGGTTTAAATGAGGTTCGGGGTTTACAGACGGGAACTTGACTGACACAAGAGCATGGAAAATTCATGGAGAGGCTGAGGATTGTCTGGATTCACCTGGTCACTCACCTGATTCCAGAAGAGAAATTCGGGAAAGAAAAGCTAGGAAGGAATAACAGCACAAAAATTGATAACCCGATTTTTGGGGTGTTACACTAGCTGCCGAGTCAGTGAGGCCGGCGCGGTTGCGATGGCTCTTGGTGGTAGGGAAGCGGATATGTCGTGACGGTCGACGGCTATGGGGAAGTTGCGCCAGGGCCCTCGACGCGTCCGAAGTTGGAGCCGCTCCAACGCCGTGCCCAACTGCGCGGGTGAATCGGCTTCGGTATGGTTTAGGCGGTCGTCGTTGTCCCGTGCGAACACGATCACCTATGGAGCCATTGGGCTCCTTGTGGTTTGGCATGGCGGCAATCATGTCGCGCAAAGAGCAGAGGCCGTGGGGCAACACGGCAGAGATGACACCGCTCGTTTTTACCCAGGTTCGGGCCGCCACGAGGCGTAAAACCCTACTCCTGCATTGGTGGATTGATGGAAGGACCGTAGTGCTGCAGTGCGCTCGAGCCCGGCAAGGTTGCCTCGGGAAGAGCAGCTACGTGCGTAAGGGTACAAGAGGGTCCGAATCCTTTCTACGATCGCCATGGCCCTCCTTTTATAGGCGAAGGGGTTACCAAAGCGGCAAAATGGTCATTATCTATTGATCAGATAGAAAACAGTGCTATCATACCTAACTCTAGCAGTTAGGACAAAACGCATTAAATGCGCCGCTGTACGTCACGTCGTGGATGCAGCCCGGCAAGCCTTGCTGCGCCGTCTCAGTCATCTTCTATCTGCCCGTGTGACACGCATCTGGACGGGTGTCACACACGGATGATCTTCTCTCCGAATGACTGCCACGCACTAAGTGACAACCACTTAACCACCTGGGGGCTCGACGCCGCACCGATTGGTGACTTGCGTTGCGATGTGGTGGAGCGGTGGAGTCTTGGCGGAGGAGTGGATCCCCGCTGGCCCCGGCAGGCCTGCCGGGACGTATTGGCTTCGTCTTAGGGGATGCCTCGACCCGACCAGGCTCACCTGCCCGGCAAGGGAGGGTTTCCCTTTGGTGAAATCTTGTCCTTCTGGTTGGCCTTGGTCTTCTTGATCCGCCCTTTGATCTCTCAAAGAGCTCTTCTCTAGGCTTGGCCTTGGCGTGTGTGCTTGGTGAAGCTTGTTCTCTTTGCCGCCGTGCCTGTGTAAAGTTTGGGTAACATACACAATGGTTTGTTGCACCGATAGGAGCCCCCGGGCCTGGCCCAAACGAGCTGCGGGGCATCGTTGGGGTAGGCCCTATCAATTACACAGGAAGGGGTTTTGAACTGATATCTTCTTTCCTTCGATATTTTCCTTGCTTCTTCATTAACATGTGCTTGGGTATGTTTCCGTTTCCGTGTGGACCGCGAGATGCCAAACATGGTGGGGCCATCTTGTAATGGCCCGTGAATGACTTTATCTCACGGGGCGGTAACTGCCATTTCACTCTTCCCACTACACCCGCCCCTCTCGCCACGTACGCTGCATGCGCCATGAGGGGGTAGGTAACAGATGCGCATGGTGAGAGTGCTACGACAGGGATCCAAATCTTCTGGATTGGTGCAGAAGGGCGGTCGATGGCCTCGGCCACTGTTCACAGCTAGGATGGATCGGGTTCGAAAGAGTCCTTGGGAGTGGGCGGAGAACTAGCCCCCGTCCCCGGCTCGCCTATAAAAGGGAGCGCTAAGGGGAGCGGAGGCATTCATCCACGCACTCCTCCCTCTTCTTCTTTGCCTTCTTCTTCGTCATGCCCAAGGGGAGAGGCCGGGGTCGGACCCTGGGCCTCAGCTCGGGAGTTATGCCTCTGAAGGCTAGTGTTGCCGCTCGGGGAGTGAGTCTGGTGTGGGGTCATGGAAGGCGCGGTGACCGTAGCAGGGGCGGTCGCCGTTCGCGGCGGTACGCCTGCGAGCGCCGCATTGACCCCGGTGTGGGTGGTACCACGCTTCTTCAGGATGGTGGAGCGCTTACCCCTCCCGTGCGAGCTGGCCGCCAGAGGGAGAGGTGTGGCCCCTGCCGCAAGCTGTTGGGGGCCGTTAATTCATTGGCGGAGTCCTCAGGACCTTTGGCGTCTGCTGTGGGGCCGCGCTTAGGGTTTTTAGTAAACCCAGCACTGCCCCCTCCGGCGAGGTCGGGGATGGCGCTGAAGATGGTGGCGCCCTCCTGCCCGTCAAGGTGGGAAGCGGAGCCCCCAGCGTACTTGGGGCCCCGCATTCGCCGTTAGCCGCTTCTTAGGGGGCGTCGGCCAAGGGTTCGGCGCCTTCCCGGAACAGCAGTGACAAGGAAAAAATGGGCGAAGGCGAAGAAGGCAGGTGGTAGGCCATCAGGTCGGAGTACGATGGCACTGACACGTTAGTCTCGTTCTGCCTGCCGGCCGCCCCGTCTTCCGGTTCCTTGCCACCATCCCCGGCACCATCATCACCAGCCTCTTCCGGGTGGTTGCTGGGGGGGAATGTTCTCTTGGCGCCTTCACCCCCCTCCAGCAGTCCTCCGGCCGGTCCTGATGGTGGCGACCAGGGCACCGCCGAGCTGCTCTCCCCGTCCCCCTCCTTCGCAGCCTCGCCACTCCCGATCTTGTCAGGCTGCTCCCGTCAGGTCCTGACGGGGTCAGGCTGAGCTTCTATCCGAGCACTCCTTTCGCCCTCTTTACCTTCTGCTGTAGCTCCTAGGAGGAGGGGGACAAGAAAGGGATTACGGGGCACTTATCTTTTTTCAATCATAAATATGTAGGCACTTGCCAAACTTTAGTTTCAAAGATGCAATCTTTTTCCTTTTATCAATGTTCGAGCCCTGTAAGATTTGTACTTGTTTATCCGCATATTAATGAAAAAGACAACTTTGCTGAATGCTTGGGCATGTGTTATGTCCATGCAGAGGAGAAAATGCCTCTACACTTTTAAGTAAACAAGCTCTTTTCGGCAAGTTATCTTGCCGGTGCCTTTCGTTGTCGCTGTAGGACTCAGCCTACCAGACGCAACGCTACGGGAAGGCACCAGCCCCCCGTCGAACTCCTCTCGGCAGATACTACTACAACCACCCTGGTCGAGATGTCGTTCGAGTCACAGGGTGGGAGCACAGATGCCTCGAAGGAGACAAGGTTTTCCATGCGCAAGTACTCTTCAGAGGCACGAATGGATAAAAAAGGAAAACTTATCTGTTTGGGTTGCCGAGGATCGATATGCAGGCTCGTTTCCTTCTCCTCCTTTTGGGATCTAGTCCGCGCCAAGGCCCCTGCGGTTAGTGCGGAAGGAAACATAGCACATATGACCTTATCTATATGACATGGCATGTTTGTGCGAATGCTATGCATGCATGCAGGTTTTCGGGGGCCCCCAGCGCTTTGTTTTATTGTCTGTGCTCAGGGACTGTGCATGGCTTTGTACAAAGGGTGACATGCGCATCGGCAAGGCTTGTACAAAAGGGTGGCCGCCGGGCAGGGCCCGACAGCCGCGCCTTACGGGTAGAACTTGCGAAGATGCTCAATATTCCATGAGTTTTGCAATTGAATGCCATCTTCGGTCTCCAGACAGACAACACCAGGTCTAGTGACTCGTACCAGCCGGTAAGGGCGTTCCCATTCGGCGTCAACTTGTTTGCACCCTTGGCGGACTGAACACGCCTAAGGACAAGGTCGCCTTCCTCAAGGCTCCGGGCATGAACCCTACGACTATGATAGCGGCGCAGGGCTTGCTGGTAGCGTGAAGCACGCGTAGCAGCCCGGAGACGGTTTTCCTCAAGGAGCACGACATCGTCATGTCGGTGCTGCTCTTGCTCTACTTCATCGTAGGCAAATACTCGAGGAGATCCGTATATGAGTTCCGTGGGATCACTGCTTCTGCCCCACAAACTAGGGAGAAGGGAGTCTAGCCAGTGGCTCGGCTTGGTGTCGTACGGAGGGACCAAAGAACCACCGACAGCTTGTCGATCCAGTGCATTCCGCACTTTCGCAGCTTATCGAAAGTTCTTGTCTTGACTCCTCACTTCAGCATTCATCCTCGTAGCTTGTCCATTGCTTCTGGGATGAGCCACAGAAGCGAATGAAACTTTGCTTCCGAGGGTTTGAAGGTACTGCATGAAGGCCCTGCTTGTGAATTGGGTGCCGTTGTCTGTGATGACTCTGGCGGGTACTCCGAAACGGCACACCAATCCTTTCAAGAACTTGATAGTTGACTGTGCAGTCACCTTCCTCACAGGCTCCACTTCCGGCCACTTTGTAAACTTTTCGATCGCAACGTACAAGTATTCAAAGCCCACGGTAGCACGGGGGAAGGGGCCCAGGATGTCGAGCCCCCTGACCAAAAATGGCCATGACAAAGGGATTGTCTAGAGAGCTTGAGCAGGTTGATGAATGTTCTTGGAGTGGAACTGGCAGGCTTCACATCTGGTGACTAGCTCGATTGCGTCTTGGAGGGCCGTGGGCCAGTAGAAACCTTGCCGGAAAGCTTTTCCAACCAATGCTCTTGATCCAAGATGGGAGCCACACATGCCTCTGTGTATCTCTGCCAATAGTTCCTTTCCCTCTTCCTGGCAGATGCACTTCAATTTCACACCGTTGGGCCTGCTTCTGTATAGCGTGTCGTCGACGAACTGATACATACTGGCCCTCCGGGCTACTCTTTCAGCTTCTTCTTACTGTTTGGGAAGATCTCCTGTCTGGAGGTAGTGGACTATGTGCCGTGCCCAAGTTGTAGCCTGGGGCTCGACAACGTGGACAAAGGGCACCTCCTTGTTCGTTCGAGCGCAAACCTCGACTGCAGGAACCGGTGGTTTGGCGGGAGGTTGCTGCTCACCAGGCAAAGTGGAGTTGTTCCCGCCAACCTCTCTGCCGGGGGCTTCAGGAAGCTCTGCCGGGAGAGGCCTGTCGGAGTCTAGTTTCCTCCTCTTTCGGGCCATCGCCGCTGGGGATACTGAAGGTTGAGTCAAGTGGAGAACAAAAGTTCTTGGTTCCACAGGAACCTTCTGAGCGGCGCATTTCGACAGATGATCAGCAATGCTGTTTTCCGCATGTGGCACGTGCTCTGTTTGTAATCCGTTGAAATGCTCCTCCAACTTCCTCACCTCTTCAACGTATGCCTCCATCAATGGGCTCTGGTAATCCTTGTTCACTTGCTTCACCACAAGTTGCGAGTCTCCGCGAACGATCAACTTCTTGATTCCCAATTCGGTTCCTATCCTGAGCCCGGCAAGGAGTCCTTCATATTCTGCAGTGCTGTTGGTAGCTTCCTCCCGGGGAAAATGCATTTGGACCACGTACTTGAGATGCTGCCCAGTGGGCGCAACGAGGAGCACACCAGGCCCCGCGCCCTATAGCGAGAAAGCACCGTCAAAGTATAAGATCCATTCTTGGGGAGCCTCCTTGCCGGGGATGATTGTTTCTGGCGCCTCTTCGTCCGGGGTAGGTTTCCATTCTGCAATGAACTCTGCCAATGCTCTACTCTGAATGGTTCATGTGCTCTCGAACTTCAAACCAAAACTTGACAATTTCAAAGCCCATTCCACTATCCTGCCTGTGGCCTCCGGGTTCCTCAATATGCACTGCAAAGGGAATCGGGTGACAACTTTGATCTCATGGGCTTGGAAGTAGTGGCGCAGTTTCCTTGAGGCCATGACAAGGCCAAAGATCAACTTTTGCACGCCAGAATACCTTGATCTAGCTCCCTGTAATTGGGAGCTGACAAAGTACACCGGTCGTTGCACCACTTTCTTCCTTGTTGCGGTCTCGATCTTGTCTCTGTTACCAAGTTCTCCCTTCTCTTGATCTGGATCTGACCTTGCCGGGGTGGGTTCACGTTCCTCCCCGGAGGGGGCAGTAGCTGCGGCTGCTTCTTCATCCACTTCCCGCCGCGCCACCAGCGCTGCACTAACCACTTGATTGGTTGCCGCTAGGTACAGCAGCAACGGCTCTTGTGATTTAGGAGCGACTAAGGTGGGAGTAGAGGAAAGATAGGCCTTCAAGTCTTGCAGCGCTGCTTCTGCTTCTGGGGTCCACTTCATCAGCCCTGCCTTCTTGAGAATTTTGAAGAACGGCAAGGCGTGCTCGACAGACTTGGAAATGAAACTACTTAGCGTAGCAACACATCCGGTCAGGCGCCTCACATCTTTAACTGTCTTGGGTGCTTGAATCTGCTCGATCGCCCTGATCTTGTCGGGGTTGGCCTCTATCCCCCGGTGAGACACAAAGAAGCCAAGTAGCTTGCCGGAAGGGACGCCGAACACACACTTCTCTGGGTTTAGCTTCAAGTTGATCTTGCGTAGATTTATAAAGGTCTCTTCCAAAGTCCTGAACAAGAGTTGATTTGTCCTTGGTCTTGACTACTATGTCATCCATGTACGCTTCAATATTTCTATGCAGTTGGGGCTCAAATCTAATTTGCACTGCCCTTGCAAAGGTGGAACCAGCGCTTTTTAACCCGAAAGGCATCCGCACGAAGCAGTATGTCCCGCACGGGGCTCTTCGTCCTCCTTGGACATGAATATCTGATCGTATCTAGAGTACGCATCCAAGAAGGAAAGCAGGTCACACCCAGAAGTGGAATCCACGATCTGGTCGATGCGCGGCAAGGGGAATGGGTCCTTCGGGCATGCCTTATTCAGTTCCGTGAAGTCTATGCAAAGCCTCCATTTCCCATTCGCCTTGCGCACTACTACCGGGTTGGCCAACCACGTTGGATGCAGTAATCCCCTAACCAAGCCAGCTGCCTCAAGTTTCTTGATCTCCTCGGCAATGAACTATTGCCGCTCCAAAGCTTGCTTCCTAACCTTCTGCTTGACGGGCCGGACATGAGGGCACACAGCTAGGTGGTGCTCGATTACCTCCCTGGGAACACTGGGGATGTCAGATGGTTGCCAGGCAAACACATCGACATTCGCCCACAGGAAGGCAACGAGCGCGCTTTCCTAGTTGTCGTCAAGGGTGGAGCTGATAGTAAATGTACCATCATCGCCAACCAGCCCTGCCAGGACCTTCTTCACAGCAGGTGCAACAACTTTGGTCCTCTTGCTAGTGGAGCTCTCCGGCAAATCATCAACGGGCGCAGCACACTCCGGAGAGGTGCGCTTCCCGGATTCCTTGCCGGCACATCCACTAGTTTTCTATCCTTTCTTACTTTCTTCGGCGGGAGCAGCAGTCTCTACGGCCTCAGCAGCGACCGCGTCCCGATACATCTTGTCCACCAATATGACTACGTCTTTCTTGTCCGACGGAATGGAAATGACGCCCATCGGCCCTGGTATCTTCAGTGTGTTGTAGGCATAATGAGATGCCGCCATGAATTTGACCAGGGCTGGGTGACCAAGGATTCCATTGTACGGCAAGGGGAGATCAACCACATCAAACACAACCTTCTCAGTTCGGTAGTTCAATTCTCCTCCAAACGTTACCGGCAGCGTGATCTTCCCCTTAGGACGACTCCTGCCGGGCTTGATTCCTTGAAATGTGCCAGTAACCTTGAGTTCTTCGTCAGATATCTGCAGCTTGTTGATTACCTTGGGAGAAATCAGATTCAACCCGGCCCCACCATCAACTAACATCTTTGTGACCTTGAGGCTGCGAATCTATTATCTATCTATACCTATACTAATTCTAGACTCCCTAGAAATTCCCACGTAAATTACATTTTACGAGCCGTTAATCTGGTGGGACCGAATTATAACGGTGTAGATCGACTAATGAATTCCATTGTAGAAAACAATCTCAACTACAAAAAAAACAATCTCAGGAAAACCAATCCCTGTATCCATCTCTCTCAAACCAAAAAAAGCAATCTCAGGAAAACCAATCTCAGGTATCCATCTCCTCTCACGTCTCTTCTGTGGCAATCTCTCACGACTCCTAAAAAATTAAAAAACAATTTGTATCCATCTCTCTCTCTCTCACGTCTCTCTCAAAAAAACAATATGAATCCATCTCTCTCACGTCTCTCTCTGCAACGACTTCTCCTTCATATGTATCCAAAAAACAAATCTATCAAAATCGCTCCACTCCCAACCCCCCACGACTTCTACTTTGAAAAACCCTGCCGTGACTCCTCTCCTTCATCTAGGTTTCGAAAACGGTCGTGCTCTCCTCTGCTTATCGTAGGCGACGCTCCTCGAGTGCTTTTGTGGGCGCCTCGCCAATGGTGACGAGGGCAGAATCTTTTTTTAAGGAAATCTCAAGACAGCGTCTCTTCTACAGGTCCATCAGATCGAGCTTATTAAGACGTCCAGGCGGTGGTGAGGGCGAGTAACACATGCTACACTGCTACGTCGCACGATGCATAGGTGCATCCGAGCAGATTTTTTATGTTCAGTGTGAATCAACTAGATGTGCAGATGAGTGTTGTTCCACGTCCTTGCAAAGCATGACAATCTCGCTCCGCCGCCGCTTCGCCTCCCTTCTCCATGTGTCACTCTCGATCCCATTGCCAGCCACATCGTAGGATTCAAAGCATGGCACTACTCCAATTAATCCAATCTCTGTGTCTTCCAATCTTTGTCGGTTTCATACAGCAGGACTTTCAGGTTTGGCCGCCTGCCCCTAGCGCCTCCAGGCAGGATCATAGGTAAGCAAAGATCAATAGCTATGACTAAGAATTTTGGTATGCACGGATTGAAGCCGCCTCCTCAATCCTCAATGACAACCCGATCCTAAGTTTGAGGTCTCACTGTATGTTTAATTTCGATGCGGACAGACACCACCTGCCGCTGATCTTCAGAATTCTATGTCAACTATAGCTGCCTCTTAAAGAAAAAATCCATGGCGGCGGCAAGAATGGCGGCCTATCTTCCTCGAAAAACAAAGCAAGGGCCAGCAACCACATGGCGCAGGCAACGACGGCGGTCTGCTGGGGACTTCTCCCGACCGCGAGGAAGGAAGTGGAAGTGTAGCTTCCGGCCGTGACGAAGAAGGTCTCATCGCGCTACTGCCTAATTGGTATGGGTGCCCGATCCCAATGACGCAGCTCTCTGTCCAGGCGCCCATGGCCTCATGACGACTGCCCTCTGCATTTCTAGACTACCGACCTGCAGCCTTGACCTCACTGATATGTGTCTCCGACGTGTGCCTCCGCCTCTATCAGATATGGCCTACATGAGCATGCACGCTGAGAAAAGGATTTCGTGATGCATGGGCATGCCACTCAATTTGGAACAACATGCTTGCACCACTAGCACGATAGAGAATACAAATACGATATATTTTATCTATTCAGTCAGAAGAGAGGTGAAATATATATACCATGACGAGCAGCTAGCCTGTTGTGATTTGTGAGGAGTGTTAGTGAAAAATATCCTAGAAAATTTTGTATTTCTTTTCTTAAAAAGTGGGCATATATATGTAAGAAGTACATAAACTGATATGGAAAGTTGTATTTGTTTTCTTACAACTGTAGGTACAATAAGTACATAATTTGATATTGAAGAGTTGGATTAGCACCATGTAATGAAAGAAGCGGCACATGAGTGATCGGATGGAGTTGGAGAGGCACTGGAGCCTTCGACGTGCATGGTGATAACAGAGATGTGTAATAGTATTGGGCGTTTGGGGACAATGGTAGCAAGTAATCAGTACTGGATTTTTTTGGTCTCACCTAGATATCCTAATTAGGTTTGTTTTGGTTTGTAACACAGTTTATTTTGCTCATATACGCAGGTGCTTTTTCTGACCACTCAAGAAAGTAATTATTTGGGTAAATATTATACTTTCTGCATCAATAGCCTCTGAATCTGTAAATAGGCTGTTGATAATATATATACTACATAACAAGGGCCAGGGGTATGGTTCTGTCGCTTGAGATGACCATGTGTACGACAGGTTGTGACAAGGTGTGATTGGCTGAAGAAATGGTCATTTCAAATTCTTCTGAAAGTTATTTGTTAAGTATGATACTAAAATGATGGATGCACTTAAGGTGAGTGATTTTTTCCCAATTATCCTAACCTTCCATACTCCTGTATGAATTTATATGCCTCCTCTATATGAATGCAGGGTACCTTCCAGATACAGAAGTCGGAAAAGATTTGACAAGTAAGCTACTTTGTTTTCCATTATATAATTTATTAGTAGTCAAAAGCTGCAAATTATTTACGGGACTTATAATTTGTTGCCCTTTCTAAAAAAATCTCATGATGTCCTCTCTGTGCATTCAATAAGTGGTCGACCATCCTAGCAAATATATATAGATGAAGGCGGAGAATTGGGTTCGTTCCTATATATATCAAGGTACTACTAGACATGGTATTTTAATAAGTTACATTGACATGAGCTAAATCATGTGTGCAGATACGGCTACACTTCATTAGATATGCACACATGTTTTTTTGCACGATTTCTTCCTAAACATCTAAATTTAGGTGGCTAGGTGTAGATCACACCACACATATGTAAAATCTCTGGCTTATTCCTTTACATATAACAATTTACTGAAATTTTGATTTCGCCGTTTACGTTCCACAAAATTCAGCAATTAGTTACATGCTATTAGGTAGCCAAAGTTAACTCTATATATAAATAAAATTGTTGGATCTTTGTGATAGACATAACAATTTGGAGTGGAAAAGGTGAATACAGTATAACAACTTGGCATCATTTTATCCTTTACACATAAATACGTCTAACATTTCTTCCTTGGTGCTTATGCTGAAACATGGTACAATTATTTCTAGCATCTTCTTGGGCCTCAATGAGTGAGGAATAATGATGGTTTATTATATGATATTGTTGGCTCATATTTCCACAGCGATGCATTGATGAAAAACATTTTCACATGAAACATTGGCATGCCATTTCAGAGGGTCTTACTTTAGATTATCAACTGTTATATGCGATTAGTTATGCAGAGCCATCCTTGAAACCACAACGAGAAGTCAATGCTTTTCTGTAAATGTATTCCAAAAATAGTAGCATAATTTCATGATTTTGACAACAGAGTTAGTTTAGGGGAAATCAAGGGGAAATGTAAAAACTATTGTTGACTGATTGGTTCTTATCTCCCTAGACTTTTTTCTATATCCAAAAGCGCATCCTTGAAATATGGCAGATGTCTCATATGATTTATCGATGATCTACTCTGTTTTTAGTGTAATATATAGTTTGTTATATTAGTTTCTAATGCAGGCAGTGGGCTAACTATACTTGACTACACAATTTTGTTATTGTAAAATGGAAATCCCGTCACATTTTCATGTGAGGTGACGAAATGTTTTTACTCCCTATTGTACTGTTGTAGAACCAATTGTTTGTTTAATTCACGTTATCATATATAAGTTTTAGTTTGCAAAAGTGAACATATTTCTTTGAGACACCTAAATGCATTATTGAACTCAGTAACGCAACAGCTATACACATATTCAAAATATTTAATTGGATTTGTAGGAAACTTCAGGTATAGATTTTTGTGTGGTAACTTCTAAATATTTAGTTATTAATCCCTTTAGGGTTTCAAATATTTAATTGTAATCTTTCCAAGCTTTCTTCAGAGTTCTGTCGGTTACTCTTTGTAAATAGCAATCACTCATAAAGGACGCACTTCGTGCCTATACAAAAATGCACTTAACGGTTACAAGTGATGGGAAAACAATACTGGCTTTCAGTTATGTCTCTGAAGTGTTGTGCTACTACAAAAATTACAGTTTTATAATATCATTGAATATAATATATTTTTGTGTTTTAAATAAACTATGAGTAGTAACTACAAAAATGATATATTTGATAGTTCGAGGATACATGATTAACAACATTTTTTTCTTAATAAAACTACTAGGTTGACATGTAGTTGGCATTCTGTGTTAAATATAAGTAAGTGGTTTTCTATTAATACATACCGTTTATTGGCTAGCCCGTGCGAATGCACGGGTTGACGACTAGTATACTTAAAACAAGAGTCAAACAAGCCACGACATTGATCCACACAGATTAAATTATCTTGGCTGTTAGGTATTTAATATAAACGGTTAAGATCAAAAGATATAGTGCTACATACAAATATCATGTAGATGCATATATTGTGTTCCACATGGTAAATTTGTCACGTACATGTATCTTTTGTTGGAAAAGTGCAATCACAATTATGTTCACAAGAAGGACACGTAAAGCTTAGTATGTCACCATCACGTGTCCGCTTCATATAAGGGACATGCAATTAGATTCGATAACAAGGCCATGTAATCAAGTCTGATTGGAATCTTTACCTAATAATAAAGCAAATTGGGTTTCTGCCCGTACGTCGTCAATTTTGCAAAAAAGCCCCTCCGTTTATATGAAATTAACCCGCAATCCCTGTTTTAGTAAGCCTGTATATAATGTTACATTTTGCAAAAAAAACCTCCGCTAGCCTCGCAGTATTATCCATTCCTCTGGCGATGGCTATGGCGACGGCGACGGCGACGGGACGGGTTGAGGGCTGCGGGGACGGCGCGGCGAGGAGGGGCAGGTGCTGCGGAGATGGAGCAGCGAGGCGGGGCAGTGGCGGTTGCGCGGCGCGGCGGGCAGAGGCGAGCTGAAGGGCGTGGACGGAGGCGAGCACGCGGGCGCGCGCAAACAGCAGTGCTCCGGCGCGGGCGCGGACGGAGGCACCTCGGAGGGGCCGAGCAACCAGCAACGCACCGTCCTGCACGACGCTGCGTCCGGCGTCACCTCGGAGGTGCCGGAGCTGGCGCACGACAAGGCCGGCAGCTCCTTCGTCGTCCCGCTCGGCCGTCGCCGCCTCTGCGCCTTCAAGCGCCGCAGCGGGCCGCCTGCTTGGATGAGCCGCTCGGCGAGACCCTGGTCGGCGAGATCCGGTAGTCGGTGCGCGCATCCGTGCCTGACCCGGGCGCCATGGTCAAGGCTGGATGGAGGAGAGTGCAGCGGTTGCTTGGCTATGGAGGAGGGGAAGGGAGTACGGGCTGGTGTCGTTGTGGAGTAATAGGAGGTCGATTCACGAGCAGACAGAGGTATAGGGAGCATGAGGCGGCAGCTTCGTCGTCTCGTGTTGGTGCAGCTGGAGCATGGGTGGCCGTCATGGCTGGGGATGGAGCACGACTGGGCGTTTGTAGGAGGGAGCTGAGGAAGAGTAGGAGCAGAGCTGGGTGTTGAGGTAGCAGGAGGCAGAGCAACGCTGAGTGATGTGGAGGAATAGCGATGTGTGGACAAGAGAAGGGCATGTATTCGGCGGTGAGATGAGGAATTTCTGGGATTCAGTGTTGCTGCTACTGCTTTTTTTTATGAACTGCTGCTACTAGGTGTTGTGCTGCATTGACTAGAATCAGCTAGATGTTGCTCTACGTGTTAGCATTAATTCTAAAAAGAAATATGCGGGTGAGCTCCGATAATGATTCCTTGACTGTTGTTTGTCGTACTGCCATAGTTTTATATGCACGCCGACCGTATATCACAAATAAATTATCATTATATATATGCGAATGAAATATTAGAAAAAATATTATTGCTTAAGGGAGAAGGTATTTCGCCCTCACCGGGACTTGCTGGCCATCACGATATTCCTTCACTATAAATGTCACCGATACCGTTGATGAGATAAAGAAAAAATGATGAAGAGTAGAGAAAGTCCGACAGCAGTGCATATTGGTCATGTTTTGTCTTGCCCTGTACCCTAGCTGGGTGGGTGTATGGGGGGAGGCATGTGGTCTTGGCTACGACAACCACGCCCTCTCATGCCCTATCTCCACGTGTCTATTCTCCTCCGTTGTATCATCTCTCTCACAACTCTGCATGCACAATCCTTATCCTCATCGAGTCCCGGTGATGTTGTTCAGGGAATTGACCGTGTTGGCATGGGGAAGGGGGGTGCTCCGATTGTTGGTACACCGTATCAGCAAAAAAGCGCCAAGCATTGTAAACTCTTTACTTTCTATCAGGTCATCATATCTTTGGAGTGGGCAAGTATAAATATGAATTCATGATAAGACGGATTTGGAGATATAACTCAATATTTCAGACATGTAAACTCTCGAATGCTGCATGAACTCTTAGATTTTTTTTGTCTCCGTTGCAACGCACGGGTTTTTTGCTAGTTCTAATAAAAGACAAAACAACAAAAGCCAGCCACGTTATGTGTGGGCCTACCTACCAACAATCGGCCCAATTTCCTGGATGCCTCCGTGCGGCTTGACGCCCAGCCACATAATAGCGCTTCTTCCCCTAGAAAAAACATAATAGCGCTTCTGATTTCTCAAAAAAGAAAACATAATAGCGTTTCCGTATCTTCTTCCTCAAGCCGTTCTCCGTTACTTCACGGCGTACGTTTTGAGCGGCCGTCGTTCTCCTCTTCCATCGTCAGCACACCATCTCCCATCCAATTTTAACATTATGCTCTACGTACATACATGCCATGCATTGACCTCCCATCTGGCTATCCTCGCAACATTAAAGATTAGATCACAACAGATCGCGGAAGCTAAGTCGATTAATCTCGAGCTGATCAGACGCGGCAAAGGTCCAAAAGTACGCATCAGTTTGATTTCTCACCAGGAGACATGCTTGCGACATTGCATGCATGTACACAGATCATATTGAGGTAGATTCCATGTGGTATTTCGCCGTGTGTTATTTGCAGGTAGATTGTTCAGCTTGCACAAGCTAGCTTTGTACGTGGAGATTCATTCCGGTGACATCGCATCAGGAAGCAAACCGGGCCAAGTTTTCCAGGTCGCCCTCGCAGGTAAGTACACGACACCCCGCCGAAGCATCTCGGTGAAAGTAATGCCGAGTCCAGGGCCAACATATGTGTTACTTCCCACAGGGCATGGCAGATGGATCCATGTAGCTGAGATAGAAACATATAAAGTTACATACGCAGTAAAGCATATGGATCCATGTAGTTGGCGTTTATTATGATGGATGGTAGTCATGTAGATACTCGAGATGACAACATGCATGGTCTCACCACTGGAGCATGCTTGCCAAATCTGTCGTCAACGGACAGTGTGGGCGGTTTGATCCCTGTAGCATGCATACACGGCAGTAGTCATACCAATGATCCAAGTAGCATGCTTGACGAAGCCACGCCCCATCAAATTGTGCGACACAATCAAATTTTATCGGTATTTTTGTGTTAATTAAGCCCCTCTTATGTTGAATTGCTCAGTTCTAATTACTCAATTTTGTTATGGCCCAAAAGAAAAGAGACGGTAGTCATACCAATGATCCAAGTAGCATGCTTGATGAAGCCACGCCCCATCAAATTGTGCGACACAATCAATTTTTATCGGTATTTTTGTGTTAATTAAGCCCCTCTAATGTTGAATTGCTCAGTTCTAATTACTCAATTTTGTTATGGCCCAAAAGAAAAGAGACGGTTCCTTGCAGTACTGGAATTAACTTCAGAGTTTACATACATGGTTGTTTTAATGGGTGAGCTGAGTTAGTTGCGCAACTATGCAGTACTGGAATTAACTTCAGAACTTTTACCTTATGTACATCATCATGCATCTAATTCACACTTTACATAGTTTAGAGCTTAAATTATAGTACGGTTAAGACTTAGGAGAAGCAAGAAACAGACAACTGTAATAAATTGTCACCGGTCGATTGATTTATTTCCACTAAAATTAGTGTGCCGGTGGTGCGTGTCCAATAAATCATTTATTCCATACTAAGACACTATCTTTGAGGTATATTATTTCCATGTAGTATCTTGCAGATTCAACAAATACAAGCTAATTTAAATATTTTCTTATTGAAAATAAGTTCCTCCAAATATTAGATGCCAGTGTACATGTGTTATTCAGTTAAGGTATCAGATATCAATGTTTTTTATAGCAGATATCAATGCTTATAGATCAAGGGGTCAGTTGTGTAATTCTATCTTCGGTGTCATTATAGCCTTAAGATGCCCCCCTTAGCTTATACATCCAATTTTGTTTCAGATTTACTTATAGCAATCTACAACATTGGTATTGATGATAATGCTACAAAAGCATTTGGTGTTTTTAGTATGAATATAGCCGTTATGAGAGAATAACTATGTTAGATGCATTTTAAATATTGTTTGGGCTAAACCAGTAAGGTAGGAATGTACATGTTCATAGCAGATTGCGTTACTATAGAAATATCTTATATTCAGATGACTTTTACTGTATGTAATCTATAATACCTAAATAGTTGATCCACACTTTCCTATTTCTCTTGACATGCAAGCTATCCACGTCATCCTATATGCCCCACTTATTTTCATGCACTCTCATGCAGCCACCGCATCCTCCTTTGCTCGAACCGTCCTGCACGTTAATTTTCTGGCTGCCTCTCCTGCGAGTTGATTTCTTGCGGCTGGGCTGTACTACTTCTCACCAAAAGGCAGTTTGAATGAGTTGTACTGGGCCACTTCTCATTAAGTGTTTTTATTTATCTTTTCGTTCCCCGAAGCATCATCGTCTCCACAAGACCCTCTCCTCTCACGTGTTTTTCTAAACGACGCTTAATCTCATCCATTATTGCCCTTCCTTTCGCCTCCTACAATTCTGTTTGTATATGCGAGAAACCACTGATGATTTCCTTCCGCCCCTTCGTCTTATCGCTGGACTGAACTTAGTGTTATCGCTTATTACCCCGATGGTTCCCTTCACCTTCCCTCAATCAATAATCTCTTCAAGTCTTTAAATTAAACAGTTCCCCTTCACATCCACACCCCATCTGCACTCATATCCTGCTCATCTACATCTCTCCACAGCGTGCATACATACACCCGAGATAGGGAATAGTCTATGGATTTTCATGTTCGCTTGACGATACAATGATGGAATCCATGGCGGAGGAGATCCTGCTACCATCTTACGGGAGATCCTACTGATGCTTCCAACACCGCTCGTGGGCCATGACCACTGTGTCTCTACGCAATTGCCCGACATCATCATCGACCCCTCTCTCCTCGACGTCTACGCCCACCGGCCCATGCCGCCCATGTCGTCTCCGGCGTCGGCCTCGCAGCAGAGGCCCTGCTCATCCCTGAGACCCAGATGTTCGGCAGCACCACAGGAGCCCTGAGACATGACGGTGTGCAATGTCTCCATAGGGAATTATAATCCCATGTGTTGCGCCACCGCCCTGGCCGACGATGGGTACAACCCGACCAACACATGGAAAGATTTCCTCTGCATCACGAGGTCACTCCTATCCGTACTTCCGTAGACACTGCAGTCTCTCTCTCTCTCTCTCTCTCTCTCTCTCTCTCTCTCTCTCATCCCACATGTGCCCAGGTACAATTCTGCATCTCATGTAAAATTCTGCATCTCTCTCATGTTAGTTTAGTATGATTTTCGTTGGAATTTTTATAAATTCTTTCATTATTTTGCAGAATTAGAACGTCTGTCGGATTTCAGTTCATGGCATGTTTGTTCCCAACTGTACGTACGTCATTGATTCGATCTAATACCTTAGTGATGCATTGTTGTTCTCCTACTGCAGGGTTCTATCATCTCTCTCATGTACAATTCTGCATCTCTCTCATGTTAGTTTTACGTTGGTATTTTTATAAATTCCTTTGATTGTTTTGCAGAATGGAAGAACATCTGTCAGATTTCAGTCCATGGCATTATATTCCCAACTGTGTACGTTATGGATTCAATCTAATACCTGAGTAATACATTGGTGTTGTTCTCTTACACCAGGGTTCTATGTAAAAAAATCAAAGGAAATAAGAAATACTGTTATAAACATACTTGCACTATCTTGAAACTGAACATAACTTTATATATGGTGCATATGGCTACAGCCTACAAGCTTGCTAACAATATTGGGTAAAATCTTGGGTTGAAACAGAATGCTGCCTAATGTTATATAAATATAAGTCAAAAGACGGAACATCCAATGCCTTCAAATATGTGATCGTAGTATTGCCACTAGTAGAAAACAGGGCTTTGGTCCAGGCCTGGCCAGCCCATTAGTCCCGGTTCAGTGACGAACCGGGACCCATGGGGGCATACGTCCCGGTTCGTGCGCCCAGGGGGCTGGCCGGGCCTCGTGGGGCATTGGTCCCGGTTCGTCTGGACCCTTTGGTCCCAGTTCCAGACACGAACCGGGACCAATGGGCCTCGCTCCTGGCCCATATCCATTGGTCCCGGTTCATGGCTGGAACCGGGATCAAAGGAGGTCCTTTAGTCCCGGTTCCAGCCACTAATCGGGACCAATGAGGTGCCTATATATACCCCCTCGCCCGCAAGCAGAGCACTCCACTGCTTTGTTTTTTCTGGCCGGATAGGGGAGGGCTTTGTGGTGCTCTAGCTCACCTCCTATGCACATGAGGTATTCGATGAAATGCCCGAGCCACACTACTTAAGCTTTCTTCTCTCCAAGCTTGACTTCGAAGCTCCATTTTCCTCAAGATTTGTATAGGTTTAGCGGTTTGTCACGTCCTGTCCCCGTCTTCACCGCCGTCGATCGCCCGCGCCGATGTCGTCGCCGGCACCACCATGGTGAGCCTCTTGTTCTTATCTTCTTTCTAAAAAAGAAAAATTCTTAATTGTATGATTTAGATAGATACTTGTATAATTTTCTTACTTTTATTATTGTTTGTTATTATATAGTGCGATGGTTTTGGTATCCGCCCCCGTCGGCCCTCGTCCTGTCTATGATTCGGATGTGGTATATATTATATTTTATAACTATTTGGTTTATTTATTGTTTATGACAATTATGCAGGCCAATGTGATATAGATTTTTTTATCTAGGAGGTATGTGAACCGGAAATTCCAACCGACCCTATTGTCGAGAGGTTAAATTTAGTTGAAGAAGAAAACAATTACTTGAAGGAAAAATTGAAAAAAATTGAGGAGGAGAAGATGATATTGGAGTTGCATGTTGCGGATGTCGTCGATGATCACAAGATCAAGATGGATGCAATGCGCTTCAATATTAGAAAGTATAGAAAATATGCCATTCATACCGAGGCTTGGTATCATTATGCCGTTGGATCAATTGTTACCTTGGTTGCGATTATGATCGCATTTGTTGTTGCATTGAAATATTTTACATAGTTTCAATGTATGGTTTAATTAGATGCTCTGGAGAGCTATATGTTGTTCAATGAGAACTATGTATGTACTTTGGTTTTAATGTGATGATGAACTTCTATTAATTTGGTCATTTATCTATTCATGATGTTCTGTAATGGTTTTTGACACACTTAATTATATATAATGCACGCAGATGAACCGGCAATGGATGTACAGTGACAGACGCACCTCCGAGTACATTAAGGGCGTGCATAATTTTCTCGAAGTGGCTGAGGCAAACAAGCAGAATGGTTTTATGTATTGTCCATGCCTTATATGTGGGAATACGAAGTCTTACTCTGACCGAAAAATCCTTCACACCCACCTGCTTTATAAGGGTTTCATGCCACACAATAATGTTTGGACCAAGCACGGAGAAAGAGGGGTTATGATGGAAGACAGCGAAGAAGAAGAGGATGATGACAACTATGTGCCCCCTGAATACGGTGATGCTGCAACGGGGGAAGCTGAAGATCAAGAGGAACCAGACGATGTGCCCGATGATGATCTCCGCTGGGTCATTGTTGATGCAAAAAGACAGTGCGAAAGTGAAAAGGAGAAGCTGAAGTTTGATCGCATGTTAGAGGATCACCAAAAAGGGTTGTACCCCAATTGCGAAGATGGCAACACAAAGCTCGGTACCGTACTGGAATTGCTGCAGTGGAAGGCAGAGAATGATGTTCCTGACAAAGGATTTGAGAAGCTACTGAAAATATTAAAGAAGAAGCTTCCAAAGGATAACGAATTGCCCGACAGTACGTACGCAGCAAAGAAGGTCGTATGCCCTCTAGGATTGGAGGTGTAGAAGATACATGCATGCCCTAATGACTGCATCCTGTACCGCGGTGCGTACGAGGATTTGAACGCATGCCTGGTATGCGGTGCATTGTGGTATAAGATCAGACGAGATGACCCTGGTGATGTTGAAGGCGAGCCCCCCAGGAAGAGGGTTCCTGCGAAGGTGATGTGGTATGCTCCTATAATACCATGGTTGAAACGTCTGTTCAGAAACAAAGAGCATGCCAAGTTGATGGGATGGCACAGAGAGGACCGTAAGAAAGACGGGAAGTTGAGAGCACCCGCTGACGGGTCGCAGTGGAGAAAAATCGAGAGAAAGTACTGGGAGGAGTTTGCAGGTGACGCAAGGAACGTATGGTTTGGTTTAAGCGCGGATGGCATTAATCCTTTTGGGGAGCAGAGCAGCAATCACAGCACCTAGCCCGTGACTCTATGTATCTATAACCTTCCTCCTTGGTTGTGCATGAAGCGGAAGTTCATTATGATGCCAGTACTCATCCAAGGCCCTAAGCAACCCGGCAACGACATTGATGTGTACCTAAGGCCATTAGTTGAAGAACTTTTACAGCTGTGGAATGGAAACGGTGTACGTGTGTGGGATGAGCACAGACAGGAGGAATTTGACCTGCATGCGTTGCTGTTTGTAACCATCAATGATTGCCCTGCTCTAAGTAACCTTTCAGGACATACAAACAAGGGATACCACGCATGCACGCACTGTTTAGCTGACACTGAAAGTATATACCTGGACAAATGCAGGAAGAATGTGTACCTGGGGCATCATCGATTTCTTCCGACCAACCATCAATGTCGAAAGAAAGGCAAGCATTTCAAAGGCGAGGCAGATCACCGGAAGAAGCCCGCCATGTGTACCGGTGATCACGTACTTGCTATGGTCAATGATTTACACGTAATCTTTGGAAAGGGTCCCGGCGGACTATCTGTTCCGAATGACGCCGAGGGACGCGCACCAATGTGGAAGAAGAAATCTATATTTTGCGACCTACCCTACTGGAAAGACCTAGAGGTCCGCTCTTCAATCGACGTGATACACGTGACAAAGAACCTTTGCGTGAACCTGCTAGGCTTCTTGGGCATGTATGGGAAGACAAAAGATACACCGGAGGCATGGGAGGACCTGCAATGTTTGCATGAAAAAGACGGCATGCCTCCAAAGCAGTATGAAGGTTCTGCCAGCTACGCTCTTACCAAAGAAGAGAAGGAAATCTTCTTTGAATGCCTGCTTAGTATGAAGGTCCCGTCTGGCTTCTCGTCCAATATAAAGGGAATAATAAATATCCCAGAAAAAAGTTCCAGAACCTAAAGTCTCATGACTGCCACGTGATTATGATGCAACTGCTTCCGGTTGCATTGAGGGGGCTTCTACCGGAAAACGTTCGATTAGCCATTGTGAAGCTATGTGCATTCCTCAATGCAATCTCTCAGAAGGTGATTGATCCACAAATCCTACCAAGGCTAAGGAGTGATGTGGCGCAATGTCTTGTCAGTTTCGAGCTGGTGTTCCCACCATCCTTCTTCAATATCATGACACACGTCCTAGTTCATCTAGTCGACGAGATTGTCATTCTGGGCCCTGTATTTCTACACAATATGTTCCCCTTTGAGAGGTTCATGGGAGTCCTAAAGAAATATGTCTGTAACCGCGCTAGGCTAGAAGGAAGCATCTCCATGGGCCATCAAACAGAGGATGTCATTGGGTTTTGTGTTGACTTCATTCCTGGCCTTAAGAAGATTGGCCTCCCTCAATTGCGGTATGAGGGGAGACTGACTGGAAAAGGCACGCTAGGAGGGGACTCAATAATATGTAGGGACGGGCATTCTTGGTCTCAAGCACACTACACAGTTCTAGAGAACTCTACCTTGGTGACCCCGTATGTCGATGAACACAAGAACATTCTGCGGTCCAAACACCTGGAGCAGTGTGACGACTGGATTACATGTGAACACATCAGGACTTTCGGCAGTTGGTTGGAAACACGTCTCAGAGGTGACAACATTGTTTCTGATGAGCTGTAATCATTGTCCAGGGGACCATCTTTGACTGTATTGACTTACAAAGGATACGAGATAAATGGGAATACATTTTACATGATCGCCCAAGATCAAAAGAGCACCAACCAAAACAGCGGTGTTCGCTTTGATGCAGCAACCAAGAGGGGAAAGGACACATATTATGGTTACATAGTGGACATATGAGAACTTGACTACGGACATGATTTTAAGGTCCCTTTGTTTAAGTGCAAATGGGTCAATATGTCAGGAGGCGGGGTACAGGTAGACCCATAGTACGGAATGACAACAGTGGATCTGAACAATCTTGGGTACACAGACGAACCATTCGTCCTAGCCAATGATGTGGCGCAGGTTTTCTATGTGAAGGACATGTCTACCAAACCGAGAAAAAGAAAAGATAAGGAAGTGAATACATCATACGATGAGCCAAAGCGCCACATAGTTCTTTCAGGAAAAAGAGACATCATGGGATTGGAGGGCAAGAAAGACATGTCTAAAGATTATGAAAAGTTTCATGAAATTCCTCCCTTCAAAGTCAAGGCTGACCCAAGCAACCTGTTAAGCGATGAAGAATATCCATGGTTATGGCGCAATAAGCAAAGGACACAAGTGAAGACTTTCTCTCCACAACTATTATGATGATGCCTTTGATCTAGAATATCACTGCAGTTACATGTGAAGAAATGAAATGCCTTTTGTAACAGACGAGTTTCCGTATGAAACCTTGATACTTCGAAAGAGATTGTCCGTTTTGTACATGAAGTGCATCCAGTTTTTGCCGTAACCCTCTCAACTTTTTAGCACATGCTATGTGGGTGAAATGATGATACCATGCCAACTTTCAACCTTTTCAGAGTTCATTTGTAGTGCTTTTCAATTTCAACGTCATTTAGCGCAAAAAGAATGAACTAATAGCAAAAAGAATGAACATAAAATATTCTGTTATGATCAACTAAAACAAAACTATAATATTCTTCAATAGCAAAAAGAATCAACTAAAAAGCTTTTATAAAACTCTAATAGCAAAAGGAATCAACTAAAAAGCTTTTATAAACCTCTAGTATTTTTTAAACTAAAATTATATAAAATTTATGCAATTAAAATTATTAAAGTATTTTCTGTTCAAAACATTAATGGCAAAAAGAATTTTCATAAAGAAATTTTTTTTTAGAAACTTTAATAGCAAACTAAAATAAAAAAATTTGTTCTTGATTAAAACAGACATTTAAAATAACCTAAAAATAACCAAATTTAATATATTGATAAAACACAATAATATTAAATAGCAGGAAAAAGAATCACTAAAAAATCTATTTTTATAGTAAAGTTATTCACAAACTAGTGATTCACACAAATTTAAAAGAATTCAAATTTAAACTATTCAAATTTGAAAATTAATGGAACTAACAGAAAGTCTATAATTTTTGTGACCTAACAACAAAAAGAATCACTGGAAAACTGCAAAAAAAAGCAAAAAAGAAAACAGAAAAAAATGCCACCTACTGGGCCACCACGGCCTGAATACGACTAGAAACCCAGCTAATTGGGCCAGGATTCAGGCCCGCAGAAGGCCCAGCAGGCCCACAGGCATAGCACTGTTAGATTAGGCCCATAGGCCTGCAGTTCAGAGGAGTTCAATAGGGACGAGGCAGTCGAGCTTATAAACCGGTGCGAGGCGCTCTCAACTAGCGAGGTGGGACTAAACTCCCACCACCACGCCGCTGTGCAAGCCCATTGGTCCCAGTTGGTGCCACGATTCGGGACCAATGCTTACCAATGGTCCCGGTTCGTGGCACCAACTGGGACCAATGCCCCCCTTTAGTCCCGGTTGGTGCCACCAGCCGGGACCAAAGGTCCCTGTTTCCCGCCCTTTGGGCTGCGGAAAACAGACCTTAGGTCCCGGTTGGTGGCACCAACCGGGACTAAAGGGGGGCATTGGTCCCGGTTAGTGCCACAAACCGGGACCAATACTCTGGGTATATAAGTAGCACTTAGGAATTTTCAGAACCGCCCGCCCATCCTCACTTCGATCTCTCCTCCTCCTCTCCCCCCGACGGCGGCGAATCCATCCACGACGCCGGCAGGCTGCCCGAGCTAGCCGTCGCCGACACCCTCACCGCGCCCTGCCCCCGATGCCACCGCTCCTCGCGCCCCTCTGCCCAGACCCGACGCGCCGCCGCGCCGCGCGCGCCCTTGCCCTCGTCGCCGCACCGCCCCTGCGCCGCGCCGTCACCGCCCCGGTCCGCACCGCCCCGCGCAACGGTCCGGACGGCCCCCTGTTGATATACATTTTTTTCATATGATTTTGTTAGATGATGTTGATGATAGATATGATGATGTTGATGATAGATGTTGTATGCTTTTTTTGTTCATATAATTTTTTTTGTTCATATAATTTTTTTTGTTCATATGATGATTTTTTTTCATATATGTATTAATTTTTTTATTTAGGTTGTTAGTAGATATGGATTTTAGGTTAGTTGATTTAGTGCATTTTAGGTTAGTTGTACTGTTAGTGCATTTTAGGTTAGTAGATTTTAGGTTAGCGCAGAGGAAGAAGGAAAATAAGGAAAAAGAAGAAAAGAGGAAGAAGGAAGAAGGAAGAAGAAGAAAAAGAAGGAGAGGAAAAAGGAAAATAAGAATAAGAAGAGGAAGAAGGAGAAGAAGAGGAGAGGAAGAAGAGGAGAGGAAGAAGAGGAGAAAAAAAATAAGAAGAGGAAGAAGAAGAAAAAAAAAGATCGCCGAAGTGTCGAGGATCGCCGAGGGGTCGAGAGGGGGACGTCGATCAACCCCCTCCCCGATAACATTTTTTTCCATGTATGTATGTCGTTGTCGATATAGCCCCTCCCCGATAACTTCGACATGAGGGGGGGGTCGATATACCCCCTCCCCGATAACATTTTTTTTCTAAGTTACTAAGGTAAAATGTTCACCCCCCCCCTCTCGATATTCCAGGCGACCAACTCTCGAGGCCACCCAAACCCTAGAAAAAAAGCGTTGTCGATCTCCTACCCCCTCCCGCCCCTACCTGACAAACTCTCGAGGCCACCCAAACCACTAGAAGATAACTCCGGTAACTTCGACATGAGGGGAGACGTCGATCAACCCCCTCTCGCCCGAACAAGTCTATGTATCAGTTTATATCGTGGTGGACATATATCAAAGTTTGATCATATGTCAAAGTTTGAATTTTGACATATGCAACATTTGATCATATATCAAAGTTTGATCATATGTCAAAGTTTGAATTTTGACATATGCAACATTTGATCATATGTCAAAGTTTGAATTTTGACATATATAGATTTATCAAGAATGCCCCCATTATGGATGTGCACAAGTTGATCCAATTTTTTTCTGATCTCATCTCTATATATATTCTTCTATATGTCACGTTGTGTGTCAAAGTATTCAAGAAATCCATGGCTTCATCATTAGCCGGAAGTAACAGGCGTATGATGCTACGAAGCTCTTCAAACTTTTTTTGGAACGGAGTTCCGGATAGAATAATTCGCTTTTTGGTACGAATTTCAGCAAAGGCCTTCCAAATAGCGATAGTCGGAAGGCTCTTGCTGAACTTCGTACCAAAAAACTAATTATCCTATCCGGGACTCCGTTCCAAAACAATTTTGGAGAGCTTCGTACCATTATGCGCCTGTTACTTCCGGCTAATGATGAAGCCATGGTTTTCTTGAATCCTTTGACACTGACAACGTGACATATAGAAGGGTAGATGAGATCAGGAAAAATATGGACCATTTTCTGCACATCCAGAATGGCGCCATTTTGTTAAATCCCTTGTTTGGCATTCATGAGAGAGGCGGTCTGGACGTCGGACATTCATGAGAGAACTCTGGTAACTCTTCAACGTGAGGGGGGACGTCGATCAACCCCCTCTCACCCGACCAAACCCTAGAAGCGTTGAGGCCACCCCAAACCCTAGAAGCGTTGCCGAGGCCACCCCAAACCCTAGAAGCATCGAGGCCACCCAAACTTACCAAGTTAAAAGAGCATTGTCGAGGCCACCCCAAACCCTAGAAGCGTTGTCGAGGCCACCCCAAACAGTAGAAGCGTCGAGGCCACTAATTAATATTCCTTGTTGTGATTAGCTAGCTAGGTCTATGTTTGCCACTAATATATCCATCTCTCATGTTTGTATATTAATTGCCATGTTGTAATATTTGCAGAAACTATGGATCAACAAAGAGACTTGGAAACAGAACAGTTGTTGGGGGACATAATCCTCGGCGGAGGTGATGTCTTGTCATATCTCAACGACACCGATTGTTTGGAAGGAGAGGGTGAAGGCTCCGGTGATCGAACAATGGAGGAGGAAGGACATGATCATGAAGGCTCCGGTGACCGAATGCCGAAGGAAGAAGGAGACCATGATGATGGCTCCGGTGATCGAACGGAGGAGGGAGCTGTTGCAAAGTCCGGCGAGGTATATATATTAATTAAGCCTGTGCTGACTAGCTAATTGATGCATTAATTGTTTGGGTATGTACATATATTAACTCTTCTTTCTTCTTTTAAAGCCCTCCGGATCGAGCCAAACTTCGGTAACGAGACGAGGCCCGAAGAAAAGGTTGCGTCAGGATGAAAGGTTCACGATCACAGCAATCGTGAACGATGGCCAGCCGATTGAACCGAGGCGGACCAAGGATGCATTTTCTGCTCAGTGCGGAGCTATTGTTAGGGACAGCATCCCGATCAGCATCCAACTATGGAATGAGCCTAAGAAGAACGAAGACCCTCAAGTTTCTTATGTCACCGATAGACAGAAAGATGATCTTTGGACCTCGCTGAAGGCAAATTTCACCCTACCGCCAGAGGAGGATCCGGATAAGCTAGTTATAGAGCCATTGGTCAAGGCATGTGCTCTTAAGAAGATGGTAGATCTATTCAGGAGGTGAAAGAATGAGTTGAAATCAACGTTTGTCGACAAAGGGAAGACTCCAGAATTCACTGGCCAATTTGAGAAGATAAGAGATCACTGGCCCGCATTTGTGGCCTACAAGACATCGGACAAAAGTAAGAAGATGTCAGAGACAAATAAGATAAATGCTGCAAAGAAGAAGTTTCACCATCGCATGGGGTCAGGTGGCTACCTCAAAGCCCGGCCGCTATGGGACAAAGCTGAGAATGACCTGCTTGCTAAAGGGGTCGAACCAGAGACCTTGAACTGGCCAGACCATTCAAGGACTTGGTTCTTCGGGGTTGGGGGAACCTTGGACCCTGAAACAGGAAAGTGCATTTGGACGGACGAGCAAATTGCAATACCTGTCAAGAAGCTTCAGAAGTGTATCGCCGCAGCGCAACAAGGGACGTTCATTCTCGACAGAGAGAATGACGAGCTGACCGAGGCCCTCGGGAATCCTGAGCACCCTGGACGAACACGAGGCACGCCAAGCTCCGTTGCGTGGAAGGTTGCGTTTCCCGGCGCAGGCGGTTACAAAACCCGGGAGAGGAAGAGGAAACTGGAGCTCACCGAAATGCAGAAGCTGAATGCAAGAGTACAAAAGCTAGAGGAACAAGTTGAGAGCCAGCGAGCTGCCAGAGCTACCCCAGAAGCTACCCCGCCATCTCAGCGGAGAAGCAGCGTGGCTTCCACCAAGCTCGTTCAGCAGCCTGACTTCACGGCTCCTAGCTACCCCATGGATGCTATCACGGAGGCTCAACATTGCCAGCTTATGACACAATGGCAGAACCTCAAAGTCAAGGCGGCTGTCGGCTCTGTTGCACCTCCTCAATCCGACGGAACTTTTCACTGCCGTCCGATTCCACATGGCTATGCTGTTGTGATGGTGGATGAAGTAACAGAGGGATTTGAGGAGCTCGAGCTTGACCACCCTACAGGTGAAGGGGAGACTCAGCTGGGTCTTGCTCTGAAGACTCCATGTCTATGGCGGAAGGAGCACATCTAACTTCCGAACTGGACGCCTCCGCCTCCACCTCCTCCTCCGGCGAGTCAGGGCACTCCGCCTCCTCCTCCTCCGGCGAGTGATCAGGGCACTCCGCCTCCTTCTACGGCTCCTCCGGCGCGTGAGGCCGGCACTCCGCCTCCTCCTTCGCCTCTTCCGGCGCGTCGGAGCTGTCTGCCTCCTCCTCCGCCTCTTCAGCAACATAGAAAGACAGACTCCGCCGCTGCGGCTCCTCCGGCGCATCGGAGCACTCCGCCTCCTTCTCTGCCTCGTAAGCAACGACGGAAGAGAGACGCCGCCGCTCCGGCGGCTAGCAGTACAGCCAGAGGCGGGAGGCAATACAGATATGGTCCATCTCTTAAGGCTCCGGAAAAGTTACCATACGAGATGACCGAGGAGGAAAACAAGGACATCTGTCGTGCCCAAGTGAGGGACTTTTTTACAAAGAAACCTCCACCTCCGAAGGAGATGATAGATCCGATGAAAGCGAAGCGCACTATCGATGCCCTAAAGCGACCACCACCGCCTTCGCCGGATGACAACTATCTCCGCGCTCTTAAGAAGACATATGGAGATGCGCGCCGGTCGGGAACTACTTCCACTGATAAAAGGTTAGAAGAACGAAGAAGTGCGAAAAAAATTCCACAGCTCGGCGAACAGGCGAACCAATCATGCCCCTCGCTCAAGGTGTCTAGCGATATCATCGCTAATCTGCCTGGGATGGTGCCCGGTACCAATCCTGATGATTACCTGGGCGATGATGTAGTGTTTGATATGTTAGAGGTGGACGAATTCAGATACCAGTACGGGAAGCCTCTCATCAAAGATGGAAGTCGTGCTCTAACAACGATGAGGCGAAAATTCCATCAATGGTACATGGAAACCTGCAGCAACTCTGGGAAGGATGCTTTGATGATGAGAATTAAAGAGGAGCACGACTTCGTTGGATTGGATTATATTACTGTTGATTTTGACGAGTTTTTCCAGTTATACAATCAAAAGGCCCTCAACAAATCACTCATGGCTTGCTACTGTCTGTAAGTACTACTTCTGTAATTAAGTCGCTATATATAGATCAGCTCTTTCATTGCATGTATATATAATTATCTTCACTAATTATGCAGATTGAAGATCGTCGAATGCAGAAATTCACGAATCTATGACATTGGGTTCATTAACCCAAATGTCATACATGAATGGACGGTTAAAAAGAATGTCGAAGAAGCCGAGGCCAACTTGCTACAATCGTTGCTCAAAAATCAAAACAAAGATAAAATACTCTTTCCTTACAACTTCAAGTGAGTGTTACTGTCTTGTGCATATTCGGTTTCCCTTATTACTCAAGGTTATAGTAATGTAACTGATGAGTTATGCATGCGTGCGTAGCTTTCACTTTATTCTGCTAGAGATTAAGCTTGAGCGGGGAGTAGTAACCGTCTTAGACTCGAGACGAAAAGATCCCCAGGAGTATGCGGACATGACTGAAATGCTCCAGAAGTAAGTTCAATCGATCATTATGGCACCAGATTGGCAACTTTGTTCATTTCCTGATATCGAGTAATTATTTTCTTTGTCTGGCAGGGTTTGGAAAGAGTTCACCGAAAGAGCTCCGGGACTGCCGATCGAGCTGCGATTTACACACCCGAAAGTAAGTACTACTACCTAGTTCCGCGCATCTCCCATTGATTCTAGCTAGTTTCATCAATACCATTTAGCATGCTTGCTTATCAGTTTGATTGACCTCTATTTCTCGTAAAGTGGTTGTGGCAGGAAGCCGGGAATAATTTATGTGGAAACTACATTTGCGATTACATCTATAATGCGACGGCCTTTAATAAGCGGGGGTACTCTCAAAAACAATATGAAGTGCGTAACCAAAAAATTCACAATTGTATTTTATTACCATCATTTGTGTTGAGTTTCATTCATACACATGTATTGACCCTCTTCTTCAATTTAGATCTGGCAGCTGCAGGATGAACTCCTACCACAAGATCGCATACGAGCAATTCAAGAGGAATTGGCGGGATTCTTTCTTGACCATGTCATCAATCCAGCCGGAGAATACCATGTGGAAATTGACTTTAGATGTTAGGGATTGTAAGAGATCTTATATTGTATATATGTAGCTAGTAGCGTCGGATAGATATACAAAAACTTGTTGTTCGACCAATCTCTCGGAGAAGGAGAGGTCGATCACTTCTCTCTGTATATGTTCATGACGATCTTGTGTACTTAATGGTTCCTTCATTTGCTTACTAGCTAGCGTGTCGAGTTCTCTCTATACGTATAGTACCTAGCGTCAACCAAGCACGGAGATAAGAGAGGTCACTTCTCTCTATTAGCTAGCTCACACAATATATGAAACCCCTAAATTAACCCTCCAAAGCCCCCAAACCCCCCCCCCCTTCCTTAAAAAACAAAACCCCCAGCCCCTGAGCTGCTGACGCGTGGATGCTTTTTGGTCCCGGTTGGTGTTACCAACTGGGACTAAAGGCCCTCCTGCCCGGGCTCCCCGCGGCGGCCACGTGGAGCACCTTCTGTCCTGGTTCGGAAGCGAACCGGGACTAAAGGTTTTGGGCTTTAGTCCCGGTTCCAGAACCGGGACGAATGGGCCTCTGGAACCGGGACAAATGGGCCTTTTTCTACTAGTTTGCCCGTGATCAAATAATGTTCTTCCTAGTTTTTAAAGGTCCTTTTTTGTTTGCTCAATTCACTGTTACATTACAATTTAAGCTGCATTGTGATGTTAGTGTTTGTTCAGTTGAATGCATATTGAGTCCACATCCATATCCTGTTTTGCGGTGGAGAATGTCGTTCTCCTGCATACTCCGCCCTGTAATGTTCAAGTGTGATGAAAAATAATGGCCTTGAGTGTTTGTTGATTGGAGTTAACTGTTATCATTTTATTTATGTTATCTATGCTGAAATAGGAACTGTTGTTCAAATAATCCTCTCTAACTAGCACTTGGATATTATCTCAAACCTATACCTTCACTTGAGAAATGTAAGCTTCTAATTAAATGATACACTATGAAATGTCTTATCAAAGTACTGCATTCGTTATTTGTAATAATACTTCTCCACTATCACGATACTATTTGATTGTTCTATCCTAGCCTAAAAAGTCTGCCTTCGCTGAGAGGACCATGTAGGACCCATTCTGTTTGGCCTTTGGATTATATATACATATTTCGCACTTGGGAACAATGTAATTTCTATTTAGGTGTGTTAATACAGTGAGACTCGCAAATTAACATGAAATCTCTGTTTCTTTTCTCTATGCACTTACAATAGGCAGTCAAATTATATTATTATGAATTATCATCAGAAAATCGCTTCACATTTCATGTTAGCTATACATTCTAATTATAACTATTAATAGCTAGAGGAACACACAACAAGTCCCGCAGCAACGCGCGGGGTGTCATCTAGTATATAGAATAGATGTAAAGCATAAAAAAGTATCGCTGGGAAAAAAATGGAAGCTCCTGTATATGATACAATAAGCATTACTATGTAAATCATGGTCTACTCCACGCATTTTTGTCCATAGAGAAATCCACATGTGAGAAAATCACAATTATGTATAAGTATAGTTAGAGTCCACATGTATTATCTTGATATAATCAACGACCATTAATGGAGAGGTCAAATATAAATTTTTGATGGCCATATTTGTGATGGCAATTTTTGAATCTTCTAACTTACAGATGGTGTTGAGACAGAGTTAGCTATGCTTATTCCTTAAATGTCTTCATTATTTCTTCTTCAAGTAAAGAAATTGACAAATGGTAGCTTACAAATTCGATGTTGCATGCTTTTGCCCATTTCTAAGAATTGATGGTTGCCATCGATTGTTATATATTTTCATCATTTAAGCCTAACATGAACGAGGTAGAAATGAGGACCATTTAATATTGATAAAAATGCTAAGAAATGATGCTATAGTTTAAGAAAATATTCAACAACCTAGAAACAATTATCAAAAAAAAATTGTAATTCTGCTTAATTCAAGAAACAATTATATTTGTCAATAGTTTGTGCTTATTGGCTTGATCTCGATACAAACAATGGTCATCGATGGAGTTCAAAGATATATTCAAGATATGTCAGGATTTTTGCCTTTTGCAAGACAATGTAGTGACGATTTGCATATTTGATATTAAATAAGTCAAACTAACAGGAAGATTAGATAACCACGATTTGGTACAGCTGAACTACTACCTACATGTGTTATCTTGAAGCTGTATAACCTTAAACTTTCATTCAGGTAAAAAAAAATTGGATGCAATAAATGATAAAAGTACACTTTCAATTTAACAAAACAAAAAATGAAGTTGTTATCGGTACATTACTACGTAGAGAATATATTTACACACCTTATTTTGTTACCATCAAATATTTTAGGTATGGAATAATTCCACAACAGAACATAACTCTAGCAGCGCAATTGCGCGGGTGACTCCGCTAGTTGTTGGTGAAACCAACAACGGCAAGCACCCTACCGCTGTGGTGTGGTCAGAGTGATCCTCTCAAAGATGAAAGGCGTGCGGGACAACTTGAGCGGCTTCTAGGAGCCAACCGCGGGCTCCATAGCGTTGACCTCACGCGCCCACTATTTGAGCTGGCGGTGAGAGGAGTGCAAAGATGTACCTCCATCAACGCACAGGGCCTCAGTTGCCTTCTGGAACTCTTGCTCGCTAGTTTCCTCATCATCCTCTCCATTAGTTTTGCTACCATCTTCCTTCTTTTCGCGGCCCCTGGCGGGCTTTTCCTGCTATTGGGGAACCTTGCCGCGGCGACCTCCTCGGCCGCCACAGCCCTTTCCACCAACACCTTCTTGATCCTTTTCCTTGCCACGCTTTTCATACTCTGCCCTCTGCTTCTTGACAAGTTGCTCAACCTGATGGCACTCTTGAAGGTCATGGCCTTTGGTCCAGTGAATCTTGCAGTATGGCCAGTCAATCTTCCCAGCTTTTTCGGCCGCCGCAGCTTCCCGGCAATCAGCGACGCGACAGCTTCGTTGCCAGGGGCTTCAGCCTTGACCTTCTTGCCGGTACTAGGGGTATTAGAACCCTCGACGGCCCACATTGCCTTCTCTTTACGCTTCTTGTTGTGCTTCTTATTCTTCTTCTTCGAGTTGGCGGCATCATCGTCGTCCTCTGAGTCAATCCCGATGCCGTCCTCCTCTCCGGGGAGTTTCCTCCCTTCCTCCATCTGGGCGCACTTGTCCGCCAGGGTGTACAGCTCATTCACAGTCTTGGGCAGTCGGACGTTCATCTTGGAACGTATCCTCCTGTTGCGCACATTCGACTGGAACGCTGCGATGACAGCCGCCGGGTGGATGTCTGGGATGTTCCTGTGTAGCCGGCTAAACCTCTGCATATACTTTCGCAGACTTTCTGCTTCCTTCTGCGGAAGGAGTTGCAAGTCGTTGGGCCGGCCTAGTTCTTGCTGGCCGCCCGTGAAGGCGCCAATGAACTCATTGCATAGGTCAGCCCAGGACGAAATGGAGTTCTCCGGCAGGTGCATCATCCATGACCTCACATTTGGCTTGAGCGCCAAAGGGAAGTAGTTGGTGAACACCTTTTCATCTCTCCCTCCGGTAGCCTGAACAGTGATAGTGTAGATGCTCAAGAATTCTGCTAGGTTCAACTTTTCATCATACTTTTCCAGTATCTCTGGCTTGAAGACGCGGACAGACGGATAGTGCACTTGCTGCAGCTCGCAATTGAAGGCGGGGCACCTGACCTCGAAAGGTAGGTAACCGCCTCCACTGGGCGTGGGTTCGTCTTCGTCTGGGCTGTTGCGTCTGTCAGATTGGTGGCGGGTTTCGTGGTGTCGCTCTATAGTAACGCATGCGTCTTCCCTCCGCCGATCTTCCAGGACCCGCCGTTGGTCTCGATGGGCTCGGGGATCGGACGTAGCCATCGACGCTTCGTCGTGCTCCCCGCCACGCCGTTCAGGCTATGGTCCTTGTACTAGTAGTCGTGGAGGGGACTGCACCGTTGGAGTGGCCCCCTCGACACGGTCATTGGCTTGAGCTGTTGTCGTTGCTTGTGGGTGCCGCGGCGGGTCTGCTCACTGCGATCCTTCTGCTTCAGCAAAACCGATCAAACTCTGGATGGTGGCTCTCCACTCGTCCATTTGATCAGCCATGGCCTCCGACGCAGTGCTCGGCATGGACGATGATGCAAATCATGATGTCGCTCGGCTCCTGACGGTGCCGGTGGTGGCGGCGCCATGCTCTTAACGTCGCGAGCCCGTCGCCATGGCGGCATGGTGACGAGAGGAGCGCGCTTGGGGGTTGGTGACCCTGTTCGGTGCTTCGTCTTGATTTCCCCGCCCCAGGGACGGCGCGCGTCCTGTGGCCGCGCCTGTAACAGGGGCAGCCAAGGGGTCGCGGCTCGCACCAGAGCGGGTGTTGTCACTGTGGCCGTGCCCATCAGCGTGGCGGGGAGGTGGAGACGGTGAATTCTCCCCGCCCGCATCCTGTGGAACGCGGCTGTCGGGATGTTGTTGGAGTTGTTCTCCTCCGGTGTTTCCCGCTCCCGCTTCAGCTGCTAGTGAGATGGCAATGGTGCCGCCTGCGCCGGTCGGGCCTCCCGCAGCACCCGCTTCCCCCGACGCCGCCACTGTTTCCACAGAACCAGCGGCTGCATGCGAGGGGGCTTTTGAAGTGGAAGGATGGGGCGTCACGCCGGGCTTTTTCTTGGGCGCCATGGGTGACGATGCTGGCGATGTAGAGAAAGGTGATGAAGACTCAACGCGTCGATCACGACCTCAGATTCGCACACACGAGCCCCCTACCTGGCGCGCCAATGATGTCGCATGCGAACAGGATTACCTATGGAGCCATTGGGCTCCTTGTGGTTCGGCAGGGGGCAATCACATCGCGCAAAGAGCAGAGGCCATGGGGAAACACGACAGAGATGACACCGATCGTTTTTACCCAGGTTTGGGCCGCCGCGAGGCGTAAAACCCTACTCCTGCTTTGGTGCATTAACAGAAGGATCGTAGTGCTGCGGTGCGCTCGATCCCGGCAAGGTTGCCTTGGGAAGAGCAGCTATGCGCGTAAGGGTACAAGAGGGTCCGTATCCTTTCTACGGTCGCCATGGCTCTCCTTTTCTAGGCCAAGGGGTTACCACAGTCGCAAAATGGTCATTATCTACTGATTAGATAGCGAACAGTGCTATCATACCTAACTCTGGCAGTTAGGACAAAACGCATTAAATTCGCCGTTGTATGTCATGTCGTGGATGCAGCCCGGCAAGCCTTGCCGCGTCGTCTCAGTCATCTTCTATCTGCCCGTGTAACACGCGTCTGGACAGGTGTCACACAGGGATGAGCTTCTCTCCGAATGACTGCCACGCGCTAAGTCACGGCCACTTATCACCAGGGGGCTCGACACCGCATCGATTAGTGACTTGCATTGCGATGTGGTGGAGCGGTGGAGTCTTGGCAGAGGAGTGGATCCCCGCTGGCCCCGGCAGGCCTGCCGGTGCGTACTGGCTTCATCTTACGGGATGCCTCGACCCGACCAGGCTCGCCTGCCCGGCAAGGGAGGTTTTCCCTTTGGTGAAATCTTGTCCTTCTGGTTGGCCTTGGTCTTCTTGATCCGCCCTTTGATCTCTCAAAGAGCTCTTCTCTAGGCTTGGCCTTGGCGTGTGTGCTTGATGAAGCTTGTTCTCTTTGCCGCCGTGCTTGTGTAAAGTCTCAGCAAGATACACAAGGGTTTGTTCCACCGACAGTCGTCGAGGCAGCTCCGGCAGCACGGAGTAAGAGGCACATGACCTAGTGTGCGACAGCAAACGAACAGCAGCTCCGGCATTTGGGAGGAGGGCAGCGGTGAATTTGGTGCGGTGGGGGCGCCATGGAGGAGGGGCTGAGGTTTCGCCGCTTGGGAGAAGGTGATTTGGCGCCCACGTTGTATGAATGGAGAATCAGGAGGGGGAACCATGTCTTAAGGACGCATTTGTCAAAAATGTGGGGGAACTTATAGTTCTACCCCTGCCTTTTGGCTTCTGGGCTTGGGTCTGTGTCTTGAGGGTCAGGGATAGTAGGGTAACTTTGCTTCTCCCAAATAGTGGGCGCCAGCGATTTCGGGCGAGGAGGGCGTGTTTTGAAATAGTGGGCGCGAGCAATTTCGGTCGAGGAGAGGGTGTTTTGCCGCCCATGGTTTATGAATTATTCGATACCTGTCATTTTGGCCGAGGAGAGGGGGCGCTTGGGTGAAGTTACAAACCTACCTTCGACGTACAATGGGCCAGTTGATGTGTGTCCCACATAGGCCGATAATTTCGCGTCTCCCATTTATTTGCTCGGGCGAATTCCACCGAGCAGATGGTGTTTAGCGGTTCGTTCAAATTTTGAGACCGAGCATCCACGTCTACCTTACCAAGTCAATTCGAATCAAATTCTGAAATATTAGCTTGCCACTTCTTTTTTAGATGGTGAGATGATGCTCAGGACTAATGTGTTTTTACATGCTCGTTGCTACTGATTTACTATTTGACAAATAGTTGACCCACTCAAAAACGGGAATCAAACCCAAAATGAAATATCTCGATTCATTGAAATAGCTCGTTCACCCGGTCAAAATTGTGGACTAAATCCAAAATTGAACACCTCAATTGAGTAGCATGTTGTATTATAGTACTCCACGAACATGCTGAAAGTCAAACTAATGAACTTGTTTGATACGCATATCTCCGTTCATGTGTGGATTGCAAACACCATGTTCACCAATTCAACGTTTTGAATGCTAATTTGTACCAAAACATGGTTTATATCAGTCTTCAATGCATAAACGCGACCTCTCCCCTCCCCCGGACTTCCATTCTCTTTCTAGCCAACAATCTTGGTTTCTATCGCGCGCATACTGATGTCGCTTGAACTACGTCGGTATTTCCCCAAAGAGGAAGGGATGATGCAGCATAGCTACGATAGGTATTTCTCTCAGTTATTAAATGAAGGTATCAATCCAGTAGGAGAACCAAGAAACACTATGTAAACGGTACTTGCACACAAATAACAAATACTTGCAACCCGACGCTTATGAGGGGTTGTCAATCCCTCTACGGGTAATGGCGCCAGAAGTTGTCAAGTTGACGGTATAAAATTTGTGTAGATTGGATAAATAGATCCCGATAAAACGCGAAATTAAATAAATAGAAAAAAATGCAGCAATATATTTTTGGGTTTTTGGAATAATAGATCTGAAAACAAAAGCAAATAAAAATATATCTCAAAGCAAATATGATGGAGAATAGACCCGAGGGCCATAAATTTCACTAGTGGCTTCTCTCAAGAAAATAGCACACAGTGGGTAAACAAATTACTGTTGCGCAATTGATAGAAGATCAAATAATTATGACGATATCCAAGGCAATGATCATTATATAGGCATCACGTCCAAGATTAGTAGACCGACTCCTGCCTGCATCTACTACTATTACTCCACACATCGACCGCTATCCAGCATGCATCTAGTGTATTAAGTTCATGGAGAAACAGAGTAATACAATAAGAACGATGACATGATGTAGACGAGGTATATTCATGTAGGAATAGCCCCCATCTTGTTATCCTTAATAGCAACGATACATGCGTGTCTTGCTGCCCCTTCTGTCACTGGGAAAGAAGACCGCACGATCAAACCCATCACAACGCACCTCTTCCCATGGCAAGAAAAATCGATCTAGTTGGCCTAACTAATTAAACCAAACATTTGAAGAAGAAATACGAGGCTATAAGTAATCATGCATATAAGAGATCAAAGAAGACTCAAATAATATTCGTGGATAAAGATCTGATCATAAACTCAAAGTTTATCGGATCCCAACAAACACACCACAAAAAGAGTTACATCAAATAGATCTTCAAGAGACCATTGTATTGAGAATCAAAAAGAGATAAGAAGCCATCTAGCTACTGCCTATGGACCCGTAGGTCTATGATGAACTACTCACACATCATCGGAGAGGCACCAATGAGGATGATGAACCCCTCCGTGATGGTGTCTAGATTGGATAAGGTGGTTCTGGAACTTGCGGCGGCTGGAATTGTGCTTCGTCGACTCCCCTAGGGTTTTTGGAATATTGGGGTATTTATAGGGTGAAGAGGCGGTGCGGGAGGCCACCGAGGTGGGCACAACCCACCTGGGCACGCTTGTGCCCCTAGGCGTGCCCTGGTGGGTTGTGCTCCCCTCGAGCCTCCTCTCAGGTACTTCTTTGGCCCATCTTGTGCCTTCTGGTCTAGAAAAATTCTCCAAAAAGTTTCGCTGCATTTGGACTCCGTTTGGTACTGATATTCCGCGAAGTAAAAAACAAGCAAAAAAAAGCAACTGGCACTGGGCACTATGTCAATAGGTTAGTCCCAAAAAATGATATAAAGTTGCTATAAAATGATGGTAAAACATCCAAGAATGATAATATAAGAACATGGAACAATCAAAAATTATAGATATGTTGGAGACGTATCAGCATCCCCAAGCTTAATTCCTGCTCGTCCTCAAGTAGGTAAATGATGAAAACATATTTTTTAATGTGGAATGCTGCCTAAGATGTTCATCACATATTCTTTTCTTTTATAGCATGGATATTTGGACTTTTATATGGTTCAAAGCAATAGTCTAGTTTTGACATGAAGATTTCAATACTCAGGCATATCAACACGCAACCATGTCTTTCAAAATATCAACACTAAAGAAAGTTATCCCTAGCCCATTATGCTCAATCATTGATCCATTCATGAAACACACTCGGATATTAGCTACATCCAATGCTGAAGTATGATCATAGTGCCCCTTAGTTGGTGCTTTATAAGAGAAGATGGAGACTCAAATAAAAATAAAAACTGCATAAAGTAAATAGATAGGTCCTTCGCATAGGGAAGTAGGGATTTGTAGAGGTGCCAGAGCTGAAAGCTTAAATTGAGAGATAAAATTTTTGAGAGGCATACTTTTCCCGTCAACGAAAACGACCGAGTAATTCCCAACACTTTCAATGCTAGATATATCATAGGTGGTTCCCAAACAGAAAATAAAGTTTATTCCTTTTTCCACCATTCTTTCACAATCCATGGCTAGTCATATCCACGGGTGCCTTCCATACCAACACTTTACAAAGAATTTATTATTTGACAAGATAAAGTAAATTTATTTTTCATTTCGGGACTGGGCATCCCTATTACCTCCATACTCTCGTGCAATGACAAGTGAATAAACACTCATCTTGATAATAACACATCTAGCATGGAAAATATTGGCCACCCCCTGCTGCTTCATGAGTGGTACGAGCACACAAAAAAGGAAATTTATTTTGAAAATTAGAGATGGTACATACAAATTTGCTTTGAACGGCACGGGAATACCGCATATAGGTAGGTATGGTGGACTCATATGGCAAAACTTGGTTTAAAGAGTTTGGATGCACAAGTAGTATTTCTACTTAGTACAAGTGGAGGCTAGCAAAAAGATTGAGAAGCAACCAACCAAGAAACAAAAAATCACATAAGCGAGCATTAAGCATAACACTGAATAATGCACCACAAGTAGGATGTAATTTCATTGCATAACTATTAACTTTCGTGCTTGCATAGGGAATCACAAACCTTAACACCAATATTCTTACTAAAGCATAATTACTCACCAACATGACTCACATATCACTATCGTCATATCTCAAAACTATTACAAGGAATCAAGTTTATTTTGTCCAATGATCTTCATGAAAGTTTTCATTATATCCCTCTTGTCTATCACTTTGTGACTAGTTTCATATATTGCAATTGCTTTTGACAAGCTCAAACAAATTTAAGTGAAGAACATGAGCATAAAGATTTTCATCTCTCAAAATAATATAAGTGAAGCATGAGAGAATTTCTTCAAAATTACTAACTCTCAAATAAATCTAAGTGAAGCATGAGAGCATTTCTCAAAAAATAACAAAGCACACCGTTCTCAAAAAGATATAAGTGAAGCATTAGAGCAATTCCATAGCTCAAAAAATTTAAGTGAGCATAAAGAGCAATTCTAATAAATCATAGCATAATTGTGGCTCCCTCAAATAGGTGTGTCCAGCAAGGATACTTGTGACAAACTAAGAAGTAAAACAAGCAAAGAATCATATGATACAAGATGCTCCAAGCAAAGTCATGATATGTGAAGAATAAAAATATAGCTCCAAGTAAAATACCGATGGTCGTTAGAAGAAAGAGGGGATGCCACTCGGGGCAACCCCAAGCTTAGTTTCTTGCTTCTCTTTGAATATTATCTTGGGGTGCCGTGGGCATCCCCAAGTTTATGCTCTTCTTACTCCTTATTCCTTCATTCATTGTGATCTCACCCAAAACATGAAAACTTCAATCACACAAAACTTAACAAAACCTTCGTGAGATCTGTTAGTATAAGAAAACCAATCTTCACGTTAAGTACTGTTGCAAACCCATTGATATTTCATTATTGCATTATACCTACTGTATTCTAACTTTACCATGGCTTATACCCCCCGATATAATCCATAGATTCATCAAAATAAGCACACAATGCAACGAAAACAGAATCTGTCAAAAATAGAACAGTCTGTAAAGACATGAATTTTACCCATACTTGTGTAACTCCAAAAATTATGAAAAATTAGGACAATTAGTCATCAACCTGTGCTTTTCAAGTATGAAGTTATAGTCGTAGATATTTTTAGGGCACATTCCCTTCAATACTTTTGCTTTGCAACTATATTTTCGTATTATCATAACTCTGTCGTCTTCTATTCTTTTTGTAAGAATTACTCATAAAATGTTATGACTTCTTCTATGACAATTGAATTGTTAGAATATATTTTGGATTGATACATGTAACATCAGAATGTGTATTACTTTTGCTATAGTTACTCGAAACATGGTCTATATTTATCATGTTGCATAGAATTATCATTACTCGATATGGGAAAAGCAATACCAAAGCATGGAAATCGTATGTAGTTGGAAAAACATCCCCTTCATTTGAACATTGAATTTTATTGGCAACTAATTTCAAATAAACATAAATGTACTGTGTAGAAGAATGGGTGGTAGCCAGCATGTATTACCATGTCTGTAGCTCCTCTTTCTCTATTAACATCAAATTAAGCAACATATAGGTTACCGGTCAAAGCATACATTCTAGTGTCTCTTCTCTCTGATATCCTCAATCTTAATTACTTTACCAGGGCTAACACTAAGAAAATTCTCAATCAAATAGTCAAACTTTTTTACTAACACGGCATGTCCTTCCTTATGCCACCGCTCTTGGTGAAGTCAATGTTACCGGTTTTTTCGAACAAGACATGATTTATCTTCCGAGGTCTTTATTGACCTTGAATTCCCAGTAGGCATTGGAAATTGTCCGGTCTCCATCGGTATGAAGAGCGCCATGAAGATAATCACTATCAGCATAATCAAGTGCATGTTCGCCACATGAATACCATCCATGGATCTGTTGTATCATGTGAGTTCATGCTCTTGGCTCGAATGGCAACCCCAATCACTCGACAATGACATTGGTGACTCGGCCAATGTACACGGTGACAACAATGGCATACACCATAATCTTGCACTTGCAGCATGACATATCGAGATAGTCCACGCTACACACTCACAGAAGGTTGACTATGGCCATAAAGTCATAGTTCAGATTGTGCGGAGATAATGTCCTGCTCAGTGCTGCAGTGCAGGTAGTTTCAGCCTAGCAAGCAAGTTACAAATATATTGAGAAATATAGACAACCTATAAATTACTAATACATTACATCGAATGGTCTAATTTCGTAACAATATCTTGGATTACTAATCTTCTGAAGTATCAGTATGAACAAGCCACAACAGTCCACAACATATAAGATTTAGTGAAGCAACCCTACCTAATAAAAATCTCCATCAGCATACAAAATAGAGACTAAAGGTTCATCCAAAAACCACATGAACACAATCCAAAAAACCTTACGAACCCAATCTATTTAAATCAAACTGAAGAGTGTGGTGTGGAAAAAGTGGCATCGCTGAGAACACATGACTCTTTCCATTTGCATGACTGAGCTCAAAGAAGTTATTATGACAAAACATTTTAAAGATAAGAACATTAGTGGAGCCCTCAGGTTATGTCAGCTCAGCATCCTCTTTTTGAAAAAATATGATATCACCGGCTAATAAGCTTAACAACTTTTGAGATCTTTCTTACAGTTTGTACCCTGTTTGTGGAGAAGTACCATCTCAACTTCTAAGAAGTGGATCATCGTTTAGACTTATGTCAATGTTGTTTTACTTCAAATTTAGTCTGAAATATGCAAGAAACATATACACGTGAAGAGTTTGATTCATATTACAAATAGGGGAAAGCAAGATACATGAATCAATTAGTATATAGGATAAGTGAAAATATAATAAAAAAGAAAATATAGATTACTTGCTTGTTGCTAACCTTGGCAGCCTCCCATTGTCGATCCCTCCGACCATCTGATGCCTCCTCAATATGCCCTCGAGCCCATTCCACGCCTTTTGAAACATTGATCCGGTAATAGATTGTTGGGCATAGGAAAACCATGGAGTTAGAGGCTTGTTTGAAGATAGAGGATTCTTACCAAGATTATCTATATCAGTGAAGATAAGATGCACATTGTGTTACGAAAATAGATGTGGAATATCAAGAGCACTACTTTATTTTTTTACCTGCATGGAGAAACCACATATTTCTAGATAAATTCAAAAGGCTAGAAACCTAAGAAGAGATGAATCAATTCCTTACCTGCAGAAGTCGGACTCATGTCATAAATTCGATGGCAGAAGCAATTCCTGTTTGATCAATATGCGATCATACTGGAATTAGCAGTAGCTAAACCTATTTATTGATTTGAGATGAAGATTGTAAATCCTACATGTCATCTTCATACAATGTTTGGTTATTGTGTACGTTTCCTCACAGATTTTTCTTTTTGCTAGATTCTAGTGCAGATTCCAGAGTCCTATTCAATGAAGTAGATCTAGCGGCATGCCTGAATATTCTTCTACACATAATCGAACAACACAAATATGCTAATTTAAAGAGAGCATATTGAGCTGCCAATATGCTGACTAGTATCGCTATGCATAACCCTATGAACATGAAAATCTCTATGAGGGCACTCTGAAAGTGTAGCTAAAAATTCCTTACGATATCTTCTATAAGTGGCCGCCATGATATCTGAATACTGTAACTGCAAAGAAAAGACCAAACATATTATCATATTATAAAAAAACAAAGATAATATGGATACCATGGTTAGAATTGCAGGAAAATTTAATATGAATGTTTATTATTAAAAAGATTATCTATCTAGATCTGTTTCCAAACACAGCAGATGAACCATAAACAGAAACATGGGTAAACCCAATAAGCCATACATGAAGATACATTTTTGCATAGCCAAAAATACTAAAATCTTACAAATCTATGATGAAATATTATACAGGAATATGATTTTAAGAAATCCAGAAGTGGTTAAACATACAAAATGTCAAAAGTACATATAATCTTAGTTAGCACATACCGAAAAAAAATGATAATCAAAATGGCAATCTGAAGCATCCATGTATTTATCCAGACCTACAGAAAAAGATAATTCAGTGGCACACATTGTGAGGATTGCAAATATCTGAATCACATAAAGAAAAGGAAGCAAACACTCGTGTGTGTATCTTTTGTACTTGGTGAACGCATAGCTAAAACTCCCATAATCAAATCCTTTAGAACCTACAGCTACGGTAGTGGCTAAACCTAGCATCCACATTTTAAGAAATTATTTTTTTAAATACTGTACTGAGTACTCATGTTAATATAGCGGCAAACATACTAAATCATATAAGATATGTCTCTATCATTGCATGGATGCCTCACTGCAGCCCATGCTTGCTACAGCCAAGCCTTTTTCTGGCTGAGACAAAGGAGGTAGCCGGTGATCGACGACCAATGGGCGGTGGTCACAAAGATCAAGGCGGTCAAACACCAGAAGGAGACACACTCCTATGCATCTGATTGGAAAGCTGCGAGCACGTACCTTCAAATTCGTGGCTGGCTGCAACACCATATGGTATCACATGACTGTGTGGAGGTCCCCATAGCTGGAAGTCCTAAGCTACTATGGTCGACCTTGTAGTACTTGATAGTCCCCGCGACTACGAATATCTCAGACTGCGAGTACCTCAGACTTCGCGCTCATGATGTCCTGCTAGAGCAGCAACCCAAGCCTTAATTAATTGACATTGTGATGGTGGGAGGCATCGGAGGGGTGAGGTAGGGTTACGGTTTTGGCTTGCATATAGATTGGATGGCTAGATCGAGCAGATGTTGGAGGTCGTGGAGGAGAGGAGAGGGAAATCGAAGGGGGTTTGAGGGAGGATGTGAATTTTGTTGAACCTTTACTCCTTAGACGAATTGCATCACCAGATGGAACTTCGAAGTCGATGATGGCATGAACTCACGAATGTTGACATGAAGTGGCCGAGGAGCTATAATCGCAACGTGCCAATGGCGGCGGATGGATCGGGGGGATTGGGAGCGTGGAGACTGAGGAAGGACTATCTTGAGGGGTTTTTATTTACAGGGTCTATAGGTTTAATAGTAGTGGGATAGATTGGGTTTTCCTGGCTTTTAAGGGATCGCTAGACACTTTTTTTGATAATTGGGATCGCTAGACACTTGAGGTTGAGGGGAAAAGGAGAGATCGGTCCACAACACACATGAGTGGAGAGACGTGGAGCCGTGCAGGAGTCTCTCTTTTTGATGGGTTTTTTTTCATTGGCTGATGGATGGTTAAATGGCCGTGGATTAGATAGATTAATTAGTCCACAACACATATGGGTGGAGAGACGTGGAGCCATGGAGGAGTCTCTCATTTTGATGTTTTTTTTTTGCATTGACTGAATGATGGTTAGATGGTCGTGGATTAGATGGATTAATCTACACCGTTATAATTCAGTCCCACATGATTAACGGCTTGTAAAATCTGATTAACGTGGTAATTTCTACGGAGTCTAGAATTAGTTAGGTATAGATAGATGTAGGCAATTTGTATATCAATCTTGGGTAAAAACTTAAGAGTTTTTCATCGCTTCTGTGAATTTCTAAAATTATTTTAATGGACACAAAAGTTTCTGTTTTCCAACAAGATCAAATCAACTATCACCCAACGTGATCCCAAAGGCTTTACTTGGCACAAAAACTAATTAAAACATAAAAACACAATCATAACAGTAGCATAATTGTGCAAACACTCAAAAAGAAAAAGAAAAAGGCAAAAATAAATTTTATTCATTGGGTTACCTCCCAACAAGCGCTATTGTTTTATGCCCCAAGCTAGGCATGAGATTTCAATGATTCTCAAATAAAAGACAAGAGTTGAAGCACAAAGAGAGCATTATAAAACATGTGACAAACATATTTAAGTCTAACATACTTCCTGTGCATAGGCATTTTATAAGCAAACAAGTTATTAAGGCAAGCAAAAACTAGCGTAAGCGAAGAAGAAAGAAACAATAGCAATCTCAACATAACGAGAGGTAATTTAGTAACATGAAAATTTCTACAACCATATTTCCCTCTCTCATAATAATTGCATGTAGGTCATATTCCAATTCAACAACATAGCTATGATATAAAATTTTCACTTCATGATCCACATAAAAAGTCTTATAATCTTCCAAGATAGTGGGATTAACATCAACTAAAGTCATGACCTCTCCAAACCCACTTTTATCAATAATTTCATAAGATTGAACACTCTCCAAATATGTGGGATAATTTTTACCTAAAGTTGACACTCTTCCAAACCCACTTTCGATATTATTGCAAACATTATTATCAATATCCAATTCATCATGAGGCTTAAATAAATTTTCAAGATCGTAAGAAATATTATCACCCCAATTATGATCATTACAACAAGTAGTAGACATAGCAAAATTAGCATCCCCAAGCTCTGGATTTTGCATATTATTAACACAATTGACATTAATAGAATTTATAATAGCATCATTGCAATCATGCTTTTCATTCAAGGAGCTATCATGAATCACTTTATAAGTTTCTTCTTTTAACACTTCATCACAATTTTCAGATTCACGAGTCTCAAGCAAAATTTCATAAAGATAATCTAGTGAACTCAATTCACTAGCAATTAGTTCATCATAATTGGATCTCTTAAAAAGATTAGCAAGTGGATGAGGATCCATATCAATAGAATTTTAGTAAGCGAAGATGCAAGCAAATGGAAGTCACATGGTAACACAAGCAAACAAAAGATCGAACGAAAAAAAGGCAATGGACAAAGAAGGCGAATAAAAAGGCAAATTTTTGTGAAGTGGGGGAGATGAAAATGAGAGGCAAATGGCAAATAATGTAAATTGCAAGGAGATGAGATTTGTGATTAGGAACCAGATAGATGTTGATGATGTATCCCCGGCAACGGCGCCAGAAATTCCTTTTGATGTCTCTTGAACTACGTCGGTATTTCCCCAAAGAGGAAGGGATATGCAGCACAGCTACGGTAGGTATTTCCCTCAGTTATGAAACAAAGGTATCAATCCAGTAGGAGAACCAAGCAACACTATGTAAACGGTACCTGCACACAAATAACAAATACTTGCAACCCGACGCTTATGAGGGGTTGTCAATCCCTCTATGGGTAACGGCGCCAGAAGTTGTCAAGTTGATGGGATACAATTTTTGTAGATTGGATAAATAGATCCCGATAAAATGCGAAATAAAATAAGTAGCAAAAAAAAGCAGCAAGAAATTTTTGGGTTTTTGGAATAATAGATCTGAAAACAAAAGCAAATAAAAATAGACTCAAAGAAAATATGATGGAGAATAGACCCGGGGGCCGTAGATTTCAATAGTGGCTTCTCTCAAGAAAATAGCACACGGTGGGTAAACAAATTACTGTTGGGCAATTGATAGAAGATCGAATAATTATGACGATATCCAAGGCAATGATCATTATATAGGCATCACGTCCAATATTAGTAGACCGACTCCTGCCTGCATCTACTACTATTACTCCACACATCGACCGCTATCCAGCATGCATCTAGTGTATTAAGTTCATGGAGAAATAGAGTAATGCAATAAGAGCGATGACATGATGTAGACGAGATTTATTCATGTAGGAATAGCCCCCATCTTGTTATCCCTTAATAGCACCGATACATGCGTGTCTTGATGCCCCTTCTGTCACTGGGAAAGAACATCGCACGATCGAACCCATTACAAAGCACCTCTTCCCATGGCAAGAAAAACCGATCTAGTTGGCCTAACTAAACCAAACATTTGAAGAAGAAATACGAGGCTATAAGTAATCATGCATATAAGAGATCGAAGAAGACTCAAATAATATTCATGGATAAAGATCTGATCATAAACTCAAAGTTCATCAGATCCCAACAAACACACTGCAAAAAGAGTTACATCAAATAGATCTCCAATAGACCACTATATGGAGAATCAAAAAGAGAGAAGAAGCCATCTAGCTACTTCCTATGGACCCGTAGGTCTATGATGGACTACTCACGCTTCATCGGAGAGGCACCAATGAGGATGATGAACCCCTCCGTGATGGTGTCTAGATTGGATCTGGTGGTTCTGGAACTTGCGGCGGCTGGAATTGTGTTTCGTCGACTCCCCTAGGATTTTTGGAATATTGGGGTATTTATAGGGCGAAGAGGCGGTGCGGGAGGCCACCGAGGTGGGCACAACCAACCTGGGCGCGCCTGGGCCCCTAGGCGCGCCCTGGTGGGTTATGCTCCCCTCAAACCTCCCCTCAGGTACTTCTTTGGCCCATCTTGTGTCTTCTGGTCCAGAAATTTTTTCCAAAAAGTTTGGCTGCGTTTGGACTCCGTTTGGTACTGATATTCTGTGAAGTAAAAAACAAGCAAAAAACAGCAACTGGTACTAGGCACTATGTCAATAGGTTAGTCCCAAAAAATGATATAAAGTTGCTATAAAATGATTGTAAAACATCCAAGAATGATAATATAACAGCATGGAACAATCAAGAATTATAGATACGTTGGAGACGTATCATATACAAACACAATCCTTGTCGACCCCTCCCCATCTCTCTCTCTCTCTCTATCTCTCTATCTCTCTCTCTGGTTCACATGCACACTCCATGTATAGGTCTCTCTCGCACACAATGTATGACTCTCTAGTCTAAGCTAAATATGTAGGGTGCACTCATCGTACGCGCATGAATTCCCTATCTCGTCGTCTGTAACTCTCTCACGCACCACTCCGCTGTCTCGGGGCTCTTCCCTCTCTCTCTTGAACTCTCTATCTCCCTAGGTCACACAAACACATGCATATCTCACTCGCACTTGATACACCCTTCTAAAACTCTCTCACTCTCTCCCTTATTCTTTCTCCATCTCACACGCACACACACTCAATCTCCAGCCTAGCTAAGTACGCCTATCTCTCACTCCATTGTAGGCACATGCAGGCCCCCTAGGTATATGACTATTTCTCAGTCTCCATCACAAACATGCGCATTGGCTCTTTCCCTCACTTGGTCTATCTCGATATCTCTTGGGGCATATTTCTAGCGCGCACACACCTCGTCTCTCGATCTCCCACCCATATAGTCCCATCACAATCTCGAGGGGGTCTCTCTATCACAAACACGCCCTCTCCCCTCCATGCCTCCAACTTTGTCTCTATATGTCCCTCTCGACCTCTGTCCCTTGTTAGCCAAACCTCTCCTGGACAGGTGTTATGGGGGTCTCCCTCTGTCCGTTGCAAACAATAATACACTAGCTATCTCGGTGTATCTCCTCACCTCGCTTTTCTATCTCGGGGATGCATGCCTGATATTTTTGCATAAGACACGCACACTTTCTCTCTATTTTATCATGTGTTGTCCCTTTCTCTTCCACACACACACTCTCGATGATCTACTCTGTTTTTAGTGTAATATATAGTTTGTTATATTAGTTTCTAATGCAGGCAGTGGGCTAACTATACTTGACTACACAATTTTGTTATTGTAAAATGGAAATCCCGTCACATTTTCATGTGAGGTGACGAAATGTTTTTACTCCCTATTGTACTGTTGTAGAACCAATTGTTTGTTTAATTCACGTTATCATATATAAGTTTTAGTTTGCAAAAGTGAACATATTTCTTTGAGACACCTAAATGCATTATTGAACTCAGTAACGCAACAGCTATACACATATTCAAAATATTTAATTGGATTTGTAGGAAACTTCAGGTATAGATTTTTGTGTGGTAACTTCTAAATATTTAGTTATTAATCCCTTTAGGGTTTCAAATATTTAATTGTAATCTTTCCAAGCTTTCTTCAGAGTTCTGTCGGTTACTCTTTGTAAATAGCAATCACTCATAAAGGACGCACTTCGTGCCTATACAAAAATGCACTTAACGGTTACAAGTGATGGGAAAACAATACTGGCTTTCAGTTATGTCTCTGAAGTGTTGTGCTACTACAAAAATTACAGTTTTATAATATCATTGAATATAATATATTTTTGTGTTTTAAATAAACTATGAGTAGTAACTACAAAAATGATATATTTGATAGTTCGAGGATACATGATTAACAACATTTTTTTCTTAATAAAACTACTAGGTTGACATGTAGTTGGCATTCTGTGTTAAATATAAGTAAGTGGTTTTCTATTAATACATACCGTTTATTGGCTAGCCCGTGCGAATGCACGGGTTGACGACTAGTATACTTAAAACAAGAGTCAAACAAGCCACGACATTGATCCACACAGATTAAATTATCTTGGCTGTTAGTTATTTAATATAAACGGTTAAGATCAAAAGATATAGTGCTACATACAAATATCATGTAGATGCATATATTGTGTTCCACATGGTAAATTTGTCACGTACATGTATCTTTTGTTGGAAAAGTGCAATCACAATTATGTTCACAAGAAGGACACGTAAAGCTTAGTATGTCACCATCACGTGTCCGCTTCATATAAGGGACATGCAATTAGATTCGATAACAAGGCCATGTAATCAAGTCTGATTGGAATCTTTACCTAATAATAAAGCAAATTGGGTTTCTGCCCGTACGTCGTCAATTTTGCAAAAAAAGCCCCTCCGTTTATATGAAATTAACCCGCAATCCCTGTTTTAGTAAGCCTGTATATAATGTTACATTTTGCAAAAAAAAACCTCCGCTAGCCTCGCAGTATTATCCATTCCTCTGGCGATGGCTATGGCGACGGCGACGGCGACGGGACGGGTTGAGGGCTGCGGGGACGGCGCGGCGAGGAGGGGCAGGTGCTGCGGAGATGGAGCAGCGAGGCGGGGCAGTGGCGGTTGCGCGGCGCGGCGGGCAGAGGCGAGCTGAAGGGCGTGGACGGAGGCGAGCACGCGGGCGCGCGCAAACAGCAGTGCTCCGGCGCGGGCGCGGACGGAGGCACCTCGGAGGGGCCGAGCAACCAGCAACGCACCGTCCTGCACGACGCTGCGTCCGGCGTCACCTCGGAGGTGCCGGAGCTGGCGCACGACAAGGCCGGCAGCTCCTTCGTCGTCCCGCTCGGCCGTCGCCGCCTCTGCGCCTTCAAGCGCCGCAGCGGGCCGCCTGCTTGGATGAGCCGCTCGGCGAGACCCTGGTCGGCGAGATCCGGTAGTCGGTGCGCGCATCCGTGCCTGACCCGGGCGCCATGGTCAAGGCTGGATGGAGGAGAGTGCAGCGGTTGCTTGGCTATGGAGGAGGGGAAGGGAGTACGGGCTGGTGTCGTTGTGGAGTAATAGGAGGTCGATTCACGAGCAGACAGAGGTATAGGGAGCATGAGGCGGCAGCTTCGTCGTCTCGTGTTGGTGCAGCTGGAGCATGGGTGGCCGTCATGGCTGGGGATGGAGCACGACTGGGCGTTTGTAGGAGGGAGCTGAGGAAGAGTAGGAGCAGAGCTGGGTGTTGAGGTAGCAGGAGGCAGAGCAACGCTGAGTGATGTGGAGGAATAGCGATGTGTGGACAAGAGAAGGGCATGTATTCGGCGGTGAGATGAGGAATTTCTGGGATTCAGTGTTGCTGCTACTGCTTTTTTTTATGAACTGCTGCTACTAGGTGTTGTGCTGCATTGACTAGAATCAGCTAGATGTTGCTCTACGTGTTAGCATTAATTCTAAAAAGAAATATGCGGGTGAGCTCCGATAATGATTCCTTGACTGTTGTTTGTCGTACTGCCATAGTTTTATATGCACGCCGACCGTATATCACAAATAAATTATCATTATATATATGCGAATGAAATATTAGAAAAAATATTATTGCTTAAGGGAGAAGGTATTTCGCCCTCACCGGGACTTGCTGGCCATCACGATATTCCTTCACTATAAATGTCACCGATACCGTTGATGAGATAAAGAAAAAATGATGAAGAGTAGAGAAAGTCCGACAGCAGTGCATATTGGTCATGTTTTGTCTTGCCCTGTACCCTAGCTGGGTGGGTGTATGGGGGGAGGCATGTGGTCTTGGCTACGACAACCACGCCCTCTCATGCCCTATCTCCACGTGTCTATTCTCCTCCGTTGTATCATCTCTCTCACAACTCTGCATGCACAATCCTTATCCTCATCGAGTCCCGGTGATGTTGTTCAGGGAATTGACCGTGTTGGCATGGGGAAGGGGGGTGCTCCGATTGTTGGTACACCGTATCAGCAAAAAAGCGCCAAGCATTGTAAACTCTTTACTTTCTATCAGGTCATCATATCTTTGGAGTGGGCAAGTATAAATATGAATTCATGATAAGACGGATTTGGAGATATAACTCAATATTTCAGACATGTAAACTCTCGAATGCTGCATGAACTCTTAGATTTTTTTTGTCTCCGTTGCAACGCACGGGTTTTTTGCTAGTTCTAATAAAAGACAAAACAACAAAAGCCAGCCACGTTATGTGTGGGCCTACCTACCAACAATCGGCCCAATTTCCTGGATGCCTCCGTGCGGCTTGACGCCCAGCCACATAATAGCGCTTCTTCCCCTAGAAAAAACATAATAGCGCTTCTGATTTCTCAAAAAAGAAAACATAATAGCGTTTCCGTATCTTCTTCCTCAAGCCGTTCTCCGTTACTTCACGGCGTACGTTTTGAGCGGCCGTCGTTCTCCTCTTCCATCGTCAGCACACCATCTCCCATCCAATTTTAACATTATGCTCTACGTACATACATGCCATGCATTGACCTCCCATCTGGCTATCCTCGCAACATTAAAGATTAGATCACAACAGATCGCGGAAGCTAAGTCGATTAATCTCGAGCTGATCAGACGCGGCAAAGGTCCAAAAGTACGCATCAGTTTGATTTCTCACCAGGAGACATGCTTGCGACATTGCATGCATGTACACAGATCATATTGAGGTAGATTCCATGTGGTATTTCGCCGTGTGTTATTTGCAGGTAGATTGTTCAGCTTGCACAAGCTAGCTTTGTACGTGGAGATTCATTCCGGTGACATCGCATCAGGAAGCAAACCGGGCCAAGTTTTCCAGGTCGCCCTCGCAGGTAAGTACACGACACCCCGCCGAAGCATCTCGGTGAAAGTAATGCCGAGTCCAGGGCCAACATATGTGTTACTTCCCACAGGGCATGGCAGATGGATCCATGTAGCTGAGATAGAAACATATAAAGTTACATACGCAGTAAAGCATATGGATCCATGTAGTTGGCGTTTATTATGATGGATGGTAGTCATGTAGATACTCGAGATGACAACATGCATGGTCTCACCACTGGAGCATGCTTGCCAAATCTGTCGTCAACGGACAGTGTGGGCGGTTTGATCCCTGTAGCATGCATACACGGCAGTAGTCATACCAATGATCCAAGTAGCATGCTTGACGAAGCCACGCCCCATCAAATTGTGCGACACAATCAAATTTTATCGGTATTTTTGTGTTAATTAAGCCCCTCTTATGTTGAATTGCTCAGTTCTAATTACTCAATTTTGTTATGGCCCAAAAGAAAAGAGACGGTAGTCATACCAATGATCCAAGTAGCATGCTTGATGAAGCCACGCCCCATCAAATTGTGCGACACAATCAATTTTTATCGGTATTTTTGTGTTAATTAAGCCCCTCTAATGTTGAATTGCTCAGTTCTAATTACTCAATTTTGTTATGGCCCAAAAGAAAAGAGACGGTTCCTTGCAGTACTGGAATTAACTTCAGAGTTTACATACATGGTTGTTTTAATGGGTGAGCTGAGTTAGTTGCGCAACTATGCAGTACTGGAATTAACTTCAGAACTTTTACCTTATGTACATCATCATGCATCTAATTCACACTTTACATAGTTTAGAGCTTAAATTATAGTACGGTTAAGACTTAGGAGAAGCAAGAAACAGACAACTGTAATAAATTGTCACCGGTCGATTGATTTATTTCCACTAAAATTAGTGTGCCGGTGGTGCGTGTCCAATAAATCATTTATTCCATACTAAGACACTATCTTTGAGGTATATTATTTCCATGTAGTATCTTGCAGATTCAACAAATACAAGCTAATTTAAATATTTTCTTATTGAAAATAAGTTCCTCCAAATATTAGATGCCAGTGTACATGTGTTATTCAGTTAAGGTATCAGATATCAATGTTTTTTATAGCAGATATCAATGCTTATAGATCAAGGGGTCAGTTGTGTAATTCTATCTTCGGTGTCATTATAGCCTTAAGATGCCCCCCTTAGCTTATACATCCAATTTTGTTTCAGATTTACTTATAGCAATCTACAACATTGGTATTGATGATAATGCTACAAAAGCATTTGGTGTTTTTAGTATGAATATAGCCGTTATGAGAGAATAACTATGTTAGATGCATTTTAAATATTGTTTGGGCTAAACCAGTAAGGTAGGAATGTACATGTTCATAGCAGATTGCGTTACTATAGAAATATCTTATATTCAGATGACTTTTACTGTATGTAATCTATAATACCTAAATAGTTGATCCACACTTTCCTATTTCTCTTGACATGCAAGCTATCCACGTCATCCTATATGCCCCACTTATTTTCATGCACTCTCATGCAGCCACCGCATCCTCCTTTGCTCGAACCGTCCTGCACGTTAATTTTCTGGCTGCCTCTCCTGCGAGTTGATTTCTTGCGGCTGGGCTGTACTACTTCTCACCAAAAGGCAGTTTGAATGAGTTGTACTGGGCCACTTCTCATTAAGTGTTTTTATTTATCTTTTCGTTCCCCGAAGCATCATCGTCTCCACAAGACCCTCTCCTCTCACGTGTTTTTCTAAACGACGCTTAATCTCATCCATTATTGCCCTTCCTTTCGCCTCCTACAATTCTGTTTGTATATGCGAGAAACCACTGATGATTTCCTTCCGCCCCTTCGTCTTATCGCTGGACTGAACTTAGTGTTATCGCTTATTACCCCGATGGTTCCCTTCACCTTCCCTCAATCAATAATCTCTTCAAGTCTTTAAATTAAACAGTTCCCCTTCACATCCACACCCCATCTGCACTCATATCCTGCTCATCTACATCTCTCCACAGCGTGCATACATACACCCGAGATAGGGAATAGTCTATGGATTTTCATGTTCGCTTGACGATACAATGATGGAATCCATGGCGGAGGAGATCCTGCTACCATCTTACGGGAGATCCTACTGATGCTTCCAACACCGCTCGTGGGCCATGACCACTGTGTCTCTACGCAATTGCCCGACATCATCATCGACCCCTCTCTCCTCGACGTCTACGCCCACCGGCCCATGCCGCCCATGTCGTCTCCGGCGTCGGCCTCGCAGCAGAGGCCCTGCTCATCCCTGAGACCCAGATGTTCGGCAGCACCACAGGAGCCCTGAGACATGACGGTGTGCAATGTCTCCATAGGGAATTATAATCCCATGTGTTGCGCCACCGCCCTGGCCGACGATGGGTACAACCCGACCAACACATGGAAAGATTTCCTCTGCATCACGAGGTCACTCCTATCCGTACTTCCGTAGACACTGCAGTCTCTCTCTCTCTCTCTCTCTCTCTCTCTCTCTCTCTCTCTCATCCCACATGTGCCCAGGTACAATTCTGCATCTCATGTAAAATTCTGCATCTCTCTCATGTTAGTTTAGTATGATTTTCGTTGGAATTTTTATAAATTCTTTCATTATTTTGCAGAATTAGAACGTCTGTCGGATTTCAGTTCATGGCATGTTTGTTCCCAACTGTACGTACGTCATTGATTCGATCTAATACCTTAGTGATGCATTGTTGTTCTCCTACTGCAGGGTTCTATCATCTCTCTCATGTACAATTCTGCATCTCTCTCATGTTAGTTTTACGTTGGTATTTTTATAAATTCCTTTGATTGTTTTGCAGAATGGAAGAACATCTGTCAGATTTCAGTCCATGGCATTATATTCCCAACTGTGTACGTTATGGATTCAATCTAATACCTGAATAATACATTGGTGTTGTTCTCTTACACCAGGGTTCTATGTAAAAAAATCAAAGGAAATAAGAAATACTGTTATAAACATACTTGCACTATCTTGAAACTGAACATAACTTTATATATGGTGCATATGGCTACAGCCTACAAGCTTGCTAACAATATTGGGTAAAATCTTGGGTTGAAACAGAATGCTGCCTAATGTTATATAAATATAAGTCAAAAGACGGAACATCCAATGCCTTCAAATATGTGATCGTAGTATTGCCACTAGTAGAAAACAGGGCTTTGGTCCAGGCCTGGCCAGCCCATTAGTCCCGGTTCAGTGACGAACCGGGACCCATGGGGGCATACGTCCCGGTTCGTGCGCCCAGGGGGCTGGCCGGGCCTCGTGGGGCATTGGTCCCGGTTCGTCTGGACCCTTTGGTCCCAGTTCCAGACACGAACCGGGACCAATGGGCCTCGCTCCTGGCCCATATCCATTGGTCCCGGTTCATGGCTGGAACCGGGATCAAAGGAGGTCCTTTAGTCCCGGTTCCAGCCACTAACCGGGACCAATGAGGTGCCTATATATACCCCCTCGCCCGCAAGCAGAGCACTCCACTGCTTTGTTTTTTCTGGCCGGATAGGGGAGGGCTTTGTGGTGCTCTAGCTCACCTCCTATGCACATGAGGTATTCGATGAAATGCCCGAGCCACACTACTTAAGCTTTCTTCTCTCCAAGCTTGACTTCGAAGCTCCATTTTCCTCAAGATTTGTATAGGTTTAGCGGTTTGTCACGTCCTGTCCCCGTCTTCACCGCCGTCGATCGCCCGCGCCGATCTCGTTGCCGGCACCACCATGGTGAGCCTTTTGTTCTTATCTTCTTTCTAAAAGAGAAAAATTCTTAATTGTATGATTTAGATAGATACTTGTATAATTTTCTTACTTTTATTATTGTTTGTTATTATACAGTACGATGGTTTTGGTATCCGCCCCCGTCGGCCCTCGTCCTGTCTATGATTCGGATGTGGTATATATTATATTTTATAACTATTTGGTTTATTTATTGTTTATGACAATTATGCCGACCAACATGACATATAGATTTTTTTATCTAGGAGGTATGTGAACCGGAAATTCCAACCGACCCTATTGTCGAGAGGTTAAATTTAGTTGAAGAAGAAAACAATTACTTGAAGGAAAAATTGAAAAAAATTGAGGAGGAGAAGATGATATTGGAGTTGCATGTTGCGGATGTCGTCGATGATCACAAGATGAAGATGGATGCAATGCGCTTCAATATTAGAAAGTATAGAAAATATGCCATTCATACCGAGGCTTGGTATCATTATGCCGTTGGATCAATTGTTACCTTGGTTGCGATTATGATCGCATTTGTTGTTGCATTGAAATATTTTACATAGTTTCAATGTATGGTTTAATTAGATGCTCTGGAGAGCTATATGTTGTTCAATGAGAACTATGTATGTACTTTGGTTTTAATGTGATGATGAACTTCTATTAATTTGGTCATTTATCTATTCATGATGTTCTGTAATGGTTTTTGACACACTTAATTATATATAATGCACGCAGATGAACCGGCAATGGATGTACAGTGACAGACGCACCTCCGAGTACATTAAGGGCGTGCATAATTTTCTCGAAGTGGCTGAGGCAAACAAGCAGAATGGTTTTATGTATTGTCCATGCCTTATATGTGGGAATACGAAGTCTTACTCTGACCGAAAAATCCTTCACACCCACCTGCTTTATAAGGGTTTCATGCCACACAATAATGTTTGGACCAAGCACGGAGAAAGAGGGGTTATGATGGAAGACAGCGAAGAAGAAGAGGATGATGACAACTATGTGCCCCCTGAATACGGTGATGCTGCAACGGGGGAAGCTGAAGATCAAGAGGAACCAGACGATGTGCCCGATGATGATCTCCGCTGGGTCATTGTTGATGCAAAAAGACAGTGCGAAAGTGAAAAGGAGAAGCTGAAGTTTGATCGCATGTTAGAGGATCACCAAAAAGGGTTGTACCCCAATTGCGAAGATGGCAACACAAAGCTCGGTACCGTACTGGAATTGCTGCAGTGGAAGGCAGAGAATGATGTTCCTGACAAAGGATTTGAGAAGCTACTGAAAATATTGAAGAAGAAGCTTCCAAAGGATAACGAATTGCCCGACAGTACGTACGCAGCAAAGAAGGTCGTATGCCCTCTAGGATTGGAGGTGTAGAAGATACATGCATGCCCTAATGACTGCATCCTGTACCGCGGTGCGTACGAGGATTTGAACGCATGCCTGGTATGCGGTGCATTGTGGTATAAGATCAGACGAGATGACCCTGGTGATGTTGAAGGCGAGCCCCCCAGGAAGAGGGTTCCTGCGAAGGTGATGTGGTATGCTCCTATAATACCATGGTTGAAACGTCTGTTCAGAAACAAAGAGCATGCCAAGTTGATGGGATGGCACAGAGAGGACCGTAAGAAAGACGGGAAGTTGAGAGCACCCGCTGACGGGTCGCAGTGGAGAAAAATCGAGAGAAAGTACTGGGAGGAGTTTGCAGGTGACGCAAGGAACGTATGGTTTGGTTTAAGCGCGGATGGCATTAATCCTTTTGGGGAGCAGAGCAGCAATCACAGCACCTAGCCCGTGACTCTATGTATCTATAACCTTCCTCCTTGGTTGTGCATGAAGCGGAAGTTCATTATGATGCCAGTACTCATCCAAGGCCCTAAGCAACCCGGCAACGACATTGATGTGTACCTAAGGCCATTAGTTGAAGAACTTTTACAGCTGTGGAATGGAAACGGTGTACGTGTGTGGGATGAGCACAGACAGGAGGAATTTCACCTGCATGCGTTGCTGTTTGTAACCATCAATGATTGCCCTGCTCTAAGTAACCTTTCAGGACATACAAACAAGGGATACCACGCATGCACGCACTGTTTAGCTGACACTGAAAGTATATACCTGGACAAATGCAGGAAGAATGTGTACCTGGGGCATCGTCGATTTCTTCCGACCAACCATCAATGTCGAAAGAAAGGCAAGCATTTCAAAGGCGAGGCAGATCACCGGAAGAAGCCCGCCATGTGTACCGGTGATCACGTACTTGCTATGGTCAATGATTTACACGTAATCTTTGGAAAGGGTCCCGGCGGACTATCTGTTCCGAATGACGCCGAGGGACGCGCACCCATGTGGAAGAAGAAATCTATATTTTGCGACCTACCCTACTGGAAAGACCTAGAGGTCCGCTCTTCAATCGACGTGATACATGTGACAAAGAACCTTTGCGTGAACCTGCTAGGCTTCTTGGGCGTGTATGGGAAGACAAAAGATACACCGGAGGCATGGGAGGGCCTGCAATGTTTGCATGAAAAAGACGGCATGCCTCCAAAGCAGTATGAAGGTTCTGCCAGCTACGCTCTTACCAAAGAAGAGAAGGAAATCTTCTTTGAATGCCTGCTTAGTATGAAGGTCCCGTCTGGCTTCTTGTCCAATATAAAGGGAATAATAAATATCCCAGAAAAAAGTTCCAGAACCTAAAGTCTCCTGACTGCCACGTGATTATGACGCAACTGCTTCCGGTTGCATTGAGGGGGCTTCTACCGGAAAACGTTCGATTAGCCATTGTGAAGCTATGTGCATTCCTCAATGCAATCTCTCAGAAGGTGATTGATCCACAAATCCTACCAAGGCTAAGGAGTGATGTGGCGCAATGTCTTGTCAGTTTCGAGCTGGTGTTCCCACCATCCTTCTTCAATATCATGACACACGTCCTAGTTCATCTAGTCGACGAGATTGTCATTCTGGGCCCTGTATTTCTACACAATATGTTCCCCTTTGAGAGGTTCATGGGAGTCCTAAAGAAATATGTCTGTAACCGCGCTAGGCTAGAAGGAAGCATCTCCATGGGCCATCAAACAGAGGATGTCATTGGGTTTTGTGTTGACTTCATTCCTGGCCTTAAGAAGATTGGCCTCCCTCAATCGCGGTATGAGGGGAGACTGACTGGAAAAGGCACGCTAGGAGGGGACTCAATAATATGTAGGGACGGGCATTCTTGGTCTCAAGCACACTACACAGTTCTAGAGAACTCTACCTTGGTGACCCCGTATGTCGATGAACACAAGAACATTCTGCGGTCCAAACACCTGGAGCAGTGTGACGACTGGATTACATGTGAACACATCAGGACTTTCGGCAGTTGGTTGGAAACACGTCTCAGAGGTGACAACATTGTTTCTGATGAGCTGTAATCATTGTCCAGGGGACCATCTTTGACTGTATTGACTTACAAAGGATACGAGATAAATGGGAATACATTTTACACGATCGCCCAAGATCAAAAGAGCACCAACCAAAACAGCGGTGTTCGCTTTGATGCAGCAACCAAGAGGGGAAAGGACACATATTATGGTTACATAGTGGACATATGAGAACTTGACTACGGACATGATTTTAAGGTCCCTTTGTTTAAGTGCAAATGGGTCAATATGTCAGGAGGCGGGGTACAGGTAGACCCATAGTACGGAATGACAACAGTGGATCTGAACAATCTTGGGTACACAGACGAACCATTCGTCCTAGCCAATGATGTGGCGCAGGTTTTCTATGTGAAGAACATGTCTACCAAACCGAGAAAAAGAAAAGATAAGGAAGTGAATACATCATACGATGAGCCAAAGTGCCACATAGTTCTTTCAGGAAAAAGAGACATCGTGGGATTGGAGGGCAAGAAAGACATGTCTAAAGATTATGAAAAGTTTCATGAAATTCCTCCCTTCAAAGTCAAGGCTGACCCAAGCAACCTGTTAAGCGATGAAGAATATCCATGGTTACGGCGCAATAAGCAAAGGACACAAGTGAAGAAAAAGTGAAGACTTTCTCTCCACAACTATTATGATGATGCCTTTGATCTAGAATATCACTGCAGTTACATGTGAAGAAATGAAATGCCTTTTGTAACAGACGAGTTTCCGTATGAAACCTTGATACTTCGAAAGAGATTGTCCGTTTTGTACACGAAGTGCATCCAGTTTTTGCCGTAACCCTCTCAACTTTTTAGCACATGCTATGTGGGTGAAATGATGATACCATGCCAACTTTCAACCTTTTCAGAGTTCATTTGTAGTGCTTTTCAATTTCAACGTCATTTAGCGCAAAAAGAATGAACTAATAGCAAAAAGAATGAACATAAAATATTCTGTTATGATCAACTAAAACAAAACTATAATATTCTTCAATAGCAAAAAGAATCAACTAAAAAGCTTTTATAAAACTCTAATAGCAAAAGGAATCAACTAAAAAGCTTTTATAAACCTCTAGTATTTTTTAAACTAAAATTATATAAAATTTATGCAATTAAAATTATTAAAGTATTTTCTGTTCAAAACATTAATGGCAAAAAGAATTTTCATAAAAAATTTTTTTTTAGAAACTTAATAGCAAAACTAAATAAAAAAATTTGTTCTTGATAAAACAGACATTTAAAATACCTAAAAATAACCACTTTTAATATATTGATAAAACACAATAATATTAAATAGCAGGAAAAAGAATCACTCAAAAATCTATTTTTATAGTAAAGTTATTCACAAACTAGTGATTCACACAAATTTAAAAGAATTCAAATTTAAACTATTCAAATTTGAAAATTAATGGAACTAACAGAAAGTCTATAATTTTTGTGACCTAACAACAAAAAGAATCACTGGAAAACTGCAAAAAAAAGCAAAAAAGAAAACAGAAAAAAATGCCACCTACTGGGCCACCACGGCCTGAATACGACTAGAAACCCAGCTAATTGGGCCAGGATTCAGGCCCGCAGAAGGCCCAGCAGGCCCACAGGCATAGCACTGTTAGATTAGGCCCATAGGCCTGCAGTTCAGAGGAGTTCAATAGGGACGAGGCAGTCGAGCTTATAAACCGGTGCGAGGCGCTCTCAACTAGCGAGGTGGGACTAAACTCCCACCACCACGCCGCTGTGCAAGCCCATTGGTCCCGGTTGGTGCCACGATTCGGGACCAATGCTTACCAATGGTCCCGGTTCGTGGCACCAACCGGGACCAATGCCCCCCTTTAGTCCCGGTTGGTGCCACCAGCCGGGACCAAAGGTCCCTGTTTCCCGCCCTTTGGGCTGCGGAAAACAGACCTTAGGTCCCGGTTGGTGGCACCAACCGGGACTAAAGGGGGGCATTGGTCCCGGTTAGTGCCACAAACCGGGACCAATACTCTGGGTATATAAGTAGCACTTAGGAATTTTCAGAACCGCCCGCCCATCCTCACTTCGATCTCTCCTGCTCCTCTCCCCCCGACGGCGGCGAATCCATCCACGACGCCGGCAGGCTGCCCGAGCTAGCCGTCGCCGACACCCTCACCGCGCCCTGCCCCCGATGCCACCGATCCTCGCGCGCCTCTGCCCTGACCCGACGCGCCGCCGCGCCGCGCGCGCCCCTGCCCTCGTCGCCGCACCGCCCCTGCCCCGCGCCGTCACCGCCCCGGTCCGCACCGCCCCGCGCTACGGTCCGGACGGCCCCCTGTTGATATACATTTTTTTCATATGATTTTGTTAGATGATGTTGATGATAGATATGATGATGTTGATGATAGATGTTGTATGCTTTTTTTGTTCATATAATTTTTTTTGTTCATATAATTTTTTTTGTTCATATGATGATTTTTTTCATATATGTATTAATTTTTTTATTTAGGTTGTTAGTAGATATGGATTTTAGGTTAGTTGATTTAGTGCATTTTAGGTTAGTTGTACTGTTAGTGCATTTTAGGTTAGTAGATTTTAGGTTAGCGCAGAGGAAGAAGGAAAATAAGGAAAAAGAAGAAAAGAGGAAGAAGGAAGAAGGAAGAAGAAGAAAAAGAAGGAGAGGAAAAAGGAAAATAAGAATAAGAAGAGGAAGAAGGAGAAGAAGAAGGAGAAGAAGAGGAGAGGAAGAAGAGGAGAGGAAGAAGAGGAGAAAAAAAATAAGAAGAGGAAGAAGAAGAAAAAAAAGATCGCCGAAGGGTCGAGGATCGCTGAGGGGTCGAGAGGGGGACGTCGATCAACCCCCTCCCCGATAACATTTTTTTCCATGTATGTATGTCGTTGTCGATATAGCCCCTCCCCGATAACTTCAACAAGAGGGGGGGGGTCGATATACCCCCTCCCCGATAACATTTTTTTTCTAAGTTACTAAGGTAAAATGTTCACCCCCCTCTCGATATACCAGGCGACCAACTCTCGAGGCCACCCAAACCCTAGAAAAAAAGCGTTGTCGATCTCCTACCCCCTCCCGCCGCTACCTGACAAACTCTCGAGGCCACCCAAACCACTAGAAGATAACTCCGGTAACTTCGACATGAGGGGAGATGTCGATCAACCCCCTCTCGCCCGAACAAGTCTATGTATCAGTTTATATCGTGGTGGACATATATCAAAGTTTGATCATATGTCAAAGTTTGAATTTTGACATATGCAACATTTGATCATATATCAAAGTTTGATCATATGTCAAAGTTTGAATTTTGACATATGCAACATTTGATCATATGTCAAAGTTTGAATTTTGACATATATAGATTTATCAAGAATGCCCCCATTATGGATGTGCACAAGTTGATCCAATTTTTTTCTGATCTCATCTCTATATATATTCTTCTATATGTCACGTTGTCTGTCAAAGTATTCAAGAAATCCATGGCTTCATCATTAGCCGGAAGTAACAGGCGTATGATGCTACGAAGCTCTTCAAACTTTTTTTGGAACGGAGTTCCGGATAGAATAATTTGCTTTTTGGTACGAATTTCAGCAAAGGCCTTCCAAATAGCGATAGTCGGAAGGCTCTTGCTGAACTTCGTACCAAAAAACTAATTATCCTATCCGGGACTCCGTTCCAAAACAATTTTGGAGAGCTTTGTACCATTATGCGCCTGTTACTTCCGGCTAATGATGAAGCCATGGTTTTCTTGAATCCTTTGACACTGACAACGTGACATATAGAAGGGTAGATGAGATCAGGAAAAATATGGACCATTTTCTACACATCCAGAATGGCGCCATTTTGTTAAATCCCTTGTTTGGCATTCATGAGAGAGGCGGTCCGGACGTTGGACATTCATGAGAGAACTCTGGTAACTCTTCAACATGAGGGGGGACGTCGATCAACCCCCTCTCACCCGACCAAACCCTAGAAGCGTTGAGGCCACCCCAAACCCTAGAAGCGTTGGCGAGGCCACCCCAAACCCTAGAAGCATCGAGGCCACCCAAATTTACCAAGTTAAAAGAGCATTGTCGAGGCCACCCCAAACCCTAGAAGCGTTGTCGAGGCCACCCCAAACAGTAGAAGCGTCGAGGCCACTAATTAATATTCCTTGTTGTGATTAGCTAGCTAGGTCTATGTTTGCCACTAATATATCCATCTCTCATGTTTGTATATTAATTGCCATGTTGTAATATTTGCAGAAACTATGGATCAACAAAGAGACTTGGAAACAGAACAGTTGTTGGGGGACATAATCCTCGGCGGAGGTGATGTCTTGTCATATCTCAACGACACCGATTGTTTGGAAGGAGAGGGTGAAGGCTCCGGTGATCGAACAATGGAGGAGGAAGGACATGATCATGAAGGCTCCGGTGACCGAATGCCGAAGGAAGAAGGAGACCATGATGATGGCTCCGGTGATCAAACGGAGGAGGGAGCTGTTGCAAAGTCCGGCGAGGTATATATATTAATTAAGCCTGTGCTGACTAGCTAATTGATGCATTAATTGTTTGGGTATGTACATATATTAACTCTTCTTTCTTCTTTTAAAGCCCTCCGGATCGAGCCAAACTTCGGTAACGAGACGAGGCCCGAAGAAAAGGTTGCGTCAGGATGAAAGGTTCACGATCACAGCAATCGTGAACGATGGCCAGCCGATTGAACCGAGGCGGACCAAGGATGCATTTTCTGCTCAGTGCGGAGCTATTGTTAGGGACAGCATCCCGATCAGCATCCAACTATGGAATGAGCCTAAGAAGAACGAAGACCCTCAAGTTTCTTATGTCACCGATAGACAGAAAGATGATCTTTGGACCTCGCTGAAGGCAAATTTCACCCTACCGCCAGAGGAGGATCCGGATAAGCTAGTTATAGAGCCATTGGTCAAGGCATGTGCTCTTAAGAAGATGGCAGATCTATTCAGGAGGTGAAAGAATGAGTTGAAATCAACGTTTGTCAACAAAGGGAAGACTCCAGAATTCACTGGCCAATTTGAGAAGATAAGAGATCACTGGCCCGCATTTGTGGCCTACAAGACATCGGACAAAAGTAAGAAGATGTCAGAGACAAATAAGATAAATGCTGCAAAGAAGAAGTTTCACCATCGCATGGGGTCAGGTGGCTACCTCAAAGCCCGGCCGCTATGGGACAAAGCTGAGAATGACCTGCTTGCTAAAGGGGTCGAACCAGAGACCTTGAACTGGCCAGACCATTCAAGGACTTGGTTCTTCGGGGTTGGGGGAACCTTGGACCCTGAAACAGGAAAGTGCATTTGGACGGACGAGCAACTTGCAATACCCGTCAAGAAGCTTCAGAAGTGTATCGCCGCAGCGCAACAAGGGACGTTCATTCTCGACAGAGAGAATGACGAGCTGACCGAGGCCCTCGGGAATCCTGAGCACCCTGGACGAACACGAGGCACGCCAAGCTCCGTTGCGTGGAAGGTTGCGTTTCCCGGCACAGGCGGTTACAAAACCCGGGAGAGGAAGAGGAAACTGGAGCTCACCGAAATGCAGAAGCTGAATGCAAGAGTACAAAAGCTAGAGGAACAAGTTGAGAGCCAGCGAGCTGCCAGAGCTACCCCAGAAGCTACCCCGCCATCTCAGCGGAGAAGCAGCGTGGCTTCCACCAACCTCGTTCAGCAGCCTGACTTCATGGCTCCTAGCTACCCCATGGATGCTATCACGGAGGCTCAACATTGCCAGCTTATGACACAATGGCAGAACCTCAAAGTCAAGGCGGCTGTCGGCTCTGTTGCACCTCCTCAATCCGACGGAACTTTTCACTGCCGTCCGATTCCACATGGCTATGCTGTTGTGATGGTGGATGAAGTAACAGAGGGATTTGAGGAGCTCGAGCTTGACCACCCTACAGGTGAAGGGGAGACTCAGCTGGGTCTTGCTCTGAAGACTCCATGTCTATGGCGGAAGGAGCACATCTAACTTCCGAACTGGACGCCTCCGCCTCCACCTCCTCCTCCGGCGAGTCAGGGCACTCCGCCACCTCCTCCTCTGGCGAGTGATCAGGGCACTCCGCCTCCTTCTACGGCTCCTCCGGCGCGTGAGGCCAGCACTCCGCCTCCTCCTTCGCCTCTTCCGGCGCGTCGGAGCTGTCTGCCTCCTCCTCCGCCTCTTCAGCAACATAGAAAGACAGACGCCGCCGCTGCGGCTCCTCCGGCGCATCGGAGCACTCCGCCTCCTTCTCTGCCTCGTAAGCAACGACGGAAGAGAGACGCCGCCGCTCCGGCGGCTAGCAGTACAGCCAGAGGCGGGAGGCAATACAGATACGGTCCATCTCTTAAGGCTCCGGAAAAGTTACCATACGAGATGACCGAGGAGGAAAACAAGGACATCTGTCGTGCCCAAGTGAGGGACTTTTTTACAAAGAAACCTCCACCTCCGAAGGAGATGATAGATCCGATGAAAGCGAAGCGCACTATCGATGCCCTAAAGCGACCACCACCGCCTTCGCCGGATGACAACTATCTCCGCGCTCTTAAGAAGACAAATGGAGATGCGCGCCGGTCGGGAACTACTTCCACTGATAAAAGGTTAGAAGAACGAAGAAGTGCGAAAAAAATTCACCAGCTCGGCGAACAGGCGAACCAATCATGCCCCCCGCTCAAGGTGTCTAGCGATATCATCGCTAATCTGCCTGGGATGGTGCCCGGTACCAATCCTGATGATTACCTGGGCGATGATGTAGTGTTTGATATGTTAGAGGTGGACGAATTCAGATACCAGTACGGGAAGCCTCTCATCAAAGATGGAAGTCGTGCTCTAACAACGATGAGGCGAAAATTCCATCAATGGTACATGGAAACCTGCAGCAACTCTGGGAAGGATGCTTTGATGATGAGAATTAAAGAGGAGCACGACTTCGTTAGATTGGATTATATTACTGTTGATTTTGACGAGTTTTTCCAGTTATACAATCAAAAGGCCCTCAACAAATCACTCGTGGCTTGCTACTGTCTGTAAGTACTACTTCTGTAATTAAGTCGCTATATATAGATCAGCTCTTTCATTGCATGTATATATAATTATCTTCACTAATTATGCAGATTGAAGATCGTCGAATGCAGAAATTCACGAATCTATGACATTGGGTTCATTAACCCAAATGTCATACATGAATGGACGGTTAAAAAGAATGTCGAAGAAACCGAGGCCAACTTGCTACAATCGTTGCTCAAAAATCAAAACAAAGATAAAATACTCTTTCCTTACAACTTCAAGTGAGTGTTACTGTCTTGTGCATATTCGGTTTCCCTTATTACTCAAGGTTATAGTAATGTAACTGATGAGTTATGCATGCGTGCGTAGCTTTCACTTTATTCTGCTAGAGATTAAGCTTGAGCGGGGAGTAGTAACCGTCTTCGACTCGAGACGAAAAGATCCCCAGGAGTATGCGGACATGACTGAAATGCTCCAGAAGTAAGTTCAATCGATCATTATGGCACCAGATTGGCAACTTTGTTCATTTCCTGATATCGAGTAATTATTTTCTTTGTCTGGCAGGGTTTGGAAAGAGTTCACCGAAAGAGCTCCGGGACTGCCGATCGAGCTACGATTTACACACCCGAAAGTAAGTACTACTACCTAGTTCCGCGCATCTCCCATTGATTCTAGCTAGTTTCATCAATACCATTTAGCATGCTTGCTTATCAGTTTGATTGACCTCTATTTCTCGTAAAGTGGTTGTGGCAGGAAGCCGGGAATAATTTATGTGGAAACTACATTTGCGATTACATCTATAATGCGACGGCCTTTAATAAGCGGGGGTACTCTCAAAAACAATATGAAGTGCGTAACCAAAAAATTCACAATTGTATTTTATTACCATCATTTGTGTTGAGTTTCATTCATACACATGTATTGACCCTCTTCTTCAATTTAGATCTGGCAGCTGCAGGATGAACTCCTACCACAAGATCGCATACGAGCAATTCAAGAGGAATTGGCGGGATTCTTTCTTGACCATGTCATCAATCCAGCCGGAGAATACCATGTGGAAATTGACTTTAGATGTTAGGGATTGTAAGAGATCTTATATTGTATATATGTAGCTAGTAGCGTCGGATAGATATACGAAAACTTGTTGTTCGACCAATCTCTCGGAGAAGGAGAGGTCGATCACTTCTCTCTTTATATGTTCATGACGATCTTGTGTACTTAATGGTTCCTTCATTTGCTTACTAGCTAGCGTGTCGAGTTCTCTCTATACGTATAGTACCTAGCGTCAACCAAGCACAGAGATAAGAGAGGTCACTTCTCTCTATTAGCTAGCTCACACAATATATGAACCCCTAAATTAACCCTCCAAAGCCCCAAACCCCCCCCCCCCTTCCTAAAACAAAACCCCCAGCCCTGAGCTGCTGACCGTGGATGCTTTTTGGTCCCGGTTGGTGTTACCAACCGGGACTAAAGGCCCTCCTGCCCGGGCTCCCCGCGGCGGCCACGTGGAGCACCTTCTGTCCTGGTTCGGAAGCGAACCGGGACTAAAGGTTTTGGGCTTTAGTCCCGACCCTTTAGTCCCGGTTCCAGAACCGGGACGAATGGGCCTCTGGAACCGGGACAAATGGGCCTTTTTCTACTAGTTTGCCCGTGATCAAATAATGTTCTTCCTAGTTTTTAAAGGTCCTTTTTTGTTTGCTCAATTCACTGTTACATTACAATTTAAGCTGCATTGTGATGTTAGTGTTTGTTCAGTTGAATGCATATTGAGTCCACATCCATATCCTGTTTTGCGGTGGAGAATGTCGTTCTCCTGCATACTCCGCCCTGTAATGTTCAAGTGTGATGAAAAATAATGGCCTTGAGTGTTTGTTGATTGGAGTTAACTGTTATCATTTTATTTATGTTATCTATGCTGAAATAGGAACTGTTGTTCAAATAATCCTCTCTAAGTCTAGCACTTGGATATTATCTCAAACCTATACCTTCACTTGAGAAATGTAAGCTTCTAATTAAATGATACACTATGAAATGTCTTATCAAAGTACTGCATTCGTTATTTGTAATAATACTTCTCCACTATCACGATACTATTTGATTGTTCTATCCTAGCCTAAAAAGTCTGCCTTCGCTGAGAGGACCATGTAGGACCCATTCTGTTTGGCCTTTGGATTATATATACATATTTCGCACTTGGGAACAATGTAATTTCTATTTAGGTGTGTTAATACAGTGAGACTCGCAAATTAACATGAAATCTCTGTTTCTTTTCTCTATGCACTTACAATAGGCAGTCAAATTATATTATTATGAATTATCATCAGAAACTCGCTTCACATTTCATGTTAGCTATACATTCTAATTATAACTATTAATAGCTAGAGGAACACACAACAAGTCCCGCAGCAACGCGCGGGGTGTCATCTAGTATATAGAATAGATGTAAAGCATAAAAAAGTATCGCTGGGAAAAAAATGGAAGCTCCTGTATATGATACAATAAGCATTACTATGTAAATCATGGTCTACTCCACGCATTTTTGTCCATAGAGAAATCCACATGTGAGAAAATCACAATTATGTATAGGTATAGTTAGAGTCCACATGTATTATCTTGATATAATCAACGACCATTAATGGAGAGGTCAAATATAAATTTTTGATGGCCATATTTGTGATGGCAATTTTTGAATCTTCTAACTTACAGATGGTGTTGAGACAGAGTTAGCTATGCTTATTCCTTAAATGTCTTCATTATTTCTTCTTCAAGTAAAGAAATTGACAAATGGTAGCTTACAAATTCGATGTTGCATGCTTTTGCCCATTTCTAAGAATTGATGGTTGCCATCGATTGTTATATATTTTCATCATTTAAGCCTAACATGAACGAGGTAGAAATGAGGACCATTTAATATTGATAAAAATGCTAAGAAATGATGCTATAGTTCAAGAAAATATTCAACAACCTAGAAACAATTATCAAAAAAAATTGTAATTCTGCTTAATTCAAGAAACAATTATATTTGTCAATAGTTTGTGCTTATTGGCTTGATCTCGATACAAACAATGGTCATCGATGGAGTTCAAAGATATATTCAAGATATGTCAGGATTTTTTCCTTTTGCAAGACAATGTAGTGACGATTTGCATATTTGATATTAAATAAGTCAAACTAACAGGAAGATTAGATAACCACGATTTGGTACAGCTGAACTACTACCTACATGTGTTATCTTGAAGCTGTATAACCTTAAACTTTCATTCAGGTAAAAAAAAATTGGATGCAATAAATGATAAAAGTACACTTTCAATTTAACAAAACAAAAAATGAAGTTGTTATCGGTACATTACTACGTAGAGAATATATTTACACACCTTATTTTGTTACCATCAAATATTTTAGGTATGGAATAATTCCACAACAGAACATAACTCTAGCAGCGCAATTGCGCGGGTGACTCCGCTAGTTGTTGGTGAAACCAACAACGGCAAGCACCCTACCGCTGTGGTGTGGTCAGAGTGATCCTCTCAAAGATGAAAGGCGTGCGGGACAACTTGAGCGGCTTCTAGGAGCCAACCGCGGGCTCCATAGCGTTGACCTCACGCGCCCACTATTTGAGCTGGCGGTGAGAGGAGTGCAAAGATGTACCTCCATCAACGCACAGGGCCTCAGTTGCCTTCTGGAACTCTTGCTCGCTAGTTTCCTCATCATCCTCTCCATTAGTTTTGCTACCATCTTCCTTCTTTTCACGGCCCCTGGCGGGCTTTTCCTGCTATTGGGGAACCTTGCCGCGGCGACCTCCTCGGCCGCCACAGCCCTTTCCACCAACACCTTCTTGATCCTTTTCCTTGCCACGCTTTTCATACTCTGCCCTCTGCTTCTTGACAAGTTGCTCAACCTGATGGCACTCTTGAAGGTCATGGCCTTTGGTCCAGTGAATCTTGCAGTATGGCCAGTCAATCTTCCCAGCTTTTTCGGCCGCCGCAGCTTCCCGGCAATCAGCGACGCGACAGCTTCGTTGCCAGGGGCTTCAGCCTTGACCTTCTTGCCGGTACTAGGGGTATTAGAACCCTCGACGGCCCACATTGCCTTCTCTTTACGCTTCTTGTTGTGCTTCTTATTCTTCTTCTTCGAGTTGGCGGCATCATCGTCGTCCTCTGAGTCAATCCTGATGCCGTCCTCCTCTCCGGGGAGTTTCCTCCCTTCCTCCATCTGGGCGCACTTGTCCGCCAGGGTGTACAGCTCATTCACAGTCTTGGGCAGTCGGACGTTCATCTTGGAACGTATCCTCCTGTTGCGCACATTCGACTGGAACGCTGCGATGACAGCCGCCGGGTGGATGTCTGGGATGTTCCTGTGTAGCCGGCTAAACCTCTGCATATACTTTCGCAGACTTTCTGCTTCCTTCTGCGGAAGGAGTTGCAAGTCGTTGGGCCGGCCTAGTTCTTGCTGGCCGCCCGTGAAGGCGCCAACGAACTCATTGCATAGGTCAGCCCAGGACGAAATGGAGTTCTCCGGCAGGTGCATCATCCATGACCTCACATTTGGCTTGAGCGCCAAAGGGAAGTAGTTGGCGAACACCTTTTCATCTCTCCCTCCGGTAGCCTGAACAGTGATAGTGTAGATGCTCAAGAATTCTGCTAGGTTCAACTTTTCGTCATACTTTTCCAGTATCTCTGGCTTGAAGACGCAGACAGACGGATAGTGCACTTGCTGCAGCTCGCAATTGAAGGCGGGGCACCTGACCTCGAAAGGTAGGTAACCGCCTCCACTGGGCGTGGGTTCGTCTTCGCCTGGGCTGTTGCGTCTGTCAGATTGGTGGCGGGTTTCGCGGTGTCGCTCTATAGTGACGCATGCGTCTTCCCTCCGCCGATCTTCCAGGACCCGCCGTTGGTCTCGATGGGCTCTGGGATCGGACGTAGCCATCGACGCTTCGTCGTGCTCCCCGCAACGCCGTTCAGGCTATGGTCCTTGTACTAGTTGTCGTGGAGGGGACTGCACCGTTGGAGTGGCCCCCTCGATACGGTCATTGGCTTGAGCTGTTGTCGTTGCTTGTGGGTGCCGCGGCGGGTCTGCTCACTGCGATCCTTCCGCTTCAGCAAAACCGATCAAACTCTGGATGGTGGCTCTCCACTCGTCCATTTGATCAGCCATGGCCTCCGAAGCAGTGCTCGGCATGGACGATGATGCAAATCATGATGTCGCTCGGCTCCTGACGGTGTCGGTGGTGGCGGCGCCATGCTCTTAACGTCGCGAGCCCGTCGCCATGGCGGCATGGTGACGAGAGGAGCGCGCTTGGGGTTTGGTGACCCTGTTCGGTGCTTCGTCTTGATTTCCCCGCCCCAGGGACGGCGCGCGTCCTGTGGCCGCGCCTGTAACAGGGGCAGCCAAGGGGTCGCGGCTCGCACCAGAGCGGGTGTTGTCACTGTGGCCGTGCCCATCAGCGTGGCGGGGAGGTGGAGACGGTGAATTCTCCCCGCCCGCATCCTGTGGAACGCGGCTGTCGGGATGTTGTTGGAGTTGTTCTCCTCCGGTGTTTCCCGCTCCCGCTTCAGCTGCTAGTGAGATGGCAATGGTGCCGCCTGCGCCGGTCGGGCCTCCCGCAGCACCCGCTTCCCCCGACGCCGCCACTGTTTCCATAGAACCAGCGGCTGCATGCGAGGGGGCTTTTGAAGTGGAAGGATGGGGCGTCACGCCGGGCTTTTTCTTGGGCGCCATGGGTGACGATGCTGGCGATGTAGAGAAAGGTGATGAAGACTCAACGCGTCGATCACGACCTCAGATTCGCACACACGAGCCCCCTACCTGGCGCGCCAAAGATGTCGCATGCGAACAGGATTACCTATGGAGCCATTGGGCTCCTTGTGGTTCGGCAGGGGGCAATCACATCGCGCAAAGAGCAGAGGCCATGGGGAAACACGACAGAGATGACACCGATCGTTTTTACCCAGGTTTGGGCCGCCGCGAGGCGTAAAACCCTACTCCTGCTTTGGTGCATTAACAGAAGGATCGTAGTGCTGCGGTGCGCTCGATCCCGGCAAGGTTGCCTTGGGAAGAGCAGCTATGCACGTAAGGGTACAGGAGGGTCCGTATCCTTTCTACGGTCGCCATGGCTCTCCTTTTATAGGCCAAGGGGTTACCACAGTCGCAAAATGGTCATTATCTACTGATTAGATAGCGAACAGTGCTATCATACCTAACTCTGGCAGTTAGGACAAAACGCATTAAATTCGCCGTTGTATGTCATGTCGTGGATGCAGCCCGGCAAGCCTTGCCGCGTCGTCTCAGTCATCTTCTATCTGCCCGTGTAACACGCGTCTGGACAGGTGTCACACAGGGATGAGCTTCTCTCCGAATGACTGCCACGCGCTAAGTCACGGCCACTTATCACCTGGGGGCTCGACACCGCATCGATTAGTGACTTGCATTGCGATGTGGTGGAGCGGTGGAGTCTTGGCAGAGGAGTGGATCCCCGCTGGCCCCGGCAGGCCTGCCGGTGCGTACTGGCTTCATCTTAGGGGATGCCTCGACCCGACCAGGCTCGCCTGCCTGGCAAGGGAGGTTTTCCCTTTGGTGAAATCTTGTCCTTCTGGTTGGCCTTGGTCTTCTTGATCCGCCCTTTGATCTCTCAAAGAGCTCTTCTCTAGGCTTGGCCTTGGCGTGTGTGCTTGATGAAGCTTGTTCTCTTTGCCGCCGTGCTTGTGTAAAGTCTCGGCAAGATACACAAGGGTTTGTTCCACCGACAATCGTCGAGGCAGCTCCGGCAGCACGGAGTAAGATGCACATGACCTAGTGTGCGACAGCAAACGAACAACAGCTCCGGCATTTGGGAGGAGGGCAGCGGTGAATTTGGTGCGGTGGGGGCGCCATGGAGGAGGGGCTGAGGTTTCGCCGCTTGGGAGAAGGTGATTTGGCGCCCACGTTGTATGAATGGAGAATCAGGAGGGGGAACCATGTCTTACGGACGCATTTGTCTAAAATGTGGGGGAACTTACAGTTCTACCCCTGCCTTTTGGCTTCTGGGCTTGGGTCTGTGTCTTGAGGGTCAGGGATAGTAGGGTAACTTTGCTTCTCTCAAATAGTGGGCGCCAGCGATTTCGGGCGAGGAGGGCGTGTTTTGAAATAGTGGGCGCGAGCAATTTCGGTCGAGGAGAGGGTGTTTTGCCGCCCATGGTTTATGAATTATTCGATACCTGTCATTTTGGCCGAGGAGAGGGGGCGCTTGGGTGAAGTTACAAACCTACCTTCGACGTACAATGGGCCAGTTGATGTGTGTCCCACATAGGCCGATAATTTCGCGTCTCCCATTTATTTGCTCGGGCGAATTCCACCGAGCAGAGGGTGTTTAGCGGTTCGTTCAAATTTTGAGACCGAGCATCCACGTCTACCTTACCAAGTCAATTCGAATCAAATTCTGAAATATTAGCTTGCCACTTCTTTTTTAGATGGTGAGATGATGCTCAGGACTAATGTGTTTTTACATGCTCGTTGCTACTGATTTACTATTTGACAAATAGTTGACCCACTCAAAAACGGGAATCAAACCCAAAATGAAATATCTCGATTCATTGAAATAGCTCGTTCACCCGGTCAAAATTGTGGACTAAATCCAAAATTGAACACCTCAATTGAGTAGCATGTTGTATTATAGTACTCCACGAACATGCTGAAAGTCAAACTAATGAACTTGTTTGATACGCATATCTCCGTTCATGTGTGGATTGCAAACACCATGTTCACCAATTCAACGTTTTGAATGCTAATTTATACCGAAACATGGTTTATATCAGTCTTCAATGCATAAACGCGACCTCTCCCCTCCCCCGGACTCCCATTCTCTTTCTAGCCAACAATCTTGGTTTCTCTTTCTAGCCAACAGTCTTCAATGCATACTGATGTCGCTTGAACTACGTCGGTATTTCCCCAAAGAGGAAGGGATGATGCAGCATAGCTACGATAGGTATTTCCCTCAGTTATTAAATGAAGGTATCAATCCAGTAGGAGAACCAAGAAACACTATGTAAACGGTAATTGCACACAAATAACAAATACTTGCAACCCGACGCTTATGAGGGGTTGTCAATCCCTCTACGGGTAATGGCGCCAGAAGTTGTCAAGTTGACGGGATAAAATTTGTGTAGATTGGATAAATAGATCCCGATAAAACGCGAAATTAAATAAATAGAAAAAAATGCAGCAATATATTTTTGGGTTTTTGGAATAATAGATCTGAAAACAAAAGCAAATAAAAATATATCTCAAAGCAAATATGATGGAGAATAGACCCGAGGGCCATAAATTTCACTAGTGGCTTCTCTCAAGAAAATAGCACACAGTGGGTAAACAAATTACTGTTGCGCAATTGATAGAAGATCAAATAATTATGACGATATCCAAGGCAATGATCATTATATAGGCATCACGTCCAAGATTAGTAGACCGACTTCTGCCTGCATCTACTACTATTACTCCACACATCGACCGCTATCCAGCATGCATCTAGTGTATTAAGTTCATGGAGAAACAGAGTAATACAATAAGAACGATGACATGATGTAGACGAGATCAATTCATGTAGGAATAGCCCCCATCTTGTTATCCTTAATAGCAACGATACATGCGTGTCTTGCTGCCCCTTCTGTCACTGGGAAAGAAGACCGCACGATCAAACCCATCACAACGCACCTCTTCCCATGGCAAGAAAAATCGATCTAGTTGGCCTAACTAATTAAACCAAACATTTGAAGAAGAAATACGAGGCTATAAGTAATCATGCATATAAGAGATCAAAGAAGACTCAAATAATATTCGTGGATAAAGATCTGATCATAAACTCAAAGTTTATCGGATCCCAACAAACACACCACAAAAAGAGTTACATCAAATAGATCTTCAAGAGACCATTGTATTGAGAATCAAAAAGAGATAAGAAGCCATCTAGCTACTGCCTGTGGACCCGTAGGTCTATGATGAACTACTCACACATCATCGGAGAGGCACCAATGAGGATGATGAACCCCTCCGTGATGGTGTCTGGATTGGATATGGTGGTTCTGGAACTTGCGGCGGCTGGAATTGTGCTTCGTCGACTCCCCTAGGGTTTTTTGAATATTGGGGTATTTATAGGGCGAAGAGGCGGTGCGGGAGGCCACCGAGGTGGGCACAACCCACCTGGGCACGCTTGTGCCCCTAGGCGTGCCCTGGTGGGTTGTGCTCCCCTCGAGCCTCCTCTCAGGTACTTCTTTGGCCCATCTTGTGCCTTCTGGTCCAGAAAAATTCTCCAAAAAGTTTCGCTGCATTTGGACTCCGTTTGGTACTGATATTCCGCGAAGTAAAAAACAAGCAAAAAAAAGCAACTGGCACTGGGCACTATGTCAATAGGTTAGTCCCAAAAAATGATATAAAGTTGCTATAAAATGATGGTAAAACATCCAAGAATGATAATATAAGAACATGGAACAATCAAAAATTATAGATATTTTGGAGACGTATCAGCATCCCCAAGCTTAATTCCTGCTCGTCCTCAAGTAGGTAAATGATGAAAACATAATTTTTAATGTGGAATGCTGCCTAAGATGTTCATCACATATTCTTTTCTTTTATAGCATGGATATTTGGACTTTTATATGGTTCAAAGCAATAGTCTAGTTTTGACATGAAGATTTCAATACTCAGGCATATCAACACGCAACCATGTCTTTCAAAATATCAACACTAAAGAAAGTTATCCCTAGCCCATTATGCTCAATCATTGATCCATTCATGAAACACACTCGGATATTAGCTACATCCAATGCTGAAGTATGATCATAGTGCCCCTTAGTTGGTGCTTTATAAGAGAAGATGGAGACTCAAATAAAAATAAAAACTGCATAAAGTAAATAGATAGGCCCTTCGCATAGGGAAGTAGGGATTTGTAGAGGTGCCAGAGCTGAAAGCTTAAATTGAGAGATAAAAATTTTGAGAGGCATACTTTTCCCGTCAACGAAAATGACCGAGTAATTCCCAACACTTTCAATGCTAGATATATCATAGGTGGTTCCCAAACAGAAAATAAAGTTTATTCCTTTTTCCACCATTCTTTTACAATCCATGGCTAGTCATATCCACGGGTGCCTTCCTTACCAACACTTTACAAAGAATTTATTATTTGACAAGATAAAGTAAATTTATTTTTCATTTCGGGACTGGGCATCCCTATTACCTCCATACTCTCGTGCAATGACAAGTGAATAAACACTCATCTTGAGAATAACACATCTAGCATGGAAAATATTGGCCACCCCTGCTGCTTCATGAGTGGTACGAGCACACAAAAAAGGAAATTTATTTTGAAAATTAGAGATGGTACATACAAATTTGCTTTGAACGGCACGGGAATACCGCATATAGGTAGGTATGGTGGACTCATATGGCAAAGCTTGGTTTAAAGAGTTTGGATGCACAAGTAGTATTTCTACTTAGTACAAGTGGAGGCTAGCAAAAAGATTGAGAAGCAACCAACCAAGAAACAAAAAATCACATAAGCGAGCATTAAGCATAACACTGAATAATGCACCACAAGTAGGATGTAATTTCATTGCATAACTATTAACTTTCGTGCTTGCATAGGGAATCACAAACCTTAACACCAATATTCTTACTAAAGCATAATTACTCACCAACATGACTCACATATCACTATCGTCATATCTCAAAACTATTACAAGGAATCAAGTTTATTTTGTCCAATGATCTTCATGAAAGTTTTCATTATATCCCTCTTGTCTATCACTTTGGGACTAGTTTCATATATTGCAATTGCTTTTGACAAGCTCAAACAAATTTAAGTGAAGAACATGAGCATAAAGATTTTCATCTCTCAAAATAATATAAGTGAAGCATGAGAGAATTTCTTCAAAATTACTAACTCTCAAATAAATCTAAGTGAAGCATCAGAGCATTTCTCAAAAAATAACAAAGCACACCGTTCTCAAAAAGATATAAGTGAAGCATTAGAGCAATTCCATAGCTCAAAAAATTTAAGTGAGCATAAAGAGCAATTCTAATAAATCATAGCATAATTGTGGCTCCCTCAAATAGGTGTGTCCAGCAAGGATACTTGTGACAAACTAAGAAGCAAAACAAGCAAAGAATCATATGATACAAGATGCTCCAAGCAAAGTCATGATATGTGAAGAATAAAAATATAGCTCCAAGTAAAATACCGATGGTCGTTAGAAGAAAGAGGGGATGCCACTCGGGGCAACCCCAAGCTTAGTTTCTTGCTTCTCTTTGAATATTATCTTGGGGTGCCGTGGGCATCCCCAAGTTTATGCTCTTCTTACTCCTTATTCCTTCATTCATTGTGATCTCACCCAAAACATGAAAACTTCAATCACACAAAACTTAACAAAACCTTCGTGAGATCTGTTAGTATAAGAAAACCAATCTTCACTTTAAGTACTGTTGCAAACCCATTGATATTTCATTATTGCATTATACCTACTGTATTCTAACTTTACCATGGCTTATACCCCCCGATATAATCCATAGATTCATCAAAATAAGCACACAATGCAACGAAAACAGAATCTGTCAAAAATAGAACAGTCTGTACAGACATGAATTTTACCCATACTTGTGTAACTCCAAAAATTATGAAAAATTAGGACAATTAGTCATCAACCTGTGCTTTTCAAGTATGAAGTTATAGTCATAGATATTTTTAGGGCACATTCCCTTCAATACTTTTGCTTTGCAACTATATTTTCGTATTATCATAACTCTGTCGTCTTCTATTCTTTTTGTAAGAATTACTCATAAAATGTTATGACTTCTTCTATGACAATTGAATTGTTAGAATATATTTTGGATTGATACATGTAACATCAGAATGTGTATTACTTTTGCTATAGTTACTCGAAACATGGTCTATATTTATCATGTTGCATAGAATTATCATTACTCGATATGGGAAAAGCAATACCAAAGCATGGAAATCGTATGTAGTTGGAAAAACATCCCCTTCATTTGAACATTGAATTTTATTGGCAACTAATTTCAAATAAACATAAATGTACTGTGTAGAAGAATGGGTGGTAGCCAGCATGTATTACCAAGTCTGTAGCTCCTCTTTCTCTATTAACATCAAATTAAGCAACATATAGGTTACCGGTCAAAGCATACATTCTAGTGTCTCTTCTCTCTGATATCCTCAATCTTAATTACTTTACCAGGGCTAACACTAAGAAAATTCTCAATCAAATAGTCAAACTTTTTTACTAACACGGCATGTCCTTCCTTATGCCACCGCTCTTGGTGAAGTCAATGTTACCGGTTTTTTCGAACAAGACATGATTTATCTTCCGAGGTCTTTATTGACCTTGAATTCCCAGTAGGCATTGGAAATTGTCCGGTCTCCATCGGTATGAAGAGCGCCATGAAGATAATCACTATCAGCATAATCAAGTGCATGTTCGCCACATAAATACCATCCATGGATCTGTTGTATCATGTGAGTTCATGCTCTTGGCTCGAATGGCAACCCCAATCACTCGACAATGACATTGGTGACTCGGCCAATGTACACGGTGACAACAATGGCATACACCATAATCTTGCACTTGCAGCATGACATATCGAGATAGTCCACGCTACACACTCACAGAAGGTTGACTATGGCCATAAAGTCATAGTTCAGATTGTGCGGAGATAATGTCCTGCTCAGTGTTGCAGTGCAGGTAGTTTCAGCCTAGCAAGCAAGTTACAAATATATTGAGAAATATAGACAACCTATAAATTACTAATACATTACATCGAATGGTCTAATTTCGTAACAATATCTTGGATTACTAATCTTCTGAAGTATCAGTATGAACAAGCCACAACAGTCCACAACATATAAGATTTAGTGAAGCAACCCTACCTAATAAAAATCTCCATCAGCATACAAAATAGAGACTAAAGGTTCATCCAAAAACCACATGAACACAATCCACAAAACCTTACGAACCTAATCTATTTAAATCAAACTGAAGAGTGTGGTGTGGAAAAAGTGGCATCGCTGAGAACACATGACTCTTTCCATTTGCATGACTGAGCTCAAAGAAGTTATTATGACAAAACATTTTAAAGATAAGAACATTAGTGGAGCCCTCAGGTTATGTCAGCTCAGCATCCTCTTTTTGAAAAAATATGATATCACCGGCTAATAAGCTTAACAACTTTTGAGATCTTTCTTACAGTTTGTACCCTGTTTGTGGAGAAGTACCATCTCAACTTCTAAGAAGTGGATCATCGTTTAGACTTATGTCAATGTTGTTTTACTTCAAATTTAGTCTGAAATATGCAAGAAACATATACACGTGAAGAGTTTGATTCATATTACAAATAGGGGAAAGCAAGATACATGAATCAATTAGTATATAGGATAAGTGAAAATATAATAAAAAAGAAAATATAGATTACTTGCTTGTTGCTAACCTTGGCAGCCTCCCATTGTCGATCCCTCCGACCATCTGATGCCTCCTCAATATGCCCTCGAGCCCATTCCACGCCTTTTGAAACATTGATCCGGTAATAGATTGTTGGGCATAGGAAAACCATGGAGTTAGAGGCTTGTTTGAAGATAGAGGATTCTTACCAAGATTATCTATATCAGTGAAGATAAGATGCACATTGTGTTACGAAAATAGATGTGGAATATCAAGAGCACTACTTTATTTTTTTACCTGCATGGAGAAACCACATATTTCTAGATAAATTCAAAAGGCTAGAAACCTAAGAAGAGATGAATCAATTCCTTACCTGCAGAAGTCGGACTCATGTCATAAATTCGATGGCAGAAGCAATTCCTGTTTGATCAATATGCGATCATACTGGAATTAGCAGTAGCTAAACCTATTTATTGATTTGAGATGAAGATTGTAAATCCTACATGTCATCTTCATACAATGTTTGGTTATTGTGTACGTTTCCTCACAGATTTTTCTTTTTGCTAGATTCTAGTGCAGATTCCAGAGTCCTATTCAATGAAGTAGATCTAGCGGCATGCCTGAATATTCTTCTACACATAATCGAACAACACAAATATGCTAATTTAAAGAGAGCATATTGAGCTGCCAATATGCTGACTAGTATCGCTATGCATAACCCTATAAACATGAAAATCTCTATGAGGGCACTCTGAAAGTGTAGCTAAAAATTCCTTACGATATCTTCTATAAGTGGCCGCCATGATATCTGAATACTGTAACTGCAAAGAAAAGACCAAACATATTATCATATTATAAAAAAACAAAGATAATATGGATACCATGGTTAGAATTGCAGGAAAATTTAATATGAATGTTTATTATTAAAAAGATTATCTATCTAGATCTGTTTCCAAACACAGCAGATGAACCATAAACAGAAACATGGGTAAACCCAATAAGCCATACATGAAGATACATTTTTGCACAGCCAAAAATACTAAAATCTTACAAATCTATGATGAAATATTATACAGGAATATGATTTTAAGAAATCCAGAAGTGGTTAAACATACAAAATGTCAAAAGTACATATAATCTTAGTTAGCACATACCGAAAAAAAATGATAATCAAAATGGCAATCTGAAGCATCCATGTATTTATCCAGACCTACAGAAAAAGATAATTCAGTGGCACACATTGTGAGGATTGCAAATATCTGAATCACATAAAGAAAAGGAAGCAAACACTCATGTGTGTATCTTTTGTACTTGGTGAACGCATAGCTAAAACTCCCATAATCAAATCCTTTAGAACCTACAGCTACGATAGTGGCTAAACCTAGCATCCACATTTTAAGAAATTATTTTTTTAAATACTGTACTGAGTACTCATGTTAATATAGCGGCAAACATACTAAATCATATAAGATATGTCTCTATCATTGCATGGATGCCTCACTGCAGCCCATGCTTGCTACAGCCAAGCCTTTTTCTGGCTGAGACAAAGGAGGTAGCCGGTGATCGACGACCAATGGGCGGTGGTCACAAAGATCAAGGCGGTCAAACACCAGAAGGAGACACACTCCTATGCATCTGATTGGAAAGCTGCGAGCACGTACCTTCAAATTCGTGGCTGGCTGCAACACCATATGGTATCACATGACTGTGTGGAGGTCCCCATAGCTGGAAGTCCTAAGCTACTATGGTCGACCTTGTAGTACTTGATAGTCCCCGCGACTACGAATATCTCAGACTGCGAGTACCTCAGACTTCGCGCTCATGATGTCCTGCTAGAGCAGCAACCCAAGCCTTAATTAATTGACATTGTGATGGTGGGAGGCATCGGAGGGGTGAGGTAGGGTTACGGTTTTGGCTTGCATATAGATTGGATGGCTAGATCGAGCAGATGTTGGAGGTCGTGGAGGAGAGGAGAGGGAAATCGAAGGGGGTTTGAGGGAGGATGTGAATTTTGTTGAACCTTTACTCCTTAGACGAATTGCATCACCAGATGGAACTTCGAAGTCGATGATGGCATGAACTCACGAATGTTGACATGAAGTGGCCGAGGAGCTATAATCGCAACGTGCCAATGGCGGCGGATGGATCGGGGGGATTGGGAGCGTGGAGACTGAGGAAGGACTATCTTGAGGGGTTTTTATTTACAGGGTCTATAGGTTTAATAGTAGTGGGATAGATTGGGTTTTCCTGGCTTTTAAGGGATCGCTAGACACTTTTTTTGATAATTGGGATCGCTAGACACTTGAGGTTGAGGGGAAAAGGAGAGATCGGTCCACAACACACATGAGTGGAGAGACGTGGAGCCGTGCAGGAGTCTCTCTTTTTGATGGGTTTTTTTTCATTGGCTGATGGATGGTTAAATGGCCGTGGATTAGATAGATTAATTAGTCCACAACACATATGGGTGGAGAGACGTGGAGCCATGGAGGAGTCTCTCATTTTGATGTTTTTTTTTTGCATTGACTGAATGATGGTTAGATGGTCGTGGATTAGATGGATTAATCTACACCGTTATAATTCAGTCCCACATGATTAACGGCTTGTAAAATCTGATTAACGTGGTAATTTCTACGGAGTCTAGAATTAGTTAGGTATAGATAGATGTAGGCAATTTGTATATCAATCTTGGGTAAAAACTTAAGAGTTTTTCATCGCTTCTGTGAATTTCTAAAATTATTTTAATGGACACAAAAGTTTCTGTTTTCCAACAAGATCAAATCAACTATCACCCAACGTGATCCCAAAGGCTTTACTTGGCACAAAAACTAATTAAAACATAAAAACACAATCATAACAGTAGCATAATTGTGCAAACACTCAAAAAGAAAAAGAAAAAGGCAAAAATAAATTTTATTCATTGGGTTACCTCCCAACAAGCGCTATTGTTTTATGCCCCAAGCTAGGCATGAGATTTCAATGATTCTCAAATAAAAGACAAGAGTTGAAGCACAAAGAGAGCATTATAAAACATGTGACAAACATATTTAAGTCTAACATACTTCCTGTGCATAGGCATTTTATAAGCAAACAAGTTATTAAGGCAAGCAAAAACTAGCGTAAGCGAAGAAGAAAGAAACAATAGCAATCTCAACATAACGAGAGGTAATTTAGTAACATGAAAATTTCTACAACCATATTTCCCTCTCTCATAATACTTGCATGTAGGTCATATTCCAATTCAACAACATAGCTATGATATAAAATTTTCACTTCATGATCCACATAAAAAGTCTTATAATCTTCCAAGATAGTGGGATTAACATCAACTAAAGTCATGACCTCTCCAAACCCACTTTTATCAATAATTTCATAAGATTGAACACTCTCCAAATATGTGGGATAATTTTTACCTAAAGTTGACACTCTTCCAAACCCACTTTCGATATTATTGCAAACATTATTATCAATATCCAATTCATCATGAGGCTTAAATAAATTTTCAAGATCGTAAGAAATATTATCACCCCAATTATGATCATTACAATAAGTAGTAGACATAGCAAAATTAGCATCCCCAAGCTCTGGATTTTGCATATTATTAACACAATTGACATTAATAGAATTTATAATAACATCATTGCAATCATGCTTTTCATTCAAGGAGCTATCATGAATCACTTTATAAGTTTCTTCTTTTAACACTTCATCACAATTTTCAGATTCACGAGTCTCAAGCAAAATTTCATAAAGATAATCTAGTGAACTCAATTCACTAGCAATTAGTTCATCATAATTGGATCTCTTAAAAAGATTAGCAAGTGGATGAGGATCCATATCAATAGAATTTTAGTAAGCGAAGATGCAAGCAAATGGAAGTCACATGGTAACACAAGCAAACAAAATATCGAACGAAAAAAAGGCAATGGACAAAGAAGGCGAATAAAAAGGCAAATTTTTGTGAAGTGGGGGAGATGAAAATGAGAGGCAAATGGCAAATAATGTAAATTGCAAGGAGATGAGATTTGTGATTAGGAACCAGATAGATGTTGATGATGTATCCCCGGCAACGGCGCCAGAAATTCCTTTTGATGTCTCTTGAACTACGTCGGTATTTCCCCAAAGAGGAAGGGATATGCAGCACAGCCACGGTAGGTATTTCCCTCAGTTATGAAACAAAGGTATCAATCCAGTAGGAGAACCAAGCAACACTATGTAAACGGTACCTGCACACAAATAACAAATACTTGCAACCCGACGCTTATGAGGGGTTGTCAATCCCTCTATGGGTAACGGCGCCAGAAGTTGTCAAGTTGATGGGATACAATTTTTGTAGATTGGATAAATAGATCCCGATAAAATGCGAAATAAAATAAGTAGCAAAAAAATGCAGCAAGAAATTTTTGGGTTTTTTGGAATAATAGATCTGAAAACAAAAGCAAATAAAAATAGACTCAAAGAAAATATGATGGAGAATAGACCCGGGGGCCGTAGATTTCACTAGTGGCTTCTCTCAAGAAAATAGCACACGGTGGGTAAACAAATTACTGTTGGGCAATTGATAGAAGATCGAATAATTATGACGATATCCAAGGCAATGATCATTATATAGGCATCACGTCCAATATTAGTAGACCGACTCCTGCCTGCATCTACTACTATTACTCCACACATCGACCGCTATCCAGCATGCATCTAGTGTATTAAGTTCATGGAGAAACAGAGTAATGCAATAAGAGCGATGACATGATCTAGACGAGATTTATTCATGTAGGAATAGCCCCCATCTTGTTATCCCTTAATAGCACCGATACATGCGTGTCTTGATGCCCCTTCTGTCACTGGGAAAGAACATCGCACGATCGAACCCATTACAAAGCACCTCTTCCCATGGCAAAAAAAACCGATCTAGTTGGCCTAACTAAACCAAACATTTGAAGAAGAAATACGAGGATATAAGTAATCATGCATATAAGAGATCAAAGAAGACTCAAATAATATTCATGGATAAAGATCTGATCATAAACTCAAAGTTCATCAGATCCCAACAAACACACTGCAAAAAGAGTTACATCAAATAGATCTCCAATAGACCACTATATGGAGAATCAAAAAGAGAGAAGAAGCCATCTAGCTACTTCCTATGGACCCGTAGGTCTATGATGGACTACTCACGCTTCATCGGAGAGGCACCAATGAGGATGATGAACCCCTCCGTGATGGTGTCTAGATTGGATCTGGTGGTTCTGGAACTTGCGGCGGCTGGAATTGTGTTTCGTCGACTCCCCTAGGATTTTTGGAATATTGGGGTATTTATAGGGCGAAGAGGCGGTGCGGGAGGCCACCGAGGTGGGCACAACCAACCTGGGCGCGCCTGGGCCCCTAGGCGCGCCCTGGTGGGTTATGCTCCCCTCAAACCTCCCCTCAGGTACTTCTTTGGCCCATCTTGTGTCTTCTGGTCCAGAAATTTTTTCCAAAAAGTTTGGCTGCGTTTGGACTCCGTTTGGTACTGATATTCTGTGAAGTAAAAAACAAGCAAAAAACAGCAACTGGTACTAGGCACTATGTCAATAGGTTAGTCCCAAAAAATGATATAAAGTTGCTATAAAATGATTGTAAAACATCCAAGAATGATAATATAACAGCATGGAACAATCAAGAATTATAGATACGTTGGAGACGTATCATATACAAACACAATCCTTGTCGATCCCTCCCCATCTCTCTCTCTCTCTCTCTCTCTATCTCTCTATCTCTCTCTCTGGTTCACATGCACACTCCATGTATAGGTCTCTCTCGCACACAATGTATGACTCTCTAGTCTAAGCTAAATATGTAGGGTGCACTCATCGTACGCGCATGAATTCCCTATCTCGTCGTCTGTAACTCTCTCACGCACCACTCCGCTGTCTCGGGGCTCTTCCCTCTCTCTCTTGAACTCTCTATCTCCCTAGGTCACACAAACACATGCATATCTCACTCGCACTTGATACACCCTTCTAAAACTCTCTCACTCTCTCCCTTATTCTTTCTCCATCTCACACGCACACACACTCAATCTCCAGCCTAGCTAAGTACGCCTATCTCTCACTCCATTGTAGGCACATGCAGGCCCCCTAGGTATATGACTATTTCTCAGTCTCCATCACAAACATGCGCATTGGCTCTTTCCCTCACTTGGTCTATCTCGATATCTCTTGGGGCATATTTCTAGCGCGCACACACCTCGTCTCTCGATCTCCCACCCATATAGTCCCATCACAATCTCGAGGGGGTCTCTCTATCACAAACACGCCCTCTCCCCTCCATGCCTCCAACTTTGTCTCCATATGTCCCTCTCGACCTCTGTCCCTTGTTAGCCAAACCTCTCCTGGACAGGTGTTATGGGGGTCTCCCTCTGTCCGTTGCAAACAATAATACACTAGCTATCTCGGTGTATCTCCTCACCTCGCTTTTCTATCTCGGGGATGCATGCCTGATATTTTTGCATAAGACACGCACACTTTCTCTCTATTTTATCATGTATTGTCCCTTTCTCTTCCACACACACACTCTTTTTTGCAAACTCACTCTTTCTCCTTCACTCACACTTGATCTCTCTCGACTTAGGTACTCTCTTCGGTCCATAGCATATAGATTTTTCAAAAAGTCAAACCTCACAAAGTTTGACCAGGTATGTGGAGAAAAACATTTCCACCTAGAATGAAAAAGACATGTCATTAGATTCATCAGAAGATGTAGTTTCATATGATGTATCTTTGGTATTGTAGATATAAATAATCTTCCCTATAAAGTTGGTCAAAGTTTCCAAAGTTTAACTTCAAAAAAAATTATGTGCACTACATTATCAAACGGAGGGAGTATCTCTCTCTCTCTCTCTCAACTCTCTCACGCACCACTCAGTCGTATCAGGGCTCCTCTATCTCTCTCAAACTTTATATCTCCCTAGGTCACACATACACATATCTCACTCGCACTACATAGACCAATCTAACACTCCCCTCTCGTTCTCTCTCTATCTGACACGCACCCCCCTACGTACCATAATCTCTCACTCCATCATAGGAACATGCACTCCCTCCTAGGTATGACTACCTCTCACTATCGATCACCAACACACGTATTGTCTCCTACCATCCCTAGGTCAGTCACGATCCCTCTTGGGGTATCTTCTATCGCACACACACCTTGTCACACTCGATGTCCCATCCATGTAGTCCCATCACGATCTCAAGAAGATTTCTCTATCACAAACACACAGTCTCTCCCTCCCCATGCCTGCAATTTCTCCATAAGTCTATCTCGACCTCTCTCCCTTGTTTGCCAGACGTTCTCTCTCTGTTGAAAAAAACCACACACTATCTCCTCACCTCGCTTCCGCCCTCGAAGATGCATGCATGATATGTTTGCATAAGACTCACACACTTTTTCTCTACTTTATCATGTGTTGTCCATTCTCTTTCACACACACAGACAACTTTCTCTTTCATTATCTCTCCCCCTCTCTCTCTCTCTAGTTAGGTACTCTCTCAGATCCATAACTTATGGATGTTTTGAAAAGTCAAATTCTCACAAAAGTTTGACCAGGTATATGTGGAGAAAAACATTTACATTCGGAACGATCAATAGATTCATCACAAGATGTACTAAGTTCACATCATATATCTTTGGTATTGTAGATATAAGTAATTTCTTTATAAACTTGGTTAAAGTTTCAAAAGTTTGACTTTTCAAAAAATAATAGGCACTACATTATCGAATGGAGGGAGTATCTCTTTCTCTCATTCTAATATCTCTCACGGACCTTCCGTCTCACGCGATCTCTCTTTATCGAGGGATTATATGGTCACTGTGTCAGCATATAGCTCTGTATGTTGTTTAGTTGACGGGTCAACCAGTCCACATGCTACCTTGTCAGCTGGTGTTCTCTATCTTGGTGTGCTAGCCCATGTGGCAGTGGGTGAAAATATATAAACTAGAGGCCCATCTGACACGGTGAAGTAATCAAAGATCAAACCACTCGCGGTAGCACCCCGCACGCTAGTAAATTGAGGGCACAGTTCTTTCGCGTGAAGGACGCACTTGCGCACACTAGACCACTGCGCGGCGACATGCACACAAGGACGCAGTCGCGCACACCCAGCACACGTGTACACCGGGGTCGCCGTCGGCTGAGATGGACGGCGAGGAAGCCAACAAGCAGAGGCGGCTCGAGCCAAAACCGCATCGGCGAGCCTGGACTTCATCAGCAGCCTCCCCGACGACATGTTGCTCGTCATCATTGCACTCCTCCCCACCAAATCTGCCGGGCAAACCACCCTGCTCTCCCGGCGGTGGCGCCACCTCTGGCGCTCCCCTCAACCTCAACGTTGACAGTTGCCTCTGCGATGGGGATTGCAAACGCATGGCTGTAGTCTCCAAGATCCTTGCATCTTACCCTGGGCCAGCCAGTCGCCTTGACATCCGCATGTGGAAACCCAGCTCAGAGGAACAGGAACACCCCGCATTCTAGCCCAGAGATCAAGACTTCTAGAATACGACAATGCTTGACATAGAACAAATCAGATCTTATTACAAAGGGTAATGGTACAAGGACCTGATGTTACAAAGGATCACATAAGTATGGCGACACTACGCCTACTAAGGTAGTTCTATGCTAACAGCGGAACAACTCATGGCAGCGGAATAACTTCTAGCAGCGGAACAACGACGACGGTAGTGAACTCCACTCCGTAGGGACTCTGGCTGGGACATGGTCAAGCTCGCACGATCGGTAACCTCAACAAGCAATCAATCACGGAATCACCTGGAATCTGGCATGACACGCCAGGTCAGTACATTGAATGTACTTACATGCTCACAACAACCAAAAGTATCAAGGCAAGACAATAACATAGCATCAATAGGTTAAGTTATTAACAACTACTATGAGGTGGAAGGAATAACTAAGCATGATAAGGAACTACTAGAATACTGATGAAGCAATATCTCAGATCTCATGAACCATCTCACTCTTGGTTATCCGGCCAAGCAATATATCACCTCGATCACCTCGTGATCAATACCTCCTCGTGATGACCACAAGATCACACCACAAACTGAATGATCATCCTCAAGATCATCCCAACATCATCATCGGCATTCTGCCAAACTGTTATTGCTCGGAAAATCAACATATAAGTTATCTAAGAAGTCATTCCATCATGTGAGTGTTGATCGACCGGTGTGACCTAGTATGAACTGTGTCCATGACCGAGGACGCGGCTATCGATAGATTAAACACACTCTGCAGAGGTTAGTACACTGTACCCACACCACAGAACCCATGGCCTCGTACTCCCATTCGGGTGGACCAATGACTTTCCGACAAAACCAATCTACTGCATGACACTCTCCCGGCCACTCCGACAAACTCCCCTTTGGGCTAAGTGATGGGTGGCCCCGGATGCCACTATGGACATCAAACGGCCACCGTCGTGGCAAAAACGAAAATGGTCCCAAACGGGGACAACCCGGGTACAACACAACTCGGACACACAAGGCTTATGGCCGCCTACCTGATCAGGGTAGCGCACGCACATAACCTTCCCTAGTTGGACGCACCGGCGAGAGGCATAACAATAGACCGTATTAGGGCCTTCCCATAAAGGCAAATGTGGTTGCACTGGAAAAGCCCGGTTCGGTGGCACCTGACCAACGAAATGACGGAATTTATCCACAAGGTACATCTGTGAGAACTTATGCTCTAATATCATATGAACCTGCTATCCAAGTTATAGCAATATCCAAATGATCCAAAGCATAATGTATTCATAATACTCCAAGGGTAACATATAACTAATATCACGATGAATCCAAGAACCATGATGCTACTAATCCAATAACAAAAGCAAGATAGCTAACCATAGATCAACATGATAACATCAAATCTAAACCATATTCTAGAGCATAATATCACATACTATCATGTTGAAAATAATAATAGTAATAGCCACTAATAATCCAATGGCAACATGTCCTCCTCAATTTGCAAAATATTTGCCCTAGAAATCCAACCACAATCATGGCAATAGCAAGATCAAGATATCACTCCGAGAGATGCCATGAACAAGTCATATGTAGCTAATGCAAATTTTAAGCAAGTTAAAATAAATAAACCATGGCATTGCATTGCAATCATGCAAATGGAGGGTGTGTCTTGCCTGGGAGGGATGGATTCATCGGGAAGAAGTGCGAGGAGCTCGCAGAAAGAATCGCCGAAAAACTTCTCTCTCGGAGGGGGTTAGATAAGGGCAAGGGTAAAATGGTCATTTTCAGAATGTTTGCACATGGTGAAAATGATACCATCGGAACGGGCTCGACGAATAGAGAAAGTGGGCTCTGGAATCACCTGATTCGGAGTTGTGAGTGAAAAGATATAAATGTTTGACTGCCAGGGACCTATATGTAAAGAAAATCTTCACAAACTAGCCCCTGACTGAAAAACAGAACGCGCACTCAAGAAAATACGCTTTCAGTGAAGTGAAAGCGCATTTCTGTACGAAGAACAGTAGAGTACGCTTTCACCAGAGAAAGACATATTCCGTCAAATGCGTGTCGACTTATCCACGTCAACGTGCCGGGGTCAACTCCTCGGGTGGCTGACGTGTGGGGCCGCGGGGCCCACTGGCAGGGGGTCATCATCTTCGTCTTCATCTCGCGCGTGCCAGGTAGAGGAGAGGGGCGGCTCCCGACGGCGATTGCCAGCGGCACGGGCCACAATTGGCGATGCCTGGCCTACCGGCGTGTTCAGGAGGACGAGACGGTCCCGTCCCTGGGTGACGCAGCCGTCGGGGAGCTCAGAGTTGAGCGGAGCAGCCACCGCGGAGGATGGCGGCGATGGACGAAGATGGGATCGAGGCGATGGACCAGCGGAGAAGGAGGAGAGGTGCTGGGGTGGCTCCGGGGTGGTTGTGGAGATCTCTAGTGGTGGTGGAATGGAGTGAGGGACTTGGGGTCGCCAGAATTTAGGCCGGAGGGGGAGGTGGCCATGGCGAGCAATGGGGACGAGGAGGCCGCTCGAGCTCAGTGGAGTGGATGGGCAGGACGGGAGGGGGATGGCGAGTGCGATGGTGAAGAGAAACATGGCCGGGGTGGCTTAAATTGGCGAGGGGGAGGAGGGCGAGCCATATGCCACCGTGGGCGTGCGGGCCAGCTCCGGCGATGGCTGGATGCATCACGGGAGCAAGGGAGGGGACGGGTGAGGGCAGAGGGGAGGTTCGCGGAGCAGTAGACGACGACAGGAAGCAGAGGAAGAGGATGAGGCAGGCAACAGGGGCGGTCGGGCATAGTGTGCCCGTGGGCCCGCGGTCGCTAGCACCGACGAGCGAGCTACAGGAGGGGGCATGGAGATGGAGGGCGATGGGAGAGAGCAAGGCATCAGGTCGGCACTCGGGGACGCGTGAACACCACCGGGAAGCCGCGAGCCAACAAGACCCGACGCGCAGAGCGCGTCCTCTGTAGCCAGAGTGCATGACTGGACGTGCCAGAGGCGCAGTCACCACGCTACATGGCAAGGAGGGGGCGCAAGAGGCAAGGAGGTCATGTCTAGAGTGTTGTCTCTCCATCATGGGGACTGTAGGAGGTGAAAGATCTAGAGAAAGAGCTCTGTAGTGAAGTGAGTCCTCGAGGAAAGTTTGCTGTAGTAAACTAGGTCAGGTTACTATGATCATCAGAGAAGGGCTAAGGGACAAACTTGATGTCTGGGAGGTTTAGGTTAGGAAGGACTATGATCCTGTGAAATTTGGAAATAAATGGACCAGAAAACAACATGGTTGCTTTGTAACTGTAAAATTGGTCCAGAATCAAGATTTGAATGGGGCATTCACATGGAGTGGTCACTTGAGCTGAAATTTGGTAGATCAAAATGATTTGGACATATGAAGATGCTTTAAAAGTTTCATACCAATTGGACTTGCCTAAATGGTACTTGCTTCACAGTGTTCTCCTCTGTCCAGAAACATAAGAAAATTATAGAGAATTATTGGCTTGATGAATTGATCCAAAATTTGGTGGATAGAAGTTATAAGAGCAGGATCATAATCTGGTCAATTTTCAGAATAAATGAAACAATATAAATTATACTTGCTTCACAACCTGAAAATATTGCCAGAAACAAATATTTGAAGGTGTGCTCACATAGATGATTGGATGAGGATAAAAATTGGTGGAGAGTCATGATTTGATCACATTTAGGAAGTTGGAAAAATTTCAACTCATTTGGATACCCTAGCTAGTACTTCCTTCAACAAGGCTTCCATCTGACAGAAACTTTGAAAAATTGCCGAGGAAGATTCACTAGGCAAATGGAGCTGAATTTTGGCATGAGGCAATGATTTGGATGTAAGAGCATGCCCAAAAAGTTTGGGAGCAATCAAGAAAAGACAGGTGGCACTTCCTTCACAAAAGACCACTCTGGACAGAAATGAAGAATAAATATTGATGAATTATTTTGGAACTGGACAAGGATAGTTTGGACATATTTGGGGCATATATGATCCAAAAAAATTATGAGAATTATTTGGGAATTTTCTGGAAGACTGAAATATAGGTTGCTTCACAACCTAGGGCAAACAGGACTATTCCCTTAATTGAAAAGGAATATTCCTGAGAAAAAGAATTTTGGGGTTGGTCCAGAAATGAAGTGACATGATCTTGGGAAATATTTGAGAATGATGAGCCAATTGGGAGGAGAAGAAATGAAGGTCTCCCAGGTTTTAAGTCTCACAACACCACTCCAAAAAGAAAATCAGAGCAAAAACCAAATAAGTCAAAAAGAAAAAGAAAGGGCCAAAAACCAGGGTGTTACACCGCATGTTCAGTACCAACTGCAAGGTCCAAGCCAAGTTCGATGAGTGGTTCTTATCCCACGCCCTAGATCAGCTCAAGGAGCTCAGGTTTGAAGCTGGACGATGTCGCTCTCTGCCGCTGTCCGCGCTCCACCTCGCGCCAACGCTGCGCCACGCCAGATTCAGCTCCTGCTATTTTCCCCAGATTAATGCCGCACCCGCCCTTCTTCTCCCTCAACTCAAGCAGCTCGACCTCTTCGACATTGGCATCTCGAAGAAGGCTATGGATCACCTGCTCCGCGGTTGTACTACACTCGAGGACCTTCGTCTTCGGCAGATGCACGGGTTCATTAGCCTCCACATCGCCCCGACGAATCTCCGATGGATTTATGTGTCTTGCTGGCCCCACAACAAGACACTACTTGGGAAGAGATCACTTGAGCTATTCCACGTTATGGTCATTGAGAATGCGCCTTTCCTTGAGAGATTGCTTGTATCTGATCTAGAAGGTCCAACAAAAATCAAGGTCATTGATGCGCTGAAATTGACAGCATTGGTCTACTCGTCTGCCAAATTCTCCGAACTCGTTATTGGATCCATAATCATTCAGGTACAACACTCATCTTCTTCTCCATCTTGAAATTCACATTTTTAAATTTCTTCTTGATGTATTTACGAATCATCCAGAAAATAATTCCCACAAGCTTGACCCAGTCTGTGGGCATAGTGAAGATCTTGGCAATAAAATCTATCGGCCCCAATCTGGATCAAGTTGTTGGATTCCTTAGATGCTTTCCGTGCACGGAGAAGCTACTCATCGAGGTGAAACTTCTTTCCTATTAGTAAATGGTAATCACAATGGAGCTCAATTTTTTCGTATTTTTTCCAAATTACGATGACAAGTGTAGTGTTCAAAACTGCATCTACACACTGCATCGAAAGAAATGTTTTTAGTATTTTTTCTCACGTGATCACCAACATCGTTTTTTTGTTGTGCTAGGAGCCTAGGCTAGTTATAGTGGCAAGTAACTTGGACTAGTAGTAACTCTATAGTTAGCCTAAGAGCAAGTACTACCTCCATCCTGGTTTACTCTTTGTATTTTGTAGTATCAAAATTTGACCATATATTTAACTGACAAAATGTTAATGCATGTCACTAAAAATTATATCGTTGGATTCGTATTTGAACATAATTTCAAATGGTATAATCTTTGGTGACATGCATTGTATTTTCTTAGGTAAATCTATGGTCAAAATTTTACACTAAATACGAGGTAGTACAAAAGTGGGCTATAACGGCCCTCCACTATGTAGGCCAAAACACGTGCTAGATTCACTTTTGATGCATAGGGCAATGATGCCCTCCATTGCTCACCCGGTGCCCCAATCTGGATCACCTACTTTGCTCCGGTGCCAAATTAACTCACACAATGAAAAAACACTTGCGTGAGAGAGGGAGAGGACTGAGGCAATAAAAAACACTTGTTTGGGAGAGGGAGAGGCTGGTGTAGTTGGTTTGATTGATTTGTTTATACATGTTGGTTTGTCTGCATAGCGGTGCCAACTCTCTCACATTGCTAGAGTGGTGTCAAAATCTTTTGATTTGACATCGATGCATATTATGTGGCATACTTTTGAGAAGTATGGCATCGGCCACACAGTGGAAGGCAACAAATGTCCAAGCTCTTCACGTGCTCCTTGCTAAATGAGAGGAAAGAGAAAGAGAGGGAGAGCGAAAAATTATCACTAGCCTTAGAGCCAACCCTATGGCCAACTCTATCGTATGAGCGAATGATATTGGTGGCTCTTGATGACATGGCAATCTTATACAGCCAACTGCTCTAATATGTTCTTTTCTTTTGAAGATAAAAAAGCCCCGAAAGTGAAAAATGTGCTGCAACATAACAATCTCATCGAATGCCTTGATCTCCATTTGACAGAAATTGATTTGATCGACTATTGAGGCACCACATCTGAGATTAAATTGGCCAGGTTCTTTGTTCTGGAGTAAAGTGTGCTCAAGGTAATGAGGTTTGGCGTTCTCTGGCGCAAAGATGAATGGCGTGCTGATCACCGCAAGCGTCTAAGCGTAAATGACAAAGCCTCCGCAGAAGCTGAATTTGTTTTTGAAACCTCAAGTCGCAAGAGACTGAATAATTTATTTGCCCAGTAGTGACATGTCAGGGTGGTGGATTTTAGTTTGTACGATAATGCTGCATCCACATGAAGTAACGAAAGTTCTAACTTAAACTTCCTAATAATTCCCTCTTCATAGGTGCAGCATTCCTCCTAGCATTTGTAATATCAGTTTGAAACTTGTAATATTACAACTATCCAGCACGAGGCACTAGGCTACGATAAATTTTTGTGTGCATAGGTGCGGCAACAATATACCCATTACTCCTGTACAATATTTATTATTACTAGTCGCATCGAACTGGAAATTATGTCGAACACGGCTAGTTGTAAGCAGGCTAGCTCTACATCCATGATGATAGTGACTGCACACGGTGAGGCTGACTTTGGTATGCTGAACACGCCGCCTACACTCAGGTGTCATCTCCGGCGCAGGGTCTTGTCACTTCACTGTGAGGAGCAACACGTAATAATTTGACCAACGGGTAGTACAATACTACTACATTGGTAGTACTACTAGTACTAGCACCACCGTCTGGATTTAGTAGTACTACCACCTCCGTCTGGATTTAGTATTTGACTAGCAATATCTAGTAATGCATGTCACAAAAAATATACTACTCCCTCTTTAAATAAATACATGTAGTATTGTTTTATTTGGTTTTGAATGTAGTTTCCAATAATATTATACACTCTCCCTTCCGGTAGATGGATCAAATCTGAAATCTCATCAATCTGAAATCTCTACATGCAATGACATTAATTACCAAATAAACATCAAGTTCTCTCATTTTTCCCCAACTTGGTTTTGGTGAGATGACTATAGTGCACCGGTACGGAGGGAGTAAGGGCCGAGGAGTAGATGGCCAACACACACGTGAATGCAACGCAGTCTACACTTCTCATATAAAGGCTCCCTACCAGTCCAATCCATCTATGAATCCTACTCACCTATGCACCCTGCAAGAGTGATCACTCCAATCAGAACATCAGTTGACCAGAAGCTAGACCCATGGAGGCGATGAGCGCGAGCATGAGCCGGCTGTGCCAGATGGTCCATGATGTCGGCCTGCGGCCTGGCACCGAGGAACGTCTCCAGGTCATGCTTGAGGCCGCCAGGGCGAGAGGCCTCTTGGACGACAGCTTCGTCTCCTTGTTCGACGAGGCGCTCGTCGGCTTCCTCAACAAGTTCACTGTCGTCAAGAAGCTCGTGGACGACCTTGACGTACGCCTCTAGCCTATATGGTGACAACCTCTTCGACACACTGGTGGCCCTACGACTGCCTGCCGTTGCACCGGAGAATGTCCACCTCGAGGTCGCGCTCGCCGCGCAGCGGCAGGCTCAACAAGACACCATCGACATAATCACCCATGTCTACGAGTAAATCATCCACAAGGACTACTACATGCCAGAGGAGGATGATAGGACGCTGGCATTCTTGGAGCACAGGGCAACCTTGAACGGCATTGTTCAGAAGCACGTTGAGCTCACCGCCAATGTCGCTGCTCCTCACCCATCGGTTCGTGACCCGGCGCACTAGGGCGAGAGGATGTCGTTGATGGATCCGTATGCATCTTTATTTTTGTGTCAATTTCATGTATACTGTAATTTTCTTACCTTTTGCATCAACTTCATAACTTACATACGTACCATGCATGAACCGCGCCACAACCAAACTTCTTATATATTAATATTGACGTGTAATGGGAATGTTTAGGACCCTTGCAAGAAATAGGAATGGATTTCAAACTTCTGGGCGTGGTGGTTCAATTTGCGAAGGCGCACACATAAACAACCAAAACAAAGTCATTTTTTAATAAAGAGATGCCATGTTACAATCAGAAACTGAATTAGTATTGAAACTGTGGGCGTTCTACTAACCATTTAAGTGCTGCCATGCGTCCCTCTATTAATTGGCTACTAGGAGGCGCCGTGCGGGTGGTACTACATCTGTCCTGGTTTATGGTTCCCCTTAGTGTTTTGTGCCAAATTTTGACTATGAATAGTATCATTGGAAACTATGTTCAAATACGAATCCAACCATATAAATGTTTATAGCATGCATTAAAAATTTATTAATTAAATATATGGTCAAATTTTGACACAAAATACGAAAGGACCAACAAATCAGGATGGAGTCTTTGAGTAGACCGGAGGCGTGCGAGCAGACTGCTGTGCAGGATCACCCCATACGGTCGTTGCGGTCCGCCCCTCAACGCACAGTGGCTATGCATATCACTTACATGTGGGACCGCATGTAAGGAAAGCGATGATGGCCGAAATTGGCAAAACTCCCACATTTATCACGCGGGAAAAGCCCAGCGCTAGCGTTTTGAATCGTTATTTCTATTCTTGAGGGAAAATCATTATTTCTATCTATCGGTCATGCCAAGAGCAGAACCAAGTGTTACAACTTACTAGTACAAGTACAAGTTCAAAAGGAAAAGCCTCTTGTTCATGTCGCACCCCCACACGGTTGGTCCGGCACGCCGCTCAAGGGGGGAACGCGTGTTGTCTCACATCTTCACTTACAAGTGGGACCGCAGTTGAGGAAACTGACTATCGGCAAACCCCCCACCCCACCTGCCGCGCGATGGCTGAGTTAGAGAAACGAGGAGGGAGAAGAGATAGCTGTAGCACAGACTCAAAGAAATATGGTGTCAGATGGAAGTCGTGCTGGTGGCGTGTGCCGTACTCCTGGACGTGAATGCTTGTTCTAGCCCATGCCACCCTACTATATATCGAGGATTCGAGGTGGTGGTTATAAACAGCGAACACATTAACATATGGCCCACTTCACACTGTGGCCAAATTTCCTGGGGTCTGTGCTAGGCTAAAAAGTGTTCTTTGTGAGGGTGGATGGCTGGTCTCATGTTTAAAACTTGTTGTATTACATATACATAGACATAGAGATGGTGCAACTGTTTTGAAAGTTTGAATCCAAACATCAGAATGCAATTTCTACCGTTGATTGGACTCATCCGACGACCTAGGATGATGGGATTCGCAGCTATAGTAAAAACACCCGCCCGACGCGCGAAGCATGTGAAGCTAATAACTAGTAGTACTACTAGTCATCACCCCGTGCAGGTTGCACAGTCTAGTTTCTTGTACATGAATTATGTAAAACATTGTCACAGGATAAAACTGAGGAAAATATACATAATAATTATTTTATTAGTTCCCGGTTAATGTGATTATTTGTCTATCCTTGCAACTTTTGAATTGAAGCTATTTTCTGTTATTTATTGCTTCACGAAGAAAGCATGCTATTTCTGCCTCATAATCATGAAAGTATCACTTGTTCAACCTTGTCCTCTCCATCTAAGATTCTATCACCGGGGAAACTTGGGGCATGCCTCTGCTTATGCATCCTCTGACAGGGATGTCGCATCGAGCAAGAAAAGGTCAGCCATAATTTGTACACTCTGAGGAACAAACAGGTCAAAAAATAGGTAAGCAAACATCATGGGAACAGTATTCAGATTCCTTAAATAAGAACAAATTGACAAAATAATAACATTTTGAAAAGCAACTTGTCGCAAAACATGAGAAAGGGATAAACTTAGAGTAGCCATTGCTTGTGCCAAAAGCCCAAGACACAATCATAAGTGGGGAACTTTATACCGGTCACTATTGACCACAGATTAGGGGATAAATAATTGGTGGATTACACGTCACGATAATCCATAGAAGATATTTCTATGGCATTTGAAAATTTCACAATGACAATGACAACTTGTAAGCAAGTGATAACTTTCCATTGACCCGGGCTTTAACTTCTGCACAAACCAAGTTTCATTTCTAAATTCGAGCAAGCATGAAGTTTAGTACATATTCAAATGAAAGAAGATTAGTTTTATGTGGTATATACGTGCAATAACAATTTTAGTTACCAATCTAAGCCCATTGTAACCCTTACTATTTAATTACTATGTACAAACCTTAAATTACGCCCAAAAAGATGTATGATGGACATTAAGCATGTGCCGTGTGGCTGACTTGTCAGCATGGTTCAACCCTTCTTTTATTAGGAAAATATATACCATTTTATACTGTACCTCTGTAATATAATAATATATATCTGTACATAAGTATTGACTTCTGTAGTGGCTTCAATATGGATAGTATCTGTACAAAAATTAACCTAAGTAATTTGATGTTGGGAAATACCTGGTATGTAATTTGCTATGTCAACTAAGTTTCAGTTTTGATTAGAAATCACAGCCCACAGAAAAAGAATAACAGATTAGATGCCATCCATAAAATCCAAAGAGAAGTACTTAATCACTTGGTAGACACAAAGTAGGACACATGCCAATGCCAACATAATATGTAGACATTAATTACCTTCGATGGTTGGCAGAAGCAAAAACACTGGTCAATTCTGAACCCGTATATTTATTCAGATGCAAAAGGCGATAGTAGCTGATATGCGCATGACTATCATGGCACTATGAGCATATGTCACCTACTTCACATACAGATTGGATATTTAGTTGTATATTTAGCACCAACTAAACCATAAAGCTTACTATAGTCTCCATATATATATATATATATATATATATATATATATATATATATTAGAAGATTAGATCATGTTTCTTTATACACGCACAAAGAAGAATACCTTAGAAGTAGCAAACCTTTTTATTATGATCTAATTCATAATCACAACATACTCTGACATTAAGTGCATGCAATCCGAGGACATGAAGCACAACCATCTAGCTAATGGAAACACTCAGCTTAAGCCAAAGTAATTCTGTAATAGTACTTACAGTTTGCTCTAGCCGTACATCTTCCTGCAACATTAGAACTATATATATCCATCTCCTCAAGATCCATATAAAGTTGACCATTATTGGCGCTTCACTTGTCCTGACAACTTGATGCTAATTTATACATACACTGCTTAGTTATTGTATATTTGTCATAATCCGGTCGTAATATTATGAAATATGCAACCTCTCTTGAATAATGATGGAATAAATATGTATATTCTTAATTCACGTGCTACAAAATTATCAATGATAGGAACATCCAGCGATGATCTTTAAACATAGGTTCTGATAGACGATAACTAAGTCGTATGCAAACATAAGAAGCAATTATAACTAAGTCGTATGCAAACATAGGTTCTATTTTTATATATAGCATGTAAAAATTGTCCAGCTATGTACTGTATTCGCCTACGTGTCAAAATTATATATATGTTGTGTTACAGATAAAGGGAAATCTATCAATCCATGCAATAGATGGACCTAGAAAATAATAATGATATTACCTCTTCCCATGCGGTCTCAACATTTAGGCATATTAGTATGGAAGCTAGGCTAGTATTGTGGTAGGGATTCCAGTTTGTTTCGTTGAAATCTGCAGCTCCTTGTTTCAACTCCGAGGTTGGCGCTGACGTCATTGCTGAGAAAATTAGATGGAAAAAAATCATCAAAAGCCCCTCGAAGAAACCGATGACATGGTTCGTGCAGACAACAATATCGATCTGATGGATAAATAATAATCTGAGAAACAATTTTGAAGAAAGGGAGAGACAACAGGGGACGTACGTACTCATGTGAGGTGTTCGTGGGAGGAGATCACGTCGAATCCTAGTAGAAACTTCCGAAGCAGAGGTGACGTATGTACTGGTGTGAGGCCTTCGGGAGAGGAGATCGTGATAAATCCTCGTAGAAACTTCAGAAGCGGAGGCAATGGGACCTGGGATGTGGTCGCTGCAGCCTTGAGAAAGGGGTGGATGGGTGAGGTCGTCTGTGTCCATCACGGTGATCTGATGATCCATCGTTCTCTTCTGTTGGTTGCAGCGAGAAAGGTCAGAACACACGTAGAGGAGGCACCGGAGACCTCGGCCAAGAGCATGTCTAGCGAACATGATAGGCGGTGGCGAATTCTGCAAGGAATAAATGAAGGTGAGGAATGGTAGGGTAAATAATATCACATCTGTATTTTTTTAGAATTAGATCAGATATCAGGTCCATTTAGTTAGGACATTTTAAAAAAAATCTAGTTAGACTGTATGGCCCATCTAGCCATGAGTCTCCCTCAAAAAAAATCTAGTCATGAGTCAATGTTCCCTTGGCAACGTGTGGGACAAAAACTCTACGGGAGGTAGGCGTGGGACATCATGCATGGACTCTGTATACATCTAACGGGTGTCAATAACTATTAAGTAGATCCAATGGACAATAATCTAATTCTCAAGGGTTAACGTGGAGTCTCCGTTGGTGCTTTCAATTAGTAAATATAAGATTGTTGATTTGAGTTATTCGATAACCTGTTGCAATGCACGTACAATTATGTATTTGAGAATTTTTTTTTGCCTCGTCGAAGCACCGACTATGAGAAGCGACTCGAAAGCCATTTATTAATTTAGTAAGTTTATCATAGGCATATCATTTAGTATTACATACAACAGGTCATCAATGCACAACGACAACGAGGATACATTATAAATACTAAAAAAATTCTCGCACAACAAATAACAAAGCGATGAAATAAACTTCAGGCCAATCAATCCTTGGCGTTGGAAACACTTGCTTTGAACCATAAGTGATTCTCTGGGCAGGGACAGCTATTGTTAATCTCGAGACCAACGCAAGACTCATCATCCAGGCTGAAGCGGCCTATATCAGGATGCATATTGTGATAGCCAGGGTAGGAAACCATAGCAATGTCCAAGGTATAGATACAGTTGCTTCTCATAAATGGTAGTAACATTGTGACAATAGCAGCTGGATCGTCTTTCACCATTAGTGGATAGTTTAGTCCAAGGTAGAGTGAGTTTTCTTCAAGACTATCAATACTGAACTAGGCAGAAGGTACTGGCGCTAGCACACTAGTATCCATCCTGAATACCCTGCAACGGATGTTGGAATACATTCGGAGAGTGTGACCATGGGAGACAACACCTGCTTCCTTAGTAGCATCAGCATTGCCATGTATACAGACAAGAAGAGGTGATCCATCGGAATAAGTTGCTAGGCGCCACTGAGTATGTAGGTCCCACTCGTCTTCATGCTCGTTATCATCACCATCGTCATCTCCCCATTGGTTAGAAGATTTTCCAAGTATCGGTGGGGAAATGTTGACAGGACCTTGCAAACAGAGAAGGTAAATTAGTACGGGGATACTAACTCACATGCATGGTGAGTGTAACAATTATATTTACAGTGGAAGACAAACGTACCAAAACAATAAGGATCCCATGCGAAAACAGTGCCAGGAGTGGTGGCAACAAACACAGGACCCTCGTATTGAATTGCATCACAGTACACATCCGTGTACAGAAACTGATTTTTGAGCAATATCCATCGAGTAGAAGGACTAAGGACGGCAACAAGCTTGTCAAAGATAGCGACAACACAAGCATTCCTATAAACCCAAGAGCAACTAGGAACTTGACAAATTGCTATCTTCTGTATACGACAGTCACCATGATCGTATTTGAACGTACGTAGATCATCGGTGTGCTCAACCTCAGGGCAGTCTGAGATTTTTGGAAGTGGAACCCGGTGACGAGTGTACACATTCACAAGTTTCCACTCGCAGTTGTACCCAATATAAACAACCCAATCTCCATTTGCGCCTGCCCAGGCCTTACCCTTAAGCGATGGCATCTTAACATCACACGTATCATTATCAAGCGGCATCAACTTACACAAGGCGAGGCTTCCGTCGTCCCCACGCCAGTGAGGAGGGTCATGGCAAAGAAGATAGGGGAGATCAAACCGCTCCTGAACCCTTGGGTTCTTTGTAATGATGTTATTTGTTGAGTCGAGAATGGTCTTGAACGAACCTACCATGCTAGCCGTGGTGATGACGTCGCACAGATCAGTGAGTTCCTCCACCACGTCATCTTTCAGATCGGGGCAAGAATAACAGGATCATTTCCTGCCTGTTCCCTCCATCGAGGAGACGAACAATGGAAGAAGGTAGAGTCAAGGCAAATGGAGGGAGGAAGAGCATGTGACAGCAGTTCCAAATCGAGAGGGAAAGGCGAAGAGGCGGTGGACGGTTGCCACGGTACAAGAAGAGGCTAGTGGGGAGCGGACGGTTGCCACGATATAGGAAGAGGCTAGTGGGGAGCGGACGGTCTCCATGGTATAGAAAGAGGCGCCCCGGCCTACATAGACGTCCGTTCGGAAATTATACAAAAAGACTCACCGTCGTCTCACTAACATGTTGGAACGGGACTACATGTCAACGAAAGATGGTGTGTCATTTCTCATGCAAAATGCGATCTGGCCGCGTTTGCCCGAGGTGCCGCGTTATTTCTCGACTTTATTTTTTAATGGCATGTCGTTCAGTTTTGAAGCACAACTAATAGGTACTGTATATAGAGAAAATATAAACTACTCTACCTCTAGTACTAGTATATAGGCTGGAGCTTCAGCGCTTGCTTGCTAAGGGCTGCCCACTTGCTTCTCACACTATCACCCTCTCTCCAGATTTAAAAAAGATGGCGGTGGCCCCTCTCTCCCTCCTCACCGGTGGTCACAGATCTTCTAGGATCCCGTCCGCCGGGGAAGAAAAGGATGTGTAGCGTTGACGCACTCTTCGTCGGCAAGCGAGGTCACACACTGACGAGAAGGCCGTCCTCTCAGACCTAGCACCGGTGTGGGATGGCCTCCGTCCCCAAGCTCGTTGTCGTAGTGTGTGCGGAGGACGACGACCACGAGCGAAGCCACTTCCCGCCGACCCTCGGGTATGCTACCTCTTTTCGAACCATACCCTTTTTCCACTCCCCCATCTCCCCAATTTACTATCCTCTGCTCTATTGGTCACGCAGACGAAAACCTTAATTTGCACTATTAAAGGAAACCCTACTTCATACAGACTAATCCATGTCTGGTTGGAATAAGGAAAGAAAGGGAGAAAGTATTGTCGAAGAGACTAGGTATCACACCTGCATCTTAGTTGAAAAGGGGAAAATCAGTAGCTAAGGAACGAGTCTCTTGTCTCTTGGTTGAAAAAAGGGTAGAAAGGCATGACAACGCAATAGAGAATGACCAGGTCGATCGGTTTGTTGTCCTCACATAGGAAAAGGGTGGCTAAAGAGAACAAAAGTGGGACGTAATCCACATATGTTGACTGGATATTTGTTGCTCTGGGCAACCATCCCTCCCTCACCACTCTATGCGTCCGTGGAGGTACATCGTACTGGTGCACCCACTGTTCAAATGGGCCTCCCCATGCTCTTATTGCCACTTTTTTGCTGTTAGTATAATGCCACTGGTAAAATCAAGCAATGCTACTACTAAAGTGATGCCACATTTAACTAATGCCGCAGTCAGTCTAATGCCACCGATAAATTGAAGCAATGCCATTTAATGTCACTAGATTATTTCAGGGTTAGCTATTGATTGTGGATGTATTAAAGATTTTTAAGCTAAGGCATTCTAATGCTATTGCACAGCCAGTATACAAACGATGAAACGTGTTAATACCTTCAAATTTTTGCACTGTTAAATCTTATAGATTACATACCTCACTTCATGATGTTATGATAAGTCAAAAAAAAATGTACAGTGTCACCAAAATGCCAAGGCGGTGATGGCATTTTATTTCAGTTAAACTGCACAAAAAATTATGACGAGAAGAGAAAAGGCCAGGAGTGGGCACCTCCTCCTCCTACTGTTTTCTTAATTCGTTTGATCAAGTTTTTATGTTTGATCGATTATCAAGATTGGGATAGAAATTTTTTAGGTCCCCTCGAGTTCGAAATGATATTTACCTTGAAGGTACATGGTTTGCAATTTTTTTGTACTGTCATTAGTTAATAATGCTAGTTACCTTCAGACTTTCGTATTTGGTCTAATGCTGTTGCACAGCCAGTATACCAATGCTAAAACTTGTTACCTTTAGATTTAGTATAGTTAATGCTTATAGAAATCTTCCAGTGCTAGCTTATGGAAATATGTTCAGTAAAACCATTGTACTGTACCCCGTAATAAAAAAACTACTCTACTGTTGCACTAGCCACTGGATTAATGTATATTTGGACTATTGAATGGTGTTGCATTAGCGTATGGACATATATAAGGTGTGGCAAGCTTTCCCAAATATGTGCTCAAGAAAACTACTACCTCTTTTTCTACATACTAGACGTTTGGGTTCTTTAAATTGAACTGCAAAAACATCTTATACTAAGGAACGTAGGGTGTAGAGTTCATTCAAATTATGCCAGCAAAGCTAGTCACACCTTTGTTAAAATTAATGTTCATTATGTTATTGGAGGAGGTCTGCATGTTTCTCTCTATTGCCTGTCGATTACATACCTGACATCATGATGTAATGGTAAGTCATTTTTTTGTACAATGTCACTGAATTGTCAAGGCGTTGATGGCATTTTATTTTAGTTGAACTACACAAAAAATGCTTAAAAGAAGAGGAAAGGTTAGGAATGGTTCAATCTTTCAGAAAATACTATGTATGCCTTCCTGACATCGACCGCTGTTGCCTTATTTATTCCTTCAAACAGGTGGTTAGAAACAGTGTTGCTACCTTTTCCCATTAAGAGATTAGAATGCTTATATTTGTGAGTCTATGCTTCAACTAGTGCCACTTTTATAGTAATCACACTTTCAATATCTATGCAAACAGGGATGCTCGATTTTACTGGAACTGCACAAAAAGTCCAAATGGTTCAACATTATGAGCATTTTTTCTTCCAAACAGTTATATCCAATTGGTGGCACTATGAGTTGTTCATTACCAAGGTAGGTTTGCTACAATCTTGCTACTGTTTTTGTACTGTCATTAGATAGTAATATTAGTGGTTTGCATGTAAATTTATTGGCAGGGTGGACCTACGTTGGTGCTGCAGGACATGATTCATTGATTGAATGCTCAATTTTGGTTGTATCGATTTCACCTCTTCCATCACTGCAAACAATGTGACCTCAATTTTTGTGGAACTGCACAAGAGAATAGTATAGTCACTGCATGCAGTACTGCCATATGAAAATAGACACAGAAAGATTGCATAGTCACTTCATGGACTGCACAAAAGTAGTGCGTACTGTACTATTTATTGGCCAACACTAGGTGGTTCATTGCTTTGGTCTGATTATCCAATGGGCATTGTTTTGCCTAAGTTAAAGTTGTATTCCAAAAATAGTCTCGCCGTATGACCGACAGATGACCAATTCATATTTCAGTGGATGTTCCTCCATCATGTTTGGTTCATTCTCATGGTTCCATCTGTTGGTGAAACCACTTACATTTGCAATAGAAAATATAGAATTCACAAACAAATTTGTCTTTCACTCTGTACTGAATGTTGGCCCAGAGAAGCATCCATGTTAGTAGCAAGAACAGAGGTTTTTTCTTGATCTTTGCTTTAGGAGCTACATATTGTATATGATCTGTGAATCATTGAGATGCATTAACATGTTGATCTTATGTATAGGAATCATACTAGTTGGTTGTGAATTTGGGCTCCTAATGTGAACATATTACAATGCCAGGCCTGTGAGTCTCGTGTGAACATTTCGAACGGATTGGCTCTTACTACTGTGCACAACATGATCCTTATTTCTGTGTGCTCATTGTTTACAATTTACTATCAGCTCCTTATTTCTCTTCGCTCAGTGTTTACAAGTTACGGATCAATCATTAGCTAGCCTACTAATGCGCTCATGACAGTTTTAGTTGCGACGCAAGATCAAAAGGTGGTAGTTTTTTGATATCTATTGGTGGGTGAAAAAAGCAGTTGAGAACCAATACGGAGGGCATGAATTGGAGCAATGGATAGGGAGCAGGGCACTTACTAGATGAACACGCAAGATTGTTATCACCACGTACCAGCCAGCTCTGCACAATCTACCAGCCGGATCTGCATGGCAAGAGAGACATGAATTGATTAAGAGAATAGATCGATGGAATAGGGAGCAAGAGAAGATAATTATGGGGGAGTAGGTCGGCAACAAACCTTGCTCAACTCGTGGTGATGCCTCCGCCACCGGCCGCCGGGCATGTGATGGATCCAGTGCGAGACGAGGAAGGGAACCATGCTGATATGGGGGTAGGTTTCCGATTTTTTTGCGCAGTTACCTCATCGCAATCTATTTCACCGATGTTAGTCCCCGTCCTGGATTCCTATGACATGTGGGGCCATGGTAAAGAATCTAGCGTACTTAAATTTTTCTTTGGCGGATTAATCGCTATTGGCGGGAGAGAACGGAGGGAATGGGAAAAATGGAGCGAAACCAAAAAGAAATACGAGGGAGTCTAATAATTTGGAGCGAAGCAAATTATAATTTTTGATATTATCATCTGAAACATGACAGGCACGTGTACATATATTTGCGCTAAACAGAATTTGCTTCTTCTATGTTTGTACAAATTTAGTGCAATATGTGTGGAAATAAAAATGAATTATATTGCTCAAACAATAGAAAAAAGTTATTCCAAAACACAACAAATTTCTTAGCTTCCATGTTCCAACCTACATATGAGGTCAAAGGGCATCTCCAACTAGACACCTAAACCACTCGCATCCGTCTGGACCAAGCGATCCGGACACATTTTGCCATTCAACACGGTACCTCATCGGTTTGTGGAGCAGCCCTCCCCCATGCAACTGCGGCATCTAGATTGGGCGCCTCACAAAGGTGGAGCCATTCTCGCCGTCACACAGCCATTATGCCTGCATCGACCGGCTGGCATCGCCATAGTGCCACAATTGGTGCGAGAAGTCCGTCAAGGAGGAGGTGCCACCGGCGATCACGAACCCGCACAACCACCTCCTCCACTACCTTGGTGGCGGCGGTGGTGCCAACTCCTCGCCGCAGGCCATTGTGTCGGGCGACCAGGCAGGCAACACGACAGGAGTAGCACAATGCGGCGAGCCGCTCCGTGTTTGCCAATTTTGACAAGGCATCGTCTTGGGTCCGTGAGGACCTAAACCTGGCAGAGGCCAGGACCCGTGACCTCTCCTTCACCAACATGGAGACGGTCGCGTGGCGCCGCCGCTGCGTGGATAAGCAGCTCGCCAAGATCAGCAAGGAGTGGTCGCTAAGCAACACACCATCGCTACCGCCCCGGCACCACGGTCTTGGCCAGCATTGGCCACGGAGGCCCTCCTCGCAGTGCAGAAGGAAGCAAAGCGGCTCCTCCCTGAGCAACAGGCGGTAGTCGGGCAGGGCTGTCGTACCCCAATGCCCTTCCGCCGCTCGAAGGACTACATAGACGACGACTGCAGTACGGCCGATCAGGGCGGCCATGCGTACGAGGTCACCGTCCGCTACAAGTTAGCCTAGTTTCTTTAGTTTTGAGTTAAACGGATGAAATAACCTAAGTTTTATGTAAACTACTAATGAACTTTAATGAATTGCGTCGTTGTCGGTGTCAAAACTGGCAGACCTCGGGATAGGGGGTCCCGAGCTGTGGATCTAGGATCGATGGGTAACAAGGGACGACGAACATAGTGTTTACCCAGGTTCAAGCCCTCTCGAAGAGGTAAAACCCTATATCCTGCTTGATTGTATTGAATGTATAACGTGGTTTACAGAGTAGATCTACCTCGAGATCAGCATGAGGTAAACCCTAAGGCTATGAGGTGATGAATGTAGCTCTAGACCTGAAGACTAAAAACCCTCGGTTTATATAGACACCGGTAGGGTTAGGGTTACCGAAGATAGATTACAATAAGGAATTAAAGAGATCCTTCGCCTTCTTGTCTTGGAGGGCACACCACGGCTTCATAGATCTCCTGTCATTATACGGCTTCACCAGTCCGGCCCATGTACAATGGGTCGTCGCCCAGAGGACCCCTTAGTCCATGACTGCCTCAGTAGCCCCCGAACTTGCCTCCACCGAAATGACTTGTATCCGGTACCCATCCATCCGACCAGTATTCGGCTTGCGGGGAGAGTTCCTCAGTATGTCTCTCCCTTTTTCAGAACCAAGTGATGTCTGGAATCTGAAACGGTAGTTTTACTTAACACCGAAGGTAATAATAAAAACATCGCTCAAGCGCAAATAGTGCCTTTATCTGACAACTTTTTCTCTTTCAACGAATAGTCACTTCCGGCCATAACACTAAGCAGTTACTATTTCTCGAAGTGCGACTCGAGGCTGACGCCACATTTGACACGTCCCGTCAAGGTGGAGATTGTGTCCCGCTTTTCGGGGGATATGGTTAATGATTTCGATTCCCCTCCCCGCTCATAATGTTGCGGAGATATCGGGAAGTGGAGAGGCTAGCAGCGTGGAAAAAGGAATCCCCGGCCTGCCAACAGTCTATAAATGGGGGGCCGCTACAGTCTGCGTCCCACGCCCTCTTCCACCTTCCGCTCACGCAGACCTTCAGAGCTCCAGCGCCCTTTCTCTTTGCTTCCACAGCGAATCCCACTTCACCTCCTTCGACCATGGCCGGATCTGGCGCCAATGGGAAGTGGGAGGCCTCCTCCGTCACCAACGAGGACATTCTAAAGCTGAAGGAGGACGGCTACTTACCGGCCAATGTCGCCCATTGGGCCCCCGAAGAGGGCCAGATCATCCCTACGCCCGAGCCAGGCAAAAGGGTAGTTTTTCTCCCCCATTTCCTTAGGGGGCTCGAATTTTCCCTGCATCCCTTTGTGCGGGGGCTGATGTTCTTCTACGGTCTGAATTTTCATGATCTAGCCCCCAACTCCCTCCTCCACATTTTGACCTTCATTGTCGACTTTGAAGCGCTCCTCCGAGTCCAGACGCACTTCGGTTTATGGCTGAAGGTGTTCAATGTCAAGCCCAAGGTGGTCGGTGGCGAGCATGCGGAGTGCGGAGGGGCCATGATTAGTAAGCTGACATAGGTCCAGTGGCCGGATGGCCAATTTGTCGACATCATCCAGATGTGGCAGAAGAAGTGGTTTTATATCACCGAGCCGACGGAGGCCGCATGGGGAGCGGCCCCCGCATTCAGGTCCAGATCCCCTACCAGATTGGCCTCCTGGACCACCAAGAGCCCGGACTGGGGGTGTGTTGCCGACACGAAAGCGCTGCAGAAGTGCGTCGACAGCATAATAGAGACCGGCACAAAGCTGGTCGACATGGTCCAGATCATGCTCCACCACCGGCTCCTCCCTTGCCAGGCGAGGGCCAAGCCCATGTGGTAGTATGAGCCCGAGGATCCGGCCACCGTGCGACACCTCTATGGCATGACTCCTGACAATATATGGGGCCAACTATTCCAGCCTCAGAAGGAGTGGCCAGTCGAGAGGAAGGACGTTGGCCTCGACGCCGTGAACCCCCCAAGGGAGGTGAGCGGCATTTTTTTTCCTCGAGGAGTTTTCGGATATTCATACCATGTTTGATTCGGTCTAACCCTGCTATGTGGATTTTGCAGGGCTGGCTTGCCAAGGCCAAGAAGATCCGCGGCCCGACGCCTCTGCCAGAAGGGCCCTGATCAGAGCAGCTGGAAAAGCTGCTGGTCGTGGTGCCTTATAAGGCGCCCGCCAAGAAGGTCAAGATGAAAGAAGTGCAGGAGGCCAGGGAGGGCCTCCGCCGCAGGGTTCGTCCAGGCAATCGGTCCGGCGACGCTGCAGCCTCATCCATGTAGGATGGAGGTGAGGATGAGGACGAGGAGGAGAGTGCCTCCTCGCATTCCAATAAGAGGGCGGCGTCCGAGGACATCGAGTAGGTCCAACCTTCTCCAGCCCCGAAGAGACGATGTCGGCCCAAGTTGGTCCTGTCCGATAGTTTGGACTCCGACAATGAGTCCAAAGTGTCCGAGAAGGTTCCGGAGAAGGATCCCCGGGTCAAGCCCCCAGCCAGCAGGTAAGGCGTTGGCATTTTTAGCAATCTCGTTTTCAGTAATTCGATTTAGTTGAAGTTTAACCCCTTCGAGTTACAGTCCCCCACGCGAACGCCCCACTGAGCAGACTTCGGAGTGGACGTCTCCGCCCACCGAACTGGCGGACAGTGGGTCTATGGCGCACTCCGCGCCTCCTCTGATCCCTGAATAGGTTGAGGAGGTGCGGTCCCAAAGGACTCCTCCTCCTCCGAACACAGAGGGGGCGGCGGGCGCAATAATGACCGAGGTTAACACCTTGGTCACCGAAGACCAGGAGGAAGCATCTCTCCTGGCTGGCGAGGGAAAGGAGTCTGGACCATCCGGACCCCAACCATCGACCGCTCCCGAGCCCCCAAGGCCTTCAACGGCACAGGCTCGTCCCAGCGGGGGAGGGGCCGGGGAGCCAACACCAGCGCCGAACACCTCAACACGGGCGGCACCTAGCTGGCCAGACATTCTGGAGGAGCTGGTGAGCAGCTGCGTCATCGTTGATGGGCACCGCACTCTAATGAGTGCGGTTATGCAGAGTGTTCGTTCCATCCAATCCAGACTGAATGACGTTGTCCAAGGCCTTCTAACAGGCTTTGAGGTAAGTCAAATAATGCTCTTTCCTCATAATACGGTTGTAATTGTTAGTTTAGTTAGGCCGTATGCATAGCAGCACCTGAGACTCTGCCAGGACCTCAGAGAGACCTGCAGAGGATCAAATTCAGTAAGCCGAATAATAATGTTGACATATTTTTTGCTGACGTAGGCATCTTCCATCGCCGCGGCTGCTAATGCCATAGCATTAGAGCAGATGGATTGGAAGCTCAAACTTTCTGATCAAGAGCTCGACCTTGACAACAAACGGCTTGATGAGGTGCAAGGTAAGCCCTGTGAGAAGATGTGTACTTGCTTGACACCGGATATTGACGATCCGGACTGTTTGCTAATCCCTTATCTTGATGACCCTGTAGCTGGTACCGCTGAGGTCGAGGGCTTGAAGGAGGCCCTGAAGAAAGCCGAGGTCGAGGTGGCCGAGAAGAAGATGGCCGCTGAGAAGGCGGTGGCCGAGCTTGAGAAGGCCAAGCTTGCTACCGAGCAACATGAGGCTCGGGTGACCGAAGTCCAAGTGGAGCTCCAGGATGCCGCCAAGAAGCTGGATGCCCTTGAGAAGGGGCAGGAGGAGCAATCCTCCCGGCTATCCAAGGCGGAGAAGGAGCTTCAGGAGGCGAGGAGTGACGCTCGAGGTGTCCGGGAGGAGCTCCGGCAAGCCGCGCAAATTGCCAACGGTAAGAAATATTTACTGCAGAGTGTGTTCGGAGGCAACAGATTCGCCCTGCTGACGAGGGTCTGGCGCTCCGCAGGCATCTTTGCCAAACTTCCGAAGAATGCGGCTGCCGCAGAGAGGCACTATGCCACCCTCGAGGAGGACTCCACGCAGCGGCTCTTCTGGTTACAGTTTCCGGACACCGACCGTCCACCCCTCCTCAGCGATCAAATGAAGCAGCTGATGGAGATGCATTGGATGTCCGAGCTGGCCTTAAAGGACCTCTGTGTCAGCCTGTGGCCGGTCGAGCCCATTCCGGACACCTACTTCGGCCTTGTGCAGAAGCTGTGGGAGGCGCCGCTCTGGATTGACGCCGTAAGGATGTCAGCGTGCCTTGAGGGGGCAAGGCTCGCGTTTGCGAAGACCATGGTTCATTGGCCGAGGATTAATCCAATGGAGATGGCCACTGGTCCTCCGCCCAAGGGGAAGGAGCATCGCCGCCCCGAGCAGTACTTCGCGCAGGTGATAACCGGAGCGCGGATGATAGAGGGCCAGTGTTCGAAAGATGTAATGTTTGAGTAGTTGTATTAAGTTTGTATCAAGTGGGACTTATGCTTCATTATGCGCCCGACGGACTTATTTGATATTGTAATGGTTAAATTTTGACTCATGTGTAGTCGTATGTTTATTCTGAAAGCTACCAGTCATCGGCTTCAGCCCCCAGGTGAATATCACGAGGGGTGTTTTGTCCCCGCACTGTTACCCTTAGCCAACGTCTTGGTGCCCGGTGGCGGTAGTGTGGGAGCGAAACCAGGCAATCAAACTATTCGGTTTTACTGCTTTCACTTAGCCTTAGGAGCTTGACGGTGGGGACTTGGGACTAGCCCTAGTGTAATGTGATGTACTTAGGGATCAAACCCTGCCCTTTCTGATCACATGGTTTGTGTTAAGACAAACCCTTCGTGTGACACGGCGAAATCGCCAACGATTTTTAGAGTCAAACCTGGTCATCGGATCACGGACCCATTCGCGCTTACTATGACGGTCAGTTTTCGGCTTTCTCCTCCTGAGGTACTTGACCGGGCAAACCAGAAGTACAATCGCACGGGTTCTCCCTTTGCCCTCTTAGCCGAACGTGCGGAACATAAGAGGCAAGCACAGGAGCCGGGCAACCCAACTATTGACCAAAGACATAGTTCGGAACAAATGCATATATTGCAATATCTGAGACGACGAACACCTAGCGGAAAGCGGTGTCGGACTTGAAGATATTGAGCTGATACATAAATCGAACTCTTGACTAGTTAATATATTTTCATGCCGGGCTGTTCGAAGAGCGAGTGGGAAATCTAGAAAGATACAGAAAAAATTGCAAGATGCGGATATCCGAACACCGTAAAGGGTATTTTTTATTATTTCTCGTAAGCTCGGGATGTCTAACCATACAATTCGAACTACGAAGGCAGTAATTGTAAGAGGGAAAGAAAAAGAAAATTTACAGAGTAAAGGTTGACGTAGGGCCTTGATACGTGAGTTGAAGCCTTCACTGTGCCCTACTGCACGTATGCACCTTTGCCTCTGATAGGTGGGGGTTGGGACCTTCGATGAGACCTTGATGGGCGAGGACCCTGCTGATGGAGCTTTAAGCTTGGGGATATCCGGAATTGGTCCCCGGGTCATCCGAAGATGAGGTAATTCTGAGGTTTGGTTTAACCAAATATGTACTTCGGATTAATGTATGCCTCACGGCTGCCCATGGTATTTTGAGTGCAAAGTTGTGCTGACGAGGCACGTGGAGCGTGAAGAATGTGGGAGTGTCGTGGGGCGCGTATCCCTATTTGCGGTGAACGCATGCGGGTTCCCATGACGGGGAATGGGTTCAAACCCGTTTACTATAGTCACCGGCCCTTACGGCGGGTCAGCATCTGGGCCTATATGGGCCGGTGTGGTCTTCAGCCACTAGGGCCGCAGTGTGCTCTTCGGTTTCAAGTGAGCATTCTGTGTTGCCGTTGATAGTTATGACGCCCGAAGGACCAGGCATCTTCAACTTGAGGTACGCGTAATGCGGAACGGCATTGAATTTGGTGAACGATGTTCGGCTGAGGAGCGCGTGATAGTCACTGTGAAAAGGTGCGATATCGAAGATCAAGTCCTCGCTTCGGAAGTTATCCGGAGATCCGAACACTACTTCAAGCGTCACGGTGCCTGTGCAGCGGGCCTCCACTCCCGGAATGACCCCCTTGAAGGTGGTGTTACTGGGTTTAATCCTTGATGGATCGATCCCCATTTTCCTCACTGTATCCTCGTATATCAGGTTGAGGCTACTCCCTCCGTCCATTAGGACTCTAGTGAGGTGGAATCCATCGATGATGGGGTCTAGCACTAGGGCTGCAGACCCTCCATGGTGTATGCTGGTGGGATGATCCCTGCGATCGAACATGATCGGGCAAGCTAACCATGGATTGAACTTCGGCGCTACTGGCTCGACGGAGTATACGTCCTGTAGTGCTCGCTTTCTCTCCTTCTTCGGTATGTGGGTTGTGTAAATCATGTTTACCGTCTTAACCTTGGAAGGGAAGGGTTTCCGGCCTCCACTATTCGGCCTGCAGGGCTCGTCATCGTCCTCGCTTCGTGGGCTTTTGCCCGAGTCTTCGGCTGTGAGTTTGCCGGCCTGTTTGATCACCCAACAATTTCAGTTGGAGTGGTTGGCGGGCTTCTCTGATGTGCCATGGATCTGGCAAGGCCTGTCCAGAATTGTGTCCAGTCTAGATGGGCCAGCACCATTGCCTTTAAGGGCTTTCTTTCGGGTTCCGGACTTCTGGATTCGGAATCCGGCATTTACTATCGTATCCTCACCCTCGCTGTCATTGTGGCAATGTTTATTCTTGTTGCATCGGGGCTTTCCATTTCCGTCCCGAACCTCGGAGGTACCGTGTGTGTCTGGGTTGGTGTTCTTGCGAGCAAGCCAACTGTCTTCGCCCTCGCAAAACTGGGTCATGAGGGCAGTAAGGGCTGCCATAGTTCTTTGTTTGTCCTGGCCGAGCTGCCGTACAAGCCATTCGTCCTTGACACTATGCTTAAAGGCAGCCAAGGCTTCGGCATCCGGACAGTCAACGATCTGATTTTTCTTGGTCAGGAATCGGTTCCAAAATTGTCGGGCGGATTCTCCGGGTTGTTGTGTGATGCGATTTAGGTCGTCAGCATCCGGAGGCCGGACATACGTGCCCCGAAAGTTTGCTCGAAAAGCATCCTCAAGCTCTTCCCAGCAACCTATAGTGTCTTCGGGAAGGCTATTCAACCAGTGTCGAGTTGGGCCTTTAAGCTTTACCGGCAAATATTTAATGGCGTGGAGGTCATCTCCTCGCGCCATGTGGATGTGGAGGAGTAAATCCTCTATCCATACGGCTGGATCCGGCGTATGATTCGATGTTCACAGGCTTGAAGCCTTCAGGGAATTGATGTTGCATTACCCTCTCTATGAAGCACAAGGGCTGTGCGGCGCCCTGAACTCGGGCTACGTCCCATCGGAGGTCTTCGGCCCTCCTAATCTGCTACTGCTCCCGGACTCTATCGTTTCGGTTTAACCGATCGTAGTATCCTTCCCGGTATGCGGGTAGGTCCTCTCTGGGTCCATAGATGGACCTGGTACGGCCTCCACGAGCGTCTAATTCATGGCGGAGGTCGTACTCGTAAGTGGGCCGCACTTGATCCTTTGCCGTGACGGCGAGGTGGGACGAATGGGTGTTTGGCCTTGTCAGCTTCCCTGTCCCGCCCTCTAGGGGGGCGGTCCGGCTATTCGGCGTTTGTGTATATTGGGCATGTGGGCACTACGGCCTCGTCATCGAACTGTGGCAGGAGTCTTAACTTGGGATAACTCCTGGTTGGGTGATCGCGGCCGTACCCCTCTTCGGCAGCTAGGAGTTTAGTCCATCGGTCGTTGAGGGTGTCCTGTTCGGCCTTGATTTTGTGTTTTTGCTTCTTTAGGCTGCAGGCGGTGGCTAAAAGCCTCCGCTTGAACCGTTCTTGCTCTAGAGGGTCTTCGGGGACGATGAAATCATCCTCCCCAAGACTGGCCTCCCCTTCAGAGAGTGGGAGGTAGTTGCTATCCTCAGAGTCGTCGGGGTTTTCTGAATTGAGCGGGTCCTCCTACCCTGCGAGTTCATCCTGATGATGTTCGAAGGCTGCGTCTCCGGCGAGGTCATCCGTATTATTTATGGTGCTGTTTTTGGCGTTTGGGCGGCTCATCTCTGGGCTTGCCTCTGTCCTGATTGGGGGTGCCGTCGTCGTCCTTAGGGGTGTCCACCATGTAAATGTCGTAGGTGGAAGTGGCCGACAAGCAGCCGATAACCGGGGGGGGCAACATCGGCACTGGCCATGGCTCCGTCCACCTCGTCCATGTATTCGGTATTATCCGAATTATAGTCTAGCATATCGGTTAAATCATCGATAGTGGCTACCAAGTGGGTGGTAGGTGGGACACAAAATTCCCTATACTACGCCTCGATGGGTTGAAGTTCGTGAGCGGGGGAGAGATCCTCCTGGATAGTCATTTTCTAAATTTGGTCCAACGCCTCGTTTATCATAGTGAGGGTCGTCGAACTCAAGGGCTCTAGGCCAGATTCCGTTGCAATGGGGGCAGTCAATGCCCTAGCCAGTCCTTGATTTCAACAGGCTGAGCTAAGCTCAGGGTATGGGACCGGATCCTCGAAGGGGTCCGAACAGTCATCAGAAGTCAAGGACGGATTTTGATCCCTGCATGTGGATTCCACGCCGGGGCTTGAGATCGAGTTGCTTCGGGCTGGGAGTAATTTCTAGCCATTGGCCGCCACTTCGTCGTGGGAGTTCACGGCTGGGTGAGCATTGCAGAGGAACGGTTCGACCGAGATTGATTCCTGGCTTCCGCCTCCTGATCCTGCCTCGAAGGTGGAGGACAAATCTTCCGTGGACATGATGGGTTCGGGTGAAGGTGGAGTCTGGCCGCCACTCAAAGCGGAGCTCTCCTAGCTCGAAGCTATTGGGGCCAATCCGTAGATCGGATTGGAGGGAGATTCCGGGGCGGGCACGACGAGGCCTGTGTGGGTGCACTACTAGGGAAAACCTTATACACAGAACCTTAGCAGTAGCGCTGGATAAAATGAGGCGCTACTGCCACTTAGCAGCAGCGCGTGTCCATAGAAGGCGCTACTGCTATATACATAGCAGTAGTGTCGGGGGGATGTACCCCGGGTAGTCTCATCCGCACCCAATAACATTTCAAGACATCGGGGCTGGCAAAGCCCCTCAAGCCAGATAGCCGCGTGGCTGGCTCCCTGGGCCGGATAGGACCACGCGGCCGGCTTCCAGAAGATGGCGCTCTCACAGAAGACGGCATTGGGGGCGGGCCGGCTCCCAGCAGCCAGCCCCTCCTCCCCGGAGTCTCCACTCACCCACTATGACGAGACAGGGCGTGGCTACAGTGCCACCTGCTCCCCCAAATCCCGGAGGGGCGTGGCTACAGTGCGCACTGACCAAGTGGCCACCTACCCGCACAGCGCGGGACTGTAGCCATACGACACATGACGCGGCCCTCGTCAGCAAGGACCGCGCTACAGCAAAAGGCAATCAGCATGGCCCGTAGGCGGCGGGCCCTACTTGTCGGCCGGATACTCGGCAGCCGGCGGGTCCCTCCAGAGGCAGGCCCCAACAGCCGGCGAAGAACCTGGCGACCTTATACAATGACGTCCGGGTCCTACACCTGGCCGTATTACCATTGTACCCCTGGGGGGTCGGCCTATAAGACCCCCCCCCCTGGGCTCACCTATGCAAAGGGTTCAGCTCTCATTCCACACACAGACACCATAGCTAGGAGAAGAGGAAGAGCTCTACCCTTCATCCTCCTCTAGCAATACAGCTCCAGGAGCAACTCTGTATACTATCAATCATAGTCATCACAGCAGGACTAGGGGTATTATCTCTCTGGAGAGCCCCGAACCTAGGTACGTCTCGTGTGCTCCCGAGCTCGTGCTCACTCTCGCTTCCGGAACCTGACGACGTCCTCATGGCTCCACCCACGATAAGCCACCCCCTGGCATCTGACGTGAGATTACCACAACAAGTAGCGCGGTAGGGGCAAAGGGCACTACTACTAAAATTGCCCCACCGTTGCCGCCAAGCTAAGTGTGGTAGTAGCGCTTTCCCTTGAAACGCGCTACTGCTAGGTAGTTTAGCAGTAGCGCTTTCCCCTAACACGCGCTACTGCTAAGTAGTTTATCTTCACCACGCCGTCCGCCCCTCACACTCCCCAACTCCCACTCTCACTCTCCCACGCACCCCGTCGTCCGCCGCCGCATTGCCGTCGCCGTCCTCCCTCCTCCTTCCTCGGTATGCGGCGACCCTCCTCCCTCCTCCTCCCACCGCCCTCCTCCCTCCTCCACCCCTCCTCCTCCGGTCATGCCCTCCTCCCTCCTCCTCCAGCCGCGCCCTCCTCCCTCCTCCGGCTGTGACCCTCCTCCCTTCTCCGGCCAAGCCATCCTCCGGCAGCCCTCCTCCCACCATCCTCCTCCCCCTCCTCCTCTCTCCTCCCTCCTCCTCCTCCCTCCTCCCACCCCATCCTCCCTCCTGCCTCCCTTCATCTCTCATCACTGATCTGTTCTTGTATAATGTAGTTTTTTTTACTATTTTTTAGTAAGTGTTTAATAGAAATAGTTTATTTAGTAAGTGGTTAATAGAGCTAGTTTATTTATAGTAAGTGCTTAATAGAACTAGTTTATTTAGTAAGTGGTTAATAGAACTAGTTTATTTAGTAAGTGCTTAATAGAACTAGTTTAGAGAGAGAGACCTATATTGGCAAATTTATTTATGTTAGGATTATATATAAGATATTTTGAAATGTTTTTGTTCATATTTTCAACCATTGAAATGCAATGACCATCAAGTTTGAATGCTCATATGATGTAGATATAAACATGTATATCTAGTGTTGCTCAAACAGGATATGTGCTTGCCCAAGTGGCCATGTTTGCAGGGAACACCTCCGAGTGGCCTATATTTTGCCGGAGTGTTGATTAATTTCCGTTTCGGCAAATTTCAGGCGCTCGATATGTCCTTTTTTAGCAAAGGTCATGCCGGATTTTTTCGTGAATTTTGGCATGACTTGTGCTAGAATATGTAGGAAATATCGAGTGGCCCGGATTTTCTAGAAAGATAATTAAACGACATTTCGGGTTGACTTTAAGTCTGTCGGGACTCCACCATATATGAGAGGATGAAGAATCCCGACTGTTGTCGTGGGGGTAGCTTCTTATTCATTCCAAGGTGCTTGACATTTTGGTGTAATGCACTTTGGAATGACAGGAGGAGCTACCATCACCGACGGTCGCAAATGTCAGAGATTAAGAATCCCGACTGTTATCGTGGGGGTAGCTTCTCCTTCGTTCCCGTGTGCTAAATAATTTGGTGTAATGCACTCGGGAATGAAGGGAGGAGCTACCGTCACCGACGGTCGAATATATACACCACGTGAGCTGAGAGTTTTCAAGAAAATACTTGACTGACCGATAGTCAACCCATGATGAATAATAATGATCTAATTTAGTTTTTGTAGTGCATATATTTAATTTTAGAAGTTTAATCTTTGAATTTGAATTATGAACATAGGAAATGTCGTCCAACGATGATAGGCTCCCGGAGTGCGACTGGTGCGGCGACGATCGGGTTCTGTGCGACAGGCCTCACCTGGTAGAAGGTCGGCGCTTCAGTATTAAGCTCCCCGAGACCTTCGATGTTGAAACGGTACGCAACGATGACAAGTGTTTTTTCATAATTAATCATGACTTCTGCTTCTTCAACGTGTAATTTCCGTCTTTTACAATTCGACTAGCTTATCCCATGCCATGCAAGACGCTATGTCTTGGAGCAGCTGGATTTTGAAGATCATGAAAATATGGAGACCAAGATAGTTCACCTAAGGACCCATCATGGTTATGATTTTGCTGTAAATCTACACAATTCTGAGAGCGTATCCCATTTTGGTTGCCTGAATTGGGAAGCACTTTGCAAGATGTATGATTTTCATGAGGGTATGCTTGTCACATTGCATCTTGGTGATCCTGACATCGATGAAGAGAATATGGACATTTGGGTCCTTGTTGATACGCTTCCAATTCTACCGCTATGTGAGTTTCTCAAACATATTTATTAAGTAGTTTATATTGTTTATTTCAAAATAGTTGACAGCTTATTTCCATTGATAGCCTATTTTCATTCTTCAAAAAATGTACAGAAGATGGTAGACAGAACCTACTACACCGATGGCGCAGAATTAACTTATCAGGAGAAAGATCATCTTATCTCATTTATTATTGATGTTGAGAATTACAATGTTAATTATCAAACTCCTGCACATTATGGTCAATACGTGCCACTAGTGCACGTGTTGAACTACGGTAACATCTATGGAGATGGCATGGTAAGATTTTTTACTATTACGACAACCGTGCATCTTTTGCATAAATTCTTCTAAAGCTAAACTACATTGCTAACTACGATGTTATTACTATGTTTTTCAACCGAAAATCACGAAGGATTGTGTGCCTGATCTGATGTTTCCGAAAGGTCGCCTTGATGTTATGAGCTTACGGCCAGGTCATCCTAGGCTTCACTGCTATTCATACCGGATTTGTAAAACCGATGAAGACATGACAATCAAAGATTGGAAAAAATGTATGGACAATCGTAGGGAGCTACTTGGAAGCAACATTGTGTGAAGCGCAAGAATTGGAGACAGGATAGTCTCCATTCTCCATAATGGAGAGTTAGGGCCTATCTTGTTTTATGCTATTTTACCTTAGAGAGGGTAGTAGGTCCTATGTGGCACCCCGGCTCAGAGGAAACCGGAACACCCCGTATTCCAGTCCCAGGGACAAGTCCACTGGAATACGGCACTGTTGGCATAGAACAAATCAGCTCTTTATTACTATCGATAGGGTTACAGGGGTACAAGAATTACAACGGCACGACAAAACCATGCCTGTCTAGAGTAGCTCTATGCTAACAGCGGATCAACCTGAGGAAGCGTAATAACGGTGATGGACTCCACTCCGCAGGGACTCTGGCTGGAACGCGTATCCTAGCTCGCAAACGCAGAATCCTCGACAAGCAAGCAATCATGGCATGACCTGCAAACTGGCATGACACGCCAGGTGAGTACTTTGAATGTACTCGCAAGCTCACAGCAACCAACGCATTCAAGACAAGCAACGGCATGGCATTAACAGGTTAAACATGTGTAGTCACGATGATGCTAGAACAATATGACATAGCATGACATATGAGTATGATGTCACTACATGCAACAGGTTAAGACTTATCATGATGCAGCTTACTCTGATCTGGGGTTACCTCGTAACCACCGTATGCAAGACTTACCATCGAGTGTGCCACACGATAACCTCGGGACCAACCAAACTTGATATTATAATACCGCTGTGATAACATGATCACAAGGAGCTTGATCGTTACCCGAGATCATCCCATAACACTATCCATCGAATCCGGTATCCATGATACCACGGTGATCCTCTCGTGATCACGATTAACCAACATCGGTATCCTCGATACCGTGGTGATCCTCTCGTGATCACATAAAGATCAACCAACTTCTCTCTCACCGAACTGGGTTGTTATTAGCAAGTTTATTATTCTGTTGACCCATAGTGTGTCCTATTACGAACTGTGCCCATATCCGAGGACGCGGCTATCGATAGATTATATACACTCTACAGAGGTTAGTACACTGTACCCACACCACGGAACTCATGGCCGCGTGCTCCCATTCGGGTGGACCAATGATGTTCCGACAAAACCCAATCTATTGCATGGTACTCTCCCGGCCACTCCGACAAACTCCCCTTTGGGCTATGTCATGGGTGACCCTGTGTCCTTCCGACACCTGCCATCGTCATGGCCAAACAAAACTGTCCCAAATGGGGACCGCGCGCAAAACCAAACCTGGGTTCACAAGGCTTCTGCCGCCTACCTGATCAGGGTAGCGCTGCCGCATAACCTTCCCTGGTTGGAGGCACCGGTGAGAGGCATGACAATAGACCGGATTAGGGCTGCCCCATCCCAGCAAGTGTGGTTGCACTGGTGAGCTCGATTCGGCACCCACTATGACTCAGCCAACAGGTGTTCGAGTTCGATTAACATCCGGTTAAAATTTGCATGATAATGTGCTGAGTCATGATAACATGATGAAACCGTAATGCACATGAGCATGGTACAACCCTAGCAGGAATGGACAGCATAATAACGGGATCATAGCATCAACAGCATGCAGGCATATGACCAGCTAAATGCAGACGAGCATGGTGAGTATGAACAACATCAATATATTCATAACAGATGACGACAAAGCATGCAAACATGTCATCATCCTAGTTGAACTACTGCAAGTAATAATCATGAGCATAGTGATACCAATGAATATTTGATAACTAGTAGGTCACATAAGCATATAAATATTAACACGCACATAATAAATAGTTATTCAAATAGGAAACCATAGCTACTGCAAGTCCATCGTGCAAGTGGCTGTCGTGGCTTGCCTGGGGATGAAGGATCCACCGGAGAGAAGTGCGGAGAGTCCGCAAAGACGATTGCCGGACCAGTTCTCTCTCGGAGGGGCTGTTTACGGCAAGGACAGAATGGTCATTTTCACTGTGTGAACACATAATGAAAATGGTACCAACATGGCGGGCTCGACGAGACGAAGACGTGGGCTCTGGAATCACCTCAATCGGAGTCTCAGTTGGAAAGATATAGAGTTTCTTCTGCTAGGGACCAATCTGCAAAATAAATATTCACAGTTGGGTCCCTAAGCAGTGCGGCTGGTCGCGCATTTAGGCTGAATACGCCTTCCCACGGGGAAAGCAGAAACACACCGGGGCGTGTCCACTTATCCGACGTGGCCAGCCCGCAGCCGCCGACAGCCGGGCCCCACATCACCTTCCTCTCTCCTCCCCTGTCTCCTTCTTCCTCCTCGCAGCGGTCAGAGGCAGAGGTGAGGCCGGCGACCTCGTCAGCGATTGCCGGCGCCACAGGGGGTCTCCGGCGATGCCCGACCTATGGATGAGCTCAGCACGACACGCCGCATCCATCCAGGGAGGAAAGGGTTTCCGGCGAGCCCCGTAACGAGTGCACGGCCAACCACGGCGGACGGTAGCGACAACCGAGGTTCGGGAGCTCGACTCTGCCACGGGGAGGGCGGGATGACGGGCGGTGGAGCTCCGCCCCGGTCATGGAGGCTCGAGGGTGGGTAGCATGGAGGCGGGGAGGCAGCAGACGGCTCGAATTTCAGCTAGGGGTGGCGGCGGCCATGGCGGCGATAGGAGGGAGTGAGAGCTCTTCGAGCTCGAATGAGAGGCTAGGGGGGAGCAGTGGAGGATGGGGAGGCTGGTGGTGAGGTCGGACGAGACTCGGGCAGACTATTTATAGGCGAGCGACGGCGAGGTCCGGGCGCGGCCGTGGCGCCACGTACGCCAGCATCTCGGTGCTTCTCGAGCTCGTCCAGAGGAGGGAGGAGGGATCCAGGGTGATCCAGGAGGGACTGAGAGCGCTCGGGAGAGGTCGGGAATGCTCGAGGGCTTGCTGGCGATGAGACGCGACGGTGACAGCAGCGGACATGACACGGCCATGGCGATTGCGACTTAACCACGGCGAGATAAGGCGGGGCAGCAGAGGGGAGTTGACCACATGAGCACGGGCGAGCTACCAGACATGAAAGGGACATGGGAGGCAGAGGAAATCGACGAAAACAGTGGCCGAAGTTTCCAGAGCACACTGTTTTGCTTGCCAGCCCCGTGGTCACCGCGTGAGCTTGCCTTTGCCACGCGTCCAAGTCAACTCCAACATGTCAAATCGGTCGTTCACTCAGCAGATGAGGTCAAGGAGGAAGAAAACGGTCAAAGTGGCACTCGAGGTGACCAAAGCCAACATGTTTACTCAGGTACGGCAAGGTGTTTGATAGGATGTGTGAGAGATTCAATAGGGGGAAAACTATGATCTTTGGCATGGTGTGGTAAAACACTGAGATGAGTCATGTGGCCAAGTTTCAGCTCAAATGGAGGTTTCTAGAGAGTACTTGCTGTACAAGAGTCAATACTGACCAGACTTGCCCAGCTTGAAGTAGCACTCACATAGTGTAGCCACTTGAGCTCAAACTTGGTATGGCCCCATTATTTGGACATATAATGATGCTGTAAAAATTTCATACCAAATGGACAAGCCATCATGGTACTTGCTTCACAAGCATCATCTCTGTCCAGAAACTTGTAAAATTTGCACAGGGCACTTGGATAAATGAATTGAGCCAAAACTTGGTGGAGGAAGTTTATATGGATGTGAGAATGTCCTGGTAAATTTTCAGCTTAAATGAAGCAATATAACATATAGTTGCTTCACAACTGAAAAATATGACCAGAAGCTAAGATTTGATTCTCTGCTCTCATAGATGATTGGATAAGGTTAAAACTTGGAAGAGAGTCATGATTTGAGCATATGAAGGTGCTTGCAAAATTTCGACTCATTTGGATACCCCTAGCTAGTACTTCCTTCATTAAGCCTCCAGTTGGCCAGAAACTTAGGAAATTAGCCAAGGGAGATTTACTAGCCAAATAAAGTTGAATTTTGGCAGGGGACCAAGATATGGATAGGAAAGAATGCCCAAAAAGTTTGAGAGCAAGTAGGCCAATAAAAAGGGTACTTGCTTCACAAACTGCCAGCTAGGGCAGAATCAGAAAAGGAATTTTGGTGGAATATTTTTTATCATGGCAAGGAAGTATTTTGACAGAAATATGGGTTGCTTCACAACCCAGGACAGACTGGGTTATTCCTTTAAGGAATATTCCCAAGGAAAAGAATATTGGGTTTGGTCCAAGATGGATATGACATGGTCTTGGGATGATTTTGAGGTTGGCAAGTCACTTAGGAGAGGATTCAAGGGTGATCTCTCCAGGTTTCAAGACCACTAAGCCACTGAAAAGAAAATCCAGACCAAAATCAAAAAGAAAAAGAAATGGGCAAAATCCAGGGTGTCACATCCTATGAGAGAGGAGTAGGTCCTAGGTACAATGTGTTATTATGTGCTACAATGTGTTAGAGTTGATGATGATGAGGAGGACGAGTTGTGATTATGACTAGTGACCAAGTTGTTGTATGATGTTTCATGGACGAAAATGATGATCATGAGGATTTATTATATGACAATGATGTATTATGATGATAACTTGTTAATGATATGATGATGATGATGATGAGTTATTATATCATTGGGTGAAAGAACCGCGGATTAGTTTCAAGTGGATGGATCCTAAGTGATCAAGTCATGGATGACTTGATCACTTAGGATCCATCCACTTGAAACTAATCCATGGTGCTTTCACCCAGTGATTTAATAACTCATTATGATATAAAAACAATCTCTAAATTGCTACTGTATGAAAACTTGTATAATGGTGTATGAATACAACATAAAATAAAAAATAAATAGAATACGGAATAATAGTAGTAGCGCGGGAAGAGAGGCGCGCTACTAGTAATTACCAGTAGCGCTTTCTGCAAGAAGCGCTACTACTAAGTAGCTATAGCAGTAGCACGGTTAAACCAATGCTACTGCTAACCTTTAGCTGTAGCGCCATATCAGTAGCGCGGTCCCCCGCACTACTGCTACGCCAAAAACGAGCGCTACTGCTAGGCTTTTCCGTAGTAGTGGTGCGGGAAGGGGTAGTGAATCCGGCGAAGACCAGATCGCCCCGTGAGTCCGCCATGTATTCCAGGTTGTCGAATCAAATTCGGTGTTCGGGGGTGAAGTTGTCGATCTGATCCAGATGACCAGTCAGGTCGGCGTGAAGGACAATGCTACCAAACACGAAGAGTTGACCGGGGATGAAGAAGTCCCCGGATCTGATGCCTTCTCCTATGATCAGGCGAGCCATCGATCCTTTGGGCGACCCCACAGTGGAACTCTCAATGAAAGCACCAATGTCGGTGTCAAAACCGGCAGACCTCGGGGTAGGGGGTCCCGAGCTGTGGATCTAGGATTGATGGGTAACAAGGGACGACGAACACGGTGTTTACCCAGGTTCAGGCCCTCTCGAAGAGGTAAAACCCTATGTCTTGCTTGATTGTATTGAATGTATTACGTGGTTTACATAGTATATCTACCTCAAGATCAGCATGAGCTAAACCCTAAGGCTATGAGGTGATGAATGTAGCTCTAGCCCTAAAGACTAAAAACCCTCGGTTTATATAGACAACGGTAGGGTTAGGGTTACCGAAGATAGATTACAATAAGGAATTAAAGAGATCCTCCGCCTTCTTGACTTGGAGGGCACACCACGGCTTCATAGATCTCCTGTCATTATACGGCTCCACTAGTCCGGCCCATGTACAATGGGCCATCGCCCCGAGGACCCCTTAGTCCATGACAACCTCAGTCGTGTTTGGTGAAATTCGTTCGATTCATTCTCATTTGTTTTGAAATAGAAGTGAGCACGGTTTTATAGCCGGCTACCGCATCTTTGTTTCTGGACTAGTTCGGTTCAGTCTGTGGATAAATAGTGTATCCATTTTGGGTATCAGCGTCAACATGGACCCTCAAAAGGTCGCAAACATCCAGATCGACGTGTCCTTACGCAGTTTGCCATCCAACACAGTACCCCATTGGTCCGCGACCACTCCAGTTGTCCGAAATCTCATAAACTGGATGCAAACAATGGAGGCTTTGTGGGTGCCCGAACCTCTGCCACAATTTGCGCGGACAACCAGGAACCACCCAAAAACATGTCCCACACCCGCCACCTTTCCCGCGCGAACGCACATCCGCTCTCTACGCTACATTCATGTCGGCCCAGAGCGAACATGAGCTATCATTGGGACATGCATTGAAGCGGCAGGCCGCAATAGAGTGCCTCCCACGCCGCGTGCGGCCTCTACGCCTATGACATTTGTCAGAGAGATGTGACTAGATGCGATGGCCCAGGTCATCGACCAGTCGAAGACCACAGCAGAGACGAGAAAGCGTCTCCGCTGCCCCGACGAGAAGATGCTGAAGTACGGCAAACATTGGTCTCCAAGCAAGATCACTGCATCGTAGCCCGTCTCTCCCTGCGCCCATGTCCCAAGTTGTCGTGGCCACACTGCACACGACGTAGGAGAAAGTGAACAGGATCATCCATGAGCTCCAAGCGGTAGTCGAGAAGCCTTATCATGACTCTGCACCATTTCGCCGTTGGAAGCCCGACTTCGATGACAGTGATGGAGGTGTCGTCGGCCAGCCCTGCCAGGCGTATGAGATCACCATCAAGTATAGGGCAGGTTAAGTCTTTTTAGAAGTTTTAATTGTCTGGACAAAATATGGTCCAGTTGTTTGGAACAAATATTTAAGTTTGAATAAAAATCATTCAGTTTCTTTTAATTTGCATCAATTTTTTTTGTTAAATTCCATTCAAATGTGACTAGATGTTTGTCATATGCTTTGGAAGTCAGGCTAGGATCGACTCATGGTGTGAATCAATGATGAACTGAATTCAACTCACGCGAACAAAGTGGCAAAGAACATAGACACACACAACAAGAAAGATTATTTGTGATGCACTGAACAGGGTATTTGCCGTGCTAACTGAAGAAGAGCACAGTTAACTAAAGAAACTCTATCAGCTAACTGAAGAAAAGTTGTAGCTACATTATTCTGGTGCAAAGAGATTAACACTAACACTATTGTGGTTCCCCTCCAAGTTAGAGATGCCCTCATGATATATTGGCAAGGAGACAACCAACACCAATGTATTGATCGAGTTCATGGAACCAGCATATTTAACACTTCTATGATGATTATGAGATAAGCAACAACCCGGATGTAGGTACATATCAACATGTGTAAGAATGTTTTTTTTTTACACTAACATGTGTAAGAATGTTTAGGAAACAGAACAACCAACACCAACATATTTGGGATCAAGTATTGACACATTAGGGCAGTCACACCTACAAATCTTCTTGTCCAAATTATAAAGTACATGGACATAAAATAAAAAATAGCAAATAACAATAATGAATTCATCACTTCAACTAGGCTCCACATTTTCAAATCGGTGACTTTCTTTATCCATCAAACCTACATGCAGAAGCAGTAGAGTAGTCAGTGTCATGTCCAAAAAGACATAAGTTGTGGCAATGATACTAAGAATGTAAATAATAGAAACACATTGGAAGCTTACCTTTATTGTGGTATTGTGTCCAACGTCACAGAATTAAAGTAAATTTGTGAACACATAATACATCTAGGTAAAATTTGTGAACACATAGTACATCACAAGCAGTAAACAGTATAATTACCCTTCACCTCTTGTACGACAGCAGCTAGCAAGTTCAAATAGTCGAATTCAATTGTTGATTGGCTGGATTTCCATCTTGATACAACACCAACAGCAGGTGCCAAAGTTCAGCTATTCCCAAACACCTGGAACCATGTTGTACAATTTGAATACTATGATCTAATAATTCACTAAAAAGCAAAAATATTCTAAACATATGACATACAAAATATACACAAAAAGTCAAGGATTTTTTTTCTTTCTTGGTTGACTGAAACCGGCAACAAACCGAGCTGAGCTGAACACAATTAACAAACACTCGAGAAAAAATAAAACAAAAGCATTGATCTTCAAGGAAACAGAGAGGCATTCACATGTTAAGGGAAAGAGATGGAAGTTAACAAGAAGTGTAATCAAGGTGCATCTCTGTGCATCTTCAGAGTGACATCTTTGTGCATTTTCAAACAATTTTATACTTGTGTTTCAGAAAACACTCTGAAGTAGATATAATCTTCTTGTCAAAAAATGACATAAGTGTATGTACTCCAACAAATTTGAGATAGGTCCAAGTATTACTCTTAACATATAAAAATATAGAGGTTCATGTAATCGTCTCTCATCTTGTCCTTCTTATGCAAATTTGGATAGAAAAACCAACACTACTTCAGAGTAGTACTCGATATAGATTCCTAAAGTCGTCATTTAGTTTAGCAGACATCTGTTATATTTTTTAAAGACTCTTGTGTGCTTGCTTTATAAGAATATAATCTTTGTCTTGTTGTTGTTATTGATGTCTCCATTCCTGGACATAATCTGTTATTACCTTAGTAGAGTCATGTATATACATGTTCCTATTATGTACAAATTAGTGTCCTTGTTCTGATTATGCTCACTTGTGTTGACTTACTCCCATATATACATGGACTCTATACTAAAAGTAGAACTTAAATGTTATTAATTTCGCAATGGATATGACAGTAAGGTATCGCATTAGAAATAGAAGGGAGGAGGAATACATTCCCTGAATGTTTACTCACATTAGAAATAGAACTTAAATGTTAGTTTCAGAGATGAATGTTTACTCAGTGCAATGCTTACACTACATTTTCTGAATATTTCAAGCATCCCTTGTACAAACTAAATTCATATATGAATGTTTACTTAGTGCAACATTTAAACTGTACTCCTGTACAAATTTTATTCAATCCCTGACCAACCGAACAACAATGAAGTGGACAGAGATTAAGAGGGATAGGGGTCAAACCCCAACAGAGATTAGAGTGACAAACAGAGGTTTCACACAAACCCCATGGTGATTAATTCCCTATTGGGAACAAATCCCAAACAACTGAACATAGCCCAATTGTTACAATACATCTATGAAACTGTAACAAGCCCGAAGCCCCTCTCTCTCAGATGATTTGATCACAAAGACAGGGGAATGGATCCATCTCTCCAATCTGACGATCCATCCCCTTCATCATCTATCAAATCCCCCTTCATCCCATGGCCATGTCTCAAGGTGCCCACAAATAGGTGACTGGATGAGAGGAGACGGGGATGAGGGAGGAAGGGGGGTTACCCCGAAGGTTAGTCTCGCAGTCGTACACGGTGAAGAAGAAGATGGGTGGCCGGATGAGTTGAGCGCCGCCAGTGGGCAGGCTGGATGGGCGGCCGGAGGAGATGCTAGCAGACGACTTGCAGCCTTCCTGCCGCAGCCTTGCTGCTTCTCCCTTCGCTGCTCACAAAGCCTCCGCTCCCCTGTCCGTCTCCGCCTTCCAGCCGCTCCCCAGTCCGTCGCCACCTTCCAACCTTCCCGCTCAGCGAGAGGAGATTGGATGATTGATTTGTGTCGTAGTAGACCTAGATCGATCTGGACTTGAAGACGAATATCAATCTGGATCGGAGAATAAAAGTGGTGGAATTTGCACAATTTTGTTTTGCTTGGACGGTTAGCACAGATTTTTCGCGCCAGATATCCCTCAAAAAATATTTTCGCGCCACATTCATTATGCGTACCGGTGAGTCAAATTAATTTTTGTGTGCTGAATTAATTTTTTATTTTTCATTATGTATATTAGGAGATTTGCAACCAATACCTCGCAACATATGAGATCTGTTGCACCATGAACAGGGTCACGAGCTGCAAGTCTGCAACGCATATGCTACACCGCTTATATGTGTATCTACTGTGAATTTTGCAACAAATAGTCAAAACGATGTAGAATATGTGTTGCTTCATAGGGGGTATCCTTGTAGTGGTTTGGAATTTACATTGCGGACTCAGTTACCTACATGAACCACTATAACAAGATACCCAGTTGCTTATATGTCAGACAGCAGAGTATTAATTGTTAGCTGGTCGATAGCCGACTTCTCTAGTGTTGAAGCGAGCCAAGCCAATGTGTCGTGTTTTGCACAGCTGCTTACAAGTGGGGTAGCACCAACAGTAATTACAAGTAATTAACCAGCCTTACGTACCTATCTATACGTCGGTGCATAGTTGTCGAACAAGTACTCTATTTCATCAAGCACACACTGCTCCTACGATAAACCGTGACAACTTATGTCTTACCATGCCATATTACACGAAAAAACTAGTGAGGACGCATCTGTTTCGGCAAGAATTATGATGGTTCTCACATGATTCACGGGCACACAAAAGTAGCAGTAGTTCCCATAGACGGATTCAAACAGAGTACTACCCCAAGAGGGCTCGATTATACGCAAGGTTCGGGTAATTAAACACAATCCAAACTACTTTGAAACACTAGCTGGGCCAACTATTTCATGCCATCGATCTAATTTGTGATGGACACAAGACAAACCTTGCCATGAACATCATCGAGGACGTTCGGCAGCAGCTCAATCCTGTCAACCTTCTTGAAGATAACCTTGTGGCCTTGCCACTCATAAACTTGTTTGTTAAGGCATGCCATGTCATCTTCCTGCGTAAGCTTGACAAGAACAATATGCCTCACAAATGAAGGAGTAGCTTTGAACTTTCTGTGCTTTAGTACACCCTGGATAACATGCCTGACAATAGTGTGGCTGGAATACATCTCATCTTTGGTATAAGTGCAACTGGTTTCCAGGATCGAACAGCCTAAGAACTTTGTTTTCCCAATGCGTATATTTAGGTCATCCGCCACATAGCGAGTGACATATACAACCACACAATCTTTGTCTACATCAGGGCCCTAATTGAAACAGAAACGAATTCTGCATTACTTTCCAATATAAAAAACACAAGTTATTTAAACCACTATGTAGAGTCAAAAGTATGCATGACAGGGAAGGTAGCATGGCATCGGAGCTAATAAAATATTGCATTATTTATCACCACATACTTAGATGAAAAACTACAATCAAGATCGGCAAAGAAGAAAATCACCATGGGCAGCTCAGCAGGGAGGGGGACACATCCTCGAAGGGGGAAAACTGCTCCTGCAGGGCCACGGGGGATTTAACCTCAAACGTGGTGTTGACCATCTCAGTAGTGGCCGTGAGTGTATTTGGGGTCGGCTGGGTGGTGGCCTCCATCTTCTTGGTGTTCTCTATCTCGTGGGCATCAGCCTCCCGCGTCTGCTCCAACATCGGCAGATCTTTGCCTGGTTCTCCTTGATCCATCATGAAACTGATGAATAGAAGACAACTGAAAGGAAAACACAATCGCAATGACAATGAAACAAAAAAGAGAGTGAGGGTCAGTTAGTGCTTTGTGAAAGTTATTTTTGGAAATAAAATATACCAACATCACGAATCCGCTTAGCTTCCCTTCGTTGGGAGATAAGAACAATGGCAGAAGCAAGTGTTCGCTTTCTTGAAGACGGTGAGGGAGAAGAGGATTCAGCAAAGAGTGAAATGATGGTTGCTTCGTCCGTTCAACTTACTGCGGGGAGGTGGGGTTTTGTGATATGACGGCTCGTTACTGCCGCGCTACGACCGGGGTGACTCACCGCCTGCATACCGCCTTATAATTTGGTGGATGGCATTTGGGCTCGCGCGCTGCATGGCCCGCATGTCGATGAACCAAAGTAAAACGGCATTCAATAGCGGATGTAACACCCCGGTAGCCCATCTACAGTAATAACACACTAATGGTGCCATGTCATCACAATTAATTTGCTAAACCTCATTTTGATTCAAACCAAACCCAAATTAAAATTAAAATTTCAAGTCAAAAATTTACATCTTCAAAAATGCAAATAAAATAGTTCATAATTTTGCAAATAATCCCTAAGTAATTATGTTGAGGAAAACAACATCACCTAAATTCCCAAAATGCCACTCGGATTTAAAACTGCACCCAAAACAACCCCATTAATCTATTTTCATTTATATAAAATTTAAATGAAATTATCTAGCCTCAAAACATTTTTATGGTAGTGCTAAATATTGCAAAGTATTTATTTGGCACAATTCCATATTTTACAACAGTAATTTTGTGGCCTAACAAATTACAAAACAGAAAGGATTAATGAAATTAAAAGAAAACAAAAAGAGATTAGAAAAGGAAAAGAGCCAGTCCAGGTGGGCCTTTGCCCACCCAGCCGGCCCACGTGGTCCAACTAAACCCCCTCCCCTTGTCATCTTCCCCCCGCTACAGGGGAAGGGGAGGTGAACACCCCCGATGACCGCCACGGCCACGGTCATCGCCGTGGCGGCCATCTGCCGTCTCCCCCGGGGCTATAAGGCATCCCCAACCCCCCTCTCTCCCTTGACGAACCCTAGCGCCACTCCCTCTCCTCCCTCGCGCCATTTCTTTCTTCCCCGCGACGAACTGAACCGCCGCCGCCATGCCCTCCTTCGTTCACGCGGCCTCCGTCGTCCCCATCGGCTGAGTTGCTGCCAGGAAAGTGCGATGTCGTCTGCTTCATCCTCCTCGGCCATTGGATCAACCCAGGGACGTCTGCATCGACCCCATCTCCAACCTCCGGCCGCCGGCGAATCTCCCCGTCGATCCGCTACCACTGCTGCATCCCCGCCTCCCTGAGCCTCTCAACCTTGCCTGCGGTTCCCCCCGGTGAGCGCCACCCCGTCCCCCCTTGTTTTCCCCTTTACGGAGCCGCTTGTGCTTTGGCTGGCCCCGCGACATCGTCGCCTCCTACTGCTTGCCGCCCGCGCCTCTCCTTGCCCTGCTCCCGCGCATATGCACCCCGCCGTGGCCGAAGCCCTGCCACGGCCGCACTGAGCCCGCCCCCTGCGAGCCTCGCGCATGGCTAGGCCCCGCGCCCCTGACCACGTCGAGGCCGCGCTTCCCCTCCCACGAACGCAAGCCCGTGCGAGGCCGTGCCCGCCGGCGCCCGCTACCGCCCGCGCCTGCGCGCCTCCACCTTCATTGCCTGCCGCTCGCCTCGCCGGCGCCTCCGCATCCATTGCTGCTCCCCTGCCGCGCAGCTCACTTGCTCGCTGCGCTGCCTGCTGCTCCCATCTGCTACTCCTTCGGCCCCGCCGCCGCCTCTCACAGCTCTGCTGGCCGCCGCCGCCATGCCCGCCACTGCCCTGCTCGCCTGCTGCCGCCCTGCCGCACCCCAGCATGGCCGCCTGCTGCCGCCGCAGAGTGCCGGCGGAGTGTCGTGGCCGCCAGCCCGGCTCTGCGCGTGCATGCCTGCAACCTCCCCCTGCCGCTGCTTTCTCTGTTGCTGCTCGCTACTACTGCCGCATATAGAGCTGGCCCTCTTAGATTAGCTAAGAAATACATTAGGTACTAATTAGTGTATTAGGAGTAGTCTAATCTATCACTGATGTGTGGACCCCCTGTTAAAAATTAAAACGCTAAATTAAATTAAAAGTGCCTTAGCCTATGACAGTCGGGACCCACCTTTACTATTCACCTTTTGACCAGTCAAATGTGGACTGGGTCAACTCTGCTGACTGGACCCCCCGGCCCCACTGTCATACACCCTGGCTAGCATAGCCCCATGTGACCAGAGTATTTCTGTCATTTAACCATTTATTTAATACAATTCAGAAAATCATTTAAAACTTTGAAAATTCATATAAATTCAACCGTAATTCGGATGAAAAAGTTTTATATATGACAATTGCTCAGAAATCAGATGAAAAAGTTTTATATATGAAAATTGCTCAGAAAAATGAGACGAATCCGAATATGTTGTCCACTTACCTGGCACATGCCTCTAACACAGCAAACTTGGAACTGTCCCCTCTGGATCATCTGTCCGATAAATGCCTGGAGTTGGGAAAATATTCCCGGATATTTTCCCGCTCATTCTGTAACGTGTAGCACTGCGTTAGGTCACCCCTAGCACCATGTATTGCCATGTTATGCTTTGTGATACTTTGATTGCTCTATTATTTATTATGTTTCCCCCTCCGTTACTTCTTTCCGGTAGACCTCGAGACCCCTGTTGATCCGGTGATCGACTACTTCACCGTCGAGGGTCCGTATCTGTCTGCAGATCTTCCAGGCAAGCAAAACCCCCTTCATCATTCTGATATCACCTACGTCTTCTCACTACTGCTTGCATTAGAATAGTGTAGTTGTTACTGCTTTCGGTTGATCCTATTCTTCTGCATAGCCTGTCTTTGCTACTACTGTTGATACCTTTACCTCCAATCACAAATGCTTAGTATAGGATGCTAGTTTATCATCAGCGGCCCTACATTCTTGTCCGTCTGCCATGCTATACTATTGGGTCATGATCACTCGGGAGGTGATCATGGGTATATACTATATACATACTATACATGGTACATGTGGTGACTAAAGTCGGGTCGGCTCGTAGAGTACCCAGGAGTGATTCATGAAGGTGGGGGCTAACGGGGCGGGTGGTTCCATCCAGGTAGTGGTGGACCTGGGTTCCCGACGCCTCCCCCCCCCCCTGAGTGATACCTTGTGGCGGAGCGACAGGGCAGGTTATGACCACCCAGGAGAGAGGTGGGCCTGGTCCCTGATCGTTGTCCGCGGTTGTTTCAAAATAACAGGCTTAACGAGATTTGGGTATTTGATCTTAGTTGGTCTTTTGGCCTATATGCACTAACCAACTACGCGGGGATAGTTATGGGCACTCGGCATCATAGTATCAGCCGAAGCTTTCTAGACGTCAGCGACTGAGCAGCGCGTGCCGGGTTGGACCGCGTAAAGCAACTGCCTTTGTAATGGAGGTTGTCAGGTCTGCTCACCGGCCATGTTCGCAACATGCAGGAGTGCAAAGGGCGATGGGCCCAAGACCCATGCGCACTTAGGATTTAGACCAGCGTGCTGGCCTCTCTGTTGAGTCTAGGTAGGGCTGGGATGTGTTGGTCTTCCGAGGCCGGGTATGACCCAGGAAAGTGTGCCCGGCCAGAGTGATCGAGCGTGTTGGGCAATGTGGTGCACCCCTGCAGGGAAGTTGATCTATTCGAATAGCCGTGTCCATGGTAACAGGACGCTTGGAGTTGTATTCTGACCTCATGACAACTAGAACCGGATACTTAATAAAACACACCCAGATAAGTGTCAGATACAACCCGGTGATCGCTCTCTCACAGGGTGACGAGGAGAGGATCGTTGGCTAGGATTATGCTATACGTTGTTACTTGATGTTATACTTGCTACTCTCTTCTATATGCTTCAAGATGGAGGCTGCCAGAAGCGTAGTCTTCGATAGGACTAGTTATCCCCCTCTTATTCTGGCATTCTGCAGTTCAGTCCACAGATAATACCCATCTCATTGATACCGATGCATATGTAGTGTAGATCCTTGCTTGCGAGTACTTTGGATGAGTACTCATGGTTGCTTTGCTCCCTCTTTTCCCCATTTTCCATTCTTCTCGGATGTCGCAACCAGATGTTGGAGCCCAGGAGCCAGATGCCACCGTCGTCGACGATTGCTACTACCCTGTGGGTGCCTACTACTACGTGCAGGCCGCCGACGACCTGGAATAGTTTACGAGGATCCCAGGTAGGAGGCCTGCGCCTCTTCGATCTGTATCCCTGTTTGTGCTAGCCATCTTATGGAAACTTGTTTAACTTATGTTTGTACTCAGATATTGTTGCTTTCGCTGACTCGTTTATGATCGAGCTTATGTATTCGAGCCCTCGAGGCCCCTGGCTAGTAATATGAAGCTTGTATGACTTATATTTGTGTTTAGAGTTGTGTTGTGATATCTTCCCGTGAGTCCGTTATCTTGATCGTACATGTTTGCGTGTATTAGTGTACGATTGAATCGGGGGCGTCACAAGTTGGTATCAGTGCTGACTGCCTGTAGGAATCCCCCTTCCAAACTCCTTGGCCGAAGTTGAGTCTAGTCATTACACAAACTTTTACTAACATGGTTGTGCGGCTTACGGGCCCACGCCGCCATTGGGTGGTATTAGGATCTTTTATTCCTCGTCTATACTCTGGGACTCTGACCACTCTTCTATTCGGGTTAAAATGAATTTACTAACTCTAACATTAGGATCTCATGATCACATCCACCCAGAGAGCCCCTTATTACAGATGATCGCCTGCTGCACTAGAAGATTCTGAAGATAATCTATGATGTTCTCTCGAGACTTTGTGCCATCGCTTTTGTAATTCCCTTCCATCGATAAACCCCTATGGATAAACATGTACACTTGCCATTCATAAAATCATTCCCCGTTGACCTTGTTATTACAAGATACCCCGAAATTCTCTCTATTATTCTGAGAATACTTTGTGCCTACTGCCTTGCAGTTCTTTGCCACATGAATAACCCTATGGATAATTTCTCGCACTTATCGAGTATCCGCTCATCCCCAGTTGATTCATGCATTTCACAAAAGTCTTCGAAATACCATTCGAACTTCCGAAAATCCTTAGCAGCCTATTACTCTTGAAATTCTTTCTTCCTTACATTATGGTTAATCCCATAAGTCTAGTAATCTTATTGACATCCTTTGTCATTATCACTTTTGAGTCCGTTGATTCAATATGTGCGATTGCTTGCAATCCTCAGTCAGATCCTAGAATTCATCCTTCCAGCTCGGACGGCATTTTAAACATGAGCTGGATCTCGACCTATCAAATTGCCATCGATCATACCCCTAAGCCTACTCAACTTATCCATCCTTAATCAGAGCATTTGCTCCTGATACCTTGAATTGGAAATCATAATTCCTTTGCATTTGGGCTTTGAATTAGTCAGTAGTTTCTATAAAACAATGCCTTTGCATCGTTTCTACTTCTGGTTGTGTGCCAATGCTCACATCAGCTCCGTTATGGACCGTCAGATCCTTTGTTGAATTATCATCCGACAGTGTCCTTCGTATACAAAAACCTCGAGAAGTTCTTTCCCGGATATGTAATGCCTTTGGTAAATCCTATTCTCTGAATTGGCCAACCATGCTTTGCTTTCGAGCTGGTGATATTTACTCTTGAATTTTGTGGTATATGTTCCTAAGATGCCCCGATGGGTTGAACCTATGCCTTCCCTAATTTGTGCGGATCTAGAAACTTCTAATAGTGTTTCACCAGATAAATTTTCAACACTACAACTTCTTCAACAGCGAGAAGTGAATGAAAAGTTGTTCATTGGAGAAGTGGGAGTCGACCTTGAACTTTGTGTTCATGCCCATTGACACGATGTAGATCTTATCATGAAAGCTTCTCTTAAATTAATTATTCCCTTGGTATAAGTTCATCTTATATCTGGGAACTAGTGTTTTGCAATCGTGGTTCCGGCCATATTGATATTCTTTGATTCCTTTTCTCGGACAAGGTAAGGTAATTGTCTTCTAAATATCAATACATCTGTCCAACCTCAATCCTGCTCCACCTTAGAGTATTACCCCTAGTATCTCAAGGATATCATGCCATTGCACTACATCCTACGAATTTGTGATGAAGTAATACATTTCCGTGTCATAGTCACTCCACGGGTTCTGGCTTACGTCAATCGAGGACAATGAATAGTGAATCGAGTCCGCACTCCATTCAATAACTCTTAGTAACATTTGTTGCCTACGAGTTTGTACTCGATCATGTCATCCCTAGTCGATTGACTACATCATCGTCGTCACGCTAAAGCTTAACCATGCTACATTTGTATCCCCGGAACACATTCCCGATAATGCGCTAAGGTACATCGAGCTTTCAACATCTTTTTGTTTGACTTGAAAGGCAACTCTGACTCTGATGCTTGCAATCTTATCTGTGGTTCCGATAACCCTTTGCTTCATCATTCCTTTTGCTTGATATCATCGATGATCGATTACATCTTCAGGAAACCTCTCGACAAATGTGTCATGATCATCGTCAACATTTTAACTTCTTCCAAGATATCAATTGAATTCATGATGAGAAAATTGCATGCTTGTCCCTCGATGGTCTGTGTTATCGTCGGCCACATCCTCATCTTTTCCGTGCTGAAATTGTATGACTTATTTTATAAGTTGTTTCCAATGGATCCTTTGTGTATCCAAAGTCTGATCTTTACATGATGACCATGTCAATGATATCCCGAAGCAAGACTGTGGTACTCAAACATGAACAGGAGCGTTGGAAGCTCAATGCTAAATGTTTCTTGATCAGTTATCCAAACACCGTTGTATGGGTACATATCATGATTCTTCTTACCCATTTTAATCAAATGGTCATGTCCTTGATCTCCTGTCACGTATATCATGCCCTGCTTATTCTTGGGAAGGATATACTCCTATTACTTGTGTTTAAACAAAATTTCCTTTCCAATGGTTTGTTTAGACTGATAATCACATTTCCTCTCCGTTGGTTTGTTTAACCATCCTTGTGATCTACATATAATCTAAGAAGTAATAATTCTCTGCTTATGTAACACCTGGTGTACAACTCTGTTGGTAAGACCCTGTTACTACTATTGATGACATTCGGGTAACCACCGATGGACGAGAACTTTGCCTATTTGTCCGACTGATTTCAGCGAGCAAGAAAATGCTTCCCTTCATCCCTCGCCCTTGGTACCGACGTTGTTGCCGACTTAACTGACAGGCTATCCTCTGACATGCCTTGCTATCATGACCGTGCAAGATGTCAGCGCCCTTCCTACTTTTAACCCACATGGTGCGCCCATAGCCCATAGTTCCACAGGATCAAAACCCGACTCTCCTGGACACCCCTGTTCCTAAAGTTATTCCTCGCTCTTGGCCTCGTATGTAATTCACGAACCACCTTCCGAGAGATCACCAATTCTGGTTTCAGCCGCAATACTTATTCCCTTGCTTTGAACCCCCTTCACACTCTACTTCAGGCATCGAATGATTGCTTACCCGTTTGAAACTTTTGTACCTTGTTATAAAACTCTCGATGTGTTTCGTGTAATCAACTCGAGAGATACTTTATGCTTCTTCCCCTGAGTTAACCACCTGATGCTCAATCTTGTTAAAATTCGTCCTTATAGAGTTTCCCCTCTTATCCTATCATAAGTGCGGTGAAGATCCTGAAGGAAGGACGACAACTTCATCATGATGCATTGATGCAGAGAAATGAAGACATCAACGCTATGGATCATCTTCTTCGAGAAGATCTGTCAGAATGTCGTAACCAGAACTTTCCCCCTTACTCCACCTCTTAAATCTCAGGACGAGATTTCTTGTAGTGGAGGACATTTGTAACACCCTGGTAGCTCATCTACAGTAATCACACTCTAATGGTGCCATGTCATCATAATTACTTTGCTAAACCTCATTTTGATTCAAACCAAACCCAAATTCAAATTTATATTTCAAGTCAAAAATTTACATCTTCAAAAATGCAAACAAATAGTTCATAATTTTGCAAATAATCCCTAAGTAATTATGTTGAGGAAAACAGCATCACCTAAATTCCCAAAATGCCACTCGGATTTAAAACTGCGCCCAAAATAGCCCCATTAATCTATTTTCATTTATATAAAATTTAAATGAAATTATCTAGACTCAAAAACTTTTAATGGTAGTGCTAAATATTGCAAAGTATTTATGTGGCACAATTCCATATTTTACAAAAATAATTTTGTGGCCTAACAAATTACAAAATAGAAAGGATTAATGAAATTAAAAGAAAACAAAAAGAGATTAGAAAAGGAAAAGAGCCAGTCCAAGTGGGCCTTTGCCCACCCAGCCGGCCCACATGGCCCAACTAAACCCCCTCCCCTTGTCTTCATCCCCCCGCTACAGGGGAAGGGGAGGTGGACACCCCCGATGACCGCCACGGCCACGGCCATTGCCGTGGCGGCCATCTGCCGTCTCCCATGGGGCTATAAGGCAGCCCTGAACCTGATGTCTACTATGCAACTTTATTCTTGTAGACTCTTGTTGGGCCTCCAAGCGCAGAGTTTTGTACGACGGTAGCAATTTTCCCTCAAGTGGATGACCTAAGGTTTATCAATCCGTGGGAGGCGTAGGATGAAGATGGTCTCTCTCAAACAACCCTGCAACCAAATAACAAAGAGTCTCTTGTGTCCCCAACACACCAAATACAATGGTAATTTGTATAGGTGCACTAGTTCGGCAAAGAGATCGTAATAAAAGTGTAGTAATGATAGTAGATATTGATTTTTGTAATAGGAAAAATAAAAAACAGCAAGGTAGCAATTGATAAAACGGAGCACAAACGGTATTGCAATGCTTGAAAATGAGGCCTAGGGTCCGTACTTTCGCTAGTGCAATCTCTCAACAATGCTAATATAATTGGATCATATAACCATCCTTCAAAGTGCAATGAAGAATCACTCCAAAGTTCTTATCTAGCAGAGAACATAAGAAGAAATTGTTTGTAGGGTACGAAACCACCTCAAAGTTATTCTTTCCGATCGATCTATCCAAGAGTTCGTACTAAAATAACACCAAAACAAATTCAGATTCATAATACTCAATCCAACACAAAGAACCTCAAAGAGTGCCCCAAGATTTCTACTGGAGAAAGTACGATGAAAACGTGCATCAACCCCTATGCATAGATTACCCCAATGTCACCTCGGGAATCCGCGAGTTGAGTGCCAAAACATATATCAAGTGAATCAATATAGTACCCCATTGTCACCATGGGTATTCATATGCAAGACATATATCAAGTGCTCTCAAATCCATAAAAATATTCAATCCGATAAGAACGAAATCTCAAAGGGAAAACTCAATTCATCACAACAAGATAGAGAGGGAGAAACACCATATGATCCAACTATATTAAGAAAGCCCGCGATACATCAAGATCGTGCCATCTCAAGAACACGAGAGAGAGAGAGAGATTAAACACATAGCTACTGGTACAAACCCTCAGCCCCGAGGGTGGACTACTCCCTCATCATCATGGTGGCCACCGGGATAATGAAGATGGCCACCGGTGATGATTTCCACTCCGGCAGGATGCCAGAACGGGGTCTAGATTGGTTTTTCATGGCTACAGAGGCTTGCGGCGGCGGAACTTCTGGTCTAGGGTTATTTCTGGGGGTTTCTGTATTTATAGGATTTTTGGGCGTCGGTTTCACGCGAAGATGGGCCTCAAGGTGACCACAACCCACCGGGGCGAGCCAGGCCCCTTTGGCGCGCCCTGGTGGGTTGTGCCCACCTCATGGCTCTTCTGGCCCTCCCACAAAGCTTCTAGTGCCTCTTTTGTTCCAAAAAAATGTCAAAAAGTTTCGTTGCATTTGGGGAACTTTTATTTCTACACAAAAAACAACACCACGGTAGTTTTGCTAAAAACAGTGTTGCACTAGTAGAAAATAGGGCTTTGGTCCAGGCAGGGCCAGCCCATTAATCCCGGTTCACTCACGAACCGGGACCAAAGGGGGCATCGGTCCCGGTACGTGAGGCCAAGGGGCCGGCCGGGCCTCGTGGGGCATTAGTCCCGGTTCGTCTGGCCCCTTTGGTCCCGGTTCCAGCCACGAACCGGGACCAATGGGCCTCGCTCCTGGCCCACAACCATTGGTCCTAGTTCGTGGCTGGAACCGAGACCAAAGGGGGACCTTTAGTCCCGGTTCTAGCCACGAACCGGGACCAATGAGATGCCTATATATACCCTCCCCCCCCCCCCCCCGCCCGCGAGCAGAGCAGTGGAGTGCTATGTTTTTTAGGCCGGCCGTGGGAGAGCTTTGTGGTGCTCTAGCTCACCTCCTATGCACATGAGGTGTTCGATGAAATGCCCGAGCCACTTAAGCTTTCTCCTCTCGAAGTTCCTTGTCGAAGCTCCATTTTCCTTGAGATTTGTCTAGGTTTGGCGGTCCGTCCTGTCCCGTCCCTGTCCTCACCGCCGTCAATCGCCCGCGCCGATCTCGTCGCCGGCACCACCGTGGTGAGCCTCTTGGTCTTATCTTCTTTGTAAAAGAAAAAAGTTCTTACTTGTATGATTAAGATAGATACTTGTGTAATTTTCTTACTTTTATTATTGTTTGTTATTATATAGTGCGATGGTTTTGGTATCCGACTCCGTCGGCCCTCATCCTGTCTATGATTCGGATGTGGTATATATTATCTTTTATAACTATTTGGTTCATTTAGTGTTTATGACAATTATGCCGACCAACGTGACATAGATTCTTTTATCTAGGAGGTATGTGAACCGGAAATTCCAACCGACCCTATTGTCGAGAGGTTAAATTTAGTTGAAGAAGAAAACAATTACTTGAAGGAAAAATTGAAAAAAATTGAGGAGGAGAAGATGATATTGGAGTTGCATGTTGCGGATGTCGTCGATGATCACAAGATCAAGATGGATAAAATGTGCTTGAAGATTAGAAAGATGAAAAAATATGCCATTCATACCGAGGCTTGGTATCATTATGCCGTTGGATCAATTGTTACCTTAGTTACAATGATGATCGCATTTGTTGTTGCATTGAAATGTTTTACATATTTTCAATGTATGGTTTAATTAGATGCTCTGGAGAGCTATATGTTGTTCAATGAGAACTATGTATGTACTTTGGTTTTAATGTGATGATGAACTTCTATTAATTAATTTGGTCACTTCTGTATTCATGATGTTCTGTAATGGTTTTTGACACACTTAATTATATATAATGCACGCAGATGAACCGGCAATGGATGTACGATGACAGACGCACCTCTGAGTACATTAAGGGCGTGCATAATTTTCTCGAAGTGGCTGAGGCAAACAAGCAGAATGGTTTTATGTGTTGTCCATGCCCTATATGTGGGAATACGAAGTATTACTCTGACTCGAAAACCCTTCACACCCACCTGCTTTATAAGGGTTTCATGCCACACTATAATGTTTGGACCAAGCTCGAGGTTATAGTAATGTAACTGATGAGTTATGCATGCGTGCGCGGCTTTCACTTTATTCTGCTAGAGATTAAGCTTGAGCGGGAAGTAGTAACCGTCATAGACTCGAGACAAAAAGATCCCCAGGAGTATGCCGACATGACTGAAATGCTCCAGAAGTAAGTTCAATCGATCATTATGGCACCAGATCGGCAACTTTGTTCATTTCCTGATATCAAGTAATTATTTTTTTGTCTGGCAGGGTTTGGAAAGAGTTCACCGCAAGAGCTCCGGGACTGCCGACCGAGCTGCGATTTACACACCCGAAAGTAAGTACTACTACCTAGTTCCGAGCATCTCCCATTCATTCTAGCTAGTTTCACCAATACCATTTAGCATGCTTGCTTATCAGTTTGATTGACCTCTATTTCTCGTAAAGTGCTTGTGGCAGGAAGCCAGGAATGATTTCTGTGGATACTACATTTGTGAGTTCATCTACAACGCGATGGCCTTTACTAAGCAGGGGTACTCTAAAAAACAATATGATGTGCGTAAGCAAAAATATTCAGAATTTTATTTTATTACCATCATTTGTGTTGAGTTTCATTCATACACATGTATTGACCCTCTTCTTCAATTTAGATTTGGCAGCTGTGGGATGAACTCCTACCACAAGATCGCATACGAGCAATTCAAGAGGAATTGGCGGGATTCTTTCTTGACCACGTCATCAATCCAGCCGGAGAATACCATGTGGAAATTGACTTTAGATGTTAGGGATTGTAAGAGATCTTATATTGTATATATGTAGCTAGTAGCATCGGATAGATATACGAAAACTTGTTGTTCGACCAATCTCTCGGAGAAGGAGAGCTCGATCACTTCTCTCTGTATATGTTCATGATGATCTTGTGTACTTAATGGTTCCTTCATTTGCTTACTAGCTAGCGTGTCGAGTTCTCTCTATACGTATAGTACCTAGCGTCGACCAAGCACGGAGAGAAGAGAGGTCACTTCTCTCTATTAGCTAGCTAACATAATATATGAAACCCCTAAATGAACCCTCCAAAACCCCCAACCCCCCCCCTTCAAAAAAAACAAAAACCCCAGCTCCTGAGCTGCTGACGCATGGATGCTTTTTGGTCCCGGTTGGTATTACCAACCGGGACTAAAGGCCCTCCTGCCCGGGCTCCCCGCGCCGGCCACGTGGAGCACCTTCTGTCCTGGTTCGTAAGCAAACCGGGACTAAAGGTTTTGGGCTTTAGTCTCGACCCTTTAGTCCCGGTTCAAGAACTGGGACGAATGGGCCTCTGGAACCGAGACAAATGGGCCTTTTTCTACTAGTGTCGGTCCGGGTTAGTTCCATCCAAATCATACCAAAACCATATAAAATTGTTGTAAACATGGCATGTATACTTCATAAATTATAGATACGTTGGAGACGTATCAGCAACCCCAAGCTTAATTCCTACTCGTCCTCGAGTGGGTAACTGATAAAAGAAATAATTTATGAAGTGTGAATGCTAGCAAAGTGCATAAGTTTGATCAATTATAATTTCAATCACTTTTCCTAGCATCATAACAACAATTCTTTCTCATAAAACTTCTCATGTTAAAGCAGCAACCAATTCACATGTTAAGGTTCAAACAATGAATTCTCTTGAAACTCAACAACCTATATTCTTAGTCACCCAAACAATTGCAATTCAACTTATTCAACGGAGTCTAAGTAACAGCTCCACATATTCAATCATCATATAGTGTTCTATGATTGCTAGTTCTCAAAGCATATTTTTAGAAAAAATGGCATCCATCAAACACAGAGAAAGATAGGGGCTTAATGTTTCGCCTCCCAACTCATTTATCATAGAGATAATTGTCAACAATAATAAATCATGATCAAATATATTTGACTGGCCATATGTGCCTAGATCTTTCCCCACCACATGATGCTTGCCAACTAGAGGGTAATTAAGGTTGAAATGAGAATGCACACTATTGACTCTTGCATAAAAGTAAATACTGAAAAGTAAAACATAGGCCCTTCGCAGAGGGAAGCAGAGGTTGCCATGCGCTTTTTATTTTTGGATGCCCAAACTCTTAATGCAAAGGAACATCATGTTATATTGCCCCTTATGATAGCAACCTTTATTATGTAGTCCATCGCTTTTATTACTTTGCCATCACAAGTTCGTACAACACTCAATTTTCCCTTACAATAAAAGATCAAATATATCTAGTAGAAATTTTTAATGCTTTATGCACCGATGACAACTTACTTGAAGGATCTTATTCAATCCATAGGTAGGTATCATGGACACTCATGGCAAGAAACTAGGTTTAAGGGTTTTTGGATGCACAAGCAGTATCTCTACTTAGTACGAATTTTTGGCTAGCAAAAGATCCTAGGCAAACACCACATGTTTGAGGATCCATAACAATATAACTTCTACGCAAATATACACAACCATAACTCATTACGTTGTCTTCCTTGTCCAACTTCAACTAATTTGCTCAAGTTTGAAAATAATTAATGGGTATACACAATCATAGAAGGTGTCAGAGATAATATATTTGTATGTGAAAGTTCTCTTCCTTATACTAATCATTCATGAATTGCTTGTATGACCAATATTGTGATTGTCAAGCTTCAAAAGATTTCACTTTCTCAACCCAATGTGAAGCTACCACTAGGAATGATATGAACATATAATTTCAACTTCATGATATTCAATTCATTCAACAATTTACTCATAGGATATAAGTGAAGCACAAGAGTAAATGACAAGCTACTCCAAAAAGATATAAGTGAAGATCAAGCGAGTAGTTAAGTAAATAGGTAGCTATGTGAGGACTCTTTATTATTTAAAAACTTTCAGATATAAGTATTGTATTAAAACAGCAAGCAAAACAAAATAAAATGAAATTCTAAGAATAGCACACATCATGTGAAGAAGCAAAAACTTAGGCTCAACCGATACTAACCAATAATTTCTTGATGAAGAAAGGTCGAATGCCTACCGGGGCATTCCCAATCTTAGATCCTTGAGACTTATTGAAATGTTAACTTGGGATGCCTTGGGCATCCCCAAGCTTGAGCTCTTGTGTCTTCTTCATTCCTCTCATAACAAGGTTTCCCTAAATCTCAAAAACTTCATCCACACAAAACTCAACAAGAACTCGTGAGATAAGTTAGTATAAATCAACGCAATAACCATATCATTTTATACTGTAGAAAATCACTAAAATTATTATTTAACATTGCATACTAAATTCCTCTGCATATTTAATACTTCTATCCTCAAATAGAATCATTAAACAAGCAAACATATGCAAACAATGCAAACATAACAGCAATCTGCCTAAACAGAACAGTCTATAAAGGATGCAATTACACTCATACTTCACTAACTCCAAAAAATTAAAACAATTGCCACACTGTATAAAATTTATTATAGCTTATTTCGCAAAAAAATTCAACATTTTATCTCATTCTGACTTTTCTAGAGAATTTTTGCAACAGCGATAAACTTTCTGTTTTGAAACAGCAACTCATATACTTGCAAAATAAGTATGGAAAAGGCTATACTTGACATTTTTATTGAAATAAGAGATGCAAAACATTATTATAAATAACATAAAGCAAATACTAATAAAATAAAATTACGCTCCAAGCAAAACACATATCATGTGACGAATGAAAATATAGCTCCAAGTAAGATTACCGATAATGTTGAAGACGAAAGAGGGGATGCCTTCCGGGGCATCCCCAAGCTTAGTTGCTTAGATATTCCTTGAATATTACCTTGGGGTGCCTTGGGCATCCCCAAGCTTAGAGTCTTGTCACTCCTTATTCTCCTCATATCGATATCTCACCCAAAACTTGAAAACTTCAATCACACAAAACTTAACGGAACTTCGTGAGATGGGTTAGTATGATAAAGACAAATCATTCACTTTGGTACTGTGAAAATAAGATTCATAATTTTTCTCATGCAATGCCTACTGTACCCTACAATTTCTACAACTTATATTGACCAATATAAGCCATAGAAACCATAAAACAAGCAAACTATGCATTGCAAACAGAATCTGTCAAAAAAAAGAACAGTCTGTAAAGATCTGAATTAAGATCATACTTCCGTAACTCCAAAAATTCTGAAAAATTAGGAAAACGTAGCAAATTTGTATACACATCAACTGTAAAAATTCAGAATTTTTATACTCTCCAGTGAATTTTAACAATTCTGTTACTGTGCGCAAAAGTTTCTGTTTTTGCACAGAATCAAGTCAACTATCATCCACACTATCCCAAAGCCTTTACTTGGCACTTTATTGAAACAAAAGCTATAAAACATGATTGCTACAGTATCATAATCATGTTAACACACAAAAACAGTAGGGGTAAATATTGGGTTATCTCCCAACAAGCGCTTTTCTTTAATGCCTTTTAGCTAGGCATGATGATTTCAATGATGCTCGCATAAAAGTAAAGAATTGAAACATAACAGGAGCACCATGAATCACATGGAAATGACATTTAAGTCTAACACACTTCCTATGCATAGGGATTTTGTGAGCAAACAATTTATGGGAAAAAGAATCAACTAGCATAGGAAGGCAAAACAAGCATAACTTCAAAACTTTCAACACATAGAGAGGAAACTTGATATTATTGCAATATCTACAAGCATGTGTTCCTCTCTCATAGTAATTTTCAGTAGCATCATGAATGAATTCAACAATATAACTATCACATAAAGCATTCTTTTCATGATTCACAAGCGTAGAATTTTTATTACTCTCCACATAAGCAAATTTATTCTCATGAATAGTAGTGGGAGCAAATTCAACAAAATAACTATCATGTGATTGAAAATTAAAATCATGATGACAAGTTTCATGGTTATCATTATTCAATTTAGCATACATGTAATCACCCTAATCATCATAGGTAGCATCTTTGTTGTCATAATCAATTGAAACCTCTTCCAAAATAGTGGACTCATCACTAAATAAAGTCATGACCTCTCCAAATCCACTTTCATAATTATTATAATAAGATTCAGCACCCTCCAAAATAGTGGGATAATTATTATCTAAAGTTGACACTCTTCCAAACCCACTTTCATCAATATAATCATAATAAATAAGAGGCATGCTAGCATCATAATAAATTTTCTCATCAAAACTTGCGGGAGTAAAAAGATCATGTTCATCCAACATAGCATCCCCAAGCTTATGGCTTTGCATATCATTAGCATCATGGATATTCAAAGAATTAATACTAGCAACATTGCAATCATGCTCATCATTCATGCCACACATTTTATTGAATTCTTCTTCTATCAATTGAGCACAATTTTCCTTTCCATCATTTTCAAGAAAAACATGATAAAGACGAATAATATGATGCAACCTCAATTCCATATTTTTTTAGTTTTCTTTTATAAACCAAACTAGTGACAAAACAAGAAACTAAAAGATTCAATTGCAAGATCTAAAGATATACCTTCAACCACTCACCTCCCTGGCAATGGCGCTAGAAAAGAGCTTGATGTCTACTGCGCAACTTTATTCTTGTAGACTCGTGTTGGGCCTCCAAGCATAGAGTTTTGTAGGACAGTAGCAATTTTCCCTCAAGTGGATGACCTAAGGTTTATCAATCCATGGAAGGCATAGGATGAAGATGGTCTCTGTCAAACAACCCTGCAACCAAATAACAAAGAGTCTCTTCTGTCCCCAACACACCAAATACAATGGTAATTTATATAGGTGCACTAGTTCGGCAAAGAGATGGTAATAAAAGCGTAGTAATGATAGTTGATATTGATTTTTGTAATAGAAACAATAAAAAACAGCAAAGTAGCAATTGATAAAACGGAGCACAAACGGTATTGCAATGCTTGAAAATGAGGCCTAGGGTCCGTACTTTCGCTAGTTGATACGTCTCCAATGTATCTATAATTTTTTATTGTTCCATGCTATTATATTATCTGTTTTGGATGTTTTATATGCATTAATATGCTATTTTATATTATTTTTGGGACTAACCTATTAACCTAGAGCCTAATGCCAGTTTCTGTTTTTTCCTTGTTTTAGAGTTTCGCAGAAAAGGAATACCAAACGGAGTCCAAACGGAATAAAACTTCCACGATGATTTTTCTTGGACCAGAAGACATATAGAGGACTTGGAGTGCAAGTCAGAGAAGCCACGAGGCGGCCACAAGGACGGAGGGCGCGCCCAGGGGGTAGGGCGTGCCCCCCCACCCTTGTGGGCCCCTCGTGACTCCACTGACCTAGTTCCTTCGCCTATATATTCTCATATACCCCAAAACCAACAGAGAGGGCCACAAAAATACTTTTCCACCGCCGCAACCTTCTGTACCCGTGAGATCCCATATAGGGGCCTTTTTCGGCATCCTGCCAGAGTGGGATTCGATCACAGAGGGGTTCTACATCAACACCATTGTCCTTCCGATGAAGCGTGAGTAGTTTACCTCAGACCTACGGGTCCATAGCTAGTAGCTAGATGGCTTCTTCTCTCTCTTTGATTCTCAATACCATGTTCTCCTCGATGTTCTTGGAGATCTATTTGATGTAATACTTTTTTGCGGTGTGTTTGCCGAGATTTGATGAATTGTGGATTTATGATCAGATTATCTATGAATATTATTTGAATCTTCTCTGAATTCTTTTATGCATGATTTGATATCTTTGTAATTCTCTTCGAACTATCGATTTGGTTTGGCCAACTAGATTGGTTTTTCTTGCAATGGGAGAAGTGCTTAGGTTTGGGTTCAATCTTGCGGTGTCCTTTCCCAGTGATAGTAGGGGCAGCAAGGCACGTATTGTATTGTTGCCATCGAGGATAAAAAGATGGGGTTTTCATCATATTGCTTGAGTTAATTCCTCTACATCATGTCATCTTACTTAATGCATTACTCCGTTCTTTATGAACTTAATACTCTAGATGCATGCTGGATAGCGGTCGATGTGTGGAGTAATAGTGGTAGATGCAGAATCGTTTCGGTCTACTTGACACGGACGTGATGCCTATATTCATGATCATTGCCTTAGATATCATCATAACTTTGCGCTTTTCTATCAATTGCTCGGCAGTAATTTGTTCACCCACCGTATTATTTTCTATCTTGAGAGAAGCCTCTAGTGAAACCTATGGCCCTCGGGTCTATTTTCCATCATATAATCTTCTGTTTTCCATCATATAATCTTCTACTTTTCATCATATAAGTTTCCGATCTACTATTTTAAAATCTTTTACTTTCTGATCTATAAACCAAAAATACCAAAAATATTTACCTTACCGTTTATCTATCTCCATCAGATCTCACTTTTGCAAGTAACCGTGAAGGGATTGACAACCCCTTTATCGCGTTGGGTGCAAGTTTGGTGTTTGTTTGTGCAGGTATTCGGTGACTTGTGCGTTGTCTCCTACTGGATTGATACCTTGGTTCCCAAAACTGAGGGAAATACTTACTCTACTTTGCTGCATCACCCTTTCCTCTTCAAGGGAAAAACCAACGCAAGCTCAAGAGGTAGCACTAGTGCAATCTCTCAACAATGCTAATCTAATTGGATCATATAACCATCCCTCAAAGTGCGATGAAGAATCACTCCAAAGTTCTTAACTAGCGGAGAACATAAGAAGAAATTGTTTGTAGGGTACGAAACCACCTCAAAGTTATTCTTTCCGATCGATCTACCCAAGAGTTCGTACTAAAATAACACCAAAACAAATTCAAATTCAAAATACTCAATCCAACACAAAGAACATCAAAGAGTGCCCCAAGATTTCTACCAGAGAAAGTAGAATGAAAACGTGCATCAACTCCTATGCATAGATTACCCCAATGTCACCTCGGGAATCCATGAGTTGAGTGCCAAAACATATATTAAGTGAATCAATATAACACCCCATTGTCACCACGGGTATTCATATGCAAGACATATATCAAGTGCTCTCAAATCCATAAAAATATTCAATCCAATAAGAATGAAATCTCAAAGGGAAAACTCAATTCATCACAACAGGATAGAGAGGGAGAAATACCATGCAAACACTAGATTTGTCACATTTTTCCTACTGAATGTGAGGTTACTAATGTCCATCAGGCTTAAGTTTATCAGCAACATGGTTTTGACGGATGGGTATGTCAAAGAGCAAAAAAGGAGTTTCAGGTGGACAAAAGGGCTTCTAAACATGTCGGGCTTCTATTTACAACATCTTGTGGTGATAATCCAGTAAATTTTACGACCCGAGATGTTCATTCTATGGACCTGACCGATCCATTTGATTGTGACTGCCGAAAATAGTGCTAGAGTTAGATGTTGTTGCCCTTTTCAATCTGGGTTTTGTCTAAACCTGATGAACAATTAACCCTTGTGCTTTTGTACAGTTTGTAAGCTGGAGTTAGATGTTGTTGGCCTTTTCAATCTGGGTTTTGTCTAAACCTGATGAACAATTAACCCTCGTGCTTTTGTACAGTTTGTAAGCTGGAGTTAGATGTCGTTGCATTTTCCAACTCGGTTGTGACTTTCATATTTTTCTTTGAAACAAGGCAAATGACTTGCCGTTTGTTTAATTAAGAGAGAAATATTTTAACAAATCCCAACCAAGGGAAATAACATCACTCTCGCCGGCTGCTTGAGCTTACTGTGCATTACAGAACCCAAGTGATTAGCCCCCACCAACACCCACAAACTTATTTTGAACTAGCACACCAAATGGGCTGTAAATTTTCATAAGAAAAGCTGCATGGCCTTGACAGATTTGGATTCTAACATTTGGGACCCACGAGGAAAAAGCCTATCCAAGGTGGTCTAGACTTAGTCAACAAACGATTCTGCCTACCAGCCGTTGGATTGACATCCAACATCTGTCGTGTTTCTTTTATCTCTTGTCTTCTTCCTCCAACCGCCCAACCCAAACCACCTCGTCGGTCTCGCCTGCTCCCGCCTCCCACGGCTAGCCGCGCCTTCGCCGCCCTACCGTACCCTCAAACGTTGGCCAGTTCATCCCTCTATTCCCCCACACGTCCTGTTAGTCTCCGGCGATGTCAGCCCCAACCCGCGTCCGCACTCGAACCAGTTGCTCGGACTCCCCTCTGCCTGCGACTACACTGCCGCATCTTCCACGGCTCCTGTTCATTCCTGTCCAAGGCCTCTCCGTCATCCTCTAACTTGGTTCGCTTGCCGTGCGTGGTGCGCCGCCGTCTGGCGTTGTCAACATAGTCAACAACCGAGAGGAATAAGGAGATGACTGTACGTGGAGATGATGACAGTAGGGACCCAGCACGGTCATGGCAGTATGCAAACAAGTGCCTCGTTATTACAAGCCAAAAAATGCTTCCTTCTAATGGTTTGACATCTGGGTCCCACGCCATTGTCAACATAGTGAATAAACAAGAGAATTACACAACGAGCGGCTGACACCAGGGACCCAGCAGGTCACGCAGTTGTTATTTACTAGTTTTAGAGGCGAAGCAGGGTATCAACGGGATGTGCGGGGGCTGTGGCCCGTCTAGCCCACGCTTTTATTTTATGTTGACCACATGATGAGCTCAGTTGTTTTTTTTTTCTAAAAATGGCTAGCGCAGTTCTACTTTTTTTTAAAGTATACCCAACGGAGGCCTAATTGATTTTCTCAGCCCTGCTGGGCTGCAAATCTTTCAAGACGAGAGCGATATATTCGCTTGCCCAGAAAATGGGCTATAAGTAGTAAGAAATGGGATGTAAATTTTAAAAACACAGCAAACCGGCAATTAGTTTCAAATGTCCTTTGTTTAGGGTTTTGAGATTTCAAATTTAATTGTTTTTTCGCAGAGAAAATTATGTTGGATTTGAAATTTATATTGTTTTTAAATTAGTTTGAACGGGAATCAAAATTTTGGGATTAAAAACAGTTCGGACAGCACCGAAATATGAAAATTTCGTTGAATTTTTTAACCGTGGCGAGAATATGGGCTGTAATGCTAACAAAAAGAATATGGGCTTCAAAAAAATCCTTAAGAATTAGTCAATGGGCCGTAAATTTATTAGAAATAATGGCAGATGGGTTGTATGTTGTTTTCCATATATTTAAGGCTGACTTGTGGGCCAACTAGGTTGACGCGTATGCTTTCCTAAAAAAAAGGTTGACACGCACGCAAGGCCATGTCAACTTAGTCAACACACGAGAGCAGTGACTGTTGGATGTCCATCCAACGGCCGTCATGCTTCTTCAATCTCTGATCTTCCTGCTCCAGCTGCCCATACCAGCGTCGGCAGGACTTCCTGCTCCCGCCTCCCGTGGCCGGTTGTTCTGCCGCACAGGCCTTACCGTCCCACCCTACTCCATCATTGGCCTGGCCATCCCTCTACTCACGCACACCTACTATTATATTCTGGCGATGGTAGACGATCCAGTAAACCCTTGTACTCCCCTCCGCATGGGAAACAACTGTCGAGTCTTCCCCGGCTCCGTGTCATTCCCTTCCTAGGCCTCGTCGTCGTCCACCGCCTTGGTGCTCTCGGTGCGGCTTGGTCAACATGGTCAACAAATGACATTCATCGGAAGAGGACTGTACGTGGAGAGGCGGACAGCTGGGTCCACGGCCGCACGCAAGGAAGTGCCTCCTTATTAAGCGCAAAATAATTATTCCTCCACCTCACAGCGGGGACCCACCGGAAAGGCCTCTGCATTTCGCAAAAAAACGTTCCTGCCGCTGATAGCTCGGACCCACCAGCTATATCTTCGCACGCAAGGAAGTGCCTCCATATTACACCCAAAAAATGATTACCACCCCTGCTAGCTGGGACCCACCGTATTTGGAGGCTGACATGTGGGCCTACTAGGTTGACACAGACGCAGGGCTTTGTCAACTTAGTCAATATAAATGATTCTAGCTGCAGTGACCATACGATGTTAATCCAACGGCCGTGTTGCTTCTTCAACCTCTGGTCTTCTTGCTCCAGCCGCCCAAACCAGCGCCGACCGTGCCGCCTGCTCCAGCCTCCTATGGACGGTTGTTCTGTCACGCAGGCCTCACCGCCCCACCCTACTCCCATCGCTCGCCTGGCCATCCCTCTACTCACCCACACCTACTGTTATTCTCCGATGACGGCAGACGAACCAGTAAACCCTCGTACTCCCCTCTGCGTGGGAAACAACTGATGAGTCTTCCAAGGCTCCATGATATTCCCTTCCTAGGCCTCGCCATTGTCCACTGCCTTGGAGCTCTCGGCGCGGCATGGTCAATGAACGACAGCATCGGAAGACGACTATACGCGGTGAGGCTGACAGCTGGACCCAACAGCTACTTCTTCGCACGCAAGGAAGTGTCTTGTTATTACGTGAAAAAATGATTCCTCCCCTAACAGCTGAGACCCACCAGCTTTATCCTCGCATGCAAGGAAGTGCGTTCTTATCCTCCCTGATAGCTGGGACCCACCAGGTCGAAGTGTACATACCGTTGTCTGTGTGGTCGCAGACGTGTACGTACATACCCGTCGATCGGTCTGTCTGCCATGATGAACCGTGGCCGAGTAAGGAGCGGTAGCAGTTCACACAGTCTCGTCTAAATCCTGTACACGTACGTATAACCATAGGGCAAAAAATTCAGCCATGTACGTACATACAGGCGGGGTCTTGAATGCGTACTCACACATACGGACGGCAATGATGGCGTCATGTTCATTCGGAGCCAACCGGCTGGGTCGGAACAGAGGAAACAGCGTTGTGTTCATCGGGAGGCAACCGACTGGGTCGGAATGCATCTTGTTCAACGGGAGCCAACCGGCTTGGACGAAATAGCCGAAACAGGGTCTGGCGTACCGCGTAATGGAGGAAACGGCCTTCTGTTTGACCGGCTACGGTCGAAACGGGATCCTATTCCTCGAGAGGGGTGTGGCTTACCACAAAACTGAGGAAACAGTCTTCTGTTCGAGCGCCTATGGCCGAAATAGGGTCCTGTTCATCGGGAGGGGTGTGGTGTACCAGAAAACGGGACTCCATGGGGTACTGTTCATCCATCGTCGTCCTCCAGTAGCCTCCACCGGGTACTGTTCATAGAGCCCCCACGGGGTCCTGTTCATCCACCCCCAACTGGCTGGGGTGTGGCGGCCTCCTTGAGGTCCTGTTCATCTAGCGGCAACCGCCTACTACCACGGGGTCCTATTCATCCAGCGGCAACTGCCTACACACGGTCGGGGTCCTATTCATATCCAACCCCCACCGGGAACTGTTCATCCACATCCAACCAACCGGCTAGGTCGACTCACCATGTCTCGACTCGTTCTACGTATCACGCGGGCGGCAGCAATGGGCACCGCTCATCCAGAGGCAACCCAACACACCGGGTGGCTACGTCTCGCATGAGGACTCGATTGGCTTCAGTAAGCCAGCAGCAATAATCGATCACTCGGGTTTAGTTAGCAGCACCAGCGAAGCAATCGCTCGGGTTCAGTTAGCAGTGAAGGGATCAATCGGCTTTAGTACGTTGTGGGATCGATCGATCGCTCGGGTTCAGTAATTAAGCGAACGCCTCTCTCGCTCGGGTTCAGTTATAGCGAACACGGCTCGCACCACGCGCGCGTACGAGAGAGAAACGCGTAAACCACACTGCATCGCTCGGCCTGACCACCCACCGTAACCGGGAACTCCGCGAAAATTTCCTCTCCTTCACTTCTACCATGATCTTTTATGACATGGACGGCCCAAAGAATTTCATGCATGTGTGTCCCCGGCCCGCCCAGGAGGAAAAGCCCATTTACTGTCATGATTTTTTGTCATAGAAGTAGGATCCCACCACATCTATCATGATACATGGTTTTGTCACAATTATCGTCATAGATGTGTCATAACCATGACAGAAAAAAATTGGTTCAGGCCATAATGTCACGGATGTGTATTTTTTTTGTAGTGTTAAAGCTTGTTTTAAATGTCTGTCATGGCATGATGGGGATGTTAGAGCATTTTCATTTCTGATTGAAATCCTTTGTGCTGTTTGAATCGGGGCGTGTGATGGTTAACTCCTACAAACGTCCTCCGTAGGGGCATGCGAGTAGTAATTTGCTTCAAGGGCTCATAAAACTTTCACAATAAGTATATGAGTTCTTTATGACTAATGTGAGTTCATGGACTAATACAACACTACCACCTATCCACATATTGCTAGCCTCTCCGGTACCGTGCATTGCCCATTTTCACCTCGAAAATTGGTGCGAACTTCGCCGGTGCATCCAAATATATGACAAGCTATATCACGCATAAATCTCATATATCCTTCCTCAAAACAGCCTCCATACCTACCTATCATGGCATTTCCATAACCATTCTGAGATATATTGCAACGCAACTTCCAGAGTTACTATCCATATGACATGTGTGTTTATCATCATATTGCTTTGCATGATCATATCACTACGCCACAGAAAACTTTAGGGGCAATCAACTGCCGGGAAAGGTTAAGTATCCGAGGCACTTATACTGCCGGCAAAGATGTAACTGCCAGGAAAAAATCTGTAAGGCGTGCTATCTGTCGGCAAAAGTTAACCTACAAGGGCAGTCAGTCTGCCAGCATCTTTAGGGTCAGCTGATACGTCTCCAACGTATTATAATTTTCTATTGTTACATGCTGTCATATTATCATTCTTGGATGTTTTACAATCATTTTATAGAAACTTTATATCATTTTTTGGGACTAACATATTGATATAGTGCCCAGTGCCAGTTGTTGTTTTTGCTTGTTTTTTACTTCGCAGAATATAAGTACCAAATGGAGTCCAAACGCAACGAAACTTTTTGGATAATTTTTCTAGACCAGAAGACACCTGTTGGGCCAAAGAAGTACCAGAGGGGGGCTCCGACGGGAGCACAACCCACCTGGGTGCGCCTGGGGGCCCAGGCGTGCCCTGGTGGGTTGTGCCCTCCTCGGCCGCCTCCCGCACCGCCTCTTTGCTCTATAAATACCCCGAAAATCCAAAAACCCTAGGGCAGTCGACGAAACACAATTCCAGCCGCTGCAAGTTCCAGAAACACCAGATCCAATCTAGACACCATCACGGAGGGGTTCATCATCCTCATTGGTGCCTCTCCGATGATGCGTGAGTGGTTCATTGTAGACCTACAGGTTCGTAGTTAGTAGCTAGATGGCTTCCACTCTCTCTTTTTATTCTCAATACAATGGTCTCTTGGAGAGCTATTTGATGTAACTCTTTTTGCGGTGTGTTTGTTGGGATCCGATGAACTTTGAGTTTATGATCAGATCTTTTTATCCATGAAAGTTATTTGAGTTTCTTTGATCTCTTATATGCATGATTACTTATAGCCTCGTATTTCTTCTTCGAATCTTTGGTTTAGTTAGGCCGACTAGATCGATTTTTCTTGCCATGGGAAGAGGTGCTTTGTGATGGGTTCGATCGTGTGGTATTCTTTCCCAGTGACAGAAGGGGTAGCAAGACACGTATTGATTGTTGCTATTAAGGATAACAAGATGGGGTCTATTCCTACATGAATAGATCTTGTCTACATCATGTCATCCTTCTTATTGCATTACTCCATTTCTCCATGAACTTAATACACTAGATGCATGCTGGATAGCGATCGATGTGTGGCATAATAGTAGTAGATGCAGGCAGGAGTCGGTCTACTAATCTTGGACGTGATGCCTATATAATGATCATTGCCTGGATATCATCATAATTATTTGAGGTTCTATCAATTGCCCAACTGTAATTTGTTTACCCACCGTATGCTATTTTCTCGAGAGAAGCCACTAGTGAAATCTACGGCCCCCGGGTCTATTTTCTCATCATAAATCTTCAGATCTATATTGCTATTTGCCTTTTTATTTATTTGCATCTTTTATTTTCAGATCTATATTATCAAAAACCCAAAAATACCTCGCTGAATTTTATTTGCTTTTATTTTATTTGCATCTAACAATCTATCACTTTACCAATCTTTTACCCGAGAGGGATTGACAACCCCTCTTTTGCGTCGGGTTGCAAGTATTTGTTCTTTGCGTGCAGGTACCGTTTACATAGTGTTTCTTGGTTCTCCTACTGGTTCGATAACCTTGGTTTCATAACTGAGGGAAATACCTACCTTCACTGTACTGCATCATCCCTTCCTCCTTGGCGAAAATACTGACGCGGATACAATACAAGAAAGGATCATCAAAGGGTGTTTCTGGCGCCTATGCCGGGGAGACATCATCAACATCTATCAGGTTCCTAATCACAAATCTCATATCCTTGCAATTTACATTATTTTCCATTGGCCTCTCATTTTCATCTCACCCACTTCACAAAAATTTGCCGTTTTATTCGCCCTCTTTTTCGTTAGCCTTTTTCTAGTCAGATCTCTTATTTGCTTGAACTTGCACCATGAGTGACTTTGGCATGGCAGAAACAGATGATAGCCTAACTCCTAAGATTGGACGATCTGGCAATCTGGATGCCAAAACTTTTGTTTTGGGCCAAGGGAACATTATGGGAAAAGAACATATTCAAGAATTTTTCGATTGTGTTGGAAATTTGACCCTTGATTATACTCCTATACTTAAAAGAACTAAATCTTATGCGGAAGCTATTTCAGCACTAGTTTTGAAGCTTGAAAATAGATTTATTCGGACCCATCCTACCTTGCAAAGATTGTTTTATGAGCTACCATCTATGAAATATTCTAAAGCTAAAAAGATAGCTACCCAAGTTCTTATGAATGAATTTGATTACGTAATACGGGAAGCTAGGGAAATCTTTGATTTTTACGGTATGAGCCATGAAAAACTGGTAACAAATGAGATCCTTTATAATAGTGATTATATGTTGAGACATTTGCTTGTAAATAACCAAAAATTTTATGAAAATTTTAAAAGGAAATCCCCGTTTTAGATATAATCCAGCAAGTTTTTAATGATGTCAATCAACAATATTCTTGGATTGTTGCCGGAAATCAGAGGGGGTATACAAATGGGCAACTTGATAATGCTAAAATTACTTTGGATAATGTGTTTCAAGTTATTTTTGCAAAACCTCCTGACAAGAACACATCTACGGAGAACAAGAAGAAAGATGACAATACTTGAATCTATGCATTATGCCTAGCTAGGGGCGTAAAACGATAGCGCTTGTTGGGAGGCAACCCAATGAATAAAATTTATTTTTGCCTTTTTCTTTATGTTCTTGAGTGTTTGCACAATTATGCTACTGTTATGATTGTGTTTTTATGTTTCAATTAGTGTTTGTGCCAAGCAAAGCCTTTGGGATCATGTTGGGTGATAGTTGATTCGATCTTGATAAAAAACAGAAACTTTTGCGCCCAGTAAAACAATTTTAGAAATTCACAGAAACGTGCTTTTGCTCTGAATTTTTTACAAAAGATTTATATACAAAATTCCCACGTTGTCCTAATTTTTCAAAATTTGTGGAGTTACAGAAGTATACGAAGTTTTCAGATTGCTACAGACTATTCTGTTTTTGACAGATTCTGTTTTCTTTGCATTGTGTGCTTATTTTGATGAATCTATGGACTTTATCGGGGGGTATAAGCCATAGAAAAGTTGGAATACAGTAGATATAATGCAAAAATAAAATATGAATGGGTTTGCAACAGTAGTTAGAGTGGTGATTTGATTTGTTATACTAACGGATCTCACGAAGGTTTTGTTAAGTTTTGTGTGATTGAAGTTTTCAAGTTTTTGGTGAGATCACGATGGATGAGGGAATAAGGAGAAGCAAGAGCCTAAGATTGGGGATGCCCCATGGCACCCCAAGATAATATTCAAGGATGAACAAGTAACTAAGCTTGGGGATGCCCTGAGTGGCATCCCCTCTTTCTTCTAACAACCATCGGTATTTTACTTGGAGCTATATTTTTATTCGTCACATATCATGAGTTTTGCTTGGAGCGTCTTGTATTTTATGAGTCTTTGCTTGTTTTGCTTTTTGTTTTGTGTCAAGTATCCTTGCTGAACACACCTATTTGAGAGAGCCAAAATTATGCTATGATTTGTTAGAATTGCTCTCATGCTTCACTTAGATCTATTTGAGAGTTAGTAATTTTTGAAGAAATTCTCTCATGCTTCACTTATATTATTTTGAGAGATGAAAATCTTTATGCTCATGTTCTTCACTTAAATTTGTTTGAGCTAATCAAAAAGCAATTGCAACATATGAAACTAGTCCCAAAATGATAGATATTCAAGAGGGATATAATAAAAAACTTTCATGAAGATCATTGGACAAAATAAACTTGATTCTTTGTAATAGTTTTGCGATATGATGATAGTGATATGTGAGTCATGTTGAGTAGTAATTATGCTTTAGTAATAATATTGGTGTTAAGGCTTGTGATTCCCTATGCAAGCAGGAAAGTCAATAGTTATGCAATGAAATTACATCCTACTTGTGGTGCAATATTCGGTGTTAGTTATGCTCAATGCTCGCTTATGTGATTTTTTGTTTCTTGCTTGGATGTTTCTCAATCTTTTTACTAGCCTTCACTTGTACTAAGTAGAAATACTACTTGTGCATCCAAAATCCTTAAAACCAGTTTTGCCATATGAGTCCACCATACCTACCTATATGCGGTATTTTCGTGTCGTTCTAAGAAAATTTGTATGTGCCATCTCTAATTTTCAAAATAAATTTCCTTTTTGTGTGCTCGTACCGCTCATGAAGCGGCAGGGGGTGGCCAATATTTTCCATGATAGATGTGTTATTCTCAAGATGAGTGTTTATTCACTTGTCATTGCACGAGAGTACGGCAAAGCTATTAGGGATGCCCATTCCTGAAATGAAAAATGAATTTACTTTATGTTTTCAAATAATAAATTCCTTGGAAAGTGTTGGTATGGAGGGCACCTGTGAATACGGCTAGCCATGGATTGTGAAAGAATGGTGGAAAAAGGAATAAAATTTATTTTCTATTTGGGAACCGCCTATGATATATCCAACATGGAAAGTGTTGGGAATTACTCGGTCATTTTCGTTGACGAGAAAAGTATGCCACCCAAAATGTTTTTATCTCGCTTTTTCGCTTTGAGCTCTGGCACCTCTACAAATCCCTACTTCCCTCTGCGAAGGGCCTTTCTATTTACTTTATGCAATTTTCATTTTTATTGAGTCTCCATCTTCTCTTATAAAGCACCAACTAAGGGGCACTATGATCGTACTTGAGCATTGGATGTAGCTAATATGTGAGTGTGTTTCATGGATGGATCAATGATTGAGCATGATGGGCTAGGGATAACTTGCTTTAGTGTTGATATTTTGAAAGACATAGTTGCTTGTTGATATGCTTGAGTATTGAAATCTTCATGTCAAAACTAGACTATTGCTTTGAACCATATAAAAGTCCATATGTCCATGCTACGAAAGAAAAGAACATGATGAACATGATAGGCAGCATTCACATCAAAAATTCTGTTTTTATCATTTACCTACTCGAGGACGAGCAGGAATTAAGCTTGGGGATGCTGATACGTCTCCAACATATCTATAATTTTTTATTGTTCCATGGTGTTATATTATCATTCTTGGATGTTTTACAATCATTTTATAGCAACTTTATATCATTTTTTCGGACTAACCTATTAACATAGTGCCCAGTGTCAGTTGCTGTTTTTTTTCTTGTTTTTTACTTCGCAGAATATCAGTACCAAACGGAGTCCAAATGCATCGAAACTTTTTGGAGAATTTTCTGGACCAGAAGACACCTGTTGGGCCAAAGAAGTACTAGAGGGGGGCTCCGAGGGGAGCACAACCCACCTGGGCACGCCTGGGGCCCAAGCGCGCCCTGGTGGGTTGTGCCCACCTCGGCCGCCTCCCACACCGCCTCTTTGCTCTATAAATACCCCAAAAATACAAAAACCCTAGGGGAGTCGACGAAACACAATTCCAGCAGCCGCAAGTTCCAGAAACACCAGATCCAATCTAGACACCATCACGGAGGGGTTCATCATCCTCATTGGTGCCTCTCCGATGATGCGTGAGTAGTTCATTGTAGACCTACGGGTGCGTAGTTAGTAGCAAGATGGCTTCCTCTCTCTCTTTTGATTCTCAATACAATGGTCTCTTGGAGATCTATTTGATGTAACTCTTTTTGCGGTGTGTTTGTTGGGACCCGATGAACTTTGAGTTTATGATCGGATCTTTTTATCCATGAAAGTTATTTGAGTTTCTTTGATCTCTTATATGCATGATTACTTATAGCCTCGTATTTCTTATTCGAATCTTTGGTTTAGTTAGGACGACAAGATCGATTTTTCTTGAAATAGGAAGAGGTGCTTTGTGATGGGTTAGATCATGCGGTGTTCTTTCCCAGTGACAGAAGGGGAAGCAAGACAAATATTGATCGTTGCTATTAAGGATAACAATATGGGGTCTATTCCTACATGAATAGATCTTGTCTACATCATGTCATCGTTCTTATTGCATTACTCTATTTCTCCATGAACTTAATACACTAGATGCTTGCTAGATAGCGGTCGATGTGTGGAGTAATAGTAGTAGATGCAGGCAGGAGTCAGTCTACAAATCTTGGACGTGATGCCTATATAATGATCATTGCCTGGATATCGTCATAATTATTTGAGGTTCTATCAATTGCCCAACGGTAATTTGTTTACCCACCGTATGCTATTTTCTCGAGAGAAGCCACTAGTGAAATCTACGGCCCCCGGGTCTATTTTCTCATCATATATCTTCAGATCTATATTGCTATTTGCCTTTTTATTTATTTGCATCTTTTATTTTCAGATCTATATTATCAAAAACCAAAAAATACTTCGCTAAATTTTATTTGCTTTTATTTTATTTGCATCTACCAATCTATCACTTTACCAATCTTTTACCCGAGAGGGATTGACAACCCATCTTTTGCGTCGGGTTGCAAGTATTTGTTCTTTGTGTGCAGGTACTATTTACATAGTGTTGCTTGGTTCTCCTACTGGTTCAATAACCTTGGTTTCATAACCGAGGGAAATACCTGCCTGCGATGTACTGCATCATCCCTTCCTCCTTGGGGAAAATACTGACACAGATAAAATACAAGAAAGGATCATCATCTTCTAGTCTGACCTAAAAAGCAAACGCTGGCAGAGGCACTGCCGGTATCCAAAGTAGGCAGCGATCACATATTTTGGGCCCAAAAGCCCACGAGGCAGCCGCGGGAGAGGCAAAATGGTAGAAGTCACTGGAAGCGCCACGCAGCCCTAATTTATTTCCCCTTCACCACATCAAGTCCCCACCTCTTCCCTTAGTCACCGCACTCGCCATCCCCATCGTCTCGCACTACAAGTAGCACCGCCGCCCCGGATCCCCCACATACGCCGACGCCTAGTGCCTTGCCCCCATCTTCTTCATCCACACTGCCCCGCCTATCCTCGCCGCCCCATCTCCTTCATTGCCGATGCCGCCGCCCAGTGCCGCCGCCCTAGCATCCCCCACCCACAACGCCTTTTCCGCATCCCCCATCTACGCCGCCGCCGGAGGTCAGCGGCGAGTTCGTAGGCGACCTCCCAGAACCGCCTGGCGAGCTCGCCTCCATCCAGGGCACGCAGTCGATGCTGGCGTGGTAGGTTCGTTAACCATGGCGTCCGCACTGGCAGGGTCGGGGGGATGACCCCCGGGTATGCACAAGACGGCGAAGCGACACTTTGAAACATTGCCAGGGGAGTGCCCCCTGGCTGGCTGAACCTGGCCGGCTGAACCTAGCTGGCTGAAGCCATCCGGGTTGAGCCATCCGGGTTGAGCCCGTCCGGGTAGAGCCATCCGGGTTGAGCCGTCCGGGTTGAGCCGTCCGGGTTGAGCCCCGTCCGGGTTGAGCCCGTCCGGGTTGAGCCGTCCGGGTTGAGCCCGTCCGGGTAGAGCCGTCCGTGTGGGGCCATCTGGGTAGAGCCATCCAGATGGAGCCATCCGGGTGGAGCCTTCGGGTCGAGCCCGTCCGGCTGGAATCCGGCCAAATCAACTAAGACGTCCCGTCGGACCTGCGCAGATGTGACGGCCATGCTCTACAGTGGATCACTGTAGATGTGTGGCTGGCACTGTAGATGAGCAGTCAGCACTGTTCCCACGTCCTGTATTCCCCCAATAGTGTAGTTAGGCCATGTGGGCTACCTCTTGTCCCCTGGGCACCCCTTTATAAGGTGACCCAGGGAGCCCATTTTCCCTCACAGCTCACATCTCTCTGGCTCTCATGCCACACACCCACACACCCAGGAGGCTAGAAGCCCATGGCTCTCTCCTCTCGTATATAGCTCCAGGAGCAACTCTGTATAATCATATACACTGCATATATCATCAGACATGCAGGAGTAGGGGTGTTACCTTCCCACGAGGGCCCCGAATATGGGTAAACCACCGCGTGCTGCTTGCCCAATCCCGTCCCCTGATCTCCACTACAGCCTTGCCCTCACCTCAAGCCACCCCGTGGCATCTGCCGTGACGCGACTCCACCCACGAGAACACAACGACACCTGGCCTTGGGTGCCCTCTACCCGCCCTTCATCTCTTGTTGCCTATGGTGTGCCCCCACCATCTCGGGCAAGCCTGCAGGTCCAGCGCCCACAACCTCTCTGTTCTTCTGCTTTCATCAGCATGTATCTGTACGCTGCTCCCTCTTTTTCGTTTATCTGTTCTTCTTCTTGCGAATAGTAACTGTATGTATGGTCTGGATAAAGTTCATTGTTAGAGTTTTACCTAATAACTATGTACTAAATATGTTCTGTTTTAGTCTCTCTTTCCCTCTTGTGAAATCCAAATCCCCACCGCAGCCATACCTTAATCAATCAAATTCATATGTCCTGTTTATAACTTCTGCAGTGCCCTGGTGTGTATGTAAGATAATGAGATGTATTGCTGCTTTCATTGCGTATGTCAGATGGTTGGGAACTTCTAGAACTGCATGTCATACCTGATGTTTGTATATATGGTTTTGTTGTTTGCCCCCTCCCTGAAAGTACATGGTCTAATTCAATTATCTACATTTAACAAGACAAAGTTGTGGAATAGTATAATGAATGGATGTGATTAGTACAGATAACAGATATGTCTAGAATAAGAGGTAATGAATAGATAACATGCATGCTTCTTAGACTGGGTTGTGTATTTTGTTATTATGAACCTGATATACATGATTTTTAAGTGCTTGTATCTTGCTATTGCGAAATTGATGATGCTTTTTAATGATGTGATGCAGTTGCATCACTGTGTAACATGTATTCATTGTAATATTTTCTTTAGTTGTGGAGATTGGTTAGTATTTTGTGGTTGATGGATGTAGCTAGACTTTTCTCCTAAAATTTACATGTGGGTGAACAAATTGACAAGAATACTATGTGCCATAAATTCACCCTTTTCTCCTAACAGACTTATACTTAGCAGTATGATCTTTGTAGAGAAAACCTTGATGGGTCCAAAGCTCTCCAGATCCATTGTGAATGATGTTTGAGATGTGGTGCAAAACGGAATGGAAAGAAACTTCTAGTGCTCGCCAAACTGATAGTAACAACGATGCTGGCACCCTCGTTCATTTATAGTTCCATATAGAAGATGCGAAAAACTGAAACTTCATGCTTTGGCATGTAACATACTGAAACTTCATGATGTTTGTCAGTATGGAACACCATGGGTAGTTAGCGCTTGTGTTTTGCTCATGCTCCTGCCAAATCCTTTTTGGTCAGAAAGCTTCTGTGTCCTAATATGCTCCTTGGTAATTTTTATTTCGGAGTGGCTAGTTTCTACTCATTCCTGTTTTTGTCTTTAGGAATACTTTGTGAAACATAAATGAGGATGTGTTGCTTTGTGCAACATCTGCAAGGTATGTTGTTAAATAATGTATCTTAAATTACTGCGGAGTGAAGGTTATTTTTTCCCGGTGTATTGCTTTGAAGAATAAGGCCTTTTAAAACTCTACTAGTCTTGTTCTACATGTACTAATCTTGTTGCCGTCACTAGGAATTTTTAATATATTTATTTGATATTCAGGGAATAAGTACTCCCTCTGTCTCACAATATAAGATCATTTTTCAAGCTAACATAGCTTAAACATGCTGGACGAAAATATTTCCATATATAAACATGCCATGGCTAATTGGTAATTTTACTACATGTTGGACGCTTTTTTGACCTTCTGGGAGATATGATATATGAGTAGGCATTTCAAACTTTCGACCTTTTCTGTTAAGTATATATGTAAACTATTACCCTTTGAAGATATTTGAACAAATGCCATGTCAGACGAGTTAACCTTGCTTACTGTATTGTGAACCGAACCTGCCTTTTGTCTCTTGGAATGTTGAAATTTCAGTGGTATATATATCACAAGTCAAACTGAACTTGAGAGTTCCATCTATATGACAAAATCTTCAGTGAGAACTTAGCTAATCGCTTGAACTCTGTTGAGCTTAAATTTCTACTCTGTTGTTCCATCTATAGGATGAAGGGCGAGAGCTTCGGCGAGAGCTTAGCTAATCGCTTCAACTCTGCTCTTAAAATTCTATTATCATCTAGGTTGAGCATTCATCATATAATAGCATATGTGTGAACTATGGTCTGGACTGTATATGTTTTTCAGCCCATACAAACAAACAATGCAAAGCTTCTTTATTTGGAAAATCAGTGACAGTGCATAGACAATAGCAGAATCCTTTGAGCAGTTCTGTGGCATGGTTTGACATCTTTTGTAGTGCAGAGTGGTCTTATATTGCTTTGCCTGCATAGAATCCACTTCCTCTCCACATTTTCTCAGATGCACAGAAGGTAATATGTGTCACTTTTCTCCATCTCCACTGCTTAATGATCATTCCTTTACATTAGTGTGTCTAAGTGGACCATTTTTTAGTAATGGGGGTGTGTTCTCATTCCACTAAAAAAATATTAAGCAATTAGGTTTGAGATGAGTAGGCCTTGTATCTGATTCACTCAAACAATTAAATGCATGTTAAATGTAGAAGGCACATTGCAAAGTGCTAAGAGCATTGTTTGTTTATAATCTGGTATTTGTTCTATAATCTGATATCTGGTTGAAGCGAGTCTAGTGAGCAGGTTGTGCTTTGATTAACTACTTGTGAGATGGCGTAATTGGTTTACTTCTTTTTTGAGGTCTGCTCTTGCAGCCACAAGTTTATAGATGTGTGTTTGGTGAGCTAAAAGGACCTGTTGCTAGAATCTAACTCGGTTTTTGGATTTTAATATCTATCAGATGAACTAGCACTCTAGCCTGGAATCAGTTTCTAACTGAAACCAGATGTTATATTTAGTGATGTAATACTGGAGACATGAACCTACAAATGTATGTATGTATACATGATGGATTGTTGTCCTTTTGACTGTGATGCAGTACTGGACTTGTGATTTGTGAACCTACAAATGTATACATATGTATGTATGCAGACATGATGTATTGTTGAGATATATATTATGATACAACTTTAATTACTCAGCAGGTGTGATGTTCCGCATATACACTGTATTCTAGATTATGGTACAAAATCGAGTGGAGAGAAATGATAGGTTGAACTCGAAGGGAATTTGTGCGTTGCCAGTGTACTTAATTAAGGGCGCATTCACTACCAGGAATTCTTCTATCTGCCCTTTATTGTCAAACTGCGGGGAAAAATCTACGTGCCGGGAATAGTTCTAACTGCCGACAAAAGTTTCAGCCATGTAGGTCAGAGTTACTGCTGGGGTTTTTTGTAACTGCCGGGAATGGTATTTCCTGACAAGACTTTCAAGGGCAGTTCATAATCGCCGGCAAAAGCATTCCCAGCAGTTTTTCTGCCTCTAATGGCTAGTTTTCCCGGCAGGTAAGGTGACCCCCTAGTTTTTGTCATGGTGTAGTGTATAGAGCTGACATGATATTTGTGGCATATCTACCATTCATCATTGTAATTCATGATACGGTAGATCATTGCACATCTTGGTACACTACATGAGGCATTCATATAGAGTCATATTGCTTCAGTTTATCGAGTTGTAAGTAAATAAAAGTGTGATGATCAGCATTATTAGAGCATTGTCCAAGTGAAGTAAAGAATGATGGAGACTGATGAGTCCTCCAAAAAGTGGGGATGAGGTTCATGATATTGTTCTAAAAAAGAAGAGAAAATAATAAATAAATAAAATGAGAGAGAAAAAAAAGAACGGCCAATTCTACTATCCTTTTACCACACTTGTGCTTCAAACTAGCACCATGTTCTTCATATAGAGAGTCTCCATGATTTGTCACTTTCATATACTAGTGGGAATTTTTACATTATAGAACTTTGCTTGTATATTCCCATGACGGGCTTCCTCAAATGCCCGAGGTCTTCATGAGCAAGCAAGTTGGTTACACGCCCACTTAGTTTTAGTAGTGAGCTTTCATACACTTATAGCTCTAGTGCATCTGTTGCATGGCAATCCCTACTCCTTGCATTGATATCGATTGAAAGGCCTCTCCATTGCCTATCGATCCGCCAAGTTGATGCGAGACTTTCTCCACTTTTTGTCTTCCCTTATACCTCTACCAACATATTCTATTCCACCCGTAGTGCTGATATATTGAGTAAAGTTCAAAATGTTTACGAGAGAAGAAGTATGATACAATTGCATGGTTTGACACTAAGGTCCCATGATTTATATTTATGTGACGAAGGCGGAGTCATGCCATGCATACATAATTCAATGAGTAGGGATAACATTCGATAAGCATCGTATATCTTCAAGAGTAATGATTATGTTCTCGTATTCATGGATATTATTATGTTGATATCAATTACTTCATCGTTTCTCAGTATTCATCTCGTAATAGATTGCATGATAGACATGCTAGGTAGCATTGAACATAAAAATTCTATTTTATCATTTACCTACTCGAGGACGAGCAGGAATTAAGCTTGGAGATGCTCATACGTCTCCAATGTATCTATAATTTTGTATTGTTTCATGCTATTATATTACCAATGTTTTACGCTTTATATGCAATTTTATATCATTTTTTAGGAACTAATCTATTAACCTAGTGCCTAGTGTTAGTTGTTGTTTTCTGCTTGTTTTTTGTTTTACAGAAAATCCATACCAAACGAAGTCCAAACATGACGAAACTTTTTGATGATTTTTCTGGAACATAAGAGACCCTAGAAGCTTCCGAGGGAGTCCAGAAGAGAAACGAGGAGACAGCAAGACAACATGGCGTGCCCTGATGTCTCGTGGGACCCTCGTGGCTCTGTCTGTCCAAATTCTAACGCTATAAATTCTAAAATATAGGAAAACCCCTAGAAGCAGCAACGAAACAACTTTTTTGCCATCGCAAGCTTCTGTTCTTCCATGATCTGATCTGGAGGCCTTCGGTGGTACTCTGTCAAAGGGGGAATCGATCACGGAGGGCTTTTACACCAACCTTGCCGCACCTCCGATGATGTGTGAATAATTCCCACATGACCTATGGGTCCATAGTGATTAGCTGGATGACTCTCTCTCTCTCTCTCTTTGATCTTCAGTACAATGTTCTCCTCGAAGCTATATACGATGTAATCTTCTTTTCCAGTGTGTTGTTGGGATGCGATGAATTGTAGGTTTATGATCAGATTATTCATTAAAAGTAATTGAGTCTTTTCTGAACTTTATTATGTGTTCTTGTTATAGCTATGTGATGCTTTCCGATCTATGAGTTTTCTTTGGGCAAGTTCACGATTAGATCTTCAGTGAAAGTGGTGCATAGTTGTAGGTTCAATCTTGCGGTGTCCTCACTCTGTGATAGGAGAGTTAGCGAGACACGTATTTGTATTATTGCTACTAAGGAGAAAACAACTGGGTTTAATCATATTGCTTGGTTTTATTCTATCTACATTATGTCATCATACTTCATGCATTACTTTGTTTGCCATGAACATAAAACCTAGAGAGGCAAGCATAGAAGCGCTCTTGAAGTGGAGTAATAGTAGTAGGCGTCAGTAAGTTCAACGCTCTACTTGCCACGGACGTAATGCCTATGTACTGATCATGCCATGACTAATGTCATAACTATGCGATTTTCTACAATTTCCCAATAGTAATTTGTTTACCCACTGTATACTATGTTCTTGAGAGAGATGCCTTTAGTGAAAACTATGGGCCCTGGTTATATTTTAATGATATTACTAAAACCCTAAATACCTTACTGCAATTTATTTACTTTTATTTTACTTTGTAATTTATCTATCTCGTACTATCAGATTTGATCCTAGCAATTAACGAGTACAACGGGATTGATAAACCTCTTGCCCACGTTGGGTGCAAGTATTTGCTCTTACGTGTGTAGGTATTGCTAAAGGTCGTTTGCGTGGATCTCCTACTAGTTCGATAACCTTGGTTCTCTTCTGAGGGAAATACTATCCGCTAGTATATTGCTTCGCCCTTCCTCTTTGGGAAAAAAAATCCAACACAGCACACAAGTAGCATGCCCCAAAGGACCAGCACCCCGGAGCCGTAGTCGCCGCCGTTGAATCCTTCAACCAATCTGAAGAATTTGACACCAAATATCACCATTGTGTACGCATGGCGAGAAACCCTAACCTCGCCGCCCAGAGGAGATAGCAGGAATCTACACTGGAGCTCCATCTAATACATCCCAGCGGACGAACTTGAGGAGGATCGGAGCCCGGAATACTTACTCAAAGAAGAGGCGCTGCCATCCATCCAAACGCCGCCCCTACGAGAACTAAAACCCTACCTATATACTAGCCGGAGATGATGCACCAGGAATCCCCTCCCCGCCACGGCCAACGGAGCGACAGGCAGAGGGGAGGCGAATCCACGAGCTCGCCGAAGGAGATCGACGGGAGGAAGGCTTTCCCTAGTCGCCTTGCGAGAGGGGAAAGAAAAGTGAATCAGCTCCTTACACCAATAGTAGCTTTCCAATTTAAAAAAAGTTGTACGTGATTTACTCCTCCGCGCTTTAAGTGTTGCATTAAAAAATTATCCTGCTTATTCTTTCGTAATACAAAAATAGGCAACCATGCACCAGCTCCTTCCGTTAGGGCATGTACAATGGTGTTGTGTTAGTACTGTTACATAGGACAAATCATGAGGGGCACCAGAGTAAATCATAAGAAAAGACGTGTTTTCTTTTATTTAAAAGATAATTTTAGATCATGTATAATGGTTGAAAAGGTTGCTTATCTGATGTCCAACATTTAATCTAGAGAAGACAATAAAAGGTGATGTACAATGCGTTATTTTTAGCCCTATTTCTAACAGTTAATTATCCTAAACATATGGTGAGATAATTGTTACTAAGAGGTCATCTCTTAGTTAAGAGTAGGCAAGCCTTGTATTATGGTTTCTCTCTCCACCATCTTAGTATTTATTCTATGTGGCACTTGAAAGATAGCACAATTATATTATTTTTTTGAGAATTAATAGCACCACCTTGCCCTTATTACTGACCCATAATTCCGCCGGAGAGAATCCAGTAGACGATCAACCCAACTAATGCAAGGATCGTCGACCACAGATACATAACCGTTGGGTTTAATTCGTGCTGATAGATGCGCATCGAACGATCGTAGGGTCGTTCCGATCTGTTGCTAAACCTGATGCGTTGGCCATTTAATTTTTCCTATAACTAAAAAAATCAAAATCTCTATTTAATAATAAAATATGGATCGCTTCTGGCCTTCCATCGCGTTTGCAAAAAGGCCCCTGCAGTTTGTTGAAATCAACCCACATTCCATCTTTACGACGGGACGAATTGATTTTTCATTTTACATAAAACCCCCTGACTTTTATACTAATCAACCCGCATTCCAACTTTAAGACACAGCAAACCGATTTCTGATTTTTTTATATAAACCCCCTACTATTTGTGTTAATCAACTCGCAGCCCATCTAGAATAAATATTTTTTTAAATAATCATATCTTTTAAACCCTAACTCCAATTTCAACATGTATATATGAAATTCGATTAGAAAAATGTGTAGAATATGTATATGATGTTATTTTTATCTATTAACTATTAAAAAAATGCTATTTAGGGTGCAACCAAATTAATGGCGCATGATCCGTCATTCCTTCATACTGGCGTCGATTCGTGTTGCAAATGAACATACCGCACGCATTGCTCTGTGCTGCTTGGCAAGGAGCGAGTGAGGGAAATTACAATGAATCAATTACAATCCGTACGCATGTTGTACTTTCAGCAACTTCTCTCTTTGTACATGTCCCATCATCGAAGACCCTATATACGTATTTTTTTGGGCAAAGTCCCCACGCGTACTTACCAACGAACTACACAATTCTTTTTTACAGTAAATACATAAATAATTTTTATAGCATATACATACACTTATAAATTTCATGAACATCAAAAGTACATGAAGATTTATTTTGAAAATATCCAAACAATTCTTGTGATAGTCATGAACGTTAATATTGGAACCGATACATTGAATCTTTTTTTCTTTGAGGGAGATTCATTGGATCTTTTTTTTTTTGAGGGAGATACATTGAATCTTAATTTGTGTTTTATCCGCTGCATGTGATCGTGACACATATAGACTTTCTTAAATTGACTTAATTTATAGACACAGCCTCCCTAGTGTCGGCACCGACCGGTTGCTATCTAAGTCTAGTCATAGGTGCACGCCATCAGTATTACGAGTGAGAATCAAAATTGAATCGAAATGAGAACATTTACTCTCCCGTTGCAATGGCACGGACAATGTTTGCTAGTACTTGCTCTGCCACTCTGTCAACGTACGACTCAGTGAAAGGTCCATTTCTCGGGTAGTTCAGCGTAAGAGACAATTAGTGATTGTATGAGTGACACGTTTCATGGCTAGCGAGGTCAGGCTCTGAGATATATGGGTAGGCAGCAGACTACTCAAGTCAAAGCCAGCAAGCAACTTGGATAGGCAGCGGAAGATCCACGTACGGTAGGCAGCTAGGCATCAACATCAGGAGCGTTAGCTGGAGCTGCCCTATTTGGCATTGATCTCTCCCGACAGGCGCAAGAAAAACGATGCCAGGTCGGCGTCGTCTTTAAGGGGGTAACTCTAGCAAACTTGTGGTACAAGGCTGATCGTCTTATTGACCGTTCATACGTCGATTTTGGTTGGAAAAAGTGAATCTTTAAGAATTGTTGTCATGTGTTCTATTGGCATATTTTTTGGCGGCCGACCCAAATTGAGTCCGTGAGCCTTTATATTTCAAGGTTGTGGGAGATCTTTCAAGTAAATGTTGCAGTTTTAATCTCCTCGAAAACGGCTTTCGTCCTGCTTTATATATAAAGCAAAACCAAAGAGTACACAGTCAAACGATACAAGACGATGAGGTAACCCTCACATAATGCCTTGTAACACCCCATGTATTAAGCTACAGTAATCACCCTTTTGATTATGCCATGTCATCATGATCAACAGTGCTTAATCATTATTAGTAACATACCCCTTTTCAAATTCAAATTTAAATTCAAACTTAAAGTGGAAATAAAAGTTGTTCAACATAGAAACTAAAATGTTCAATAAATAGCAAATATTCCAGAGACTATTCTAAAATTGTAGCCAACATTTAATAAATTAATTAAATAACTCAAACAGCTAGGAATAGAAAATATTTAATCCATTTGACATTAAATAAAATGCATACGAAATCACTTTGGCTCCAAACCATTTTCTAACAGTGGTAATTACTGCATAGTATTTATTTTGGCAAGTCTCACATGTTACAAAATAATTAAGTGGCCTAGCAATTTACAGAGTAAGAGAAAAGAAATAAAACAGAAAAGGAAAAACAGAACCCCCCACTGGGCCAACCGGCCCAGCTGGCAGCCAGGCCAGCCCACTTGACCCAGCCGGCCCACCGCACCCCTCCATAACCCCCGAGCAAACCCTAACCCACCCTCACTCCACACACGTTCCCCACAATCCCCACCTCCCCAGCCCGATCTGGATCGAGGCTGGAGGAGCCTGACGCCCGCCCCACCTCGCCGGCCACCGCCGCCCCCGTCGGATCGCCGAACCCCGCCTCCTCGTCCTCCCCCTCAACGGCTACCCCGAGCCTCGCCGGCCCCCGATCCCCGGCAACGAATGTGAGCGTCACCGGTCCGCTCTCCAGCCCCCCCCCCCCCTCCCCCCCTTTGCCTCTCCCCCTTCGCCCCCCACCACGCGCATCAGCTCGCGCACCGGCCCGCGCTCCCGCTCGCGCTCAACCACGCTGCAACCACCCGCAGCTCGCGCGCCGCTAGCTCAACGCCGACCGCGCCTCACAGGGCCGTGCACCACCCGCGCCCTGCCTCGCCCAGTCCACCCCTGTCAGCGGCCTGCGCCCTCAAGCGCGCGCGCCCGCGCGTGCCTGGCCGTGCCCTACACCGCTCGCCGCAGCCCCGTCGAACCCGTGACGTCGCCGCCGATGGCCATCGTCATTGTGGCCTTCTCCGGCCACCCCCAGGTCCCAACTCCTCCACTAGTGGATGCGGCCGAGCCACAGCTACTCGTAGCTGTGCTCGACTCGCCGAACCATCGCCTGATGCTCCTCCACCGCGCCTGGACGTCGCCGGTGTTTACCTCTGGCCAGCTGACGTGTCCGGTTAATTAGGGGCACTAATTACCCTATTAGTTGCCCCTGTCACTATGACTTGTGGGCCCCAGCTAATTAAGAATAACTAAACAGCTCTTTGAATAAAACCTGAGTCTATTACATGTGGGACCCGTGTACTGTTTAAAAGGATAAGTTTTAGTTAACCTAACTGCCTATGACAGGGGGGACCCCGTGCACTATTCTTTTGGATAAGGTTGACTGGGTCAACTGCTGACTCAGCAGTGGGGCCCCACTATCAGCCACACATACACATCCCTGTGTACACACTCTCTGTACCCGTAGCATTTTCCAATTTAATTTCGAATTTAAATTAATTCCAGTAGATTTCAGAAAATCAATAAAATCTTTAGAAAATCATAGAAAATAATCTGTAGCTCAGATCAAAAAACTTTGTACATGAAAGTTGCTCAGAACGACGAGACGAATCCGAATACGGGGACCGTTCGTCCGTCACACGTCCCTAACTATCCGAACATGGAACCGTTCCCCTCCGGTCATCTGTCTAACAAATGTCCGGAACCGGGAAAACATTCCCGGATGGATTCCCCCTTCCTCGTTGTCGTGCAACCATACGTTAAGGCACACCCGGCACTGCGTATTGTCTTGTCATGCTCTTGTTTGCTTTATATTTACTGTTTCCTCCCCCTCTTCTCTCTCGCTAGACCCCGACGCAGTTCCCGGTACCGACGCAGCTCCGGAGCCCGACGCCACCGTTGACGACCTTGCCCTTGCCGCCGAGCAACCAGACAAGCCCCCTCCCTTGAGCATACCGATATCGCCCATTCTATTTTCTCATGCTTGCATTAGAATTGCTGCTGCTGCTGCTTTACCTATTCTGATGCATAGCCTGTTTATTGTAACCTGTTGTTGATAATTACCTGCATAACCTAGACTGCTTAGTATATGCTGGGTAGAGACCTATCAGTGACCCCACTAGTCCCGACTGCCCCGCTGGATTATCAGAAGACCCGATCAACGGGATTGAAGACCAGGCTCCGGAACCGCACTTCACCCCCTTAGTTGTAACGACACTGCAGCGTTACTATCGAGTGCCGAGTTTGATACCTCATGTAGAATTTCAGATGTTAACCCTGTAGAGTAGCTATTTGGTCATGGTCATCGAGGGTGATTCCTCCTTCACCACTTCCGATAACGACGTGGTCGTGCAACACATCAAGTGTGAACCCATCGAGGGTAAATCCTCCTACGTTCACCTTGACAGTTACATCGAGTGGGTATCCGTCGAGAGTGACACCTCGGATTCCCTTGATGTTATGGACACACGGCTACTATGACTTTACCCCTGCACCCTGTTAGAAACGGGTCGGCCCCGAGGGCGACCCAAGGGAGTTACTTTAACTGCAGGACTGGAGGGACAGGTGGTACCGCCCAGTAGAGGTGGACCTGAGTTCCCGACAGTCTTTTGTGAGACGGGTTGACCTGGATGGTGCCCGAGTGATGAATACGAGGCGTGGCCGGGCATTCTTGGCCCTTGCCGCAAGTCCTCGAGACGGGGCGACGGGGTCACATCTTTCGTGAGTCTCTGCTCGTTACCGCACCCCCATGGTACTAACGGTTTGGATATGTGATCTGAGTGGGCCTCTGGCCCGATAGCACTAACCACCATGTGGGCATAGTATGGGCGTTCTGCATCGTATGCATCAGCCGAAAGCTCTGTCAGACGTCCAGTTCAGCAGTGCGGCATGGAGTGATTGGCGCCATTCACGACAGAGGTGGTGCTTGGATCTGAGCCATGTGCGCAACGACCCGGAGGGCGAGGGGCGATGGCCCAAGACCCCCTTGCGCTTAGGATGTAGACCGGCGGGGACCTCTCTGCTGAGCTCTAGGTAGGGCTGCGGTGTGTCCTTTGGCCGAGGTCGGGCATGACCCGGAAAAGTGTGTCCGGCCGGAGTTAAGCGAGCGTGGTGGGTAAGTTGGTGCACCCCTGCAGGGAAGAAAACATCTATCGATAGCCTGTCCTACGGTAACGGACACTCGGAGTTGTATCCCGATCGATACAGCTAGAACTTGAGATGAGACCTGGATATGAAGCTCTGGGATTGCTTCTCGCAGGGAGTCGAGAAGGGATCTCAGGACGAGGTTGATGACTATATGGCTCTGGGATTGCTTTCTGGCAGGGAGTCGAGAAAGGATCTCTGGGTGAGGTTGAGACTTAATGATATTGCTACTTTATATTGATCTATTCTACTCTCTTATATTGCTGCAAGACCGCTGAAGATGCTAGTCTTCGATAGGACTAGGCTTTCCCCTCTATTCTGGCATTTCTGCAGCCCAGTCCACATATAAAGCCTTCCTTTGATAATTATGCATATGTAGTGTAGATCCTTGCTTGCTGAGTACTTCTGAGTACTCACTGTTGCTTTGTTTTCTTTTCCCCCATATCAGTTTGTCGTGACCAGATGACGGAGCCACTGAGACAGCTACCCCGCCGACGATCGACTACCACTACTACCCCGAGGGTGGTTACTGCTTCGAACTTGCCGTCGACCAGGAGTAGGTTCGGAGGGTCCCAGGCAGGAGGCCTGCGCCTTTCGATCGTAGTGTTTTATTTTGCCCCGCCTTTCTAAAGGCCCTTCTATTTCTCTTTTAATATCTGTACTCAGATATCTGATGCTTCCGCTGACGTTTGTATGCCATCGAGCTATGTATTCGAGCCCTCGAGGCCCTGGCATGTAATATAAAGCTTGTATGACTTTATTTATGTTTTAGAGTTGTGTTGTGATATCTTCCCGTGAGTCCTTAGGCTTGATCGTGTGCATTTGCGTGTATGATTAGTGCACGATTGAGCTGGGGGCGTCACAAGTTAGTATCAGAGCCGACTGCCTGTAGGATCCCCCCCTTCCAATTCCTTGGTCGAAGTTGAGTCTAGTGTTCCAAAACTGTTTTACTAACTTGGCCGTGTGTCTTACGGGCCCACGTCGCCAATTGGGTGGTATTAGGATCTTTTATTCCTCATCTTTACTCTGGGACTCTGATCTTCTCTCCTATTCGGGTTAAATGAATTTTACTAACGCCGACAATTAGGATCTCCTAAATCTCGTCTTCCTGGAGAGCTGGATATCTGTGCTTAATTCCTTACCATTGATCTGATTAGTCTGATAATCATTTTCCTTTCCATTGTTTTGTTTAACCTTTCTTGTGATCTCTGTGATCTAAGCAGTAATAATTCCCTTCTTATGTAAACACCTCGATGCACAACTCTGTCAGTAAGACCCTGTTTCTACTGTTGAGGGGATCGAAAACGTTCCAGTCGTTCGAGATTTTCCGAACGTTTCTTCGGAAGAACTTCCAAGAATACCCCGCTTCATTTCAGTCTTCCTCATAATTCTCGGGACGAGAATTCTTATTAGTGGAGGAGATTTGTAAAACCCCATGTATTAAGCTACAGTAATCACCCTTTTGATTATGCCATGTCATCATGATCAACAGTGCTTAATCATCATTAGTAACATATCCCTTTCCAAATTCAAATTTAAGTTCAAACTTAAAGTGGAAATAAAAGTTGTTCAACATAGAAACTAAAATGTTCAATAAATAGCAAATATTCCAGAGACTATTCTAAAATTGTAACCAACATTTAATAAATTAATTAAATAACTCAAACAGCTAGGAACAGAAAATATTTAATCCATTTGACATTAAATAAAATGCATACGAAATCACTTTGGCTCCAAACCATTTTCTAACAGTGGTAATTACTGCATAGTATTTATTTTGGCAAGTCTCACATGTTACAAAAATCATTAAGTGGCCTAGCAATTTACAGAGTAAGAGAAAAGAAATAAAACAGAAAAGGAAAAACAGAACCCCCCCCCACTGGGCCAACCGGCCCAGCTGGCAGCCAGGCCAGCCCACTTGACCCAGCCGGCCCACCGCACCCCTCCATAACCCCCGGGCAAACCCTAACCCACCCCTCACTCCCCACTCGTTCCCCACAATCCCCACCTCCCCAGCCCGATCTGGATCGGGGCTGGAGGGCCTGACGCCCGCCCGCCCGCGCCCAGCCGCACCGCCTCCCGGCCACCGCCGCCCCCGTCGGATCACCGAACCCCGCCTCCTCGTCCTCCCCCTCAACGCTACCCCGAGCCGCGCGCCCCCGATCCCCGGCAACGAATGTGAGCATGACCGCCGCGCTCACCCCCCCCCCCCTCCTCTCCCCCTTCGCCCCCTCCCCCCCCCCCACGCGCACCAGCTCGCACACCGCCCCGCGCTCCCGCTCCGGCTCAACCATCTGCAACTCCCGCACTCACGCCCCTAGCTCAACCCGACCCCCGCTCGAAGGCCGTGCACCACCCGTGCCCTGCCTCACCCAGTCCACCCCTATCAGCGGCCTGCGCCCTCAAGCGCGCGCGCCCGCGCATGCCTGGCCGTGCCCTACACCGCTCGCCGCAGCCCCGTCGAACCCGTGATGTCGCCGCCGATGGCCATCGTCATTGTGGCCTTCTCCGACCATCCCCAGGTCCCAACTCCTCCACCAGTGGATGCGGCCGAGCCACAGCTACTCGTAGCTGTGCTCGACTCGCCGAACCATCGCCTGATGCTCCTCCACTGCGCCTGGACGTCGCCGGTGGTTACCTCTGGCCAGCTGACGTGTCCGGTTAATTAGATGAACTAATTACCCTATTAGTTGCCCCTGTCACTATGACATGTGGGCCCCAGCTAATTAAGAATAACTAAACAGCTCTTTGAATAAAACCTGAGTCTATTACATGTGGAACCCGTGTACTGTTTAAAAGGATAAGTTTTAGTTAACCTAACTGCCTATGACATGGGGGACCCAGTGCACTATTCTTTTGGATAAGGTTGACTGGGTCAACTGCTGACTCAGCAGTGGGGCCCCACTGTCAGCCACACATACACATCCCTGTGTACACACTCTCTGTACCCGTAGCTTTTTCCAATTTAATTTCAAATTTAAGTTAATTCCAGTAAATTCCAGAAAATAAATAAAATCTTTAGAAAATCATAGAAAATAATCCGTAGCTCAGATCGAAAAACTTTGTACATGAAAGTTGCTCAGAACGACGAGACGAATCCGAATGCGCGGACCGTTCGTCCGTCACACGTCCCTAACTATCCGAACATGGAACCGTTCCCCTCCGGTCATCTGTCTGACAAATGTCCAGAACTGGGAAAACATTCCCGGATGGATTCCCCCTTTCTCGTTGTCGTGCAACCATACGTTAAGGCACACCCGGCACTACGTATTGTCTTGTCATGCTCTTGTTTGCTTTATATTTACTGTTTCCTCCCCCTCTTCTCTCTCGCTAGACCCCGACGCAGTTCCCGGTACCGACGCAGCTCCGGAGCCCGACGCCACCGTTGACGACCTTGCCCTTGCCGCCGAGCAACCAGCAAGCCCCCCCCCCCCTTGAGCATACCGATATCGCCCATTCTATTTTCTCATGCTTGCATTAGAATGCTGCTGCTGCTGCTTTACCTATTCTGATGCATAGCCTGTTTATGGAACATGCTGGTTGTAATACCTACATAACCTAGACTACTTAGTATATGCTTGGTAGAGACCTATCAGTGACCCCACTAGTCCCGACTGCCCCGCTGGATTATCAGAAGACCCGATCAACGGGATTGAAGACCAGGCCCCGGCACCGCACTTCACCCCCTTAGTTGTAACGACACTGCAGCGTTACTATCGAGTGCCGAGGGTGATACCTCGTGTAGCACTTCAGATGTTAACCCTGTAGAGTAGCTATTTGGTCGTGGTCATCGAGGGTGATTCCTCCTTCACCACTTCCGATAACGACGCGGTCGTGCAACACATCAAGTGTGAACCCATTGAGGGTGAATCCTCCTACGTTCACCATGACAGTTACATCGAGTGGGTATCCGTCGAGGGTGATACCTCGGATTCCCTTGATGTTATGGACAAACGGCTACTGTGACTTTACCCCTGCACCCTGTTAGAAACGGGTCGGCCCCGAGGGCGACCCGAGGGAGTTACTTTAACTGCAGGACTGGAGGGACAGGTGGTACCGCCCAGTAGAGGTGGACCTGAGTTCCCGACAGTCTTTTGTGAGACGAGTTGACCTGGATGTTGCCCGAGTGATGAATACGAGGCGTGGCCGGGCATTCTTAGCCCTTGCCGCAAGTCCTCGAGACAGGGCGACGGGGTCACATCTTTCGTGAGTCTCTGCTCGTTACCGCACCCCCAAGGTACTAACGGTTTGGATATGTGATCTGAGTGGGCCTCTGGCCCGATAGCACTAACCACCACGTGGGCATAGTATGGGCGTTCTGCATCGTATGCATCAGCCGAAAGCTCTGTCAGACGTCCAGTTCAGAAGTGCGGCATGGAGTGATTGGCGCCATTCACGACAGAGGTGGTGCTTGGATCTAAGACATGTGCGCAACGACCCGAAGGGCGAGGGGCGATGGCCCTAGACCCGCTTGCGCTTAGGATGTAGACCGGCGAGGACGTCTCTGATGAGCTCTAGGTAGGGCTGTGGTGTGTTGTTTGGCCGAGGTCGGGCACGAACGGAAAAGTGTGTCCGGCCGGAGTTAAGTGAGCGTGGTGGGTAAGTTGGTGCACCCCTGCAGGGAAGAAAACATCTATCAATAGCCTGTCCTACGGTAACGGACACTCGGAGTTGTATCCCGATCGATACAGCTACAACTTGAGATGAGACCTGGATATGAGGCTCTGGGATTGCTTCTCGCAGGGAGTCGAGAAGGGATCTCAGGACGAGGTTGATGACTATATGGCTCTGGGATTGCTTTCTCGCAGGGAGTCGAGAAAGGATCTCTGGGTGAGGTTGAGACTTAATGATATTGCTACATTATATTGATCTGTTCTACTCTCTTCTATTGCTGCAAGACCGCTGAAGATGCTAGTCTTCGATAGGACTAGGCTTTCCCCTCTATTCTGGCATTTCTGCAGCCCAGTCCACAGATACAGCCTTCCTTTGATAATTATGCATATGTAGTGTAGATCCTTGCTTGCTGAGTACTTCTGAGTACTCATGGTTGCTTTGTTTTCTTTTCCCCCATATCAGTTTGTCGTGACCAGATGACGGAGCCACTGAGACATCTACCCCGCCGACGATCGACTACCACTACTACCCCGAGGGTGGTTACTGCTTCGAACTTGCCGTCGACCAGGAGTAGGTTCGGAGGGTCCCAGGCAGGAGGCCTGCGCCTTTCGATCGTAGTGTTTTATTTTGCCCCGCCTTTCTAAAGGCCCTTCTGTTTCTCTTTTAATATCTGTACTCAGATATCTGATGCTTCCGCTGACGCTTGTATGCCATCGAGCTATGTATTCGAGCCCTCGAGGCCCTGGCTTGTAATATAAAGCTTGTATGACTTTATTTATGTTTTAGAGTTGTGTTGTGATATCTTCCCGTGAGTCCTTAGGCTTGATCGTGTGCGTTTGTGTGTATGATTAGTGCACGATTGAGCCGGGGGCGTCACAAGTTGGTATCAGAGCCGACTGCCTGTAGGATCCCCTCCTTCCAATTCCTTGGTCGAAGTTGAGTCTAGTGTTCCAAAACTGTTTTACTAACTTTGCCGTGTGGCTTACGAGCCCACGTCGCCAATTGGGTGGTATTAGGATCTTTTATTCCTCATCTTTACTCTGGGACTCTGATCTTCTCTCCTATTCGGGTTAAATGAATTTTACTAACGCCAACACTTAGGATCTCGTAAATCTCGTCTTCCTGGAGAGCTGGATATCTGTGCTTAATTCCTTACCATTGATCTGATTAGTCTGATAATCATTTTCCTTTCCATTGTTTTGTTTAACCTTTCTTGTGATCTATATGATCTAAGCAGTAATAATTCCCTGCTTATGTAAACACCTCGATGCACAACTCTATCAGTAAGACCCTGTTTCTACTGTTGAGGCGATCGAAAACGTTCCAGTCGTTCGAGATTTTTCGAACGTTTCTTCGGAAGAACTTCCAAGAATACCCCGCTTCCTTTCGATCTTCCTCATAATTCTCGGGACGAGAATTCTTATTAGTGGAGGAGATTTGTAAAACCCCATGTATTAAGCTATAGTAATCACCCTTTTGATTATGCCATGTCATCATGATCAACAGTGCTTAATCATCATTAGTAACATATCCCTTTCCAAATTCAAATTTAAATTCAAACTTAAAGTGGAAATAAAAGTTGTTCAACATAGAAACTAAAATGTTCAATAAATAGCAAATATTCCAGAGACTATTCTAAAATTGTAACCAACATTTAATAAATTAATTAAATAACTCAAACAGCTAGGAACAGAAAATATTTAATCCATTTGACATTAAATAAAATGCATACGAAATCACTTTGGCTCCAAACCATTTTCTAACAGTGGTAATTACTGCATAGTATTTATTTTGGCAAGTCTCACATGTTACAAAAATCATTAAGTGGCCTAGCAATTTACAGAGTAAGAGAAAAGAAATAAAATAGAAAAGGAAAAACAGAACGCCCCCCACTGGGCCAACCGGCCCAGCTGGCAGCCAGGCCAGCCCACTTGACCCAGTCGGCCCACCGCACCCCTCCATAACCCCCGGGCAAACCCTAACCCACCCCTCACTCCCCACTCGTTCCCCACAATCCCCACCTCCCCAGCCCGATCTGTATCGGGGCTGGAGGAGCCAGACGCCCGCCCCGCTGCCCGAGCCACACCGCCTCGCCGGCCACCGCCGCCCCCGTCAGATCGCCGAACCCCGCCTCTTCGTCCTCCCCCTCAACGGCTACCCCGAGCCTCGCCGGCCCCCGATCCCCGGCAACGAATGTGAGCATGACCGCGCGCTCGCCGCCCCCCCCCCCTTTGCCTCTCCCCTTCGCCCCCCCCCCCCACGCGCACCAGCTCACGCACCAGCCCGCGCTCCCGCTCGCGCTCAACCATGCTGCAACCGCCCTCAGCTCGCGCGCCGCTAACTCTACGCCGATCGCGCCTCGCAGGGCCGTGCACCACCCGCGCCCTGCCTTGCCCAGTCCACCCCTGTCAACGGCATGCGCCCTCAAGCGCGCGCGGCCGCGCGTGCCTGGCCGTGCCCTACACCGCTCGCCGCAGCCCCGTCGAACCCGTGACGTCGCCGCCGATGGCCATCGTCGTTGTGGCCTTCTCCGGCCACCCCCAGGTCCCAACTCCTCCACCAGTGGATGCGGCCGAGCCACAGCTACTCGTAGCTGTGCTCGACTCGCCAAACCATCGCCTAATGCTCCTCCACCGTGCCTGGACGTCGCCGGTGGTTACCTCTGGCCAGCTGACGTGTCCGGTTAATTAGGGGCACTAATTACCCTATTAGTTACCCCTGTCACTATGACATGTGGGCCCCAGCTAATTAAGAATAACTAAACAACTATTTGAATAAAACCTGAGTCTATTACATGTGGGACCCGTGTACTGTTTAAAAGGATAAGTTTTAGTTAACCTAACTGCCTATGACATGGGGGACCCAGTGCACTATTCTTTTGGATAAGGTTGACTGGGTCAACTGCTGACTCAGCAGTGGGGCCCCACTGTCAGCCACACATACACATCCCTGTGTACACACTCTCTGTACCCGTAGCATTTTCCAATTTAATTTTGAATTTAAATTAATTCCAGTAAATTCCAGAAAATCAATAAAATCTTTAGAAAATAATCTGTAGCTCAGATCGAAAAACTTTGTACATGAAAGTTGCTCAGAACGACGAGACGAATCCGAATGGGCGGACCGTTCGTCCGTCACACGTCCCTAACTACCCGAACATGGAACCGTTCCCCTCCGGTCATCTGTCTGACAAATGTCCGGAACTGGGAAAACATTCCCGGATGGATTCCCCCTTCCTCGTTGTCGTGCAACCATACGTTAAGGCACACCCGGCACTGCGTATTGTCTTGTCATGCTCTTGTTTGCTTTATATTTACTGTTTCCTCCCCCTCTTCTCTCTCGCTAGACCCCGACGCAGTTCCCGGTACCAACGCAGCTCCGGAGCCCGACGCCACCGTTGAAGACCTTGCCCTTGCCACCGAGCAACCAGGCAAGCCCCCCCCTTGAGCATACCGATATCGCCCATTCTATTTTCTCATGCTTACATTAGAATTGCTGCTGCTGCTGCTTTACCTATTCTGATGCATAGCCTGTTTATTGTAACCTGATGTTGATAATTACCTGCATAACCTAGACTGCTTAGTATATGCTTGGTAGAGACCTATCAGTGACCCCACTAGTCCCGACTGCCCCGCTGGATTATCAGAAGACCCGATAAACGGGATTGAAGACCAGGCCCCGGCACCGCACTTCACCCCCTTAGTTGTAACGACACTGCAGCGTTACTATCGAGTGCCGAGGGTGATACCTCGTGTAGCACTTCAGATGTTAACCCTGTAGAGTAGCTATTTGGTCGTGGTCATCGAGGATGATTCCTCCTTCACCACTTCCGATAACGACGCGGTCGTGCAACACATCAAGTGTGAACCCATCGAGGGTGAATCCTCCTACGTTCACCTTGACAGTTACATCGAGTGTGTATCCGTCGAGGGTGATACCTCGGATTCCCTTGATGTTATGGACACACGGCTACTGTGACTTTACCCCTGCACCCTGTTAGAAACGGGTCGGCCCCGAGGGCGACCCGAGGGAGTTACTTTAACTGCAGGACTGGAGGGACAGGTGGTACCGCCCAGTAGAGGTGGACCTGAGTTCCCGATAGTCTTTTGTGAGACGGGTTAACCTGGATGGTGCCTGAGTGATGAATACGAGGCATGGCCGGGCATTCTTAGCCCTTGCCGCAAGTCCTCGAGACGGGGCGACGGGGTCACATCTTTCATGAGTCTCTGCTCGTTACCGCACCCCCAAGGTACTAACGGTTTGGATATGTGATCTGAGTGGGCCTCTGGCCCGATAGCACTAACCACCACGTGGGCATAGTATGGGCGTTCTGCATCGTATGCATCAGTCGAAAGCTCTGTCAGACGTCCAGTTCAGCAGTGCGGCATGGAGTGATTGGCGCCATTCATGACAGAGGTGGTGCTTGGATCTGAGCCATGTGCGCAACGACCCGGAGGGCGAGGGGCGATGGCCCAAGACCCCCTTGCGCTTAGGATGTAGACCGGTGGGGACCTCTCTGCTGAGCTCTAGGTAGGGCTGCGGTGTGTCGTTTGGCCGAGGTCGGGCATGACCTGGAAAAGTGTGTCCGGCCGGAGTTAAGCGAGCGTGGTGGGTAAGTTGGTGCACCCCTGCAGGGAAGAAAACATCTATCGATAGACTGTCCTACGGTAACGGACACTCGGAGTTGTATCCCGATCGATACAGCTAGAACTTGAGATGAGACCTGGATATGAGGCTCTGGGATTGCTTCTCGCAGGGAGTCGAGAAGCGATCTCAGGACGAGGTTGATGACTATATGGCTCTGGGATTGCTTTCTCGCAGGGAGTCGAGAAAGGATCTCTGGGTGAGGTTGAGACTTAATGATACTACTACAATATATTGATCTGTTCTACTCTCTTCTATTGCTGCAAGACCGCTGAAGATGCTAGTCTTCGATAGGACTAGGCTTTCCCCTCTATTCTGGCATTTCTGCAGCCCAGTCCATATATACAGCCTTCCTTTGATAATGTTGCATATGTAGTGTAGATCCTTGCTTGCTGAGTACTTCTGAGTACTCACGGTTGCTTTGTTTTATTTTCCCCCATATCAGTTTGTCATGACCAGATGACGGAGCCACTGAGACAGCTACCCCGCCGACGATCGACTACCACTACTGCCCCGAGGGTGGTTACTGCTTCGAACTTGCCGTGGACCAGGAGTAGGTTCAGAGGGTCCCAGGCAGGAGGCCTACGCCTTTCGATCGTAGTGTTTTATTTTGCCCCGCCTTTCTAAAGGCCCTTCTGTTTCTCTTTTAATATCTGTACTTAGATATCTGATGCTTCCGCTGACGCTTGTATGCCATCGAGCTATGTATTCGAGCCCTCGAGGCCCTGGCTTGTAATATAAAGCTTGTATGACTTTATTTATGTTTTAGAGTTGTGTTGTGATATCTTCCCGTGAGTCCTTAGGCTTGATCGTGTGCATTTGCGTGTATGATTAGTGCACGATTGAGCCGGGGGCGTCACATGCCGATCCCAGAATAATCGGATTACGCAGGATGCACGCGACTACGCTAGCAAAAGATAGTACAGGGAGAATTGAATACAACACCACGCCAAGCCATGAAACACCTAAGCTCCACGACAACGCTCACAGGAGGGAGAACGACACCATGTGTCGTCGCTGCCGAGTCCACAACTGACATAGGTTTCCACCCGGAACCCGAGCACAGAGAGGAGACAGCGTCTTCAGGAAGAAAACGGCGCCCACGAGCATCGCCGTCATCAGCGACAAAGCACGGAGCTTTCGCTCGGCAGCTCCCCCATGCCACCACGAGGCTTTCATGGTAAGCACCAAGAGCTCGGAACTCCAGATCCGGATCGGGGCGCCGCTACCGTGACAGAGAGCACGCCCGAGTCACCCGCTGCTCCACCTCTAATCGCCCACACGACCAAGAGAGAAGGCCATCACCACCGCCATGGTGCCCGCCGGAGAGCCAACCATGCGGACCACCATCCGGGGCCGCCACCCTGGCATCCATGTCCAAGACACCAACAATCGCCCACATCACGGTGCACCCACCACGGTAGGAGGAGTAAAAGGCATCTTCTTTCACTCCTAGCCCGGCATCAGCCACGAAGTCTGGGTCGGCGCCTACACGGTAGGAGGTGCCCACGCCTGCGTCTCCAGCTGGTCCCAGTGGACTGGGGGAGACACAACCCCGTGACTATTGACGGCCATCGCCGAGCACGCTCACACGGCGCCATGCCCATGGTCTTCGCCGCCAATCTGCACGACAGAGTAGCGGAGCCCCGACCACCAACAACATCCACCGTACCCATGGAGAGAGTGACCTCGTCACCCATGGGCACCACCCGGATCGAACACAGTCACACCTACCTGGAGCACGAACTCCGACTCGCCTCGGGCCCCATACAAATCCACCAGAGCGTGAATCCCGATTCACGGCCATGCCGCTGGCCTAGAGCCAGGAGAAGGAGGACCGCTGCCACCACCCAGCTCCGAGCGGCGCCGCCCCACCGACCCGCACCACCCGTGCTCCTAGAAGAGGCAGCCACAGCCGCAGACACCGCCGCACAGCCCCACCAAAGCACGCCCCCACGCCACGCCACCACCCACACCCGAAACCACTGGCGACGGCCGTCCTGCGCTGCCTCAACCCACGCCGCCCACGTACAACTAGTCAGAGGAGCCGCCCTCTCCAGATCTGAATCGGGGAATCCACCACCGACAACCGCGCAGGCACGCTCCGCCCATCCCTCGGCTCGCAGCCAAACTTGCCACCGCACTAAGATGCCTGCCACCCGGAGCAGGATCCGGCCGGATCTAGCCGACAACTAGCCTGCTTGCCCGAGGAGGAAGCCCAGCAGCTGTCGCACCATGGACGGGCTCCAGATCGATGTCGCGCCGCCACCAGACGACCCTGCCGCTGGCCCGCACGCCCACGGTCGCGTCCCTGAACCCCGCCGCAGCTCAGCACCTCCATACGACCCGTCGTCCCGCACCAGCACTAGGAACCACACGGAGGGGAAACAGGCCCCGCCGCCTATGCCGGCCCAGGCTTTGCCCAGCGGCGCGCCACGGCGGTGGCGGGGTCGGAGGGCCGGTAGGGGAAGAGGAGTGGTGGCGCGCTAGGGTTATCCCCGGTTGCTCGCGGGAGCGATGGGGGAGGGGGGGGGCAGAGCGTTTTTCCCTCTTGCATTTCTAATCTTGTCACCCTCTCACATTATGTTTCTATTTAATTTGCTTTATCAAGTAGTTAGGCATGAGTCTCGTACTCCGATGAACATGTTCTCGCACGCATGTAGCGGAACCGCAGACAGCTGTACATGATCCACCTCGACCTTGCAGAGTCGGTCTGTCTTCCCATGCGTGTCGGCGAGGACAACTGGCACTGTCACACGTGCTAGGACTACATGGGCTTCCAGGCGCTGCGGTGCCTCACACGTGAGGAGACGGTGCATGTGTTTCCACTGATCGAGGAGGCCGGTCCTTGGGAAACATGGTTGCACGCCTTTCCCGCACCAAGCGTACAATCCTGCGGACGAGCAGCCAGTGCAGGTACACGTGGATCACTGTGGTCCGCTCGTTCTGATGATGTCGGGAGGTAAATCATTTTTCAAATGTGTATCATGGATCTAAACCTGAAAATAATATATGCCACCCTCTCCGACTCCCTCTTGGCTCTTGTAGAGTTGTAATAAGCCAAAATTTGGCCATCCTCTTTATTGAAACATGCCATTCATGTAAACCAGGTCATTAAGATGAGCCACACGAAGTATTCATGCTTTGCTAGCAGACATTGATAATTTTAATAAGTTCCTTCTCTTGTGCTTTAAAGAAATGTCTGGACTAAAGATTAAGTTTGACAAGGATGAGGTGGTTGTGTTGGGTATTCTGAGGCTGAGTAGCAGCGGATTACGGACAACCTAAATTGCAGGTTGGCCGTCTTCCCCATAGATTATTTGGGGACGCCACTTTCTGACTCGAGGGTTCTTCTCCGCGCATTCCACCCTCTTATGGGGAAGGTTATCGCCGCACCGTGGTGTGTACGGTTTACTTCCAAGGGAAGTGAGACTGTCCTGATTGACTCTAATCTCTCCAGCCTCCCCATGTATATGATGAGGATGTATATTCTTCTGGAGGGAGTTCATAGTTTGTTTGATAAAGACCTCTCTCGGTTCTTCTGGCAAGGGATGAACGGTCGACAGAAGTACCACATGGTGAAGAGGGCCGTCATTTGCTTGCCCAAGGACCTGGGAGGTTTGGGCATCCTTGCCTCTAGTCGTATGAACATTGCACTCATGCTTAGGTGGGTCTGGTGGATCATCCAAGGGGAGGGGGGCATGTGGCTGTAGCTTCTTCTGGCAATGTACCTTCGGGGCATGCCACTCCTAGCTTGCGATCGCGTGGAGGGGTCCCAGTTTTGGAAGTCGATCCAGAAGATCAAGTACGAGATTCGCCTGGGGTTGGCCTTTTCTATTGGAAATGATGAAGGGGCCATGTTTTGTTTAGATCGCTGGGTGGACGGAACCCCACTATGCACGGGGTTCTCAAACCCGTTTGCCATCTGCAGGGATCCGTTGCCCTTGGTCTCCGCGGCGGCCCAGAATGGTCAATGGAACATCTTGTTCCGTCGCTCATTTCGGCTGGAGCAGGTGTTGGAAGGGTCCAATTTACAGGTGACTCTACCTCCCTTGCGCGTGGGAGACCCGGACTCCGCGGTCTGGCACCTCTCTTCCTCGGGAGATTTTTTGTGGCATCGGCATACCACGTGCTGTGCCGTAGGCTGACAATTGAGTGGGTCGCTCTCCTTTGCAAGGCACCTCTCCCTCTGGAGATCAAGATTTCCGTGTGGAAACTGCTAAGGGATCGCCTCCCATCGGGGGCGGAGCTGCTCAAGAGGCATGGCCCAGGTAATGGTCGTGTCCCTTCGTGGGGTTCCAGAAATAGGGACCCCACATCCTCTTCACTTGCACGGTGGCTAGGTCGCTTTGGAGTTTTGTCTGGAAGGCACAGGCTGGATGGTACCAGCGCCTCTTCTGGCTTATTTTTGCTGCGTTATCTTGGACGCTTTGGCGACACGTAATAAGATGGTGATCGAGCAGGTCTTTCTGTGACGGGTCTCCGACTCTTTCTTCCAAAAATTTGCGTTCTTGCTTGCTAGGCAACGAGACCGTGGATGACTGGGCGGATGGTAGATGCGCTACATGTCTCGGCACGACAACTATGTTCTCCAGCGGCCCTTTAATATTTTGGTCACTTGGTGTTCTTTTTTGTGCTTTTCTCTTGCATTTTATTTGGACTTGCTTGTGCTATGGCCCCAACAGACTTTTATGTCAGTGATTGCTACTCGGTGTGTGGACTAGTTGGTTACTTTATCTATAAAGCGGGGCGAAAGTCTGTTTCGAGAGATTTCCGCGCTTTGATATATTGCAAAAATATTCTCACAAAAAAAATTACAAAAAGAATCAGAGCTATATGTTTTGGTTTGTGAAGCCCCCAATCCAAGGTCATCCTTATTAAGGTAGGACTGGAGTTTTAACATTGCCAATATCCTGGTCATGCCATAAAAGGTTCATCTGATTGGCGAACCAACCTTTGATTGGATGGTTAGAAGGATATCGGTACCTCTAGCCCACCAAAGTTCAAGTCCTGGTGCTTCCATTATTTCTAGAATTATTTTAGAATTTCCGGCAATGCATGTCCAATGAGAGAAGACGTTCCCGTCGACTACGAATCGCGTGTGGTGACTTTGTCAATCTCAATATGATATGTCAGCTCAGTCTCTCAGAGGTGCTCATAGAAGTAGGGTCTGCATGTGTGTTTATAGGGATGAGTGTATGCGCGTATATACAAGCATCTGTGTAAACTGTGTTAAAAAAAATCCGTCTTATTATAGTACGATTGCAAATAGTGATGGTGGTGTCTGTCGTGTACCAGCCCACCAGTGCAAGGCTCTGTCTGGGATTCTCTCGGTCCTTCTCTTCCAAACAAGCCACGGCCAGCGGGCCCACCCATAGGCCATAGCCATCGGCAAACAATGTCCCACTTGATTTTTCAAGTTTCGGACCACATTTTCTTGTTTTGAGCCTTGAAGACCCCTACCCCAGACACTACCTCCCCTCCTTCACAACAAGTTGCGTAGGACCACTTATTCTTCTTTTGTGCTAGCCTGAGCTACTAGGCCTCGGGGAGATGCCAGCCCAGGCCCGATCTATATATATACATGCATACAATGCATACAGACACACCTGTGCCCTTGAGTGTCCCGCTCAGTTGAGGCTCCAGCTCTCTCAGCACAATAATATCACATGGAGGGGACGACTGATGCCTACGGTGGCCACAATGGCAGCGAGACCCTGCCGCCCAAGCAAGCTGTGGTGGTCGGGGCGCCGCAGCCGGCGGTGGTGCACAAGGTTATGGCGCAGCCGGCGCAGAGCTCGGCGAGCAAGATGAAGGGGAAGGTGAAGGAGACCTTTTTCCCCGACGACCCGTTCCGGAGCTTCAAGGGGCAGCCGCTGCGGAAGAAGTGGCTGATGGCGGTCAAGTACCTGTTCCCCGTCCTGGAGTGGGTGCCCGGCTACTCCTTCTCCCTCTTCAAGTCCGATCTCATCGCCGGCCTCACCATTGCCAGCGTCGCCATCCCTCAGGCATGTGCACGCAACGCATTAACAATTCCTAGCCAAGATTGTTGGTCTGAGCGTTAACCACGTACTCCTACAGTACTTCCACAGATGAAATGCTTTATATAGCCGGCCCCTGTACTTCTACAGTGCATGATTGATTCTCCCCTCCACGAACGCCCTGCCTAACGAACTGTGCATGCATGCTTAGCTAGCTTGTCTTGTTCTTTGCAGGGTATTAGCTACGCGAAGTTGGCAAACTTGCCCCCAATCATAGGCCTATGTACGTACACATATGCTATCCCTTTCTATGGTCGATTGGTCGGTACCTAGGCAGCTAGCGCGCGAATTAGTAATCAGTTTGACGTATCCATACATGCATGTGTGCAGATTCGAGCTTCGTGCCGCCGCTGGTGTACACGTTGCTGGGGAGCTCCCGTGACCTGGCGGTGGGCCCGGTGTCCATCTCGTCGCTGATCATGGGGTCCATGCTGCAAAAGGCGGTGAGCCCCTCCGCGGAGCCGACGCTGTACCTGCAGCTCGCCTTCACCTCCACCTTGTTCGCCGGCCTCGTGCAGGCCTCCCTCGGCATCTTCAGGTAATCTAATCGATGCATCCAGCAACCAACCTGCCACGTCTCACGTACGTTCAAATAAAAAGATCGGCACAATAATAATGCATGCTTGGATTTGATGGATGGATGTGCATCGTGCAGGTTGGGTTTCTTCATCGACTTCTTGTCCAAGTCGACGCTGCTGGGGTTCAAGGCGGGCGCGGCGGTCATCGTGTTGCTGCAGCAGCTCAAGGAGCTGCTGGGCATCGTCCACTTCACCAACAAGATGAGCCTCGTCGCCGTCATGGCCTCTGTCTTCCAGCACACCCACGAGGTCCATCCATCTAGCTCCTCAATTTTAACACGGTGGCTCACCATGTTGCCATTTATTTTTCTTCCCACCATCGCTAATGATGGTCGCGATGTCCATGTGATCACAATGCATTCGATGTGGTAAATCCCAAGGCTATAAGCTTGCCACTGCACGCCACACTTGTTATTATGTTGCGCAAGGAAATGTATAAAACTTTAAAAAAAATCTCATCGACCACGAACTGCTCCCAACGCCTACACATATAAAGATTTTCGAAAAACTAATGAAATCCTAGACATAGAAGACTTTTGAATCGGTGAATTTTTTTTCGAATCAACAAACATATTTTTTTTTAAACTTTGGATTTTCTAAAAAAATCAAGAACATTATTTTTATTTACGAACTTTTTTTTGAAATGCATGAACAGATTTTGAAATCATGTACATTTTTTTACTCAACAAAATAATTTTCAATCTATGAGGGTTTTTTTAAATTAGCAAAAAAATTATAAAATTATAAAATTTCTGTAAACGTTTTCTAAAATTTGATGGACATTTTTTCAGATTCCTGAATATGTTTTGTATACACGATCATTTGATTTTATTTCCCGGACATTTTTCTGAACTAATAAATATTTTTTATAATTTGCGAACAGTTTTGCAAAACCACCAACATTTTTTTAAACTGCGAAAATTTTATGATTTCCTAAACTTTTTTGAATTCACATACACTTTATGATTTCTCAAACATGTTTTTGAAAAATCGTAACTTTTAAAATTTGGAAATTCCAAATTTGTTTAAAGAAGGAAGAAAACAGAATAAGAAAAGGAAAGAAAAAAATGAAATGAAAAAAAGTTAGGGAGTCAACCACGCACATGGGCCGGCCCATGAACGCATAAGTGGGGAGGACTTGCATTAGAAAAGGGATGAAAAAAGTGAGGAGGCTGGGGATCGAACCCTGGTCACCTGGGTGACACTTGTTATTATGTTGCGCAAGGAAATGATAAAACTTTAAAAAAAAATCTCATCGACCACGAACTGCTCCCAACGCCTACACATATAAAGATTTTCGAAAAACTAATGAAATCCTAGAAATAGAAGACTTTTGAATCGGTGCATTTTTTTTCGAATCAACAAACATATTTTTTTTGAAACTTTGGATTTTCTAAAAAAATCAAGAATATTATTTTTATTTATGAACTTTTTTTTGAAATGCATGAACAGATTTTGAAATCATGTACATTTTTTTACTCAACAAAATTATTTTGATTCTTTGATGGATTTTTTTAAATTAGCGAAAAAAATTATAAAATTATAAAATTTCTGTAAACGTTTTCTAAAATTTGATGGACATTTTTGCAGATTCCCAAATATGTTTGGTATACACGATCATTTGATTTTATTTCCCGGACATTTTTCCGAACTAATGAATATTTTCTATAATTTGCGAACAGTTTTGCAAAACCACCAACATTTTTTTAAACCGCGAAAATTTTATGATTTCCTAAACTTTTTTGAATTCACACACAGTTTATGATTTCTCAAACATGTTTTTGAAAAATCACAACTTTTAAAATTTGGAAATTCCAAATTTGTTTAAAGAAGGAAGAAAACAGAATAAGAAAAGGAAAGAAAAAAATGAAATGAAAAAAAGTTAGGGAGTCAACCCGCACATGGGCCGGCCCATGAACGCATAAGTGGGGAGGACTTGCGTTAGAAAAGGGATGAAAAAAGTGAGGAGGCTGGGGATCGAAGCCTGGTCACCTGGGTGACACTTGTTATTATGTTGCGCAAGGAAATGTATAAAACTTTTAAAAAAATCTCATCGACCACGAACTGCTCCCAACGCCTACACATATAAAGATTTTCGAAAAACTAATGAAATCCTAGACATAGAAGACTTTTGAATCGGTGAAATTTTTTTTTTTAATCAACAAACATATTTTTTTTGAAATTTTGGATTTTCTAAAAAAATCAAGAACATTATTTTTATTTACGAACTTTTTTTTGAAATGCATGAACAGATTTTGAAATCATGTACATTTTTTTACTCAACAAAATAATTTTGAATATATGAGGGTTTTTTTAAATTAGCGAAAAAATTATAAAATTATAAAATTTCTGTAAACGTTTTCTAAAACTTGATGGACATTTTTGCAGATTCCCGAATATGTTTGGTATACACGATCATTTGATTTTATTTCCCGGACATTTTTCTGAACTAATGATTATTTTTTATAATTTGCGAACAGTTTTGCAAAACGACCAACATTTTTTTGAAACCGCGAAAATTTTATGATTTCCTAAACTTTTTTGAAATCACATACACTTGATGATTTCTCAAACATGTTTTTGAAAAATCGCAACTTTGAAAATTTGGAAATTCCAAATTTGTTTAAAGAAGGAAGAAAACAGAATAAGAAAAGGAAAGAAAAAAATAAAATGGAAAAAAGTTAGGGAGTCAACCCCGCACATGGGCCGGCCCATGAACGCATAAGTGGGGAGGACTTGCGTTAGAAAAGGGATGAAAAAAGTCAGGAGGCTGGGGATCGAACCCTGGTCACCTGGGTGACACTTGTTATTATGTTGCGCAAGGAAATGTATAAAACTTTTAAAAAAATCTCATCGACCACGAACTGCTCCCAACGCCTACACATATAAAGATTTTCGAAAAACTAATGAAATCCTAGACATCGAAGACTTTTGAATCAGTGAATTTTTTTTCGAATCAACAAACATATTTTTTTTGAAATTTTGGATTTTCTAAAAAAATCAAGAACATTATTTTTATTTACGAACTTTTGTTTGAAATGCATGAACAGATTTTGAAATCATGTACATTTTTTTACTCAACAAAATAATTTTGAATCTATGAGGGTTTTTTTAAATTAGCGAAAAAATTATAAAATTATAAAATTTCTGTAAACGTTTTCTAAAATTTGATGGACATTTTTGCAGATTCCCGAATATGTTTGGTATACAAGATCATTTGATTTTATTTCCCGGACATTTTTCCGAACTAATGAATATTTTTTATAATTTGCGAACAGTTTTGCAAAACCACCAACATTTTTTTAAACCGCGAAATTTTTATGATTTCCTAAACTTTTTTGAATTCACATACAGTTTATGATTTCTCAAACATGTTTTTGAAAAATCGCAACTTTTAAAATTTGGAAATTCCAAATTTGTTTAAAGAAGGAAGAAAACAGAATAAGAAAAGGAAAGAAAAAAATGAAATGAAAAAAAGTTAGGGAGTCAACCCCGCACATGGGCCGGCCCATGAACGCATAAGTGGGGAGAACTTGCGTTAGAAAAGGGATGAAAAAAGTGAGGAGGCTGGGGATCGAGCCCTGGTCACCTGGGTGACACTTGTTATTATGTTGCGCAAGGAAATGTATAAAACTTTTAAAAAAATCTCATCGACCACGAACTGCTCCCAACGCCTACACATATAAAGATTTTCGAAAAACTAATGAAATCCTAGACATAGAAGACTTTTGAATCGGTGAATTTTTTTTCGAATCAACAAACATATTTTTTTTGAAATTTTGGATTTTCTAAAAAAATCAAGAACATTATTTTTATTTACGAACTTTTTTTTGAAATGCATGAACAGATTTTGAAATCATGTACATTTTTTTACTGAACAAAATAATTTTGAATCTATGAGGGTTTTTTTAAATTAGCGAAAAAATTATAAAATTATAAAATTTCTGTACACGTTTTCTAAAATTTGATGGACATTTTTTCAGATTCTCGAATATGTTTTGTATACACGGTCATTTGATTTTATTTCCCGGACATTTTTCCGAACTAATGAATATTTTTTATAATTTGCGAACAGATTTGCAAAACCACCAACATTTTTTTAAACCGCGAAAATTTTATGATTTCCTAAACTTTTTTGAATTCACATACACTTTATGATTTCTCAAACATGTTTTTGAAAAATCGCAACTTTTAAAATTTGGAAATTCCAAATTTGTTTAAAGAAGGAAGAAAACAGAATAAGAAAAGGAAAGAAAAAAATGAAATGAAAAAAAGTTAGGGAGTCAACCCCGCACATGGGCCGGCCCATGAATGCATAAGTGGGGAGGACTTGCGTTAGAAAAGGGATGAAAAAAGTCAGGAGGCTGGGGATCGAACCCTGGTCACATGGGTGAAATACCTATGCGATAGCCATTGTGTTACTTGTGCATCTGCTATTACTTTCGTTATTACACCTACAAAACAACGATACGCGACGGCGAGTTTGAAAAAAAAAACCGAATCATTTTCTTAACGTATGGGTTGCATAGTTGGTAATTATAGACAACTTCGGGGGCAATTTTCATGACGGACGACCAGAAGCAATAGCCCCTTTATTATTACTAGCAAAAAGGCCTGTGCGTTGCAACGGAAGAAAAATAAATACCACATGCTCTTAATTTATAAAAAAAATGGTCTATAATCTGAGAATTTGTAGCTACAGCCCAAATAAAGATGGTTTTAGCCTACAAAAGCGCAGTTCAAGATTCCACATCTATTCTATTTCAACACGGCTTCCATATAGATTTAATCCATACAAAGAAACAGACAAGTGATCATGCATTTATTCATGCCATGTGTGAAATGAGGTATTGTTATGGGCTGGTAAAGGAAAACGACAAAAACAGATGATGACGCATTAGCACACTACGGAGACATGTGTGCATCAAGGGCGGTTTTCAGCTTAAAAATCATCAACTTAGGATAACTCTTGAATACTTTTTTTCGCATGCATATTTCTTAAATACATGAAGAGTTGTTAAAAAGATACATGATTGTTTAAGCATAAAGAAAGATTTTTTTTGTCTGGAAAAGAACATTTTTGTATGATAACCTGTGGACGCAGGTACTTGCTTCCATATTTCATCACTATTTTTTGTCATACATGTCATAGGTATTGGCCCTTGTTTCATCATTATTTATATCTTGTGAAACATGTCTTTTAGTTTACTTTTTGTCGTGCATGCCTTCTTTTTACTTTTTGCTATGCATCTCCTCTCTTTCTTCTTCTTATATATAGGAGAATAGCTCGACATCTCATCTTTATCGGATCTCCTCTTCATTTTCTCTTTTGTTTTTTTATAGCGGACATCCCATCTTTATTGGTTTTTTTTTATTTCTTGTCATGCATGTCCTTATTTATTGGGTGTCTCTATCAAATTTATCTTTAATTTAGTGTACAATCTTGGTTTTGCTGAGGTGTTTATCCCTAATCCGAATCACTACCGGTATGACAGAAAGACGGATAATGCATTATTGATTAAGATTGCACTCTAGATAATATTTTTTTTAATTCTTAACAGGTAAAATAACATCATATTCAGATTCTACATATTTTTCTAATCAAAATTCATATATAACATTTTAAATTTGAAGTTACGATTTAGAAGATATTTGTATTTTTAAAAACATTTGATCTGATATCTACTGCGGGTTTAATGTCAGAAAAATCAGTTTTTTTTATAAAATAGCTTGACGGACTAAGAATACCTATTTCTTTTATTAATAGGCATAGATATATATGCACGGTGCATGCATGCTTAGCTAATACAGATACAGTACGTATAATGGTTGATTTCGTGCAGTGGTCGTGGCAGACGATATTGATGGGGGCGTGCTTCCTAGTGCTCCTGCTGGCAGCCAGACATGTGGTAAGTATGTCTCCGTTCGCTTCCTTTCATCAATTCAGATCTTGTCATATTCTTTCCTCCTCCGTAAGAAAAGGTCTTCTTCTCCCGTCGGCGCCGCCGCCGCCGGTCCGTCCCATCTCCGATGGCCTCTAGGCCACGGAGGTGGGGAGGATCTCGGCCCAAGGGGCCCCGTTCTTGTTTTTGTTAGAGTCAGCGTTTTGGTTGGGGCTTTGTGGCGGCGGCGATGTCCCTTAATAGGAATAACGTCTCCCACGTTCTATCCTCGCCCCGATGGTTCGTCTAGCATCGTCGGAGGGCGTGTGGAGGTTTGTCTCTGTCGGATCTTGCGGGATTCGGTCGGTGCTGGTCTTCGGTGGATCTATTTGGATTCGGTCTTCGTTCGTCTCCGTTTAGGTGTTTATAGGTTTGATCCTTCTGATCTACGACTTTCTTCATCGGCGATGGTTGCTATTCTGGTGCGCTGGTCCTATGTGACCTTAGCACGACGACTTCCCGACAGTCTACTACAACAAAGTTTGCCCGACTCAGCTGAGGGAGGGGCGATGACGGCGGCCCGCCTTCGACTCGCTCCAGTGCTTGTAGTCGTCGCTACGTGGTCCACGGACATGGTTGTAATTTTTATTAGCTCTGATATTCTTTGTACTGCCATGATTGAAGATGAATATATTGGAAGTTTCTGACAAAAAAATAAAAATAAAAAATTCAGCTCTTGTCGTGTACCGTTGGCTCCCGTCTATCGTCTACTGTCCTACTCGCAAATGTTGTTTCGGCTCTGTTTTGTGTATGCACACATCCATCTTTATTAAATTAAACAAAAGACATTTAAAATGTTACACGAGTGAAAAAAATGCCTAGCACAACCGGTCGGTAATAAAAATTACATCACTTCCGTTTTGGTACAACCCCTAAACACATCATCCCTGGTCTCCAGGATGATCAGATTTGTGCTAGAATAGTAGGGTGAGATCAACTTGAGGCGAAACGAGCTGTTTTCCACTTGTTTTCCGGGGTTTTGTATTTTTGTTTTCTTAAACCAGGTTTTGTTCTACTTTATTCTGAATTTTTCCTTTTTTTTTCTTTTTTCTTTTTTGCTTTTCAAAGGCGTGAACTTTTTCTCAAATTTATGAATCTTTTAGAAAAATGTTCGGAATTCCAAATTTGTTTGTGTGTTTTGAAAAATGTTCAAAGTTTCAGAATTAGGTTAATGTTTTCAAAAATTGTTCGCAATTTTTGAAAAATATTCACGTTTTTAGAAAAGTTCAGATTTTCAGAATTAGGTTAATGTTTTCAAAAATTGTTCGCATTTTTTGAAAAATATTCACGTTTTTAGAAAAGTTCAGATTTTCAAAAAATTTCATGTTAAAAAAAATCATTTTTCCTAAATTGTTCAGAATTTCAATTTTTGTTCTCATGTTTCAAAATTTGTCAGTATTTTAAAATATGTTCCCTTTTTTCAAAGATTGGTCGTGTTTTCAAAAAATTGTTTGCATTTTCAAAATTTTGTTCGCAATTCTGAAAAATAGTTCGCAATTTCAAAAAAGGTTAGAGTTTAAAATTGTGTTCGTGTTTTAAAATATTGTTCGTCTTTCTAGCTTTTGTTCTCATTTTTCAAAAGTTGATTAGAATTTCAAAAGGTGGTCAATTTTTCATACATTTTCCGTTTTTTCAAAAAAATTGCATTTTCAGATTTTAGTTTTTTTGAAAAATATTCGCATTTAAAAAAGCTGCGTACAAATTTTCAAAAAAGTTCAAATATGTCGCTTCACATAGTTCTTTATATTCCGCGCTGCTTAGTTGTCAACAAAAATCACTTAGTCTAGTGGTTTGGCTTGTTTGATTGAGACCTGGTGGTCTTGTGTTCGATTGCCGCTGCCCCGGAAATTCCATTTCTCCCATACATGGGTCCCTCCCTTAGTTCCCAAAATAGCCTGCAAAGTTTTCTTTGGAAGTTTTAACCTGCTAAAAACACAATCATTTCGGTAACTCTAGTTCGCCCCCACTAAACCGCATGCTCCCAATCAGATCTAAACTTTATGTTTCGGGTGGACCCCAACCAACCAGTTTCTGAACATATTTGATATACTACTTGTTAGTGGAGGGATTTTAAAAGCTACATGGATGATTCCCAAAAGGAGGGCGGCAAAAGGGGAAGATAAGAATAAATGATGAATTCTTTCCTACTGGCACTTAAGCAATACTTCATGGGACGCAGATTTTTTGAGCACCTGCACCCCGGTCATGCTATCCTGAGCCTCGAATGTCGCTTTAAGATCTGTGCGACACAACTAACTTTCTACTTGAATTTTTCTCTTTTTTGTTTCTCTCATATTGAGCATGTCTTGAAGTTCAAACCTTTGCAGTGCGGCAAAGCTTTCTAACTAGAATCTAGGATAAATCTTTCAGAATTTTTGGTCTGGCATAAATACTAAAAATAAGATTATTTAATCAAAAAATTTATTCTCTATATTTATGTTTGGCCAAAAAATCTAAATTTTTTATCCTAGATTCTAGTAAGAAAGCTTTGCTGTTCTACAAAGGTTTGAACTTCAAGACATGTTCTATATGAGAGAAACAAAAAAGAGAAATGTACTTGCACGAATCGTGATGTGGGGATTAGACGGCTAGATAAGAAGGGCCTCGGTGCAGGTGCTCTAAAACATGTTTTCGGTACTTCTCTGCACCCCCTTGCCATCTGTGTTTTGCTAGGTTGTCTTTCACTAGGACCACACCTTTGTTCATGTACCATATAAAAATCATTATTTCAGCACCATTTAATTGCCCAAGTGTATTTCTTGTGGAAAACTGGACCCAGTGTCGATGAGGTATGCGTACATGGACCGAACATAGAAGACCTCAGAAATATGTAACTTCAAATGGAATGGAACACGTCGGGTTCTTGCAATAAGTTGATCCCTTATCAACCTATGGACCAGACCAGATGCAACCATTTTGTCCACTTTTCCCCAGTAAGCACAAGTCGAAACTTGATATTCCGCAGACTCATCCCAATCACCGAAGTAATGGAAACGTCTTTCACTTCATGATATTATATAGGCTCGGATGATAAAGCACGTCAGCTACCCATGTGCCTTGCCAAAATCTCACGCTAAGGCCCTTACCCATCGGGCAGGAACACCTGCTAAAGAAACCAACCTACAATTTGTTCACTTCTGTAGCAAAATATTCTTATAGTACTGCTATTTTTCCAAACAAAAATTAGTTGGCAATAATAAAGGTCTCGAGCCTCCTTGATGATGCTCATCTCCTGGGAGGTTTGGTCCGAGAGAAACGCTAGAGTCTTTCGCAACATGGCGGTTCCTTCGACGGTCATCATTAACAAAATCAAACAAGAGGTGTCGCTCGGCTTTGGCGGGTATCAAGCACTTGGGTGTTGTAATGCCGGGAGAGTAGTCTTTCGTTTGTCGCTTGCGGCTTTTGTCTAAAACCTTCTTCCTTAATCAATGAAATGGCAAGCTTTTGCCTTGTTTAAAAAAAAGGTCTCGAGCCATACTTCAATGGCAAAGTGCTCGTGGCAACCCTGTTTAACTCATCCTTTGCTGACCTATCACTGAACATTTCATTTTCAGAACCTAAAATTAGATCTACATTTTGTCCACTTTTTTATTGTAGCTAACTCCTGCAGCAGTACTTATTCATCTGGCTCTACATGTGAATATACAGAGCATGAGATGGCCAAAGTTCTTCTGGATTTCAGCATGTGCTCCCTTGGTATCTATCATCATATCCACGGTGCTGGTTTTCCTCTTCAAAGCAGAGAACCACAACATAAGCATCGTAAGAAACAAAAAAACTGAATAATTGTTTATATATTACAACTGTGTTATGCAACATGATGGAAAACAGGAAGTGTTTGCATCTTTTTCTCTGCAGATTGGGAAGCTCAAATGTGGACTGAATCACCCCTCATGGGACAAACTACTCTTTGATAAAAAATATCTAGGACTCACCCTGAAGACTGGCCTTGTCACCGGCATCATCTCCCTTACAGTAAGCTAATCATCCTATGCATAACCTTACATTGCATTAGAAATTAGAAAAGTAGTTTAATTTTTTTTATAACCATTGCCATTAACAAGCTAACATGTGCCCTCAATTTTACTCTGCCAGCAAGGAGTAGCTGTTGGTAGGACGTTTGCTTCAATCAAGGACTACCAGGTGGATGGTAACAAAGAGATGATGGCCATTGGGTTGATGAACATTGTGGGCTCATGTACATCATGCTATGTGACAACAGGTGACCAACATTTCTGGACTAAAATGACCTCCGATATTTTTCTTGCATTCATGACAAGGCTCCTAGACTCTGCATCATATGATACACACAACCATACGAAGAAAGATTGATTGCTCTCTCTATTCCCATCAGGAGGTTTTTCTCGCTCTGCTGTGAATCATAATGCCGGCTGCAAGACCGCCATGTCCAATGTTATCATGGCGTTGACAGTCATGATCACACTGTTGTTTCTCATGCCATTGTTCGTATACACCCCGAATGTTGTCCTTGGAGCCATTATAATTGTTGCCGTCATTGGCCTGATCGATGTGCATGCTGCATACCGCATCTGGAAGATGGATAAGATGGATTTCCTCGTGTGTTTCTGCGCATTTGCTGGTGTCATCCTCATCTCAGTACAACAAGGCCTCGCAATAGCGGTAACCAACATAAATATTACTAAGATGTATTAATGAGTTTTCTATAGAGGAAGTTGATATTTGACTTTTTTTTGCTTACTGATATTGCCAAATTTGTAGGTTGGTATATCTATATTTAGGGTATTGATGCAAATCACAAGGCCAAGGATGATAATTCAAGGGAACATAAAGGGAACTGATATTTACCGAAACGTCCATCAGTACGAGGATGCTCAAAGAGTTCCTGGATTCTTGATACTAACAGTTGAGGCTCCTATAAACTTTGCAAACACCAACTATCTGAATGAAAGGTAAAAAGAAACTTGTAATTCTATAAAGATATATGTTGGAGTCAGGTTGTGGAACAAGTAACAATGCAATATTTCATTTGTAGGACTAAAAGATGGATAGAGGATGAAAGTTTTTCAAGGAATAATCAAACGAAACTCCGTTTCATAATCTTTGATCTATCAGGTTTGTAACCCCTTACAAAAAAAGTTGTTCACTTCTCAGTTTAGCATCGGACCTCACTAACTGGTGAAAGTTAAGTCTTTTGGGACGAACCGTTAATTCCCTTCTTTCCATTTGCCCATGCATGCACCCACTAGAGGACAAAACCTGATGTCATCATAGATTCTTCTCATTTCAATTTTTTTGAATGATTTCTAGCTCAAACCATTGGTTGATTCAAAATTCATTTTTTTCATTAAATTTGTTGCGACAAGACCTTCGAAACTAGATCTCATATTGGTATGTTTCAACAACATTTTTTTGGGTCAAAAGCTACCATGCTTAGACTATGTAAGTTACCACACCTGTGGTACGTAAGTTACCATGGTGTTTACGCAGAAATTACGATGGCATAAAAATGGTTTACCCCAACTTCTCCCCACATGCACATGCATGCATGCACCAGAGGACAAAAGACGATGACATGTAGCATGGATTCTCCCCATTTCGAGCTTCCATTTCGAAAACTCAAAATGTTTTGTAGCTCAAACAGTTACTCCAATTCAAAATCGGTTTTCACCATTAAATTTGTTGCAACGAGACCTTCGAAACTCGATATCATGTTAGTATGTTGTGATGACTTTTACGGGTCAAAAGTTACCACTCCTGGGCAATTTAGGTTACCACACCTACTGTACATAAGATACATGTTTTTTACATAAAAGTTACCAGCATGAAACCTAAACTCTTTTACCAATTTTCAATGTTTTTTGTTAGCTGAAATTTACCCAGTACTACAAGAGTTACCCATAAAGTTCATGTATTGTTAGTTGTGAACATTCTGTGGGTTGTCAAATTACTCGTGGATGATTATCAATTTTAAAAACTAAATCTTCGACGCAAACAACAATGTAACTACACAGCTACTATAGTGCTGAATGTGACCTAACACACTAGAGAAAATGTATCAAGGGCACATGGTAACAGTACTTGTCTCATGTTAGTAACTATAACATGGTCGGCTATTAGCTACATAACCAGTATGTTTGTAATTGTGGCATGGGCAGCATGGTAACTTTAGCATGATCAGACTGTTAACTATGACATGAGCAGACTAGTAACTATTGTACAAGCAACATGGTAACTATAGCATGAGATATTCCAATAACATTAGCATGGGAGTTACAGACTAGTATAAAAAGTTTAGGAAAAACCGTGTGAGCCGCTGCAGGATGTGAAGAAACATCGGTGGAACTATGTGAACTAGTATGAAATGTGCAGGAGAAACGGTAGAATCACCGGTTTGGTCGCTATTTTTTTTGGAGATCAAACTCGTAATAAGAAGGTACAAGTAGCATGTAGTGTTTGTGTGCGACTCAAAAAATAAACTTGTGTTATGTATAACCAAAACAGTGTGCTACCCAATTGGTTGGTGTGTTGGAATTAGCACATGATTCCCATCGGCCCCGTAATTTTCTGGTTTTATAACATGGAATTGAGGGAGAACGTAGATAAGCTAGCGATCGATATGCGACGCGTGGCTGGTGGATCATGCAAAAACACATCACAGGGAAAGGCACTAAGCTAGAGATCGGTGTGAGAACCTAGCCCTGGTGTGGAGATCTGGCTGGCATAGCACGTAGGAAAAAAAGAGGAAACTGAACTGCACGTCGGGATACAATCGATAGAAACATGGGCTTGATCGGGGTCAAGCGCATCGGACTGCCAATGATTTCTTCAGTTCTTTCACTATTTATGGACCGTTCGGCCAATACTTTTGTCGCATTACTTAAGTCAAGCTCACTAAACGATATGCATGTACTTCAGTGTTGCATGCGCGTCAGAAATTTAGTATTTTCTGTGGCATCTTCATTGACACAACTTATTTTTCTCTCTTCAGCTGTCCCTGCAATTGATACAAGTGGCATAGCGTTCCTCATTGACCTAAAGAAACCAATAGAGAAACACGGCCTAGAGGTACTCATTATATATATTGCTGGATTTTCTTGTTCATAAGTTGTGAATTTAGTTACGTGGAAAATTAAACTTTTTTCCTCTACCTCTGAAGCTTGTACTAGTGAATCCAACTGGAGAGGTCATGGAGAAAATACAACGAGCGAACTATATGCATAATCATTTCAGGCCAGATTGTCTGTATTTGACCATCGGGGAAGCAATCGCCTCACTTTCTGGAGAGGCTAATATGGCAACACCATAGAGTAGCTTGTCGAATTATTATTTTGATCATCTGGTTGCACTGCTAAATTTCCATTGCCTTCTCATCAACGAAAGTGTCTGCAACAAAGGTCTTTACAACTTTGTTTGTAGCTATATTCTTGCGCTTTCCGGTATGTGATGGAAATTAGGTGGTGAATGGAAAGTATATACGATATGTACATTCATGGATTCTAGTCAACAGGAGTTTCTGCAAACTTTTTGAACTTCGGTGTTAAGAACAAGATGTTTTACTACAGAAATTGTAACGGAAGTACTTATATTTACTCTCACATGATTCTACATTACCCATTAGCACATGTAATACAGATACAGTGCGTAATAAAAATTTGATTTTAATATGGCATCAAATAGTCAACGCAACATTGCACGTTGAAAATGAAATTGTATTAGAATTTCAGATAACTATATGATACCTCGCGTGTTACCGTGGGAACCTTGTAAAAATAAATGTGTAAATAGGTGCTAGATAAACAACAAAAAATAATATAAAAATATATCTAAGTGTTTTCAATTTATGTTTTTAAAATAGCAAAACATATGAACATGTAACAAAATGACGTATAAAAGCCAAAAAAATTGGATTGTAGTCTACAGAATGCCATTTTCTACGAAAAATGTGAACCATGAACTAAGTAGATATACTTGAAGTATCTGATACACATACAATGTATGAAATCACAAAAATTTATTCAAAAATATAACTTTGTAATGTGACATGGTTGCATGGATAAATTAACAGAATTGCTATTTTACATTCGACTGAAATTATTTGGGCTTTATTCAAATTTTCATCCGTTGGATCGAGCGCTGAGATATGTGCTAATCTTTTTGTCTGCATCGATGATTTTTCTTGTCGGGTCCATTTTCCTGCATCGGGCCATCCGTTATCCGGAGAGGGGAAAGCTTTGGTGGAGATGGGAGTTGTAGGTGTCCTCGATGCTAGTCAATGACGAAGAGCCACAAGAAGGATGTTAGAAGGTGGTTTTGCTGGCGCCTTCGTCCTCCTCATCACGCTCTTGGTTTCTAATTTGAGCAGCTGGTTTATGCATGCCTCCCCGCCTCCCCCTCTATCTAAATATTTCTTCCCATTTAGATTTTGTAGCTTGATTTGTGTGTTATTTATGTACTCTTTTCCCTGTAATTTTGCCATCTGCATGTGTGATGTGTGTATCTGTGGCCTTGTTCCTCATTTGAAGAATTTTGCTCTTGTTTAATTTTTGGTTCTGCTACAGTATCATCTATAACTCTATCTATGTATCATGCTAGATGAACAGATCAATAATTTAGGAGGTAATGTTTTTGCAGCATCTAGCATCGCTTCCGTTCTTTTTCTGGGTTGTAACAATGGATTTATAGTTAGTCAACACATAATGGAGTTACTAAAATGTATTCACTGACAAACTACTATGACCATGACGAAATGAAGTTTAGCGCTCAAACCATGTTTTCAAAAAGGCGATGTCTTCAATGGTTGCCAGCGAAGTACTGCAACCCCAGATCTAGACGAGAGCAAATCGCTGACCTCGCCCCCGCCCCCTGCTGGTGTGCTTGACCCACAGACAGCACAATGGAACTGGGCAACCGACACCCAGCACGCGGCCGGCAAGAATCCTCCTCACCTCATGCCGTAGTTGCATCGGACGCTCGCCCGTCAATTAGATCTAGCCAAGAGTACATCCTAACTTCTCCACACCGACACCCCATGGAGGATCTGCACAAGTCGTTGCCGGGACCCCCGAATCCAGCCGGCAGGCAGGCTGCACAGTGACATTGTTGTTAGTGGCGGAACCAGGAAAATCATATGAGGGTGGCCGAGTGTTCTAAAGTCTTGCTGGGGAGGGTCGGCCTGTCAAAATACGTCATTTTATACATCAATTAAGCACTACTAACATTGATATTAGTCTTAAGTCAGGAATGTTAGGGGGGGGGGGGGGGGGGGGGGGGGGGGGGCAGGGCCCTGCTAGTCCTCCGTCTCCGCCTTGTCAAGGGATGTCCTTTTTTTAGAAGAGCCAGGGGACCTCTAATCGGCGCCTTCAGCCCCAGTTAGGAGACCGGGCGCTCACGCGAACACAGCGGGCCGCGGCCCATTTAAGCATCACTTCCCTCGCTCACTCCCACTTCTTTTCCGTCGCTCGCTCGATGATAACGCATTTTTTTTCAACTGTGATGTGCTGCTGGTTCGGGAAAAAGGAGAAAATTACATCTACAGTTACTAAACTTGACTATAGGGCACTTTTGGTCAATGTATTCATGAAAGCTCAAGTTACGGCCACCGAGCTCGCTGAACCGGGTCACTGTATGGTCACACCTACCGGTTCGGCTCGTATCACGTGCATGTGGACGTATTTGACCAGAAAACCCGCTTTGACTCGCCAGTTGGACATGACACGTCGAGGGTTTCTTATAGCCAATTCCCCTCTCTTTCCCCTCATCCGTCGGTCAAATTCCTAGCCCAATCTCTCTTCCCCACACTTGTCGCCCGAATCCAGCAGCTTCATCCTCTGCTCCCCTTACCTCTAGTCAATTTCCGGCAACAAATTGGTGGCGGCCGCCATGTCCGACGCGGGTAGCTCATCGGGTGCTGTCAGTGCCGCTGCGGGTTGGCTCCCTTTGATCCAGTGCCCTGATTGCAAGATTCGCCAGATTAGGCGGTTGGAGTCCACCACTAAAAACCATCCTTGGTGCATCTTCTACAAGTGTATGAATCATAAGGTTAGTACGAGAGCATTGGTAGCATGTTGTTGTTGACTATGTTTCCCTTTTGATTTGATTTTCAAATTTGTTCTTGATTCTGTCAAATAGGTCGGGAATGAGCCTTGTGACTTTTGGCGCTGGGGTATGAGTTACATTGATTACTTGAAGAGGCATGGACATCTCATATGTGAATCTGTGGACAGTAAAGTAGAGATGAAGAAAAAGAAGAACAAGGCAGAAGTGGAACCTGAAGAAATGATGAAGATGACATTGCTGCTGGAATCACTTTCAGGAGATGTTATGGATTTGGTTGCTCTAATGAAGATAGCAGTTCTACTATTATTTGCAATTCTAGTGGTGTTAGTGTTAGTTCTAGTTAGGATGTGAGTTTTGGATGATGACAATGTTGGCTATTGTGAGTGTTGAACTATGTAAGAAGTTAGAATGTGTGTTGTCTGATGTGAGTGCTGATGCAAATCTTTGTGCAAGTAATAATTAAGTATTTCTGGAGACAATATTTTTATTGCAAATTAGAGAAGTGGAAAATGTTTTTATGTGGCATGAAGTGAACAGTAATTTTGCATAGCTTTGTATAATAGAAACCGAACAATTTAATACATATAAATTAAAGCTTACAAAAAATGCACAACTTTGTACATATAAATTTGACCAACTAAACATGCATTTGACTATTGAACACTGACAAAACTGAAGTCGATAACACCATTTCTGCAGATTGATAGCTCCTTGATAACATTGATAGCTCCTTGATAACAGACATAAGTGGTTCAAAAGCATACATAACTGAAAGGTTCACAGTTTAACATCGAGAAACAAGATTCTAAGTGAAGAAATTGCAAAATACTTCATCCATTACATGAAGTGGTCGTTCAGGACTTGAATTCATCAAACATGTTTACTTTCTTGTGCTTCTTTGCTGCAGCTATTGCTTTCTACTATAGTGCATCCATTTTTCTTAGCTTCTACTACTGGTTTCTTCTCTTTTGCAGCCCTCGTCTTTGCCTCCTGGAGTGCCTCTTTTTTAGTTGCTGTGGCAAGCTTCTTGAACTCAAGTATTTCCTCTCTCTTTTTTCTTGCCTCTGCTTTCAAAGCTTCTTTTTCTTGAGCTTTTTTGGCCTTTTCAACTTGTTTCTTGGCAAGGGCTTCACCTGCTTTTTGTGAAGCTACAACTTCCCTTTGTGCTAGGATTTCAGCACACCTCTTTTCATGCAACATTTCATTGGCATGCTGCTTGGCCTCCCTCATCACTTCAACTCTAATTGTAAGATTGCCCAACCTTGTTGCAGTGTTGCTGCCTACAGGTGGCATTGCAGCTCTAGCTTCTATAAGGAAAGAGCTTTCAGGCGATGGTCCTGGCAGCTACCACTTCATTTAATATATGAACATATATCTGCAAGTACATGAATATATGATAGTAACACTTATTGAAAACCTCACAGTTGTTGTTTAGTAGAATATCACATTTGGGCAAATCAATCTGGAATGCCCTAACCCAAGTGTTAGGTCTCTTCTATGCAAGCCAAGCATGAGCCTCAGTGTCAAGAAGTCTCATTTTGTTCCATGTATTCTTCATACTGATCAGCTGTGGTGCTGCTAGCTATGTTCCAGAGCTGGTTTTTCAGAACATCTCCTCTGAGATTTTCTCTGATATTGTGCTAAAGGTGCCTGACACAGAATCTGTGTTCTGATTCAGGGAAATGCTCCTGTACAACATTTATTAGGCCCTGCAAGTTTTATCTAATATTAACATCAGCAGGTTCCTCCACTGTGTTGTCTTTGAGATCATCATCTAAATCACTGACATCAATAATCACTATCTACAGTTTCATCAGCATAGTCCGATCCTTCTTGACTGCCATTTATTTCAGCATCAGAAACTTCTCCATCACTATCATCTGCATAAACAGAGCCCTCCTCTTCACCCTCCTCCACATCTTCCTTCTCATCTGCAATTGCTTCTCTCTGCTGCTTGCTCTGCAACTGCTTCTACTGCTGCTTGCTTTGCAATTGCTTATTCTCCTGATTGCTCTGCATTTGTTGCTTCATCTGCTTGGTCTACATCATCTGTAGTGCTGACATGAGTGACAAACTTACACTGCATTTTTCCACTGCTTCCTCCTTAATTTTCCCGTGCAACAACTCCTTCTGAATCTTCTGGTTATGCTTCTCCAGTGCTTCCTCCTTAATGATCTTAATTGGTTTGATAGGACTAACAAAAGTGGGTAAGTCTGCTACAGGAAACTCTATCACATCATCCCAGTCAAATTGCCTGAAGCTCTCATCATGATCAAGATACATTTGCAAATACTTGTGTCCAAATGTCACATGTGCTCTGGTGTTAAGACAATTGGCATTGCAACTTATCTTCACAAGACCACCTTCAGTCATTGGTTTACAAGGCATAAAGTAATACATTCACAATCTTCCCTTCATTTCATAGCCCAATTCTTCAACCTGGTCTTCCAACTTATCCACGGTCAGTGTATCCCCCTCAACATAATCATACCACATGTTTTTTCCATTGACATATGCATGATGTTTCCAACTCCGAGGAAATAACCACCAAAATTGATGCAAAGACTGAAGTTTGATGCATAGTCAAATTCTTCGGGAGATTGACATAAAACCCTAGATTAAACACTTAAATCTGTAGTAGAACGCAAACCCTAGCAATAACATCTGAATCTGAAGACAAATAAGAGCGTGATACCGCCTAATCGACCTCAAATCATGAGTTTTGGAGAGAAAAGAGGGGTTTTTTTACAGAGGTTTAGAGAGAAAGGGGGCTTACCATACATAGGTGGTGGGTCTCCTTCTGCTTGGTGACGAGGCGCCATGGTTCAAGTCATCGACGAACCTGCTGGCCACCATCGTTCCGTCAGTGGATGCCTCTGTCGGCGGCGACGAAACCCTAGCCGATCATCGTCGTGATCGCCTGACCTTTCCTTTCTCTCTGCCTCAGAGGCATCGATACAGTTTCTCTGTGAAAAGGCGAACTAGCTCGAACAAACAGGGGGGAAAATGCAAAATAGCGTGATGGCCGCTCGCTTCTTTAATTTTTTTTGCCAATGTGTCATGTCCAGCTGGCGAGTCAAAGAGGGTTTTCGGGTCACATCGGGGCGATACGAGCCGAACCGGTACGTGTGACCGTAGAGTGACCCGGTTCAGCGAGCCCAGTGACCGTAAATTGAGCTTTCGTGAATATAGTGACCAAAGTGAACCCTAGAGTCAAGTTTAGTTACTGTAGATGTAATTTTCTCAGGAAAAAGACCAGACTCCGGTTTTTTACGATTTTGAATATGTTCATCAAATTAAAAAAAGTTCACATATTATATTAAAATGTTTGTGAGTTTAAAAAAGTCATGAAATTGAAAAACAAATTAGACAAATAAACAAAATCACAATTATGGAAATGTTCATCTAATTTAAAAAAAGTTCATAAGTTTTGAAAAAAGTTCATCATTTTTGAAAAAAATTATCACCGATTTTGAAAAAAGTTCATAGAATTTGAAAAATAATTCATCAAAGTTTGGAAAAAGTTCATCGAGGTTGAAAAAAGTTCTTGAATTTTAAAATATGTTCATCAATTTTGAAAAAAAGTCATGAATTTGGAAAAAGTTCATCAATGTATTAAAAATTTATCACATTTGAAAAAATTTCATCGAAATTGAAAAAAAAACATCTAATTTAAAAAAATTCATCAATATCCAAAAAAGGTTCAAGAAGTTAAAAAATCTGCACAATAAAGAAAACAAAAAATAAGAAACAGGAAAGGATAAGAAAAAAGAACAAACCGAACTGAAGAACGAAATAAAACAAAAAAGCAAAGTATATTTACACCAGTGGGGCGATGCCCTGGTGGTTACTGTGCAGCCGTCGCAAAGAAGGGGACGCTGGTTTGAAACCCCTTGCACGCACCTTTTTTATGTTTCTAAAAACTAGAAAAAATTAAAAATGGGTCGGCCCAGCTTGGAAGGCTTCAGGCAACCGTTCGCGAGTTCGGGCGCCTATGTGGTTTCTTCGTGGGCTGCGTTAGGAAGGCCACTCGGTGGTGTAGCTGTTTCCACTACTAGGGAAAACCCTAGTAGTAGCTTGGGGTATTGGCCTAGTAGTAGGGGAGGCTGTGCGCTCCAGTTAACTTTTAGCAGTAGCGCGGGCCTGACCCAACGCTACTACTACTTGTGTTAGCTGGGGCAGGACCCGTGCTACTGCTAAATAGTAGCAGCGCTGGTTGTTACCCCGCGCCACTACTATTACTGCATATTTTATTTCTTCATATTTATACTGTATTTATATACCCTTATAGAAATTTTTATATAGTAGCAATGATATAACAACTCATCATCATCGTAGTCATATAACAACTCATCATCATCGTAATCATAGTGATATAACAATGTCTCACCATAATGATCATCATAAGTTAACCACTACTAGCTAATTGTTGTCATTTAGGTAAATAACTTCCTAGCACATGACAAGTACTAGGACCTACTCGCTCTCAGGTAAAATAACGTAAGATAGAAAAACTCCTCCATCTCCATTATGGAGCATAGAGATCCATTGGTCTCCAATTTGTGGCCTTCGCTCAGTCACTATTTTTCTCCAAACCTTGATTTTGAGAAGTCGAGTATGGAAATTTGAGACCCTCCGACCATGGCCGTACGCAAACAATTGTTGTCCGTGTCAAAACCGGCAGACCTCGGATAGGGGGCCCGAGCTGTGAGATCGGATCGATGGGTAACAGGAGACAAGTGACACCGTGTTTTTACCCAGGTTCGGGCCCTCTTGAGGAGGTAAAACCCTATGTCCTGCTCTTGCTTATATTGTGGATGTATCAAAGTACAAAGTTGATCTACCTCGAGATCGTAATTTCTGGGATGACCCCTAAGGCCAATGGCGATGATGATCTTTGTCCCCCTATCACTATTGCAAGATGGTCCAAACGCGACAGTCCAATAAGAGACCCTTCGACGAAACTGTGTGCGATACATTAGTCACAAACGGTGGTGTAAGAAAATCGTAAAAAATGAGAAGAATTGTTTGCGATTGCACATACATCAAACACGATTCAGATCAGAGATGCGTGTGCGATGCGTGGCATACAATTAATCCATACGAACTATTTGCGATGATCCAGAACAACAGAAACGGTCAGCCAGATGAGGGTGTGTGCGATATACGGCATACAATTCACTAAGATGAACTACGTGTGATTAGGCAACACAACAGAAACGGTCAGCCAGATCAAGGTGTGTGCGATGGAGGGCATACAGTTCACTCGGATGAACTGTTTGCTATGAGCCAAGACAACAGAAACAATTCAACTGAACAAGATGTGTGTCATACGCGGCAAACAGTTCCGTAATAAAAAATATATGCGAAGACCAATAATAACACAAACGATTGCTGCTAATAAGCCGTGTGATTTGCTCTGTCTACAGAAGAACAACATATATAACTAAAATAAACATCCAATTAGGAGAAACGATCGTCTAGTCATCTACTTCTTGTGACGCTCCCGCCACTGCTCTGTGGCTCGATCCCTCGTCTGGGGCAGGACGAAGACACTTCCTCATGTCAGCGATCCGCCTGTACATCTCGTAACTTGTGTACGCGTCCTTGGCCGCGTACTTGCCGTGTTCTTCATCCAGTCTCTCATGCCAGGCACTGTGCCAGGCGTTCTTATCCTTCTTGCTCTCATCCTTCATCTTCATGTAGTAGGGTCGATGATGGCCGAGGCGAGGTCAACCAGGGAGTTCTATTTGTTGTTGGTGCTACCCCAGACCTTGTAGTGGTCACGAATGTTGACAAGATTCTGGCAGATCAAGCCTGAAACCTTGAGCGCTTTTAGATCGTTGGTAGTGTCCACCGTAGCGAAATTGTAGTCGGAGCTGTTGATAAACCTGGAGAAACGCTTGCAAGGCCTTGTGGCCAGGTGGTAGTGGTAGACGAGGATGTCATGTTGCATGCACAACTGGCGACGACAACCTTCTGATCTTGCCCGGCACGACCGCTGGTGAACTCGAGGTGGAAGCCGACCACTTGGTACTTGTCCTCATCAAGCAACTACTCCATAGTTTGGATGGAGCTCTCCACCAAGACCGGCTTGTTCGTGTACACCACCGAGAGGTCTTTCCCCCTCACATGAGTATCCACTATATGATGCGTGGTGAACTGCCCTCTGTTGTTGTCGTCGGCTACTGGGAGCGCCATTGGAACTGCTGGATGTCCTCTCTATATGTGTCGTCGTGGGTATGCTTATTGTGTCGTGTGGCGCGAGAGATAAAGGTAAATGGCCGCGGGAATAAATGGGGGCCGGGCGGCCTGGATTCTCGGCACGTCCGCATGGCAGTTTTTGCAGCGGGTAACTGCATCGTGGCGCCGCGCCCGGCACAACCGCATGTATAATGGCAGCACGAACGTACGTGATCGTGTGTCGGCCCCAAACACTGGCAGCCCGCATGGAGGGAAGCGGGCAGAGCGCGCGGAGGGACCCGAGCAGAGCGCGTCGCAGCCGCCTCAACCGCGAGCAACCACACACATAGAGCAGTTGAACACGTAAGGAATGGTCGTCTACATGCCAGCCGGCAGTTGCGACACTTCGTCGAGAGCGGCCGTGTGCTACTACCTCCATCTTGATCTATTAGTCCCCTTTATATTCTGTGCCATATTTTGAGCTTAAATTTAACTAACAAAATGTTAATGCATGTTATAAAAATTATATAATTGGAAACTATGTTCAAATACGAATACAACGATATAATATTTGGCGACATGCATTCGTATTTTATTAGTTAAATCACTAGTCAAAATTTGGCACAAAAATACAAAGATGACTTATAAACTAGGACGGGGGTAGTAGGTAATTAAATTGCAAATGTTTTTTTATTAACCGTATGTGTACGTGTCGTTTCGTCCTCCTCTCGCACGTCTTGTCACCTCGCTGCCGCAGACGGCTTCGAGCACAAGCTTGAGCAGCGTGCGGGGGCGTTCTTTTGGCCAAACGGTGGCTCGAAGTGGCGCCAATGAATCGTCGGTGAGCCCGTTCCCGCGCAACCGCGCAGGTTCCCATGCATAGCCGCGCAAGCTTCCCACCCGACTCGGCGAAATCCCCCAAAATTTCAATGCTTACCGGCCTGCTATATAAACCCTCATGGCCGGCGAGTTCTGCGTCGCATTTTCCCCTCCCTCCCTGTAGCTTATATCGTCTGCTTCTCCCACAATTGCTAATGGCACCGGTCCGTCGTCGTCGCTCAGCCACTCTGCCGTCATTAGAGGACAGCTCCAGCTGGGAGGCTACACCGCGGCGGCGGCGCAGTCCCCGGCGTAGTGTAGTGCGCGTGGCGTCCCTGTTGGGTGTGCACGCAAGACCCACCACAAGCACGGCCGCCGCCCACCGTCGGCAGCTGTGGCCACCAAACCACCGTCAAAATCCAGGGCCATCGCCCACCCCGCCGTCGCGGCCCGAAGGCGGGAGGTGGCCGTCGCGGCTGCCACCCCACTGTCGGCCACCGTGGCCATCACCCGCTCCGCCACCACGGCCCGAGGACGGGAGGTGGCGGTTGTGGCCGCCACCCCACCGTCGGCCGGCGTGGCCGCCAGCACACCATCGGCCGCCGTGGCCGCCAGCCCATCGTCGACCGCCGGGGTCATCATCCACTCCGCCACCGCCGCCCGAAGACGGGAGGTGGAGGTGGAGGCCCACACGTTCGTCAGGGGCCTTGCGCGCTACATCGATTTCCTGCGGGAGGAGGAGTAGCGCCTCGTCGAGCATGCAAAGAGTCTTCCGCCGCCGTGGCCGCAGCACACGCCGCCGCAGAGGCGAGGAATGAGGAGATCTACGAGGATTCCCGCCGCTTTGAGAGGGGTCGTCTGGAGTGGCAGAGGGCGTTCGAGGTGAGCGTCACTGAAGGTGTAGTAGCGACAGGCACTGGATTGTAGTTGTCCAGCTTGTCGGTAGGCTCCTCCTCCTCTGCCTCTTACTGAGCATGCTCGGCATAGGAGAGGCTGGTGGAAGTAGTACATAGCCCCTCCATAGTAGTAGTATTTAGGGGCTATTTTGTTCACTTCATTTGACTATAGATATGGTTGAACTGTACAACGTACTTAAAATTAGCTAGTATATAGAATTGAACTAACTATTTCAGTACGTGGTTGGCAACAATTGGGGAAAAGTTTGGTCGGTTCGGCTGTCGAGTTGAACTGTTTGTATAAAGAACGACTGCTTAATATGAAATCTATGCTTACTGAATTTTAGTTGTAAAAATTAGATAGTGGTAGTGCTTTTTAGCTACAATTTTTGACAAATGGCAGTGTTACAAGGTTGACAAAGGGCAATGTTACTAGATCAGCAAATGTCAATCTTTCGAGTTTTACAAGTGGTAATATACCCAATATGACAGATGCAAATCTTACCAATTTGTCTGTACACAGTTGTACACGGTTCATCCGAAAAAATTGTTTGCGTTGAAGGGATGTACAAATCTTGCGTGCCAGATTTTCTCGTGGCTTAGCGGCGAAGGAACCATAGCTTTTGCTTTGCATACCGTATACAATCTGAACTGTTTGCGATGAAGGGATGCACAAATCCTGCGCGGCAAATTTTCCCTTGGCTTACTAGGGAAGACCGTAACTCTCGCTTTGCATATGGGTGTTCTATCGAAAACTTTTGCGATGAAGAGCTGCACAAATCCTGCTCGGCACATTTTTCCTTAGCTTACTGGGGAAGCTATCGGTTTGCATACGGGTGTTCTATCTTAAACGTTTGCGATGAGTGTTTTAAATTTAAAAACCATTGACATTTAAAAAAAATCGTTTGATAAGTCTGTACATTCAGAGAGAAAAACGCAAGTTTGCTCAAACCATATGTTTCATTCAGTCACACTGCTACTTTATATTCATACGATCGAGATACAATATTAAACCAACAAAAAACTAATTCCGGCGGCCGCGGAGGCGGCGTGCCGCGCCAGGGCTGTCGTTGTCGTCCTCTGGGACGCCATTGTTGAAGTCTTCAAGGCAGCACAAAATGTTCTTCACATGAAAATCAAACATCCTGTCGTCGCACGATCGACGGGCGGGGCGCGGGAGGACGGCAACTCGCGGCGTGGTGTCCCATGACGCTGAGGGGGGGCGCGCGCACGGGCACGGGCGCGACGGGTGCAGGCAAACGCACGGGGACCGACGCCGCGGTGGGTGCAGGGGTGCGCACGGGAACGAGCGTTGGCTCTGGCATGTACACGAGCTCGCGCGTGTCTAGGGGACCTCGCTGAAGCCCATGGCTTCCAGCTCTATGATAGTGCTCGTCAACCAGCACGTCAATGCTACGGGGATGGTCGCTAGCGTGGGCGCGGGGATGGGAGCTGGGACGGGCGCGGGGGAAGCAACCGCCGCGGCCAGCTCATTTAGGGCCATGTCCATGCTGAGGCCCCATTCCTCCTTATTTTCTATCTCATCCGGCTCGGAGTCAACTTCACCAAACTGGAAGACTAGTGGCAGATGATCATTCTGCGCCATGGCGTTGGTGGAGGTCTACGGGAGGGGAATGTGAGGCTAACAGTAAGGCCGCTCCTATTAAACAACGGCTCGGGCACCATTAATGGAGAGGTTGCGAGCAAGGCGGGCGACCATGGAAGTGCAAGGGCTTGCTTCCCAGTGAGACTGCACAGCATACAGATCACACGCTTCCCGGTGAGCCTGCACATTCGAGGACAGCTTGCATGCCTCCCGGTCAGCCTGTACAGCGGACTGCGCTCGCACGCCTCCTGTCTAGTCAAGCAGTTGTCCGCACGGCACCTCCGAACCATTAAAAATGTGACGCGTGGCTTCACGTGAATGGTTAACAGAATGCCCACGATTTAAATTATACAAATGTTTGAGATGATAAGGTGGCAGCTATTTGTTTCAAAATGCATTTGTTGGCTGTTGATTCGAGTGCGCCTTCTCTTAAATTGGACACGAAAAATACCACATCATGTCGGGTGCCATTCCATGATAGCATGCCAAGTTTCATGAAATTCAAATAAGTTTTGGATTTACTAGAATTTAAAAACAAAGTATCTCAACATTTTGCTGGCAAGCAACGGTGCCCTGGTGTTTGAAATTCATTCCCATTTCTTGCAGGGGACCTAAGCATGCACTCAATGACACACATTTGATTTTTGAACCCATTTTTCTACACTGGAGCATGTGCCTATAGTTCAAATTTGAATTATGCACATAAAATGCCTAGAAAACTTAGTTGATGTATAAAAATGTCCAAACGAACCCCGAAAAATTCCAAATTTTAACACGACACTCCGGTTATTCTATGTTGACACCAGAAAAAATTTGAAAGCAAGAAGAGGCAAAGAATATTGTTTCATCCACGAAGGAGGCACATTCCCTACCGGACCAATGAGGCTTGTTGTGAGAAGCTCTGGTTTGTGAGAAGCTTATACCCAAACCTACCCCAAATAGGACAATATTTTTACCACAGCATGTTGATGTCGTTCCATGATAGCATGCCAAGTTTCATGAATTTCAGACGAGTTTTGGATTTACTAGAATTTTAAAACCACATATCTCAATGTTTGCAGCCAAGCGACGGTGCCGAGGTGTTTGACATTCATTCCCATTTCTTGCATGAGACCTAAGCATCCAACCAAGGACACACATTTATTTTTCAACCCATTTATATGCACTAGAGCATGTGCCTGTAGTTCAAAATTGAATTATGCACATAAATGCCTAGAAAACTCATTTAATGTATAAAAATGTCCAAACGAACCCTGAAAAAATTCAAAATTTAACACAACACTACTGTTGTTCTATGTTGACACCATAAAAATTTTGAAATCAAGAAGAGGCAATGAATAACGTTTCGTCCACAAAGGTGACATGTTCCCTACCGGAACCATGAGGCTTCTTGTGAGAAGCTCTGGTTTGTGAGAAGCTTATACCAAAACCTGCCCCAAATGGGACAATTTTTTTACCACATCAAGTTGATGCCATTCCATGATAGGATGCCAAGGTTCATGAATTTCAGATGAGTTTTGGATTTACTAGAATTTCAAAGTCAAGTATCTCAACGTTTGCCGGTGAGCAACGGTGCCGAGGTGTTTGAAATTCATGCCCATTTCTTGCATGGGACATAAGCATCAACCCATGGACACATATATGATTTTACAACCCATTTCGATGTACCGGAGCATGTGCATGTAGTTTATTTTTTAATTGTACACCTGAACTGCCTAGAAAACCAAGTTAATGTATAAAAATGTCCAAACGAATCCTGAATAATTCCAATATTTTTGACGACACACCTATAGTTGCATGTTCACTGCAGATAAAAGTTCTAGCAATTCAAACACCCTTCTCTGCCGCTGTGACCCAATTATGTATTTCAAATCAAGACGAAAAATCAAAGTAGATCGCACACAGTTTATTATCACCAACTCTGTGAGATGCAGTACAAAATATCTTGGAGCACCGTCGGAGTAGTACGTATATGGCTTACGCAAGAAGGTGCGTCGGCTACAGCCCATAGCCGGCGCGTCAAGAACATTAGCTCGCTCCCCAAATATCATTTCACTGTTCAATCATTGCCGGTGAAAGATGGGGACGTGGACCCGCGTCATGACGGCCACTTCGGTGGCCCATTCCGGAGAGAGCGCGGCCGCACCCGCCATGCGCGTACTAACAAGCTACGTGGGCACGGCCGCAATCTACGATCGGGCAGTTAAGGCAGCCCAAACGGCCGCTGTTGCTACTCAGGTGGCGGCAGCAACATCTGCGTCGGGGATAGCAACTGGCGAGAGCGGCACAGCAGCTCTCCGTTTTGCAGCGGCGGCCTTAGCCCTGATGGAGGCCGCCCATGACCATGTCGAGGCCACCCACGCCCAGCTCGTGGCGGTTACCTCACAAATCGAACGAAGCTTCTCCGACAACGGTCGGCAACCCACGGCCGAATAATTGGCAATCGTCGAGAGCGTTCGAGCAGCCGTCCGTTCTTCGCTGCATTCCTTGCCATGACGGAGCCCGTCCAAGCCCAGATCGCGGCTGCCCATGCCCAGCTCATGGCGGCCTTTTCCAAAGAGATGGCGGGCGCGGATGGCGAGATGCTTGCCGAGTATGGTGCGATGGATGCCATGGAGCCCCTTCCCGAGGAGATCATCGGGCGCGAGCTGGACATGGAGGAGGCGGCGGATATCGACAAGCGCCAACCGGAGTAGTACTCTTTGTTTAATTTAGAACGCCGGTCTAAAATTTATTAGAGTAATGTTTAGGTCAGCTAGCTCTATTTAATTGCTGAACTTGCTCGATTAAGAAGTGTGGGTGTGCTGTAGGCTCCTTTGTGTACCCAAATTATACAATGACGTGGATGACCACTGTAGCCAGCGAAATTCGGACCAAAATTTGCACGTTCAAACTCATCACACATGGGGTAAGCTATATGAATCGTTTGTGATGTTCACATATCATACATAGTGCTGAATAAGGGATCATGTCTAATGACACTTTGCGCGCCAGTTTTTTCTCTGCACTGAGCCAAAATTTTCGGCTTCCGCGGAAATATCCACCTCCCCGCTCCCCCCCTTACCAAAAGCCACATTTCCCCTATTTCCGTCTTCTTTTCCAAGTTCAAACCTTTACTCCTTGCTTGCAGCACCGCCTCGTCGCCCGTGACCCTCCTTCACGCTGCTCGGCCTCGTCGATCCAGGCAGGTAATCCACACCCGACCCCCATCCTCCTCCTCCTTCTATATCCCACATGCCCCGACCGCCGACGCGACACCTTCCACCCAAATCACTGACCCCTACCCCAAATAAGCGCCACCCTAAGCCATGGTGCACGCAGTATAGCCAGGACCTCAAGGAGCATTTGGCAACGGAGAAGAAAATCACGGCCGCACGCGCGGATGAGGTCGCGATGGCTGCCATTCGTGCTGACCCCCAAATCTTGGAGGAGCACCCCACTGTTGAGGCCACCGTCGATGCCTCGTGCGCCGATGTCGTGACGCGGTTGGCTGCTTTAAATGATGGTTCATGGCGTTTTCTCGAGGCCACCGTCGGTGCCCTTGACGAAGACTACGAGGTGTTTTCTCAGCGTGCATGTGCTTACGTCAACTCGAGAGCCAGCAGGTTGGTGCCCGGAGCGGCTCAGGCAACTCACCACTATAAGGAGGGCACCCACGATGTAGAGGCCTCGCCCTCTCCCATGTCCAAGGAGCCAATCATCATCGATATCTCCGACGATGAGGAGTAGCTTGTCCTATTAGCTCACTATCACTAGTGCAAAATTGGAATTTAGCACCGGTTCGTCCCCCCCCTTTAGTCCCGGTTCAACATGAACCGCCACTAAAGGGCCACCACGTGGCACGAGCCCGCGCCGGGGGCTGGGAGACCTTTAGTACTGGTTGGTAACACCAACCGGTACTAAAAGGTTTAGGGGGTTTTGGGTTTATGATTTATTTTTCCTTTAATTTTGTGTTTTCCATTTAATTCTTTTTCATTTGCTGGTATTTTACGATACTACATATTGTACATGTTATGCATATATATAAATAGAATTTCTCGTAGAACCGATCATATATATATATATATATATATATATCATCGAATGTCTCGCACCACCATTCACACATACACATGTATATATACAATTTCTCCTACATATATGGAGGCATTACTGTGGTAGCGGGTAATGAAATTCTCCTTTAGGATCTATGACCTGGTCGAGCAAAAATCCCGCTATTTTCTCTTGAATTGCTCGTACGTAATCCGTTGGTAGGAGCTTATCCCGCATCTCCGAGAACTTTAAAGAAGGAGATCAATATGCATGTATTAGTTGTGTGTATATATATTAGATAATGATGTAAAAATTGTGAATAGTGTTTTGGCAAACGTACCCATAGCTGTCTATTTGATAAGCTCCTTTCGGACGCCATCATGCGAATGTTCTCGCAAACGTAGTATGCACATAAATCATTCCCCGGCGCCTGCTTCAGGGCCTTGACGAGAATAGAATTCAATCAGATAATAATTAATCAAGCATGATAATTAATGGTATTGAAACTAGAATTAAAGAGATGGTAGCTAGCTAGTACTACTTAATTAATTACCTTGGGTCGATGCCATTTCAGCTTTTGTTTCCATTGACCTGGAACCTGTTTGATGAACTTTTCCCCAGCCCTGCCCGCCGGCAAAGAAAATGAATAAAGGAGTTATTAATTAGTTGATATCAGGAAATGACGAACTAAAGAGGCCGACATATAGTTCGATAATGATTGAAATTACCTGTCGACCATCCACTTCACGATTGAGTACTCAGTATCTGGTTTAAGTAGTGAGTCCAGTACTTCAACTTTTCCATCTTCAACTTGAATGATTAACAAGATCCAGTGGAAACTGCATGCGCACACGTTTGCATGTATAAATTAAGCGGGCATGTGCATAACACTCATCAACTACCCTAAACTCTATACACTTATTAACATCTAGCTAGTAAGCAAAAACAGAATTTGTAGTACAAGACAGTGTGACTCACTCGAAGTTGTAAGGAAGTAGTATATCTCGATTGGTATTTAGGCGCTTCAAGAACTCTAGCAAGGTTTTCTCTGTGTCTTTTTTCGACCATTCTTGTGACCATGTCTTTTGATTAATGGTATTTGGGTCAATGAACCCAATGGCATAGCGTCCGGCTTTTTTCATTTCATAGATCTTCATTTTGCATAATACCACAGAAAAGAATACAGTGAGGATAATTACAGGCAATGATCAACGAGCACTACAGCTAGCTTGAGATTTAAATTAGAGAAAGAAATCACTTACAGACAATAGCAACTGACGATAGATTTGTCGAGTGCGTCTAGATTGAATAACTGAAACAGTTCTGTAAACTCAACATACAGAGCATTCGCATTGTAGTAATGCTCTGGCTTGACTCTCACCATGAGGGACTCTCGATTGGTAGTCTTGGCAATTTCATGTACCATTCATGCAATTCATACATTCTCGTTGAGTGCTTCTTGACCTCCTCAGGCTTGACCAGAGGTTCGCCACGGGCATATTTCCGTTTTAGTTCCTGCTCTATAAACTTTTCCATGGGCTCGATCTCTAGGAGTTGTTCTATAGTGCATCCGATCTCTGCAGCCTGCCTTCTATGATCGTCGGTTATTACCAGCTGATTGGCGCCGGTACTCATGTGTGTTGGTATAATGAGTGGGGGGATCGATTGCACCGCCTGTTCTCCCAGCTGGGGAACAGTTTTCCCGCTTTTTTTGGCAGCTGCTTGGCTCGAGCTCGAGCTCGACTCCTTATTTTGTTGTACTTGATATGCCTTCCTGATTTGGCGCTCATAGTCTGAGTCAATAGGCTTGGCAGCTGGTTCGGCAGCCATACGAATAAAGTGGTCAATGACATCGTCAGGCACTTTCTCCTTTGGCGGTGGTGGCGGTTTCGGTCCAAAATGGGCCCTCAGTTGGGCTTGCACTTCGGCTTCGTTTTCCTCCACAGTCATGTCGTAAGGCCTCTTCGGAAGAGGCGCGAGGCTTGGACCAAATTGGTATCTTTTGCATCCTGTACTTGTACCGCTAGCCGCCATAGCTGCGGCGGCTCTCTTCCGCTTTTGCTTAGGCGGCGAAGCCCGCTGAGGCGGCGGAGACGGCTGACGCGGTGCCTAACTTGGAGGAGGAGGACTGGGCTGACGCTGAGGCGGTGGAGCCTGCTGAGGCGGTGGAGACGGCTGACGCGGTGCCTGACTTGGAGGAGGAGGACTGGGCTGACGCGGTGCCGGACTTGGAGGAGGAGTGGGCTGACGCGGTGCCGGACTTGGAGGACGAGGAGTGGCCTGACGCGTTGGCGGACTTGAAGGAGCAGGACTCTACTGAGGCGGTGGCTGATGACTTGGAGGAGCGGGAGTCTGCTGACGCGGTGGCGGACTTTGAGGAGGAGTCGGCTGATGCGGTGTCGGTGGCCTTGGAAAGATGATGCAATCCTTTCTCCATAGAATGATACGATGTATGGCCTCTCCCAGTGTGTGCTCGTCGTCACCTCCAGGAATGTCAAGCTCTAGCCCCGAATATTGTGCCACCACTTCATCAACCACGACACGAGCATAGCCAGCTGGAATCGGGTTGCAATGGAAGGTTGCTTCAGGGGGATTTGTATAAGCAACGACGTCCGCCACCTTCATGGATATGTTCTTCATTTTGAAGTGTAGCTCACAATTAGTGTTATCCATGATGTCATCCACAGGATATCTATCCAGCAGTGCCTCATCGCCCGGGGCGGAACCCACGCTGCTTCTCGGCATGGATGGGACGGTGCTATCCAATGCTGGATCCGCTAGCTGCTGCCGCTGCTGAGACCCCCTTTCCTGGCTAAGTGAGTCGATCTGCTGCTGCTGCCGCTGGAATTGGAGTGCCAACTCCGCGTGCCTTGATTCTAGGCCTTGAAGGCGTTCTGCTTCCTGCTTCCTCTGCTCCTCCTCCAGCTTCCTCTTCTTCTCCTCCTCCATCTTCTTTCTCGCACGGCTTCTATAGTCGGCGTTCCAGTCCGCAAACCCCTCAAACCACGGAACAATGCCTTTGCCTCGTGTTCTTCCCGGGTGTTCAGGGTTCTTCAGGGCGCGCGTAAGCTCGTCGTTCTCTCTGTTGGGCGTGAACACCCCCGTTCGAGCCTCTTCTATTGCAACAATTATATCGAGGTCGGCTCCCTTAAGACTTGCCCGCTCCAAAACCTGGCCTGTCTTTGGGTCCAACGTCCCCCATGCGCATAGAACCAAGTCCTGCACCTGGGGGGCCAGCTCAATGTAACTGGAATGACCCCTGCATCCATCATCTCTTGCTCAGCCTTATCCCACTTGGGCCGGGCCACCGCGTAGCCACCTGGCCCCAGCCTATGGTAATGCTCCTTTTTCACGGCATTGAGCTTGTTTATTCTCGATCGTTCCTTAGCTAATTCTGATTCCTTGAATTTCACGAAAGCGGGCCAGTGATCTCTTTGCTTCTCCAGTGTTCCCGTGAATTCTGGTGTCTTCTTTCCTCCTTCGATGTACTTGGCCCATATACTTTTCTTGTGGTTGTTGAATGCAACCGCCATCTTCCTAAGAGCAGCGTCCTTGATTTTCTGCACATTTGCATCTGTGAAATGATCTGGTAGGGTGAAATGTGACATGAGAGATTCCCAAAGCAGATTTTTTGCTCTTTGGTCAACAAAAGTAAGATCTGGACATTCCTTTGCTGGCTTTTTCCAATCTTGAATGGAGATCGGGATTTGGTCCTTCACAAGAACTCCGCACTGACGAACGAACTTGCCCGCATTCTTCTTAGGCTCGCTTGGTTCGCCATTAGGTTTGATGGCATCGATGTTGTACTTTACGCCATCCTTCAACTTTTTGGCCTGGCCTCGCACTGTCCTGCTGCCTGTAGAAGATTTGCTCGATCCGGAGGGCTAAAAGAAGAAAGATCAATTCGTTAATATATATACACAAATCAATTAAAACATGTGATGATCACCAGATGCCTGCTTTATATAAATATACCTCGCCGGTCTTTGTTATTTCAAGATCAACATTTTCTTCATCATCATAGTTCTGGACTTCATTTATTCGTTCGTCTTCATCAAATATCATACCCTCACCGGTAGGGTTCAGATATTGCGAGCCGTCATCTTCTTCAAACTCATCTGGGCTAGGGGATGAGCGTATGATGTTGAACAGGGCCTCCTCTCCTTCTCTACCGGTATTGTCCATAGCTTTTATTTAACTAATCCAGAAGAAATATAAAACAATTTAGTATTCAAATTAGAATGCATGCATGCAATCAATAAGGAAAAACTGAATCATAGTACATAATATATGCATCATCGAATATAATCTCGAATACATCGTCTCGAATATTATTGAATAATATATATAATCTCGAATACATCATTTCGAATATTATCGAATACATCACTAGCTAGCTAATACAGATCGAATACTATCGAATAATCTAGTTCACTCGCGATTCCTGAGGCGCGGGCGGTGGACACCCAAAGAGAAGGAACCATCACAGGATCATAGCTCGGGTGAGATCCCCGAAGAACCTGCCAGGTATTGGAGAACCTGACGTCCAACGCAGCCATGTAGCGACGGACGTGCTCGTCCTCCTCCCTGACACGGCGACGTACCAGCTCCGGCGGGGCCGGCTCCCTCGGCATCGAAAGGAGCTCCGGGTCGACGACGGGACCCGGGTTCCTCACCAAGCGGCGCACCCCTGAAGGTAGCACCTCCCAGTGCCAGCCCGGTGGAGCCCAGTCCCGGACATGGCTCCTCTGAAGCAGGACGTCGTCGCGAACGGGTCGACGGCGAGGATGCGGGCCGGGCATATCGTTGACGTCGATAACAAATTCGATCTATATGCAAATGTAACATTTTTTAAATGATTGGTGATTGTGATTTCTTATATACAAATTCTATATGCAAATGTAACATAACGGATTCTCTTGGGGGCATTCTTGATAAATCTATGTCAAAAGTCAAACTTTGACATATGATCAAATATTGCATATGTCAAAATTCAAACTTTGACATATGATATCTAGCTAGCTAATTCATCTAACATTAATATATCTAGCTAATTCATCTAACATATTTGACAAAAGTATAAAAAACTAATTCGATCATCTAACATTAATATATCTAATTCATCTATAACTAAAAGTATAAAAAACTAATTCATCTAACATTTCTATCTAATTCATCTAACATTTGACATTAATCTAATATTTCTATCTAATTCATCTAACATTTGACATTAATATATCTAATTCGATCATCTAACAATTTGACATCTATACCTATACTAATTACAGACTCAAGAAATTACCACGTTAATTAGATTTTACGGGCCGTTCATTTGGTGGGACCGAGTTATTACGGTGGAGATTAAACCATTTAATTCTAGACCGAAATTTTGCTCGCTTTGGAAAAAACTCTCAGCAGGCCAACAATCCATTACGTTTAAACAAATAGAATCCAGCTCAATCGGCCAATCTTTTTCAAAGCATAACAGACGTGATTGGTACAAATAAAAAAATCTTCATTAAAATTAAGCTCCACCCTTTCACGGTTGAGAGATAAGGCTTACTCCTACAATTCTCCTCTACCGTCTCTTCCTCTTCCTATGGAAAAAAAATATGAAGCAATTTTACGCATGGAAGTATCTACTTTCTCTCTTCCTCCTCCACTATAAACAAATCTATATCTCTCTATACAGGAAAAATAATTCATGCCGCCACCATATCTTTTGGTTATCTTTTTACCTCACGTCGCAGCACCCACGTCCACGTTCCAGTTAATTGTAAGTCTTATCGCCACTTCCGTCCATATAGCATATCTCGAGCATCCGTCCATGTTTTTATGGCATGACCAAGCAAAGGATGAAGCATCTGTCCACGTTGTATCATCGCTACGTATGTACCAACCGATGACGCCATTGTGTACATGATGAAGGCCGCCGGCCACGCAATGTTGGCGTAGACATCTATATATTCGAGTGGTACTGTGTATACATACTAGAAAGTTATGATTAGATTGTTGGTATTTTCTTGCGAACAATACTTGGATGAATTACGACATTGGCTATTAATAAGGAACAATCTAGAACAAGCAGTATCTAGATCAGTTTGTTTTCTCCTGTTATACTTAGGTCTGATTTCTATTTATCAAATTATATGCCTAAATAGTTCACTTTTTTTTTGTGAGAGCGGTTAGGTATGTTTGCTTCGCGTTGTGGTCGATCTGCAATCATACATCGTCACTGGATAGATCCCACCCTTGCCGCATCTCTGATCCGTCGTCCCCATCGCATCAGAGGCAAAGGTGTTGTTGACAAGGTTTCTTGCACGGTGGTCACCGACGGGTTGTTGGGCCATTGATGGCAGCATGCTTCTTGACACGGGAGAGCGGGTGGTGGTGCTAATCCTCGGCACCCGGAGCAACAGTCGTGCTAATACAATATGAGGTAATATGCAATACTACTTCATGCTGATACACAACGCTGCCACACTATACGCATGTATCGTTCTTTCCTTAGGGCCTTTTATTTCTTTTGATCTCTCTGAGCAAGATATTTATGTCTTTGATTCATCTTCTCCTTTTTAGGTATTGTGCACCCCGGGTAGGCATCTATATATTTGAGTGGTACAGTCTATGCATACAAAAAAATTACTTATGGCCCTGACTCTTCAAGTATTAACAAAATTTCGAATATTAAATTTTTAGTTCTTGCAACAAATGATTAGATTTTTGTATTTTCTTGCCAACAATACTTCGATGAATTATGACATTGGCTATTAATAAGGAACGATGTAGAGCAACCAGTAACTAGATCAGTTCGTTCTCTCCTGTTATATTTAGATCTGATTTCTTTTTATCACATTATATGCCTGAATAGTTCATGGTAATTTTATGATCTTCTTTTCAGGTATGTTTGCTTCGCGTTGTGGTCGATCTGAAAGCATGGCGTGGTCATCGGATAGATCACACCCTCGGCCGCATCTCAGATCCGTCATCCCCGTTGCATAAGAGGCAGAGGTGTTGTTGACAAGATTTCTTGCATGCTGTTCACCAAATGGGTTGTTGGGTGATCGACGGAGGTATTGAGAGGGACGTGGATTTCATTTTTATAGTTTTGAAGTTTTACAAAACAACTCGGTTCTTACTTTCATTGAGAGCCTGAAATTGTTCGACTATTGAACCCTTTGTGCTTATGCTTCTCATATGCAAGTAGACACAAATAACACAGCTTTAATAGATTTTTGCAATGTCAAATAGATTATTTATGTTTATATGAAAAATAGTATGGAAAAAAAGATATAAAATTCAGCAATAAAACTGATTTATATATCTATCTACATGCCACTTCCAATATTTTGAATTAGTTACAAAATTACAATCCAATGATATCTGCATTGTTTTCTTTAAATTGCATAAGATTACAATCTGTGATAACTCATGCATGCAGTGAAAATAAAAGGAAACAAAAATCTATGAAAATTATTAACCTATGGAAAAGTAATAATGTTATGCAGAATCTATGAAAACTAGCCCGTGCGAATGCACGGGTTGACGACTAGTTAATCTAATTCATCTAGCTAAAACTTTGACATTAATCTAATTCATGTAGCTAAAACTTTGATATTAATCTAACATTTATATAACTAAAAGTATAAAAAACTAAAAAACAGAAAATAATTAAGAAAAATATGTGTGTGTGTGCGTACAGTGTGTGTGTGTGTGCGGGCGGGCTCGATCGGATGATCGAGGGCGCGGCCATGGCGCAGGGGGCTCACAGCGCGGGGCGACCGGGGCGGCGACGGGGGGCAGCGCGAGACGGCGACGATAAGGACGGTGACGGGGACGGCGACGGGGACGGGCCGGGGCGGCGACGGGGACGGCGACGGCGACGGCGAGCGACGGGGGCGGCGACGGGGACGGGGACGGCGCGGGACGGGGGTGGCGACGGGGGGCGGCGGCGATGTCGAAAGCAGAGACGAAGAGGGAGATGAAACTGCAAAATTTTGAAGTGTTGTATATATAGGATGGACCTTTAGTACCGGTTGGAGCCACCAACCAGTACTAAAGGTCTGTTTTGGCCAGACCAAGCGGCGGGAAGCGCACCCCTTTAGTACCGGGTCGTGGCTCCAACCGGTACTAAAGACCCCCCCTTTAGTACCGGTTGGAGCCACGACCTGGTACTAAAGGTGATGCGCTGGCGCAGGTGCGGTGCGGGCAAGTTTAGTCCCACCTCGCTTGCCGAGGGGCGCCCGCACCAGCTTATAAGCCCCGCCACGGCTTCTGCCCCGAGCTCCTCTCTAATGCAGGCCTTCTCGGCCTACCTCTGCTGCGATGCCCTGTTGAGCCTACTGGGCTTGCGGGCCTGCATCCTGGCCCAACTACAGCTTGGGTTTCTAGTCGTATGCAGGCCGCTGTGGCCCAGTAGGCGGGATTTTTTTTCTTTTCTACTTTATTTATTTTCTTTTATTTATTTCTGAGTTGTTTTTTGCTGTATTTAGAGTTTCTTTGTGAATATTTTTGCTTTAGGTACAAAAAATTACAAAACTTTCTGTTAGTGCCAGTAGTTTTCAAATTTGAATAGTTTAAATTTGAATTATTTGAAATTTATGTTAATCACTAGTTTGTGAATAACTTTACTTTAAAAATATATTTTTCAGTGATTCTTTTTTCTTATGTTTAATATTAGTGTGTTTTATCATTATATTCAATTTGGTAATACTTAGGTTATTTAAAAAAATGAAATGCCTTTGTAACAGATGAGTTTTCGTCCGAAACCCTGATACTTCGAAAGAGATTGTCCATTTTGTACACGAAGTGGATCCTGTTTTTGCCGTAACCCTCTCAACTTTTTAGAACATGCTATGTGGGTGAAATGATGATACCATGCCAACTTTCAACCTTTTCAGAGTTCATTTGTAGTGCTTTTCAATTTCAGGGTCATTTAGCTCAAAAAAATCAGTAAATGCATGAAAAATAGCAAATGAAGTCAGAAAGGGTTGAAAATTGATGATGTGGTTTTGAATGGTGCATACTGAACGCACAAAAAGTTTGGAGTTGAAATAAGTTTAAAAAATGAAATGCCTTTGTAACAGATGAGTTTTCGTCCGAAACCCTGATACTTCGAAAGAGATTGTCCATTTTGTACACGAAGTGGATCCAGTTTTTTCCGTAACCCTCTCAACTTTTTAGAACATGCTATGTGGGTGAAATAATGATACCATGCCAAGTTTCAACCTTTTCAGAGTTCATTTGTAGAGCTTTTCAATTTCAGGGTCATTTAGCTCAAAAAAAAATCAGTAAATGCATGAAAAATAGCAAATGAAGTCAGAAAGGGTTGAAAATTGATGACGTGGCTTTGAATGGTGCATACTGAACGCACAAAAATTCTGGAGTTGAAATAAGTTTTAAAAAATGAAATGCCTTTGTAACAGATGAGTTTTCGTCCGAAACCCTGATACATCGAAAGAGATTGTCCATTTTATACACGAAGTTGATCCAGTTTTTGCCATAACCCTCTCAACTTTTTAGCACATGCTACGTGGATGAAATGATGATACCATGCCAACTTTCAACCTTTTCAGAGTTCATTTGTAGTGTTTTTCAATTTCAGGGTCCTTCAGCTCAAAAAAATCCGTAAATGCATGAAAAATAGCAAATGAAGTTAGAAAGGGTTGAAAATTGATGACGTGGCTTTGAATGGTGCATACTGAACGCACAAAAAGTCTGGAGTTGAAATAAGTTTAAAAAAATGAAATGCCTTTGTAACAGATGAGTTTTCGTCCGAAACCCTGATACTTCGAAAGAGATTGTCCATTTTGTACATGAAGTGGATCCAGTTTTTGCCGTAACCCTCTCAACTTTTTAGAACATGCTATGTGGGTGAAATGATGAAACCATGCCAACTTTCAACCTTTTCAGAGTTCATTTTGTAGTGCTTTTCAATTTCAGGGTCATTTAGCTCAAAAAAATTAGTAAATGAGCTGAAAAATAGCAAATGAAGTCAGAAAGGTACACGTTTGTCCGAAGCACAAAAGTACACGTTTCAAATGCCAAAACACATAAGCACCCTAACTATTACAAAGAATCCCTACGGTTTGTCCAAAGTGGGGCTTTCCAGTTATATAAGTCCGGAACTCACTAGAGAAGAAAGTGATGACAGTGAAGCCGGTCACATCCCAGAGTGGGATCTTTGGGTGTGAAACTTTTTCTTTGCGTGTGTCCCTTTGCGCTGTAACCATGGACAATCTTCATCATTTAACTGGATGCTCGGGTCAATATTCACTGTGAAGGGAGCAATTTCATGAAACTTTTCATAATCTTCTGACATGTCTGTCTTGTCATCCACTCCCACGATGTTTCTTTTCCCTGAAAGACTATGTGGCGCTTTGGCTCATCGTATGATGTATTCGCTTCCTTATCTTTTCTTTTTCTCGGCTTGGTAGACATGTCCTTCACATAGAAAACCTGCGCCACATCATTGGCTAGGACGAATGGTTCATCTGCGTATGCAAGATTGTTGAGATCCACTGTTGTCATTCCGTACTGCGGGTCTTCCGTTACCCCGCCTCGTGTCATATTGACCCATTTGCACCGAAACAAAGGGACCTTCAAACCACGTCCATAGTCAAGTTCCCATATCTCCTCTATGTAACCATAATATGTGTCCTTTCCACTCTTGGTTGCTGCATCAAAGCGGACACCACTGTTTTGGTAGGTGCTCTTCTTATCTTGGGCGATCATGTAAAATGTATTCCCATTTATCTCGTACCCTTTGAAATTCATTATATTCGAAGATGGTAACTGGGACAGCAAGTACAGGTCATCATCAACAGCGTCGTCATGCAAGGCACGTGTCTGCAACCAACCGGCAAAAGTCCCCGTTTGTTCACGTGTAATCCAGTCGTCAGACTGCTCCGGGTGTTTGGAGCGTAGAATATTCTTGTGTTTCTCCATATACGGAGCCACCAAGGCGGAATTTTGTAGAACTGTGTAGTGTGCTTGAGTGAGAGAATGCCTGTCCATACATATTATTTGTTCCGGTCCTAGCGTGCCATTTCCACCCAGTCTGCCCTTATGCTGCGATTCAGGAACACCAATCGGCTTAAGGTCAGGAATAAAGTCAATACAAAACTCAATGACCTCCTCATTTTCATGGCCCTTGGAGATGCTTCCTTCTGGCCTAGCACGGTTATGAACATATTTCTTTGAGACTCCCATGAACCTCTCAAAGGGGAACATATTGTGTAGAAATACAGGACCCAGAACATTAATCTCTTCACATAGGTGAACTAGGACGTGCGTCATGATGTTGAAGAAGGATGGTGGGAACAACAACTCGAAACTGACAAGACATTGCACCAAATCATTCTCTAACCTTGGTATGGTTTCTGGATCGATTACCTTCTGAGAGATTGCATTGAGGAATGCACATAGCTTCACAATGGATAATCGAACGTTTTCCGGTAGAAGCCCCCTCAATGCAACCGGAAGCAGTTGCATCATAATCACGTGGCAGTCATGAGACTTTAGGTTCTGGAACTTTTTCTCTGCCATATTTATTATTCCCTTTATATTCGACGAGAAGCCAGACGGGACCTTCATACTGAGCAGGCATTCAAAGAAGATTTCCTTCTCTTCTTTGGTAAGAGCATAGCTGGCATGACCCTGATGTATGCCGTCTTTTCCGTGCATACGTTGCTGGTCCTTTCGTGCCTCCGGTGTATCTTTTGTCTTCCCATACACGCCCAAGAAGCCAAGCAGGGTCACGCAAAGATTCTTCGTCACGTGCATCACGTCGATTGCAGAGCGGACCTCTAGGTCTTTCCAATAGGGTAGGTCCCAAAATATAGATTTCTTCTTCCACATGGGTGCGCGTCCGTCAGCGCCATTCGGAACAGATTGTCCGCCAGGACCCTTTCCAAAGATTACCTTCAAATCCTTGACCATATCATGTACATCATCACCAGTACGGTGGTGAGGCTTTGTCTGGTGATCTACCTCACCTTTGAAATGCTTGCCTTTCTTTCTTACGGGATGCCTGCTCGAAAGAAATCGACGATGTCCCAGGTACACATTCTTCTTACAATTATCCTAATATATACTGTCGGTATCATCCAAACAGTGCGTGCATGCGCGGTATCCCTTGTTTGTCTGTCCTGAAAGGTTACTGAGAGCAGGCCAATCATTGATGGTCACAAACAGCAACGCATGTAGGTCAAATTCCTCCTGTTTGTGCTCATCCCACGCACGTACACCTTTTCCATTCCACAGCTGTAAGAGTTCTTCAACTAATGGCCTTAGGTACACATCAATGTCGTTGCCGGGTTGCTTAGGGCCTTGGATGAGCACTGGCATCATAATGAACTTCTGCTTCATGCACAACCAAGGAGGAAGGTTATACATACATAGAGTCACAGGCCAGGTGCTATGATTACTGCTCTGCTCCCCAAAAGGATTAATGCCATCTGCGCTTAGACCAAACCATATGTTCCTTGCATCACCTGCAAAGTCCTCCCAGTACTTTCTCTCGATTTTTCTCCACTGCGACCCGTCAGCGGGTACTCTCAACTTCCCGTCTTTCTTACGGTCTTCTCTGTGCCATCGCATCAACTTGGCATGCTCTTTTTTTTGGAACAAACCTTTCAACCATGGTATTATAGGAGCATACCACATCACCTTGGCAGGAATCTTCTTCCTGGGGCGCTCGCCCTCGACATCACCAGGGTCATCGCGGCTGATCTTATAGCACAATGCACCGCATACCGGGCACATGTTCAAATCCTCGTACTCACCGCGGTAGAGGATGCAGTCATTAGGGCATGCATGTATCTTCTGCACCTCTAATCGTAGAGGGTAGACAGCCTTCTTTGCTTCGTACGTACTCTCGGGCAATTCGTTGTCCTTTGGAAGCATCTTCTTTAACATTATCAGCAACTTTCCAAATCCCTTGTCAGATACACCATTCTCTGCCTTCCATTGCAGCAATTCCAGTGTGGTGCCCAGCTTTTTCTTGTCAGCTTCGCAATTCGGGTACAACAATTTCTTGTGATCCTCTAACATGCGCTGCAACTTCTTCTTCTCCTTTTCACTTGCGCAGTTTCTCTTTGCATCGGCAATGGCCCGACCTAGATCATCAGCGGGCTCATCTGATGCCTCTTCTTCAGCTTCTTCCCGCATTGCCGGCTCAGCTTCTTCCCCCATTGTTGTACCATCGTATTCAGGGAACCCATGGCCAGGATAGCTGTCTTCGTCGTCCTCTTCTTCTTCATTGTCTTCCATCATAACCCCTCTTTCTCCGTGCTTGGTCCAAACATTATAGTGGGGCATGAAACCGGACTCAAACAGGTGGACGTGAATGGTTCTTGACTTAGAGTAATTCCGATCATTCTTACAGCCAACACATGGACAAGGCATAAAACCATCCACCCACTTGTTTGCCTCAGCCGCAAGCAGAAAAGTACGCACGCCATTAATGAACTGGGGAGAGCATCGGTCATCGTACATCCATTGTCGGCTCATCTTCATTACACAGCACCGAAAAGACCAAATTAATACAAGTTCATACATAAAGTTCATACAACACTTATTCTCATAAAACAACATACAAATAACTCTCTAGCTAAAGCATTTAAATGCAACAACAAATGCGATCAAGATTGCAACTAAGGTAACAATTGATCCAACAGCATAATGATACCAAGCCTCACTATCGATGGCATATTTTCTAATCTTTCTAATCTTCAAGTGCATTTTCTCCATCTTGATCTTGTGATCATCAACGACATCGGCAACATGCAACTCCAATTCCATCTTCTCCCCCTCAATTCTTTTCAACTTTTCTTTCAAATACTCGTTTTATTTTTCAACTAAATTTAACCTCTCGACAATAGGGTCGGTTGGAATTTCCGGTTCACATACCTCCTAGATAAAAATATCTATGTCAACTTGATGGGCATAATTTGTCATAAACACGAAATGCAACAAATAGTTTTAAAAGATAATATACCACATCCGAATCATAACCCGGACGAGGGCCGACGGGGACGGATATCAAAACCATGGCACTATGTATAACAAACAACGTACGGGCCGGGTAAGATAATTATACAAGTAACTATATATATAAATCACACAAACATGATTTTTTTAATATAAAAAAGACAAGAACAAGAGGCTCACCACAAGGTGGTGCCGGTGACGGGACGGTGCGGACGATCGACGGTGGTTAGGATGGAGACGGGAAGGCACTAAGTAAACCACACCCACATATGCAAACTAAGAGTTATTTTGACCTCAAGTTGCATATAAATCAAATAAACTACCACATATAATTCCTCCCAAACTAAAAAACCCACAAATCACTATACTTATAGAGCATGCAAGAGCTAATCTAGCAATGAGAGATAAAAGGACAAAGTTGCTAACCTTTGTGATCACTTGGATGGATGGGGTGCCTTCAAATCTTCACAAATTTTGGCAAAAATGGAGGTGAGCTCGAGCAAGAGGAGAAGAAAAATAGAGAGGAGGGAAAAAACAGAGTGCTTCGGCTCGGGCTGGACGAAGCACTATATATAGTGATATCTTTAGTCCCGGTTGGTTAGACGAACCGGGACAAAAGGTGCATCTCTAGTCCCGGTTTGTGGCATGAACCGGCACTAAAGGTGCTGGTGGGGCCCCAGCCTGACAACAGCCTGCCACCACCTCTTTAGTACCGGTTTGTGGCACGAACCGGTACTAAAGGTTCGCCATGAACCGGTACTAATGAGCGCCGCCCACCTAGCCGTTGGAACCGGCACTAATGGTCACATTAGTGCCGGTTCAATTTCAAACCGGGACTAATGAGCTTCACATTAGGCTCTTTTTCTACTAGTGTATAAGGACCTATGTTCAGTTAGCTAGCCATGCTAGTTAAGCATGCTCAGTTTACCCGTTGCATGTGCTGCTCCTGCCTTTCCTTAACAAATTCTAGTGAATTGCCCTATTTACTTTTACCATGCAATCTGTTCCTCTAGTGTATATGTTCTATATGTCGTCCAATGTGGTGCGCACTTATTAACTGTTTGGTTAATTTGTTGTCATGTTCAGTTAACTGTTTGGTTCAATTCTGCAATGTGAAGTTCAATTCTTCTGGGTGCAATTTTGTATTGTCTTTCATGTGAGAAATAAATCGAATTTGGCTGTACAAAATACATAATAAAAAAATACAATTGCTATATTTTCAAGTTGTCAAGCATGCTTGGTTTAGTTAACTGTCTGATCTTCTATTAGGAGTATGTTATATTGTGCAATGTGGTGCTCAGTTAATCTTTGGTTCATTTGTTGTGGTGTTTAGTTAACTGCTTGGTTCAATTATGCAATGCGGTGTCCAATTGTTGTGGGTACAATTTTATATTGGTATGCATGTGAGGAATAAATCGAATTTGGCTGCACTTAATACATGAGAAACATATACAATTGCTATATTTCCTAGTTCTTAATCATGCACTACTAGGGAAAACCTTATACACAGAATCTTAGCAGCTGCGCGGTACAGGAAGAGGCGTTACTGCTAATTAGCAGTAGCGAGGGAAAAAAATAGGCGCTACTGCTATTGACTTAGCAGTAGCGCGGCTCGGTGGAACCACGCTGCTACTAAAATTGACCGACCGCTCCCGCCACCCTAGGTTTAGCAGCAGCGCGCTCTAGCTAACCGCGCTACTGATAAAGTAATAGTAGCAGCGCACTTTTTTTGGGTGACGCTACTGCTAATTTTGAAACTGGCCACATGGCGGGCCCCTCTTAGGAGTAGCGCGTGTGTCAGAAGCGCGCTGCTGCTATCTTATTAGCAGCAGCGCGGTTTACGACCAGCGCTACTGCTAAGCCACATCATATACCACCTTTTCCCTCCCCCCTCCCCCTCCCCCATCCTCTGTTCCTCACTTTCCCCTACCTCCCACCTCCTCTCTCCCTCACTTTGCTTCTTCCTCACTACTTCTCCCCCCATTACTCTCCTTCTTCTACCTACCTTTCTCTCTCTTTATTACTCCTAGCTAACTACACCACCTCCATTAATGCATCTCCTTTCTCTTTTTCCTTCCCCCTCCATTAGTTGAAGTTGTCTCCTCCCAAACTAGCTAGCTAGGTAGATGTAGCATTTAGTGAAGTGACCTATGTACCCCCTAACTAGATCTAGCCTTGTCAAGAAGAGCTTTGTCCACTTTTGATCTCCCTACTACATCATCATCTCCACCGTGTGCTCGATCTCGAGATAGGTAATTAAAAATTTATGCTTTTGCAAGAATGGAAATATGTGTATGTGTGTGCGATATGACATAATCGGGCGATATGATGGAAATTGTGTGTGTGGCATGAGTTGACGCCGAATTGTGCTTGTGAGTTACCTATGTTTTGCCGAAATGTCGATTTATTTCCGTTTTGGCGAATTCCAGGCAAACTCTATATGTCCTATTTTTAGGGAAGGTCATGCCAAATTTTCGTATGACTTTGATGCATGCACGCATTTTTATAATCAATTTGTTTCTTATTACCGTGCAGGCGTTTATGATGGTCAGTGGAACGATGGTGGACAGGTGGTTGCGGTCGGCGGTGCAGGACATGAAAGAAAATAACCTGACAGAGGTTTTATGTCTGTGTCGAAGATGCAAAGGACGAGTTTGGCTCGACCCCTATGACGATGGTCGTGTCGAAGCGCACCTGCTCATGACTGGTTTCATGGATGGCTATACTCGGTGGATAATTGAAGATGAGGATGATGATGTTGAGGACGCCGACGGGGCAGGCAATGACGACACGGGGCAAGACGAAGAGATGATCGATAATGGCGGCGGGGAAGAGGCCGGACATGGCGGCGGAGAAGGGGCCGGACATGGCGGCAGAGAGAACATGGACTCCATGCCGCAGAGTTCGTCGGTACTAAGTTCAATCGTGCGGGACCCTCATGTTCAAGCACTGCTTCGCAAGGAGACGAGTACTGAGAGAGCTGCTTCTAGAGAGGAGGCCAAGCTGCAGCAACTGGTGGTAGACTCGAACACTCCATTGTATCATGGTTGCAATCCTGAGGTGACCCGCTTGAGTTTCACGCTCCAACTCCTGAAGATGAAGGCTAAAAACAAATGGACCGACACTAGCCTCGATGAGCATCTCAAGTACCTAAAGGATGTTCTTCCCGCGGGGAATCTTTGTCCTACTAGTGTGGATGAGGCCAAGAAGATCGTGTGCCCTCTTGATCTGCCGCACGTTAGATACCATGCATGCATCAACGATTGCATAATTTATCGGACGGAGCACGTGGAAAAAATAAGCTGTCCGGTGTGCAATGCTTCTCGATACAAGAAGGCCGGGAAGAAATCTCCCCAGAAAGTTGTATGGTACTTACCGATCACTCCCCGTCTCTAGCCGTATTTCATAGATCCCAAGGAAGCAAAGCTCATGCGCTGGCACGCGGAGAGGAAGAAGCCTGACGATGCAGATGATTCGAAGCTGAGACACGTCAAGGATGGAAGCCAGTGGAGAGCGTTGAACGGCGAATATCGGTATTTCGAATGTGATGCATGGAACATCGTGCTCGGCACATGTACCGATGGCATGAATCCGTTTGGCAACCAGAACACCAACCATAGCACATGGCCTGTGTTTGTATGGATGTACAACCTCCCCCCTTGTGGTGCATGAAGTCGAAGTACATTCACATGAGCATGCTGATTCAAGGGCCGAAACAACCGGGAAATAATATTAATCTGTATCTGGGGCTACTTCAAGAGGAGTTAGACACGTTATGGAAAACACCGGCCAAGACATGGGACGCCAGCAAAGGCGAGTATTTCTATATGAGAGCCGCGCTGATCACGACGGTGCACGACTATCTCGGTTACGGATATGTCACAGGCCAGGTGTGCCATGGATATTGCGGATGCACGCGGTGCATGGATGATACGACGTCTCAGCAGCTAACGTCAAGGAAAGATGGCGGGTCTGGGAAAATCGTGTACATGGGGCATCGAAGATGGCTCGAGAAGGACGACCCATGGAGATCTATTCAATGGTGACGTTGAGCATCGAGGACCTCCACGTAAGCGGAGCGGTGCCAAAATCGATGAGCTATTGAAAAACTGGGAACAATGCCCCGCGTCGGGAAAGACAATGAAAAAGGCGCCGGAGCCACTGCTGAAGGTATGGAAGACGAGGTCTGTGTTCTGGGACTTGGAGTACTGGCACAAACTCAACACACCTCATTGCCTTGATCAAATGCATATCTGTAAGAATGTCCTTGAGAGCTTGCTCGCGACACTGATGAACATGCCGGATAAGACCAAGGATGGGCCGAAGGCAAGAAAAGACTTGCAAGATTTGAAAATCAGGGAAGATCTGCACATGCCGCCCCGTAAAAAGTCAGATGAGACAGAGAAAGAGACAGAGGCGCGGGAGAAGAAGGGCAAAAAAGTGAAGGAAGAGGATTATTGCCCCCTTCTTGCTTCACCTTATGTCCGGCTGAGATCGATCAATTCTTTAAGTGCCTTACCGGAGTCAAAGTTAGTTCCGGTTACTGTGGCAAGATAAGCAGATATCTAGACACGAACAAGAAAAGGTTCAGCGGGATGAAGCCCATGACTGTCATGTGATGATGACGCAGATACTACCTGTTGCCCTTAGAGGGATAATGGACAAGCACGTCCGTGACACGCTTATTGGTCTCTACAACTTTTTCGACATCATCTCTCCAAAGTCGATCAGTGTGAAGCAGCTCCGAAGGCTAAGGAAGAGATCGTTGTGATACTGAATGAGCTTGAGATGTACTTCCCACCCGCGTTCTTTGACGTCATGGTGCATCTGTGTGTCCATATTGTGGACGACATAATAGACCAGGGGCTGTCATTCCTGCACAACATGATGCCGTTTGAGAGGATGAATGGGATCATCAAAGGATTCGTTCGTAACATGTCCCGTCCGGATGGAAGCATCGTCCAAGGCTATCTGACACAAGAGTGCATCTCTTTCTGCGAGAATTTTCTATATGGCGCAGACCAGCCGCCTGGTGTTGGTGTTGGTTTGCCCGTTAACAAACACGATGGGAGGCTCGAAGGAGAAGGTCACTCCGACGGTCGCAGGGAACTGCACATGGCATACTCAGATCGACACAACGACTTTGACAGAGCAAACTTGGTAGTGCTACAACACCTAGACGAGGTAGATCCTTTCGTGGCACTGCACAAAGAAATTATCGCAAAGAAGTATCGTGACCGGGGGGTATGCAGGACGAATGCCAAAGTTACTAGAGAGCACAACTCCACTTTCCTGCATTGGTTCAAAGAGCATATTATTGCTAATCCCCCGGAAGCAGGCTCTAAGGACGGATTGCTCATATACGCCTTAGCACATGGCCCCTTGCCCAACCTCGTCACCTATTAGGCATACGATATCAATGGATACACGTTCTACACGGAGGCCAAAGATATGGACAGTGATGATCAGAACTCAGGGGTGACGATGGAATGCATGACCGGCAGCGACAACGGCGCAACTGAGAGATTTTACGGAAGGGTCGTGGAGATCTGGGAGCTTGACTACTCTGGACTACACAACGTGACGATGTTCCGTGTCAGATGGGCTAAGAATGTTGAAAGAGAAAACTGGTATTTCACAACCATGACTATACCCGACGCCAAGAGCGCTACCATGAACGCTATCGCAAAAAACGAGCCATGGGTACATGCTAAGCACATGACACAATGCTTCTTCATAACCAACCCGTGCAATCCCAGCCGTGTTGTCGCGAGGAGAGGCAAAAGGAACATCATTGGAATGGATGGAGTCACCAACGAGGAAGACTACGACCAGTACGGCAACCCAATGAGGGAAGATGACGATGATGATGAAGTATACGTCAAAAGAAGAATCAATACTACATTACCTAAGAAAGATCGTACTCCATGGAAAAGGAAAAGTCACAATGAGGGGCTCAATTATTCTTCAATGAACAAGAAGGGAAAGAAGCTCACTCAAAAATGAAAAGTCAACGCTGAGGAACCGTTATCGGTCAAATGATGTAATATATATGTTCCTATTTTGTGTACACACTTAACCATTATGCATGGGTCAAATGATGTAATATATATGTTCCTATTTTGTATACATACTTAACCGTCAAATGATGCAATATATATCGCCTTAGTTATATACATTGTATCACCTTCCCTTCGTTCACTGCTCTTGAAAAAAAGGAAAAGAAAAGAAAAGAAAAGGGAGAGAAAATAAAGAAAAAGAAAATAGAAGAAACAAACAGGAAAACTGCTATAGGTACTGGTTATAGCAGTAGCGCTTTTCTGAAAAAGAGCTATAGCTAGTCAAGTTAGCAGTAGCGCTGTCCGGATAAACACGCTATAGCTACCTGTGATAGCAGTAGCGCTTTTTGGCTAAACGCGCTATAGATAAGTTAGCTATAGCGCGTTCTTTCGGAACGCGCTACTGCTACCTCGACTTAACCCCCCAAATCCCCACTCTCTGCTTCTTCCCGCCTCTGCTTTTCCCCCCAAATCCCCACTCTCTCTTCCCCCGTCGTCGCCGCCGGAGCCCTACCCTCGCCGCGCCCCTGCGCTCGCCCCCAACCCCGGTGCTCGCCCCCGACCCCGGCGCTCGCCCCCGTCTCCCCCGACCCCGGCGACCCTCGGTGCCATGTTGTCTCCCCCGACCCCGCCTCGCCTCGGTGCCGCGCCGTCTCCCCTGACCCCATCTCTCTCTCTGCCCTCTGTAAGCCCTCTCCCCTCCCCTCTTCTCTGCTATTTAGTGCTAGTTAGTATGAAATAGTATGAACCCTAGACTATTTTTTAGTGTAAGAAAAAACAGAATTGATTATATAGGTTTCTTGCATTTTTTAGTTAATGCAATTGTTGCTATTTAAATTTTATAGTGCTAGTTAGTTAATTAGAATTAGTATGAAACCTAGGACAGATTAGTTAAAGCAACTGTTGCTATTTAAATTTTTTAGTTAAAGCAATTGTTGATATTTAAAAAAATAGAATTTGAAGTGGACAGATTAGTTAAAGCAACTGTTGCTATTTAAATTTTTTAGTTGAAGCAATGTTGCTATTTTTTAGTTGCAAATTTGAAGTGGACATGTGATATGTGGACATGTGATTTGGACATGTCATATTTGGAATTTGGACATGTGATGTTTTGGACATGTCATATTTGGAAAATGATGATTATGTGCAGGGTAAATGATCCGAGTGGCCTATGTTTCGCCGGAATGTTGATTCATTTCCGTTCCGGTGAATTTCAGGCGCTCGATATGTCCACTTTTTAGCAAAGGTCATGCCGAAATTTTTCGTGAATTTTGGCATGACTTGTGCTAGAAAGTAGGCATATCGAGTGTTGGGAGTTGTTGGGAAACGGCATTCCGGCAAACATAGATATTTTTTATGTCATTTCTCATTTTTTTTATAGTTTTAGAATTAAACGAGGAGACTTAATCATAGGAAACATGTCGAACAACGAAGAAACCGGGCCTTCTGACCAAGATGCAGACGAGATGGATTATGAGGGTGAACAACAGTACCTTGACTTTTTGTCTGCTAAGCACAGACAAGGTTTGCAGGTTGGCCTCGATGATGGTACTGACGCCGACATCGACACCGATGGCGCCGCCGAGACCGGCGGGGAAGGTACCGGCGGGGAAGATACCGGCGGGGAAGGTACCAGCGCCGATGCCGCTACCGAAAAGAAGAAGCAGAAGAAGCAGAGGATATGAAAACCTAACAAACTCGGCATTGGACGACCGGTGATCACAAAGATGGCACCTGGCAAGTTTGAGCCATTAGAGCCAGAAGAACCTCGCAAGTGCTATGGGAACCAAGTAGGATGCATCCTACGGGAATGCGCGAGCATCAATGACGATGACTTAAGGAGTAAAGAACATTTGAGGCAGTTGCTCCTGACGAAGTTGCACAAGAGATTCAAGTTCCCCGACCGGGATGATAGCATAGAACAACCGTGGGATGATCCGAAGATGAAAAATATTAACAATCACGCCATGGGCATGTTCAGCAATGATTTGGCCTCCTGGAAAGGGAGGGTGAAACGAGCTATTGAGGCTGAGGAACCCCTGTCCAAGATTCTGGAGGAAAATCCGACACTTACCGAAGAGGAGTTCAAAAAGTTCAAGGACACTTGCGCTACCGAGGCAGCCAAGGCTAAGGCTGCGAAGTTCAAGAGCCTTCAGCAAAGGAACATGGGGAAGCATCACCTCGGAAGCTGTGGCTACCTTAGCAAAAGGCCCATATGGGATAAGAAGGACACGGAACGTGAAGCCGCGGGTCTCCCAGACCCCTTCGCGAAGTTCACCAACCCCTTGGAGCGTGACTTCATCAGGGCCCGCTACAAGTGGGACAAGGAAAAGAAGGTTTTTTACACGGACCAGATCACGAGGAGATTGATAAGAATACTGGTAATTATTCTTTTACCACCTTACATTTAGCTCCTGATCAAGTCGACTACACATTCATAAATGGTTCACATTCCTTCTGCAGGAGAAGCAACACCAGCTTGCAGCTGAAAGCCCTACTTCGCCAATGAGGCCCAAGTGGGACACCCCTCTCAACCGGGCCTTGAACAAACTAAAGGGACTCCCTTTGGGCCAGCGGCCGCAATATGGACGTGTGCACGGTGCCGGAGACGGCGCCACGTGGAAGGTGTTTTACAACAAGGGCCCGGAAGCCAAGAAGCAGAAAAAGAAGTTTAGTCAGGCGGACATCGACGAGATGGTGAAGCTTGCGTTCGAGAAAAAAGCAGCTGAGGACGCGAAAAAAGCAGCCGAGGAGAAAAATGAGTTGCTACAGCAGGCAGTCGATGCAGCTGTAAATGCCTGCAGAAATGATTTCGCTACTAACTTGGTCCCGGCTATCATCAACTGGACGAAGGAAAATCCAGACAAGACGGTACATGATTTCCCCATGCCCAGTTTCGTTGGGAGCAACTCGGTGAACAACACCACCGCACCATCACTTGCTCACGCAATCGGGCCTGCTCTCGCACCCGCACCCGCTCATAGCAGCCCGTCCTCAGTCTCTGGCGTGCTAGGCGGGCCTTCGTCTTTGGCTGAGCTCGACGCCCTCACGGTAATTACATGTCGCACCAACATATATATCTAGAATATTCCATTTTCGTTGCCTTTCGGATGTTTTACGCCGCAGACATGTGTTTGCAGGCTGACGAAACCCCGTGCACCGTACTCTACTTGATCAAAGGCCAGAAGGTGGACGTGGGAAAGGGGGTGATAACGAAGCCCTTGGAACTCACGTTCCACAACCAGCCGATGCCCGGTGGGCACTTCAGGGTTACCTTGTTGAGTGTGAAATCGGGGCATGAGGATTTGCCTCCTCCAGTACGGCTAGGGAGAGAGGACGACGAGACCCCGCTGCGGATTGGAAGCTGCAAGGGTTGGGTGCTGCTATGGCCGAAGAATCTTCTTCGTCTGGAGCCGGCCTAGAGCACACCAATAACCACACATCAACAAGCATGTATGGAGACCACCACCCCGCCTACGCAATTACCAGCGCCTGTAGTGCCGGGTGAGAGCAGCAGATGACGTGATGAAGGGGGTCCAATAGTGGCTGATGTAATCACCCCCGTAGAACAAAGAATGGATGATGAGATGGAGGTGGAGGACCCAATGAGTTTCCTCAATACAGGCGCCTATGACGGTGACTTAGATATGATGAGTCAGCCATATGATGAATTGGGCTGTCAGCATGCTGATGAGGATATGGATGATCTGCCCGGGCAGGAATGTCCTAGCAGGGATTGCAAGAAGTCTCTCTTCATGAAATCCTCACAGGACACGCCTGAAGATGCCGCCTCAACACAGGCTCAACTAGCCGGGGGTCGTACAGTGATTAGCCCGGCAACATTGGGGCAGGGGTTAAGGAAGGGTCTAGAAGGTCAGCCCAAGAAAAAGGAGAGGAAGAGACCGGGGAAGATAGGCTCAGCTGCCTACAAACAAGCCAGAGCACATAGCAGCCAAACAGAGGATTTTGAAGAGCGTGTACCCGTCAAAGGTGCGGCCATGTTCCATGTCACGGGCGAGCCGATGCTACCGCCGAAACCGCTGGAGGCACTATCAGGGGATCTCAGGAGACTGCACGACCATGTGCTGTCGATTGAGAAAAGCCTACTAGCCTCGAAGGATCCAGGATATCCGACATACGCGGCCCGTGTGCCTGAGGGGAAGTGCTACGTCGACACACGGCCCGCGGAGGTGTTCTTCCTGCGGTTTGACCATATCTTCGAGATGTTTCTGATAAGGCTGCTCGATTTTACAATCGTCCGCCTTTTTGTGCTACATATGAGCTCCGTCATGAAGAGAGAAGAAGTCTCGCAAATCTGTGTGGCGGATCCATACTACATGCACGAGTCCTTCTTGAGTCTCGGCGACTTTGAGCATGAAACTGCTAGGGAGTACCTCGAAAACTTCATGGTACAGAATAAGGACCAGGAAATTGTCCTCCTGCCTTATCATCCAAAGTAAGTCAGTGCCGGACAACCCTTTCGTACATTTCAATCATTCCTTCTCGCTCATATGGAGAATAATTTGAGGTGTTTTTTTCCCCGCAGCAACGGGCGCGCCGTCCTTATCGTTCTTTACCCGCGAGTCTCCCACGCCGTGTATTTCGACCCTACGAGAAACTATGAGAAGAAGGACTACACCCACATAATGAATATTCTAGATGATGCTCTCCTAGTCTTCAGCATTAGGGGTGGCCACCTGCAGATCAGGAAACAAAGGAACAAGAAGTTGGGTTTCTCGCATAAAACTAACTTCTGCTGCATCCATGTCCCAAAACCAAGCAAGAACGATGGATTCTACCTCCTCCATCTCATGATGGAGTTCAGAACGGATCACCAAAAGCTTCGCATGACAAGCAGAAACATTGATCATATCTGCAAGTGGGTAGAATCTCATGGAGAAGCGGATTATAAACTTAGAGATGACTTCTTTCGCATCCAGAGGGACATTGCAACGATCATCATGAAAGAAGTCGTCGATGAGAAGGGGATGTTCCACCACGGCCCTATATCACGAGCTGGCGTCCAAACTCGCATACGCATGCAATGTCAGGACCTCACGCCGTTCAAGAAGCTAGGGTCCATCCTTGATGATATGGAAGGATGGAACTTCTAGTGATTTACGATGCCGATGGTGATGATATGTGTCGGTTGAACTTGTATACTTTCTGTAGCGATGAAACTTTGTGATGTCCACGGTCCCTGCCGAACTTGCGTAACGCTACTTTGTTAGTTTGGGTACGATGACCTGCGTACCTCTAGTTAATTAGTTTGCGTACTATATGTTGCATCTAGTTGCTAACCCTTTCTTTTTCGTGTTGCTCTAGTATATTTTGTTGCATATGATTGTACATTCTCTTGATGAAGATGCATCTCTAAGAGGTACCTAGATTCTTGATGGCGAAGAAGTAGTGCTATGTAGTGTACAAAGGGAAGGTTCCGGGAGTGTACGCCGAGTGGCCTGAGTGTCAGGCGCAAGTAGATGGGGTCTTGGGCACCAGCCATAAAGGCTTCAAAAGCAGACAAGAAGCAGAAGCTAGTTACTTGAGGTTCACGCTAGCGCGAGAGAGGACTCGTAACCGCCGCCTCATGTACTGCATAGTTCCGCTCTCACTCATAGTGATAGCTCTTCTCGCGTATATCATTGTTTAGTTGGATGACGATGTAGTTGCAAGTATTCGAGACTTGTATCGCTATTTTCGAGATGATGATGAGAGACCACTTTGTGTTGGATGATGATTATGATGATGACATGATTTGATGAGACTATTTGTATGTATATGCTATGATTACATTTGTATGTGTATGATATGCTAGAGATTATTGTATAAAGCCGTAAACAAAATTCAACAGCACAAAATATGGAGCAGATTTTTTTTCCAGAAACTAATAATAGTAGCGCGGGGTATGGCTTTAGCAGCAGCAAGTTCTTAGCAGTAGCGCTCTTTGTTCAAGGGCGCTACAGCTATTAGCAGCAGCGCGTGTTGGAGACCGACGCTGCTGCTATCCCTCAATAGCCGTAGCGCGGGTCAAACCACGCTACTGATAAGAGTTAACTGTGGCGCCATATCAGTAGCGCGGCCACCCGTGCTACTGCTAAGCATTTAACCCACGCTACTGCTAGGCTTTTCCCTAGTAGTGATGCTTGGTTTGGATAAATGGCTTTTCCATGTGGCTCAAATTAATCTGATGAATCAGCAATGTGTTTATTTTTCATCAACATATTTTACTGATAGCATGCCAACCCTCACTCAAAACAAATACGATTGCCTCAGCAGGATTTTCCTTTCATTCTTCCTCTATGTTGTTTGCGAAATCTGGTTCTTTTGGCAGCACTTTCCGATGGGGACCAAAAGCCACTGGGCTACCAAGAAGTCGGATTCAGTTCAGTCCCGTTTTCAAGATCCGGTTCAGTGTTTGGGGATGATGGACGGAAACCCGGGGCTGGGTTCGATTTCAACATGGAGATAGCCGGGTCTATAGTAAGAGCCGCTTTGTGAACAGCATCGGATGACATAGCCAGGGTAGCCACAATAGAGCAATTATTCCTTAAGCCCTTTTCGCGTTAACGTGGAGCAGTCAGGTAACGAACTGGAAACCGGCTAACGTTGCTTTTTCTTTTCAGCTTCGGAGTTGCAAACCGGCAGACCTTACTTTCTGAAAAAGTCTAAATAATTAGACAACTAGGAATACTAATAATGTTCTCCTATCCTACTTTTTTATTCATTTAGTTCTTCAATTAACTCAAAGTTAACCTGATCACTAGCTACCTTATATTTGTTGCAGGGAAACAATGGGAAGCACTGAGGTTGACAATTGAGGTTTGCACATGCATGTTCCTTTGTCTAATAGCACATTATTGTGCAATTGCAGGAACCATTCTAATATTTAGGTTTTTAACAATTTGGTTTTGCACATGTAGGTCCTGATGCTGTCAGAGGTTTTGACCCACTGTTTGACCCTTTTTGCATATAGTGAAATGAGTTGTACATGAATATCAGTCAAGTCAAGAAACTCAGAAAGATTGTTAGGATAAACAAATTAGCGACAAAAAAAACAAGATCTTTGTCTGCACAATGAAGAAGACATCAGTTCACTCTAGGAGGGTACTAACTATTATACCTTGTCTTTTTTATTCCTTGGCGCCATTTCAAATCTAGAGAAGATATTGATGCATATCCTTGTTTTCAGGCCTTTCCAAAGCAGTTCACTGATGATTACCTCTCAAACCACCTGTATGGTCAGGAGGCTAGGAAGGTATTCACACAACACCCACAGTACAATATTGAAGTGTTCCTGAAGAGGATGAAGGATAGACGGTCAATCATCCACAGGCACTGGCCTAAAGTTTCAAAGACCTTCAACATCAATGAAGGCTCAATATTCGCCTTCTACTTCAGTAGTTTTCTAGATGAGATTCATCTGTCTATGTACCGTCTATGATGCTAATTTCGAAATGTTATAGATGTTTCATGTGAAACTTGGTGCTGGTGCAATTGTGTAATGGGGTAGCAAGCTATATGCCTATATGGCATAAGTGAGTGATGAAGCTATATGATGTTGTACTCTGATGTATTTCAATTATGAACTCCTGCTTCCTTAATACGAAAATGAAATATATTATGTGCTTAATATGAAATGTCAATTTGATTAATAAATGGATTATTAATAATAGGCCGATTAGCCTGCTAATTGGGTTTTTCTATTGCAAATGGTTATTGAGAAAACACTGTGGGCGATGACCTCAGAAAACACACAAAGTTTCGAGGAAGAAAACATGTTGGATCAATGAACAATCACATACGAGTTCCTCTTGAAAACTGTTTGCGTTAGGCTACCTTGCGCAAATGTTTTCCACATAAAAAGTGTGTGATGGACAGCCTATGCCACACAGTTTCTTCTACGCACCGTGTGTGATGCATTCAATAACGCAAACGATAATTTTTTTAATATCGTCTACAATGGCAATGCTATCACAAACAATTTAATGGGGAAATTGTGTGTGATGTACGTGCGAACGGAAACGTTTTCCCTGGATTGACTATGTGGTATGTACATACGAATGGAAACGTACTTCTTGGATTGACTGTGTGGGATGTACATATGAACGGAAACGTATTCCTTGGTTTGACTGTGTGGAATATACATACGAATGGAAATGTTTGTCTGGGACTGACTGTGTGTGATGTACTTATGACCGGAACCGATTGGGCCTGTATAATTGTATTTGATCGCTCGCCCATCGCACACGAGCTCATTTTGCCCAGCGTTTGTGACCGGAGGGACTATCCCCGACGGTTTCTGGGTCGTGTGGGAAGGACCCCCCTATTGCCCATTCTCACTAGGCGACGTTTCAAAATGCCGTCGCGGAAAGGGGTTAAAAACCGTTTGTATAGCAGCTCGCTGTACCAGTGTATGGGCTAAACCCTCTGTGTTATATAGGCACCGGGTGTATCTAGGGTTACACATGGTCGGATGCCATCTAGGGGTCACATGCCGAATCTAATAGATATACTTGGAGTACACGCCAAGTCCTCGGTGAAGCCAATATGCTCACACCTCATGTTAGAGGCCTCTGGAGCCCTTCTTCATCAACCTGCTGTCAGTCCGGCCCATGGACTAGACCGGCTAGGCTGGGACCCCCTAGTTCAGGACACCGTCAGTAGCCCCCGAACTGTTCTTCGACGCCGAGGATGACAATCTTCTTCGGATGCACAACTTTGGCTTGGGGTGTTCTACTTGACAGGCGAGTTCCTATTCATCATTTGAATTCGGCTTTGAAGTCTTCGGTTGGACATACAACCTCTCCTTGGCCCCGGCCCCACCACGCGCTATCTCGAGTATCGCGTACACTACTGCAGGATGCTGCTAACGCGACAGTACGATCAGAGACCCTTTGATGAAACTGTGTGCGATGCATTAATCACAAATGGTGATGTAAAATAACCATAAAAAAAGATGCAAAACATTTGCGATGAAGGATACATCAAACACGGTTCAGATTTTAGTTGCGTGTGTGATGAGGGGCATACGGTTGAGTTCAATGAACTGTTTGCGATGAGGCAGAACAAAAGAAACGGGCAGCCAGATGAAGGTGTGTGCGATATACGGCATATAGTTCACTCGGATAAACTGTTTGTGATGAGGCGGAACAATAAAAACGGGCAGCCAGATGAAGGTGTGTGCGATATACGGCATACAGTTCAATTGGATAAACTGTTTGCGTTGAGCCAAGAGAACAGAAACAGTTCAACTTAACAAGATGTGTCTGATACGCGGCAAACAGGTCTGTAATCGAAAACGTCTGGGAAGACCGATAACAACACATACGATTCCTGTTAACAAGCCGTGTGTGTTGTGAGCAAGCGATTGCTGGTATACAATTGTTAGTGATTGATGAAATCATCACCGACGGGTTCCATTGTTTAGTCCGTGTGCGATGTGATTTGCTCTGTCTACAGAGCATCAACATATATACTTAAAAAGACAGCATTGCAAAACCAAATTAAGCATACAATTACACAAGTGACTAGACACATAACATTTCCACACACCAAAGTAAGCAATTACATGCATACTAAACTAGGAGAAACGAGGATCTAATCATCTACTTATTGTTGTGACGACGCTTGCCATTGCTCTGCTTCCGGCTGGATCCCTGGCCATTTTGGGGAAGGAGGCACTTCCTCATGTCAAAGAACCGCCTGTACATGTCGTAGCTCAGGTATGCCTCCTTGGCCACGTACACGACGTGAGCTTTGTCGAGTTTCTCCATCCAGGCCGAGTGCCAGGCACGCTTGTCCTTGTTGCAGGAATCCTTCATGTCTTTGTAGTAGGGTGATAACCCACAAGTATAGGGGATCGCAACAGTTTTCGAGGGTAGAGTATTCAACCCAAATTTATAGATTCGACACAAGGGGAGCAAAAGAATATTTGTAAGTATTAGCAGCTGAGTTGTCAATTCAACCACACCTGGAGATTAATTATCTGCAGCAAAGTGATCAGTAGCAAAGTAGTATGATAGTTTTGATAATAGTAGTAGCAGCAATAGTAACGGTAACAGCGATAGCAGTGATATTGTAGCAAGTGCAATAGTAACAGCAGCAGTAGTAACTTAGCAAGATCAATATGTAGGAAAATCATAGGCATTGGATCGGTAATTTGTTGGATGATATTCATCATGAGACAGTTATAACCTAGGGCGATACGGCAATAGCTCCAGTTCATAAATATAATGTAGACATGTATTCCATAAATAGTCATACGTGCTTATGGAAAGAACTTGCATGGCATCTTTTGTCCTACCCTCCCGTGGCAGCGGGGCCCATATTGGAAACTAAGGGATATTAAGGCCTCCTTTTAGTAGAGAACTGGAACAAAGCATTAACACACGGTGAATACATGAACTCCTCAAACTACGGTCATCACCGGGAGTGGTCCCGACTATTGTCACTCCGGGGTTGCCGGATCATAACACGTAGTAGGTGACTATAACTTGCAAGATCGGATCTAGAACATAGATATAATGGTGATAACATAAACGGTTCAGATCTGAAATCATCGCACCCGGGCCCAAAGTGTCAAGCATTAAGCATGGCAAAGTCATAGCAACATCAATCTCAGAACATAATGGATACTAGGGATCAAGCCCAAACAAAACTAACTCAATTACATGATGAATCTCATCCAACTCCTCACCGACCAGCGAGCCTACGAAGGAATTACTCACTCCCGGTGGGGAGCATCATGGAATTGGCGATGGAGAAGGGTTGGTGATGACGAAGATCGAAGATCCCCCTCTCCGGAGCCCCAAACGGACTCCAGATCTGGCCTCTCGATGAAGAATAGGAGACGGCGGCGGCTCCGTCTCGTGGAATGCGATAATTCTTTCTCCCTGTTTTTTTTGGAAAAATATGATTTTATAGCGTCGGTTTGAGGGTCTGCGGGGCCATCAGGTGGGGACAACCCACCTGGGCGCGCCTGGGGGGCAGGCGCGCCCTGGTGGGTTGTGCCCACCCAGGTGCCCCCCTCAGGTGGCTCTTGGCTCCGAAAATTCTCTTATTTTGTATAAAAATTCCTCGCAAAGTTTCGTTCCATTCCAAGAACTTTTATTTCTGCACAAAAACAACACCATGGTTGTTCTGCTGAAAACAACGTCAGTCCGGGGTTAGTTTCATTCAAATCATGCAAATTAGAGTCCAAAACAAGAGGAAAAGCGTTAGGAAAAGTAGATACGTTGGAGACATATCAACTCCCCAAGCTTAAACCTTTGCTTGTCCTCAAGCAATTCAGTTGATAAACTGAAAGTGAAAAAAGAAAAACTTTTACGAACTCTTTTGCTCTTGTTTGCATTAATAAGCTTAAACAGCACCCAGGTTTTCAGCCAAAATTATAAATAACCATGTCGACAATAACTCTTAAAAATTATATTAACTCATATCAATGACATAATCAGCTAGCGAGCAATAATATGATATCTCAAATGGCAACACGTTATTAAAACAACCACGATATAATATGACAATAGTGGTATCTCGCTAGCCCTTTCTGAGACCGCAAAACATAAATGCAGAGCACCTCCAAAGTTCAAGCAGCGACTAAACATTGTAATTCATGGTAGAAAAGATCCAGTCATGATGCACCCAACATTAACTACACACAATGCATAAGTATGACAGGAGTGCTCTCAGGTTCTGGCGCTTATTTGAGAAGGTGATGACACAACATAAAAGTAAATAGATAGTCCCTTCGCAAAGGGAAGCAGTGATTTGCAGAGGTGCCAGAGCTCAAAGCTTAAATTGAGAGATAAAAACATTGAGAGGCATACTTTTCCCACCAACGAGAACGACTTAGAGTTTCCGATACTTTCCAGGCTAGATATATCATAGGCGGTTCCCAAACAGAAATTAAAGTTTATTCCTTTTTCCACCATTTCTTTCACTTTCCATGGCTAGCCGTATCCACGGGTGCCCTCCATACCAACACTTTCCAAGGAATTTATTATTTGACAACATAAAGTAAATTCATTTTTCATTTCGGGACTGGGCATCTCTAATACCTTTGCCATACTCTCGTGCAATGACAAGTGAATAAACACTCATCATGAGAATAACACATCTAGCATGGAAAAATATCGGCCACCCCTCACCGCCTCGCGAGCGGTACGAGCACACAAAAGAGAAATTTATTTTGAAAATTAGAGATGGCACATGCAAATTTACTTAGGACGGCAGGGTAATACCACATATAGGTAGGTATGGTGGACTCAACTGGAATAACTTGGGTTTCAGGTTTTTGATGCACAAGCAGAATTCCCACTTAGTACAGGTGAAGGCTAGCAAATAGGTTGAGAAGCGGCCAGCTAGAGAGCAACAACGGTCATGAACATGCATTATGCATAGGTAACATTGGATACTAGCATGAGTAGGATATGAACACCATGAACATAAATATCATAGAGGCTATGTTGGTTTTGATTCAACTACATGCATGAACATGTGCCAAGTCAAGCCACTCGAACATTCAGAGGAGTATACCATATCATCATACTTCATCACAATCATTTTAACGCAATGTTGATATCCAAGATAAATCATTATCCACTCCTAGCTACTTATGCATGGCATGAAAAACTGTAATCTCTAATTGTCATTGCAAACATGTTTAATCATAATGGGCTGAATCATGGATACTAGGTTAAACATATTTACAAAAACAGAACAAGTCGAGTTCATACCCGTTTCTCTCTGCCACGGCCAGTTCATCGAATATTGTCATTATTGCCTTTCACTTGCACGACCAAACGATATGAAAATGATAATAGTGCAAGAGTGCCGTGGACTAAGTTGAATCTACAAACATTTTATTCAGAAGGAGAAGACAAGGTAAATTAGGCTCTTTGTTAGATTAACAATAATGCATATGAGAGCCGCTCAACATTTTCATCGTGGTCTTCTCCTCGGTATGACTCAATAAAAGAAAAGAAGTTCAGAAAAACACACTGAAATATTTTTGGAGTTTTTGGTTTTCTGAAAGAAAACAAATAAAAAGGAAAAAACAAAAATGAGAAAACTATTTACACGAAAAAGCTCCCAACAAGCAAAAGAAGAACAAGAAAATCTTTTTTGAGTTTTCTTTTTAGTACTACAACAATTTAAACTAGGAAGAAAAATCAAAAAGAAGCAAGAAATATATTTTTGGATTTTCTCAAAGTTTTTCAAACACACAAGAAGAAAGCAAGAAAATAATTCTAACATGAATAATACAATGAAAAAGTGTGGACACCTAGAACTGAAATGAAATGTGTAAACATGAATGTAATGTCGGTGGAAATACGTACTCCCCCAAGCTTAGGCTTTTGGCCTAACTTGGTAATCAGTCAATAGCCTGGATAGTAGTCGGAGTGGTAGCTCACGGAGACTCTTGGTTCGGATGTCTCAGCTTGCCGTGCAGCCACAACCGCCGCGTTGTGGGCTCGAGCCCTGCTCTCAAGAACAAAATATCTTCCCCTACTGCGATAATCAAAGAGAGCAGGTGCAGGAAAATATGTGTATACGATGGACTCTTGGTTAAACAACAACTTGTAGGTGAAATTATTAGGTTTACCCTTAAGGATCTTATGACGCTTCACAGCATCAAAGTCTAAATATTGCGTGGGTAAAATAGGGTCATATGGTAAAGGTGAAACACCCAGCTCTCTCGCTAAGTGTGTGGCATAAATTCCATCATAAAAATAACCACTATTAGCGTTGTGCTGCAACCTACATGCAACAATCGCTCCAAGATTATAGCTTTTGTCACCGGTGAGAGCGGCGCGTAAGAAGCTCAAGTCTGGAGCACAAAGAGTACTACAATCTTGTTTGCCTATAATACATTTCCCATTGAATAATGCAAAGTATTGAATTGCAGGAAAATGAATGCTCTTTATTCTACCTCGCGTCACTCCCCTATTCTCACCGTAGCAAAGGCTAGACAAAAATGTTTCGAACTCAGCTCTTGGTGGTTCATCAAGCGAACCCCAGAATGGAATTTTGCAGTGATGAGCAAACCTTTCTAGTGATAAGGTAAATGAATTTTCATACAGTTTAAATGACACCCTAGACTCACGGGGATGGAATTTAAATCCTTTGACAAATGATTCAGTGAGAGTGTGGTATTGAGTGCACTTATCTGATATGTAGGGACCGAGGTCGGCATTGTGAACATATTGCTCAAATTCCTCCTTAATGCCCACACTCACCATATAATCATCGCATGGCCATAAGCATGTTTTGGTGGCGGCATCTCGTACGGAACTTTCACTTGGTTCAACATAGGACCGACGAGCGGAGCTGTCACTAGAAGATGCTCCCGAGGATCTCCTCCTCGAAGAACTCCTTCCAAAGAGGTTCTTCATATTCGCGTACAATTTTCTCAAAATTTATTGGGTGACAAAAATTTTGTCAACAAAACTTCACAATATTGGTAACAACTACTCATAGGGATGCATAGAGGCCATAGCAAGCATTCAAACTACTTAAAACTCTAAGAATTCAACATGCAAGCTCATCTACAGCAGCACCAAGAGTAGCTAATTATTCAAAATATAAACAACTAAAACAAAAAATAATTGGACACACGGAGGAGTCACATACCAAGCAACAATCCCCCGAAACAGTTTCGAAAACGGAGCTTCGAGCAAAGAGATCGAAATCCGCGGGTTTGAGAGCAAGAACACGAGAGCAAGAGCAGTGGAGATTTTTTTCTGGAGGTAAGTGAAGATGTGGGATCACTACAACAAAACAGACTTTAAGTAACACAATGATGTAACAAATGATAAAATGTGTTACAAGTAAATCCTTTGTAACTTATTATTTGTGTTGCAAAGTTGATGGTAACACATACTCGGTCCAATCCGAAAAGGTGTTACAAGGATATTACAACAGTAACATATATAATTATGTTGCTGCAGATGTGTTACGTGATATGACGGCAGTAACACGTGATTGTATGTTGGTACGTAATGTTACAAATTCTGTGGCGAAAAGCGTAGAATTTGGTTAAGTGTATTAATATATTTTTTCATCATAATAGCACATAGGACCCGCTTGTTAACATTAAAAATATATTATATTTTGATGTATTCATCAACTAGGACCCTTACAGGACCAACATGTCACGTATTTCAAAATGGCAAAAAATGCCCTTCGTAGGAATCGAAGCAAGAACTAATGGATTACAATAAGCAGAAACAAGCTAACCATCAGCCCAAGCAACCATTCATGTTAACATCCCACGTTATATGTCTTTTTACTATTCAGTAGGGCAGTTGGACCAAGGTAACCATCTCCATTTTTTTAATCCACCAATGGGCTAGTGGCCTAGAAGCTAAGCGGACCGAATAATTTGGCCCGGCCCAGTGCGGGGCCTTGCCCAAATGGCCCCACCCCCGCGGTATTGCGCCAACCTGTGCGTGGCGGCGCATTTTTGTTTCCATTTCTTTTTTCTTTTTTATCTTTCTTCCTTTTTTACCTTCACTTTTAAGGAATTCAGTATATGTTCGGTAAAGTTTTGAAAAATCTCCGCAAATTCAAAATTGTTTATAAAAAATTCAGAAAAAAATCACGAGTATAAAAAGAGTTCCTGTTTTTTTTAAATTGTGAATTCAAAAAAATGTTCACAAATTTCAAAAAATGTTCATGAATTTGAAATATTGTTCGAGACCTAAAAAAACATTTGTGGATTCAAAAAGGTTTGACAAAATAAAAAAAAATCATGAATTTTAAAAATATTTGTGAGTTCAAAAAATGTTCAAGACTTTAAAAATGTTCATGAATTCCAAAACTAATTATGAAGTTCAAAAAATGCACAGGAGTTTGAAAAATGTTCACTAATTTCAAAAAATGTCCTGGAGTTTCAGAAAATGCTCACGAATTTAAAAAAAATTGTATAATAAAAAATATACACGAATAAAAAACTGCTCACGAGTTCAAAAATTGTTCATGACTTTAAAAATATCATGAATTCAAAATAATCATGAAGTTCAAAAAATGTTCACTAATTTGAAAAAATGTTCTGGGGTTTCGAAAAGTGCACATGAATTTGTAAAAATGTTTGTAAATTCAGAAAAAAATCATGAATTTTTAGAAAACATTGTGAGTTTGAATAATGTTCATGACTTGCAAATTTTTGTTTTTGAGTTTTAAGAAAATGTTCATAAATTTCAAAAAATGTTATTGAATTTAAAAAAATGTTCACTGTTTTAAAAAATGCTGTGATTTTAAAAAATGTTGTCAAAGAGATACTAGAAACTTTTCAAGCATTTACTTCATGTATGTTATCGCTTGAACCTCGAGCTTCTAATTTTAAAGCTCATAATCTAGCTAGGTTTGGTGTTTCTCTTCCACAAGGGAGGCACATATTGTTGGGATCTCCTCATGATCCAATCGTTATACATGTAAACGTTGTTATTGATCAATAAAGACTAGCTATTTTCCCTCAAAAATCCCCCCGATGCTATAAACAACCCGCGTGGACATGCACTATGTTCACTTCACTTAAATGAAACGAGGGAGGGTGCTAGTGCTCCCAGACGACTTCGTGAAGCCTAGCATCGGATCCGAAAAGTTGTGTACGACTCACACCAACGTTGAGAAAGAGTGTTCTAGGAGTTGGATTCTGAAAGTCGATCACAACCCGTGGCCTTCTCCCAAGCCTCCCTCGACACTTTCCCAATACATGACTAAGTTGGGCTCCAACGACGTGACGAAACTTATGCAAAAAACATCCTTGTGTCAATGCTTTCTAGCGTACGACCTTCTCTATAAGGTGAAGTGAAGGTCGTCATACACACCATCTACTCATATCATGTTGTGACTATGTGTGTATCAATGTTTCTATGTACAAAAATAACAACATGTATCTCGAATCTCTTATTCTCTACTACTTAAATCTCTATTTATTTATACACTACTTAAAAAGAACGTAAGGTTCTCATTTCACCTCTTTTTCATCCAACCTTCCTTATATACGTCTTCCTATTTGCTTCTCCTCTTTGAGTTTTTCCTCCAACTAATTTTTCACCTATCGATTTTCCCTAAAATGAAATCAATTGCCCATTTTTTATTAACTCACCAAAATAAAGACATATTTTCTTTGGTAAGTCAATAAATTCTTAACAATAAGATGGCAGGTAAATTATGGTGATTGCATACAAAAACTTAGTAAGATTTAGTGCATCAATGCAATAATAGACGCGCAATCACCGGCTAATCTACTAGAATGTTTATAACAACGTTGCAATGCACGGACAATTATCTAGTAATATTTAAAAAATACATAAAATAATTAGATTTTAGGAGCCATGGTCATATGGACATCATAGTTGACAATTGTTTGTGAGCACAAAAATTATGACTCTAAATTTTCTATAGTTTTCCATGGTTCATTTAAGTGTTTTTTGTTTTTTACTATAAGTATATGTAATGTCATAAAACTAGGAATTATAATCAAATGTTGCATAGATCATGTCACGTCAGGGCCAGCATCCGCCAGTGACAGACAAAATATCAATTTGAAAGGTGCGTTGGGAGTCGGGCAGACAAAATTTTCAGTCCTGTACGTGTGGAGTAAAAAATTGACCGATTTAACCCTACATCAAATGCCAAGACCTAAAGCGCCCCATCTCCCACTCTATGTGTCGTCCCTCACATCATCGTCGCAATGTATCCTCACTCTCCTACTCCTCCCCCATCTTCCTACATCGTCACCGCCCCTCAAGTTGCCATCAGATCCGCCAAAAGACGGTGAGTCACCCTTCTCTCAAACAGCGCATCGCGGCCAATCTCTTCTTCCTCGTTCTCAACATACGAAGCTAGATCTCCATAGATGACGCACCGGTGATGCGGGTATCGGCGAGAAAGGCGGCATCATTGGCCCTCATCATGGCCAAGAACTCGCAGGGGGTTCAGATCTCCATCAAAGCTATGTGTAATGGAATATAGTGAGTCCAAAATCTTTTCTTTTGTCTTTTCCATCTGACATTACGTGCCTATTGTCACATAGCTGCAGGTTTCCGATATTTGTTTTCCCATGATGTTGGGCTTGTCCTTGGTTTGGCAGCACTCTTGGGAGCAACAATGCGAGATCGACGGAATATAGAGAGTAGGACACGCTCCGCCTCCATTCCGGCGTTCACGACATGTATGTCAAGATGAGTTCGGCACCTAAGCAACTACAAGATGAGTCTGCACGTAAGCAACTATCTTTGTTCATTGTCCATTTTTATTTTTTGATAGAAGATATGATTCTGAGTGGGCATAAAAATCGATCAACCGAAAACTAAACCGAAACCGAAAAGCCAAAAACTGAACCGAAACCGGAAAACAGAATTTTCAGTTTTTTCACTGTGTACACGAAAATTCTGTTAGCTGGGCTACTTTCTTTTTGGGGAGGTTAGCTGGCCTACTAACCGGACCCTCCCCGCCTACAATAGCCCAGGACAAGCCCACCCATCCCACGTGGTCTAGACCTAGCTAGCACCCCACGCCCGCAGCCTTGCAATCGCCTGCCCTACCACCCCGCCCGACTCAGCCGCCGCCGCCGCTACTCATCTGAGCGGCTGAGACGCCGCCGGCGCCACTGCCCACTACATCTTCTCCCCCACCCGGCCAGCCCCGACGCCGACTCCCGCGGTGGCTGGCATCTCCCGCTTCTCCGCCCTCGCGTTCTCACTGACCGCCGACCGTTGCGCCGTCGCTGGACTCGCTGCACGCAAGGAAGGAGAGGACCGGAGGAGGCCAAGGACCCGCCGTCTCCTATCCGTCCGCCCAGCGCCCACCCACCTTCGATTCGAGCTTCGAGCCTTCGACATCATCCCAACTCTCCACATCGGCAACTCAGCGGCGACCGTCCGTCCACCTCGACACCTGGGCATCTCGGCGTCGTCTTCTGCAGTTCGCCACCACGGTATCCACAGCAGAAACTGAGCAATCAGTCAACGTAATAAACCCCCATCTCCCATCATTAGTCTCGAATTTTTGTTTCATTCTTTGTGCATTGTTCTGTATGTACAGGGTAATTTGGATGCACTGTTCTGTATTGTTGGTGACTTGTTTCATTTTTGCTTATTCTGCCTAGATGTTCATATGATGTTAGTGGAGAATCAGGGTCCTACTAGTATTTGTTACTGATTTTGGTGGATGCATGTACTATTGTTCATATGATGTTAGTTGTAACTTGTATTTTGGAATTCTTGTTTAATTCTTCTTGCCTCGAATCAGTATAGAAGAATGATCCCATGAATTCTAATTATATTACTGATTTTTAGATGGTCGAACCTGGTGGAGTTGGTGATGTTGAGATGACTGAAGAGGTGATGCGAGTTTATGAGGAAGAAGAAGAAGAAATAAAGAAAAGAGGAGCATGAACAGAAAAAGAAGGAAATGGATGAACGACCTAGAAGAAGGCAGATGAAAAAAAAGATCACAAGTGTGGGATCACTTTTCTGAGGTATTAGTAGTCCACTCAAGCAAGCCGAGCTTAGGCTTCTTCCACTTATGCACATCTTTGAATCCCTTGAGTAGCAGCTATGGTTGCCAGTCCAGAAGGGTACTTAATGTAAAATAAACTGTTTGCAATTTTTTTCGAAAAAAAATCAATACTTGAAGTTAACCATACTTAAGTGAAGGAAAGCTAAGTTTGTTATGTATTTACCAGGATATGCATGTTCATTGTTGTTTCATTTCTATGTTGTTGCATCACCAGTAGGTACAATTCCAGTGGAACTCACAAATTCTCCATGACTGCTAGGAAACAGGTTCAAGCTTCTGACACTTGTGGTTCAGTAAAAAAGGCCAACTCCCCAAAAGGTCTATACATCCAACCCTTCTATAGTTGCTGGTTGTTCCCATAGCTCATGTTGTACATGTTCTCTTATAAATTAACATGCATGTTCTTTCTGTTTGGCAGATGACAGAAATTAATTCTTCGAAAATGGTATGGATTAGCAATTTCTTAGTTAACTTATTTACCATTTTGTTTGATTTGCTGTGCAATCCGCTTCAGTTTGGACGTTAATGCTGAACAAAATCATGTTCCCCCCTTCCATTTTTTCTGTTATGTTAGTAGTAATTAATGTAAACTAGCATGTTGACAGCACTCAAAATGACCTGCTCTTAATTAGAGGTGTTACTTATTATGTGCATCTCAATCAATAACATAAACTTGGAGGTTTTATATTTTAGTAAATTCTATACGTATTGTTCTTCATTGTTGTACACATGAACTTGTTATTGTGGTGAGTATTCCAAGAAAAGCATGGTTTTTCCTTCTAGTTTATGACATTTCTGATTTTCATTGTGTTTTCAAAGTTTCAGTTGTGTATTTGTGTTGCTCTGACAGGAATTATTGTTAGTTCGACCGGAATTTTCAGGAAGTGGCAGAAGTTGTGGTTATAATAGCAATCATCAAATGGAACATGCAGACTGGATAGCTCTGTGGCAGAGGAAGCTAATATTCCTTTAAAAATGTGGAAGATACTGATGTATACGAAGTAGATTTGATATGCAAGATGATGTATCTGTAGTACTCTGTTTGATACTCATTACTAAGGTTGAAAACTTGTGTAGTAAATTTTCGTTCAAATCTGATGTTGTTGTTAATAGTGCACTTCTATTGTTTTGACTTTCAACATTAATCTTGTTATAATGTGCAATGTGTCTATGTATGTGGATTTGATCTCTGGAATGTCTTTTTGAATTACAAAACCTACTTTTATTTTTGTCTGAATGAAGTGGAGACGTGTATCTTCCTCACTTTCTTACGTGGGAAACTTTAAACCATGACCGTCCTATATTTAGCGAATGCAAAATGATAGCTATGCGCTCTAGCATACTATATTAGGCCTGCTATTTTTGTACTACCAAATGTGTTACTAGGGTGATTGAAACTGTGTTGCTACAGCTAGAATAATATGTTACTAATTATGTTACGGGAGGTAGAAAAATGTGTTACTCTTGCTGTTACTATATCTATGAAAATGCGTTACTCTTGCTGTTACTACATGTGTTGCTATAGCTAAAAAAACATGTTACTGTTGCATTTAGTAACACAAATGATACATGTTACTATAGCATAACTAGTCATCACCCCGTGCAGGTTGCACGGTCTAGTTTCTTGTACATGAATTATATAAAACATTGTCACAGGATAAAACTGAGGAAAATATACATAATAATTCTTTTATTAGTTCCCGGTTAATGTGACTATATGTCTATCCTTGCAACTTTTGAATTGAAGCTATTTTCTGTTATTTATTGCTTCACGAAGAAAGCATGCTATTTCTGCCTCATAATCATGAAAGTATCACTTGTTCAACCTTGTCCTCTCCATCTAAGATTCTACCACCGGGGAAACTTGGGGGATGCCTCTGCTTATGCATCCTCTGATAGGGATGTCGCATCGAGCAAGAAAAGGTCAGCCATAATTTGTACACTCTGAGGAACAAACAGGTCAAAAAATAGGTAAGCAAACATCATGGGAACAGTATTCAGATTCCTTAAATAAGAACAAATTGACAAAATAATAACATTTTGAAAAGCAACTTGTCACAAAACATGAGAAAGGGATAAACTTAGAGTAGCCATTGCTTGTGGCAAAAGCCCAAGACACAATCATAAGTGGGGAACTTTATACTGGTCACTATTGACCACATATTAGGTGATAAATAATTGGTGGATTACACGTCACGATAATCCATAGAAGATATTTCTGTGGCATTTGAAAACTTCACAATGACCATGACAACTTGTAAGCAAGTGATAACTTTCCATTGACCCGGGCTTTAACTTCTGCACAAACCAAGTTTCATTTCTAAATTCGAGCAAGCGTGAAGTTTAGTACATATTCAAATTAAAGAAGATTAGTTTTATGTGGTATATACCTGCAATAACAATTTTAGTTACCAATCTAAGCCCATTGTAACCCTTACTATTTAATTACTATGTAAAAACCATAAATTACGCCCAAAAAGATGTATGATGGACATTAAGCATGTGCCGTGTGGCTGACTTGTCAGCATGGTTCAACCCTTCTTTTATTAGGAAAATATTTACCATTTTATATTGTACCTCTGTAATATAATAATATATATCTGTACATAAGTATTGACTTCTGTAGTGGCTTCAATATGGATAGTATCTGTACAAAAATTAACCTAAGTAATTTGATGTTGGGAAATACCTGGTATGTATTTTGCTATGTCAACTAAGTTTCAGTTTTGATTAGAAATCACAGCCCACAGAAAAAGAATAACAGATTTGATGCCATTCATAAAATCCAAAGAGAAGTACTTAATCACTTGGTAGACACAAAGTAGGACACATGCCAATGCCAACATAATATGTAGACATTAATTACCTTCGATGGTTGGCAGAAGCAAAAACACTGGTCAATTCTGAACCCGTATATTTATTCAGATGCAAAAGGCGATAGTAGCTGATATGCGCATGACTATCATGGCACTATGAGCATATGTCACCTACTTCACATACATATTGGATATTTAGTTGTATATTTAGCACCAACTAAACCATAAAGCTTACTATAGTCTCCATATATATATATATATATATATATATATATATATTAGAAGATTAGATCATGTTTCTTTATACATGCACAAAGAAGAATACCTTAGAAGTAGCAAACCTTTTTATTATGATCTAATTCATAATCACAACATACTCTGACATTAAGTGCATGCAATCCGAGGACATGAAGCACAACCATCTAGCTAATGGAAACACTCAGCTTAAGCCAAAGTAATTCTGTAATAGTACTTACAGTTTGCTCTAGCCGTACATCTTCCTGCAACATTAGAACTATATATATCCATCTCCTCAAGATCCATATAAAGTTGACCATTATTGGCGCTTCACTTGTCCTGACAACTTGATGCTAATTTATACATACACTGCTTGGTTATTGTATATTTGTCATAATCCGGTCGTAATATTATGAAATATGCAACCTCTCTTGAATAATGATGGAATAAATATGTATATTCTTAATTCACGTGCTACAAAATTATCAATGATAGGAACATCCAGCGATGATCTTTAAACATAGGTTCTGATAGACGATAACTAAGTCGTATGCAAACATAAGAAGCAATTATAACTAAGTCGTATGCAAACATAGGTTCTATTTTTACATATAGCATGTAAAAATTGTCCAGCTATGTACTGTATTCGCCTACGTGTCAAAATTATATATATGTTGTGTTACAGATAAAGGGAAATCTATCAATCCATGCAATAGATGGACCTAGAAAATAATAATGATATTACCTCTTCCCATGCGGTCTCAACATTTAGGCATATTAGTATGGAAGCTAGGCTAGTACTGTGGTAGTGATTCCAGTTTGTTTCGTTGAAATCTGCAGCTCCTTGTTTCAACTCCGAGGTTGGCGCTGACGTCATTGCTGAGAAAATTAGATGGAAAAAAATCATCAAAAGCCCCTCGAAGAAACCGATGACATGGTTCGTGCAGACAACAATATCGATCTGATGAATAAATAATAATCTGAGAAACAATTTTGAAGAAAGGGAGAGACAACAGGGGACGTACGTACTCATGTGAGGTGTTCGTGGGAGGAGATCACGTCGAATCCTCATAGAAACTTCCGAAGCAGAGGCGACGTATGTACTGGTGTGAGGCCTTCGGGAGAGGAGATCGTGATAAATCCTTGTAGAAACTTCAGAAGCGGAGGCAATGGGACCTGGGATGTGGTCGCTGCAGCCTTGAGAAAGGGGTGGATGGGTGAGGTCGTCTGTGTCCATCACGGTGATCTGATGATCCATCATTCTCTTCTGTTGGCTGCAGCGAGAAAGGTCAGAACACACGTAGAGGAGGAACCGGAGACCTCGGCCAAGAGCATGTCTAGCGAACATGATAGGCGGTGGCGAATTCTGCAAGGAATAAATGAAGGTGAGGAATGGTAGGGTAAATAATATCACATCTATATTTTTTTAGAATTAGATCAGATATCTGGTCCATTTAGTTAGGACGTTATAAAAAAAAATCTAGTTAGACTGTATGGCCCATCTAGCCATGAGTCTCCCTCAAAAAAAAAATCTAGTCATGAGTCAATGTTCCCTTGGCAACGTGTGGGACAAAAACTCTACGGGAGGTAGGCGTGGGACATCATGCATGGACTCTGTATACATCTAACGGGTGTCAATAACTATTAAGTAGATCCAATGGACAATAATCTAATTCTCAAGGGTTAACGTGGAATCTCCGTTGGTGCTTTCAATGAGTAAATATAAGATTGTAATGCAATTTTGAACGTATTGGAACAATTATCGTGTGTGACAATGGATACATCTAGTAACATGGCCTAACGTAACACATCTCAAAATGTGTTACTCTATGGCACAGTAACATGTTTTTGGACATGTTGTAACACAAGTGCATGTTACAAAAGCTCTGTCCTCTTGTAGTGGATGAAGAGATAAGTGAGGGGGCCCTTGTGGGGTCCACAACCCACAGGGCGCGCCTGGGGGTCCTGGCGCGCCCAGGTGGGTTGTGCCCACCTGGTGCACCTCCCTCTGATATTATTTGCACCAGAAATTCTTAAATATTCAGAAAAAAATCGTATTAAATTTTCAGGGCATTCTGAGAACTTTTATTTTTGGGTCAATTTTTTATTGCACGGGAAAAATCAGAAAACAGACAAAACATGGCATTTTATTTTATTTAACTAATAGGAACAGAAAATAAAAGGTAGGGACAGAAGGTAGTGCTCACTAAATTCATCAACTTCATACCTCTAAAAAATGATCCATTAATAAGGTTGATCAAGTCTTATTAACAACCACTTTCGATTAGCATGAAACCGAAGAACTTCCGTAAATCACTAAGTTACCTCAACGGGGATATGAATGTCCCCAACAATAAGAATTTCATATTTCTTTTGGGTAGTGGGTAGAGGTAGTTGAAAACTTCCAATAGTGATTGTCGGTGATTTTTCAATAACATTAATTCCATTCACTTGGAATTGTTTCTTCGGAAAGTGCACCGTATGCTCATTACCATTGATATGAAAAGTGACCTTGCTTTTATTGCAATCAATAACAGCCCCTACAGTATTCAAGAAGGGTCTACCAAGGATAATCGACATGCTGTCGTCCTCGGGCATCTCAAGTATAACAAAGTCAGTCAAAATAGTAACATTAGCAACAACAACGGGCACATCCTCACAAATACCGATAGGTATGGCAGTTGATTTGTCAGCCATTTGCAAAGATATTTCAGTAGGTGTGAGTTTATTCAAATCAATTCTTTTATATAAAGAGAAAGGCATAACACTAACACCAGCTCCCAAATCACATAAAGCAGTTTTCACATAATTCTTTTTGATGGAGCAAGGTATAGTTGGTATTCCCGGATCTCCAAGTTTTTTAGGTACTCCATCCATAAAAGTGTAATTAGCAAGCATGGTGGAGATTTTAGTTTCCGGTATTTTTCTCTTATTAGTGATGATGTCCTTCATGTACTTTGCAAAAGGAGGCATTTTCAAGATATCAGTCAAGCGAGTACGCAAAAAGACTGGCCTCAGCATTTCAGCAAAGCGTTCAAATTCTTCATCATCTTTCTTTTTAGTTGACTTTGGTGGAAAGGGCATATGTTTTTGAACCCACGGTTCTCTTTCCTTACCGTGTTTTCTAGCAACAAAGTCTCTTTTATCATATCTTGCATTTTTGGGTTGTGGGTTATCAAGATCAACAGTTGGTTCTATCTCAACATCATTGTCTGGTTCTTTATTATTTGTTTGAGTTTCTTCATGAACCTCATCATTATATTTTTCATTATCAGAAGGTGAGTGTTCACTACTAGATTGAGTTTCAGCATCAGAGATAGAAACATCATTATCATTATCAGGAGGTTTCTCTACTTCAGGTTCACTAGAGGCATGCAAAGTTCTATCATTTTTCTTTTTCTTTTTCTTTTTAGAAGGACCAGGTGCAGTGGTGTTGTTCCTTTGTGAATCATGTTCAATTATTTTTGGGTGTCCCTCAGGATAAAGTGGTTCCTGAGTCATTTTACCTCCTCTAGTTGCAACTCTAACAGCAAAGTCATGTATGTTGTTATTCATTTCATCAAGCAATTCTCTTTGAGATTTAGCAACTTGTTCTAGTTGAGTTTGAACCATAGAAGCATGCTTCCCTACACCTCTAACATCATTTGAGATTCTAAACAACAAGTCACTTAAGCGAGTAATCATATCAGAATTGTATTTCAATTGTTTCATAACATTTGCATTGAAGTGATCTTGTTTTCTAATATAGTTTTCAAACTCATAAAGGCATTGGCTAGGGTGCATATTGTGAGGATTATCATTATCATTGAATTTCATTAGAGAATTTACCTCTACCACCGCAGGTGGTGGTGGTGTATCAAGCCCATGTATTTCTTCAATAGGAGGTAAATTTTTGACATCCTCAGCTTTAATACCTTTTTCCTTCATAGATTTCTTTGCCTCTTGCATATCTTCGGGACTGAGATATAAAATACCCCTCTTCTTCGGAGTGGGTTTAGATGGTGGTTCAGGAAGAGTCCAATCATCATAGTTTTTCAATATGTTATTCAATAATTCTTCTGCTTGTCCAACAGTTCGTTCCCTGAAAACACAACCAACACAACTATCTAGGAAATCCCTAGAAGCATCGGTTAGTCCATTATAGAAGATATCAAGTATTTAATTTTTCTTAAGAGGATGATCAGGCAAAGCATTAAGTAACTGGCAAAGCCTCCCCCAAGCTTGTGGGAGACTCTCTTCTTCAATTTGCACAAAGTTAAATATTTCCTGTAAGGCAGCTTGTTTCTTATGAGCAGGAAAATATTTTTCAGAGAAGTAATAAATCATATCCTTGGGACTACGCACACAACCAGGAGCAAGAGTATTGTATCAAGCTTTAGCATCACCCTTTAATGAGAACAGAAATAATTTGAGAATATAGTAATAGCGAGTTTTCTCATCATGAGTAAAAAGGGTGGCTATGTCATTCAACTTAGTAAGATGTGCCACAACAGTCTCAGTTTCATAACCATGGAAAGGATCAGATTCAACCAAAGTAATTAACTCTGGGTCAACAGATAATTCATAATCCTTATCATCAATAAAGATAGGTGAGGTAGCAAACTTAGGATCATATTGCATTCTAGCATTCAGAGACTTTTCTTTATACTTGCATAATAATTTCTCTAGATCATCTCTATCCTTACAAGCAAGAATATCTCTAGTTGTCTCCTCATTCATAACATAACCTTCCGATACCTTAGGCAATTCATATCTAGAAGGGCTAGTTCTAGTAGGTGTTTCAATATTTTCAGTTTCAAGCTCATCATCAGATGCAACAACATCATGTTGTCTTACTCTAGCAATTTGTTCATCAAGAAATTCACCTAATGGCACATCATCATCAAGCAAGGTACTAGCATCATCATAAGCATTCATAGCAAAAGTAGCATCATCAATAACTTGCGACATATCAGAATTAATAGCATGTGGTGGTGTTGCAAGTTTACTTATAACAGAAGGTGAATCTAAAGCGGAGCTGGATGGCAGTTCCTTACCTCCACTCGTCTTAGAGGGAAAAATCTTAGTCTTAGCATCCTTCAGATTCTTCATAGTGAATAATTGATAATAATCCCAAGTGACTCAACAAATATAGCTATGCTCCCCGGCAACGGTGCCAGAAAAAGGTCTTGATAACCCACAAGTATAGGGGATCGCAACAGTTTACGAGGGTAGAGTATTCAACCCAAATTTATAGATTCGACACAAGGGGAGCCAAAGAATATTTGTAAGTATTAGCAGCTGAGTTGTCAATTCAACTACACCTGGAGATTAATTATCTACAGCAAAGTGATCAGTAGCAAAGTAGTATGATAGTTTTGATAATAGTAGCAGCAACAATAGTAACGATAACAGTGATAGCAGTGATATTGTAGCAAGTGCAATAGTAACAGCAGCAGTAGTAACTTAGCAAGATCAATATGTAAGAAAATCGTAGGCATTGGATCGGTAATTTGTTGGATGATATTCATCATGAGACAGTTATAACCTAGGGCGATACGGCACTAGCTCCAGTTCATAAATATAATGTAGGCATGTATTTCGTAAATAGTCATACGTGCTTATGGAAAGAACTTGCATGACATCTTTTGTCCTACCCTCCCATGGCAGCGGGGTCCATATTGGAAACTAAGGGATATTAAGGCTTCCTTTTAGTAGAGTACCGGAACAAAGCATTAACACACGGTGAATACATGAACTCCTCAAACTACGGTCATCACCGGGAGTGGTCCCGACTATTGTCACTCTGGGGTTGCCGGATCATAACACGTAGTAGGTGACTATAACTTGCAAGATCGGATCTAGAACATAAATATAATGGTGATAACATAAACGGTTCAGATCTGAAATCATGGCACCCGGGCCCAAAGTGTCAAGCATTAAGCATGGCAAAGTCATAGCTGTAGGGTAACGCAGCAGAAAACAAAAATTTTCCGACCTACGCACCAGCCCAGGACCACTATGGAGACTGCATACAAGGTTTGATCATTTTCGTTACCGACTCGTAGCGCAGCGGAAGTAGAGTCGATGACGATCGGCGGTGCAGATCCCCGCAGCTAGGATTTACAACCTCCCAACCGCGAGGATGTATACCCTTGTCTTCCCTTCGGACAGCCCTCCGGGAGGCGGTCGAACAGTCCCCCGGACGATGTCGCGGACAGCCCTTCGGGAGGACCTTCGGAACTCGAACGGTCACTCGGACAGCCCTTCGGGAGGACTCACAGAACTTGGACCGTCACTTGGACAGCCCTTCGGGAGGCACTTACGAACAGCCCCTCGGGCACTAAGATCGAAACTACGACCTCTCTACAGAGTTGCACACATACGGTGTCATCTATCCGGCAGGGCTTCGCCGTCCAGAACTAGTTCCCACCGGAACCCAGACAGCCTTTCGGCTCTACGAAACTATTTCGCTGGGAGGGAGAGAGAAGCCAGATCATTGCAATGGCACTTGTATGTGAGAAGGAGTGAGTGTGGAGGGCTGCCCCTCCACCTCTATTTATAGGAAATCCCAAGGGGTAGGGTAGTTTTTCACAAAAACCCAAAAACCACATGAATGGAGTCCTTCCACAAGGGCACAAGTGTGAAACCAAGAGACAAGTGGGGGCTCCAAGGAGGAGCCCCATTGTGGCCGGACAACACCTTGTAGGGGCCCCCCAAGGGGGCCTCATCCATCCATGTCACCCCCAAAAATATCTTGGGACAAAGCCCAAAATAATGGCTTTCCAAAAAGTAACCCAAAAAGCACTTTCACTATTCATGACGACATTTTTCAGCGTCCGTTCGAACTGAAAATATTTATGTGGGCTTAGAACATTTCCAGTACCCACTAAAATAATTTTCAACGCGTTCTGGAACAATTCCAGTTTAGTGATTTCATCTGCGAAAAGCATCTGAAGCGGTTCCGGCAGCTCCGGAACATTTCCGGTTTTTCTTCCAGAAAATTCCCAAAAGTTCCCAGAATGATTCTGGCACCCTCCAAGAATTATCAGGCATGTGCCGAAACCAATTTGACTTAATGGAATACCCCGAAACAACTTTTCAGTTTCACCGAAACTCATCCGGTGTTCTCTCTGCGGAACTTTTCCGCTGTCCGAAACTTTTTCGGTGATTTTCTCTCAGACTCCCTGTCTAGTATTCAGCAGATAGATGACCCTTAAGCGTGTGACCCTATAGGTTCGGTGAAGTATAGACATGACACGGAACCCCTTCCGATCAATGATCAACATCGGAGCCGTGGACACCCATATTGACCCCTATACCCACACGAATGAATATTCGAGTGAACCTCCAGTTGCCGTGTGCTATTCCTGTTGCTTCGCGATATGTTACAAATACCCGAGGTGAGACATGTTGGCATTCCCGTGGATCAACAACTTGTCCACTATGCTAGTTACCTCGTTACCGGTATTGTTCTCTTTTCTCGTTACCGTGTTCCGGCATCCCTGTGATCAAATCACCCTGTGTCTGGCCAGACGATGATGGATACCGTAACACCGAGAGGGCCCAGAGATATCTCTCCATCGTCGGAGGAGCAAATCCCAATCTTGAGCTATCAAGTTACTTGACATACTTTCCCATGAACCCGTAAGCCGCCGTAATAGCCATCCAGTTACGGATGACGTTTAACAAACCCCAAAGTTCATGAATCAAGCACGAAGAAACTCGATACTCTCATGGTCTGAGGAATCATGCAAACATTAACCATCTCTGTGTTATTAACCATTAACTTGTGACGAATGAATCTCATAGCATAACATCAATCGGGTCGATTCAACACAAATGTTCTTCTAACATTGTGCCCTCAAAGTTGCCGGCATAGTCATGCCCATGATCAGGAAAACATAACCATCATGCAACACTTGAGCTAGTCTCAGAGGCCAGACTAGGAATACATTTTACCGTTTATTATTCCACACGTGCATATGAGTCTTCCTCCGAGCCTCGTGGTTATTGTAGACTCGAGAACCATAGCAGTTATAGCATGGAACATAAACCTAATTATGAACAGGGAGATAATCAATAACATTTATTATTGCCTCTAGGGCATTTCTCCTACAGACTCCCACTTGCACTAGAGTCAATAATCTAGTTAATGCTAATGCAGTTTACACCTGTGGCACACCGGTGTAAATATGCTTCGCATGTGGTATAGCCTGATGTCCAACGGATCTGACGACTTCAGCTCCGTGTGTATCTTTGCGTATCCTCGCGTTTTCACGCTTTCACAAAATTCATATTTTGTGTGGACTTTGCTTCGTATGTATGTGAATCACAGGTCGAACCTGGATTCCTCAGACTGAGTTATGGAGCAACTACCTACAGTAGTGTCCCATGGACCAAAGCCTTCTTGGAACCATACTAAGTTCATGAAAGAACTATATGATTCAGCATCTTGTTTGTCGCTTTTAAAAGCGGCAACATACTTTGCCTCTGTTATAGAATTCGCCACAGTAACTTGTTTGGAACAATTTCCAACTACCGTGCCACCATATTGTGTGTTACACAAAACCCTCAATTTAAATCGAAAATCGCTTGGAGCATGGATGAAGACTGTATCGATGTAACCTTTTACAACGAACTCTTCATGATCTCCGCTTGCGAGAAAACATGTCATCGGTGCTACTATAGTACTCAAAGACCCTTTTTCACTGTTGTCCCATGATCAGAACTTTTGATCACTTTGGTATCTATACTCGCAACAACTTTGGGAGTATTGGACATATCTGGTTGTTTTTACATACCATGGAATACATGATTAATCCAAACACAAGAGTGTGTGGAATCTTCATCATGTATTTTGCTCATCAGTGTTTTGGGACACCGAGTCTTGCAAAAACTCTTTCCATGTGACTTCGGCAAGAATCACTCCTTGACGTTTTTAATGCTAAAAGGTTTTAGCATCTTGTCAATATGTATCTTTGCTCAGCCCCATTAGGTAAATCTATCTCCATAGATCATCATGCCTAATATAAAGGCTATTTAGCCCAAGCACTTCATCGAAAAACTATTTTCAAATGAAGTCCTAATTCGTGTCAAGAAATTTATTTCCAATTAACAATGTGTCAAGCACACAACGTTTTTTAGAAATTTATTATGCTCCCACTTACTTTCTTGAATCACAAGCATCTTCGTTACCCATTGATGAAGTCAAACCCTTTTGACCATTTCATCAAAACACGAAGATTCCAACTCCATTATGCTCTTTTCTGTCCATTGCTGGAACTCTGAAGTTTGCACACTCACTAGCATCCTCTGGAATGACAAAATACCTTGGACTGTAACACATGCAAGTCCTTGGTTTCATTTCCATCATATGGAAATCCTATTGTCATCCATGTTTCATATCTCATGACTGAAATATGTATTAATTGCTAGTTCAACCCGAACCGACTTTAAGCATCGCTACGGTGAAACAACCTCATCGCAGTCAACTCCTTGAACTTGTTATTTCAACAAGTCGAGCTTTATGGATAAAACATTTTTATCCGTATCAGTTTTAAGTTCCATAAATATTCGTTAGACTCTAAGTCTTCCGAAAGGTGTATCAAGGTTTTAATCTTGAATCACTTATATGGAAACTAACTCGGGTTGTATTGGCATTCAGCCAATTCCGGAGTCAGGGCCCATCAACGCTTCCTTGTGTATCGTAGGTATACTGTTGTCTGACAACAATATCTCGTCTGCGCACCTGAGAGGTTTGCACGAGCCTTCCCTACGTGGTTTAGCTGCAAGTTTGACCGAAGTCCATACATTTTATTGTAGAGACTTCCGTATCAGTCGCAGTAGGAAACACTGGAATTACTTCCAAGGTCTCTTTCCTTTGACCTGATGACGGAGATACTGGTTATCTCGTCGAGTTGCATTATTCTCCCACTCACCTTTTTGAAAGAACCATTTTCTTCAAAAAGCATACCGTTCTTTGTGGCAAACCTATTTGCCTCGGTATAGTGAGGGAGGAATACCCAATTGCTTGGGATAACCTACAAAGTAGCACTTGTCTGATTTGGAATAGGTTTGTAACCTTTTACACAAGCCCCATATTCCAAATGTTAAGAAAAGATATAACATGGTTGGGCGTATCATACCATGGTGTCATTTCAACAGACCCGATGGAGCTCTTTTCAGTGTAAAAGCCGCAGTCTCTAAAGCATCACCTTTTAAAAGGGATAATGGCAAATTTATTTATGTCATCTTTGATCTTACCATGTCATAAATGGTTCGATTACATCTTCACGGACTTTTCACTCACAGTGGTGTTCCGGGAGGTGTAAGTTATGAAACTCTTTTCAAAACTCATCAGACATTCGCTAAACTTGTAACTCAAATATTCCTTTCCGCAATCGAATTGTAGAAACAGAATTTTCTTGTTACAATAACTTCTACTTCATTCTTGAAAACCTTTTGAATGAATTCAAAAGATCTAGACTTACGTCTCATCAAGTAAATATACATATATCTACTTGAGTCATTTCTGAAGATAGATAAATCCACTGTTTGCAATAACATTTATCGGACTACATACATCAAAATGTATGATCACCAATAAGTTCTTTGCTCGTTCCTTATGGCCTGTGAACGGTATTTCAGTCACTTTACTTTTCGGAGGAAAGTTGCAAGTGTCAGATGATTCAAAATCAAACGACTTTAAAATCCATCATAATGGAATTTATACATGCGGGTTTCTCCAATGTGACCAAATGCAGTGCCACACTTGTTTGGTATTTTCTTAGTCTTACGACATTTAGCGTCAGTGTTATGGATGTATCATATTACTATCAATATTCATAACATACATCCCATCTTGGATGGAAGTATGGCCCTTCATGTTCATTCATAATACTAAACAACAATTGTTGTTCTTATGAACAACTCTTTTGCAACAAACATTGTGCAATGGGCTAGAGTGTATGAAACTCTAAAATGAATTATGAATGTAAATCCAGAGGTAATATATTATTATCATTATTCATAACATACATCTTATTCATAATGAAAGTATGGCCCTTATGTTATTCATAACACCAAACATAAAAAGTTCTCTTATGAACAACCTTCTTGCAAGATACCTTATGCAAAGGGCTAGAGTGTGAAACTCTAAAATGAATTATGAAAATAAATACAGATGGTAATACACCAATGGAAGGTATAGTAACATTTACTATGTTCCCTCTGTATACCTAAACCTCATTCCTGGCTAGTCTTTCAGGCCATAGTAGTTCTTACATCGAGTTGCAACAGAAAGCAATCGAGCGGGTATCTTTGTGATTAACTCACAATACCCAAGAATCAGTGATTAACAATTTAATCATAATTCCCAAGAACTATATCTTTGACCAGCCTTCTATACATCAAAAACCTGTATGACATTCATACATGAGCTGGATATTCCAGTCTTCTTTCTTATTTCCATTATACTTCTAACAGTTTAACTTTTAGTATTTCTCCTACTTCCAGAAGAAGCACCCAACTTAAGAGTGGCGTTAGCCCTGGACTTCCTAGGCGTGAAAGTTTCACTAACACCCTTCGGACACTTCCTTTCTCTTTAAGTTTTTATTCACCTTTCATCATATGAAAGGCGTTCTCCTGGATCCCTCTCTTATCAGTCTAATGCATAGTAAAACTCCTTTACTAATAGTTTGCAAACAAACATTGCTTCGGATATCTCATATCTTTTAGCCTTTGTCTGTCTCTGAAAATGATTTTCAGATTCCATGAATATCACATAACTATCCAAACTTTCGAAGTTCAGGTCTCATGGAAGCAAACATATTGCACTTGACTGAAACAGAATTCTAGCTTTTGGATCGAATGACGACAGTCACATGATCCATAGCATAAGCGAGAGAATACCGAAAGTATGCGATAGGACAAAGTCCTTCTCGGCACTCTTGAGGACAATCCTCACATTATGTTACCAACCGTAAAGTTTTAACCAGATATTTAACAGCTATTCAATTTTAATAGGGAAGGTGGAAACGCGAGCCATAATTCTACAACTATTATGCAAATCACACTTAGACAGAGTTCATAATTAATTGCACTGAGAATTAAACAAGTTAATTCAACAGTGCGCTCCCACTCAAATCAATATCTCTCATAATAGATTGTGAGTGATACAAGATCTGCATTTCCATTCAACGCCATTGAACGAGATGAACACTGATGGCGCGAACTTCAATCGGTAGGCAAACTTGCCGATCACATCTCTATGTGACTCTTGTTCATCTTTCAATGGGCGTGTTCCGAGCTCAGGGAGATCCTTCCAGAACGTCAAGACAACCAAGTGATCTTGCTGCGAGGTCTCAACTCACCCGCCTCACACATCCCTAATCGTTCGTACCCAGGGAGATCCTGTGATACCCCAAAAAGTTAGGTGCCGTGACGGTGCTACACTTGGGAGAACACTAACTACTTGATATTTTTGTGAGAGATCACCCTAATAAAAAGCGACTACTGCGCAATCAAGAAGGGTGCATCATAAGGGATAAACATCTCAGGCAATTCATAATAGCATGATATGGTATAGCCCTTTCCGACGGAGAAGTCTTCTATTTCTTCGTCTTCGGCATTCGCGTCGGTGTTCGCCTTCGCGAAGATTGCCACCACCTTGTCGATGCACCAGATAATATTGCTATCTCTATAGCTAATAAAATAATGCATTACAACAAGGTTGACACACAGGTCATTTAAAGTGCAATCATATGGCTCCAGCCATCATGCCGAATCATGACACGCAGGTCATGTTAATTAATTTACATCATATAGTCATCTCATACATAATCAAATTATTATGAGCACTGCTATACCACATCATATGCACATGCAAACCCTCCTGCAAAACCAAGTTAGACGTCTCTAATCGGTTCATGCAAAAACTTGTTTTACGTGGCTTCTAAGGTTTCGAAACAAACCGAAGCTACCAACGTCCATCATCAAGTATGATAATTCAAGTCGCTAGATTAACTTTCCAGGGTGTATGAAAACCGAGATAATAAAATCTCGAGCCCCATACTAAACTTCGTCATACGCATGACCCCCGTGCAGATCATATCTGCATTGCCCTTTCGTCTGCAAAATTTCATCTTTCCTTTTAACTACAGTGGAATTCAATGAACTGTTAGCACTTCGTTGATCAATCAGGATCGCGGATTGCCAGAACATTGAAACTCCACCATGCTGTTATCAAGATCAGAAATATGCAAATTCCAGGGAAGCAACAAGAACATCGGGTAACAGATTTCATCTGCTACCCGCACAAATAATTTTCAGTAATAGAACTCATCTACTACCTAATTATATTGTGCAACACCCATACATCACTATGTATTCTAGATCGCAACCTGCATCTACGCATAGCACGGCTCTTGATGCCACTGTAGGGTAACGCAGCAGAAAACAAAAATTTTCCGACCTACGCACCAGCCCAGGACCACTATGGAGACTGCATACAAGGTTTGATCATTTTCGTTACCGACTCGTAGCGCAGCGGAAGTAGAGTCGATGATGATCGGCGGTGTAGATCCCCGCAGCTAGGATTTACAACCTCCCAACCACGAGGATGTATACCCTCGTCTTCCCTTTGGACAGCCCTCCGGGAGGCGGTCGAACAGTCCCCCGGACGGTGTCGCGGACAGCCCTTCGGGAGGACCTTCGAAACTCGAACGGTCACTCGGACAGCCCTTCGGGAGGACTCACAGAACTTGGACCGTCACTTGGACAGCCCTTCGGGAGGCACTTACGAACAGCCCCTCGGGCACTAAGATCGAAACTACGACCTCTCTACAGAGTTGCACACATACGGTGTCATCTATCCGGCAGGGCTTCGCCGTCCAGAACTAGTTCCCACCGGAACCCAGACAGCCTTTCGGCTCTACGAAACTATTTCGCTGGGAGGGAGAGAGAAGCCAGATCATTGCAATGGCACTTGTATGTGAGAAGGAGTGAGTGTGGAGGGCTGCCCCTCCACCTCTATTTATAGGAAATCCCAAGGGGTAGGGTAGTTTTTCACAAAAACCCAAAAACCACATGAATGGAGTCCTTCCACAAGGGCACAAGTGTGAAACCAAGAGACAAGTGGGGGCTCCAAGGAGGAGCCCCATTGTGGCCGGCCAACACCTTGTAGGGGCCCCCCAAGGGGGCCTCATCCATCCATGTCACCCCCAAAAATATCTTGGGACAAAGCCCAAAATAATGGCTTTCCAAAAAGTAACCCAAAAAGCACTTTCACTATTCATGACGACATTTTTCAGCGTCCGTTCGAACTGAAAATATTTATGTGTGCTTAGAACATTTCCAGTACCCTCTAAAATAATTTTCAATGCGTTCTGGAACAATTCCAGTTTAGTGATTTCATCTGCGAAAAGCATCTGAAGCGGTTCCGGCAGCTCCGGAACATTTCCGGTTTTTCTTCCAGAAAATTCCCAAAAGTTTCCAGAATGATTCTGGCACCCTCCAAGAATTATCAGGCATGTGCCGAAACCAATTTGACTTAATGGAATACCCCGAAACAACTTTTCAGTTTCACCGAAACTCATCCGGTGTTCTCTCTGCGGAACTTTTCCGCTGTCCGAAACTTTTTTGGTGATTTTCTCTCAGACTCCCTGTCTAGTATTCAACAGATAGATGACCCTTAAGCGTGTGACCCTATAGGTTCGGTGAAGTATAGACATGACATGGAACCCCTTCCGATCAATGATTAACATCGGAGCCGTGGACACCCATATTGACCCCTATACCCACACGAATGAATATTCGAGTGAACCTCCAGTTGCCGTGTGCTATTCCTGTTGCTTCGCGATATGTTACAAATACCCGAGGTGAGACATGTTGGCATTCCCGTGGATCAACAACTTGTCCACTATGCTAGTTACCTCGTTACCGGTATTGTTCTCTTTTCTCGTTACCGTGTTCCGGCATCCCCGTGATCAAATCACAAAGTGTCTGGCCAGACGATGATGGATACCGTAACACCGAGAGGGCCCAGAGATATCTCTCCATCGTCGGAGGAGCAAATCCCAATCTTGAGCTATCAAGTTACTTGACATACTTTCCCATGAACCCGTAAGCCGCCGTAATAGCCATCCAGTTACGGATGACGTTTAACAAACCCCAAAGTTCATGAATCAAGCACGAAGAAACTCGATACTCTCATGGTCTGAGGAATCATGCAAACATTAGCCATCTCTGTGTTATTAACCATTAACTTGTGACGAATGAATCTCATAGCATAACATCAATCGGGTCGATTCAACACAAATGTTCTTCTAACATTGTGCCCTCAAAGTTGCCGGCATAGTCATGCCCATGATCAGGAAAATAGAACCATCATGCAACACTTGAGCTAGTCTCAGAGGCCAGACTAGGAATACATTTTACCGTTTATTATTCCACACGTGCATATGAGTCTTCCTCCGAGCCTCGTGGTTATTGTAGACTCGAGAACCATAGCAGTTATAGCATGGAACATAAACCTAATTATGAACAGGGAGATAATCAATAACATTTATTATTGCCTCTAGGGCATTTCTCCTACAATAGCAACATCAATCTCAGAACATAATGGATACTAGGGATCAAGCCCTAACAAAACTAACTCGATTACATGATGAATCTCATCCAACTCCTCACCAACCAGCGAGCCTACGAAGGAATTACTCACTCCCGGTGGGGAGCATCATGGAATTAGCAATGGAGAAGGGTTGGTGATGACGAAGATCGAAGATCCCCCACTCCGAAGCCCCAAACGGACTCCAGATCTGGCCTCCCGATGAAGAACAGGAGACGGCGGCGGCTCCATCTCGTGGAACTTGATAATTCTTTCGCCCTGGTTTTTTCTGGAAAAATAGGATTTTATAGCATCGGTTTCAGGGTCTATGGGGCCACCAGGTGGGGACAACCCACCTGGGCACGCCTGGGGGGCAGGCGCGCCCTGGTGGGTTGTGCCCACCTAGGTGCCCCCTCAGGTGGCTCTTGGCTCCGAAAATTCTCTTATTTTGTATAAAAATTCCTCGCAAAGTTTCGTTCCATTCCGAGAACTTTTATTTCTGCACAAAAACAACACCATGGTAGTTCTGCTGAAAACAACGTCAGTCCGGGGTTAGTTTCATTCAAATCATGCAAATTAGAGTCCAAAACAAGAGGAAAAGCATTAGGAAAAGTAGATACGTTGGAGACGTATCACAGGGGTCGATGATGGCCTCGGCGAGGTGAACCAGTGAGTCCTTCTCATGCTCCTTGCTACCCCAGATCTTGTATTGGCCCTGGATGTCGATAAGATTCTGGCAGGCGATGCCCGAATTCTTGAGCACCTTTACATCGTTGGTGATGTCCACCATACCGAACATGTAGTGGGGTTGTTGACAAACCTGGTGAAACACTCGCATGGCCAGGCACTAGTGGTAGACGAGGACGTGGTTGCACATGCACATCTGGGCGACAACGACCTTGGGACGAGACCCGGCATGAGCGCGGGTGTACTCGAGGTCGAACCCGACCACCTTGTACTTCTCCTCGGCAAGCAACAGCTCCATGATGTGGATGGAGTGCTCCACCCAGACCGGGTTGTTGGTGTTCACCACCGAGAGCTCCGTGAACCTTCTATGGGTGTCCACCACGGCATGCATGGTGAACTGCTGCTCATCGTCGGCAGCCGCTCGGAGCGCCATTAGAGCCGTGCAGGATACCCTCTAAGAATTTGTCGTGGTGGGTGTGCTTCTTGCAATGGTGGGGCGCGATTGAAAGGTTGAAGAGGCACAAGGGTTAAATGGCCGCTGTACTAAATGGGGGCCGGCCGGCCTGTAATCGTCACGTCTTGTCACCGCGTTCATAGCGGAGGATTCCAGTGCACGCTTGACAACACCGCACCGCACGCGTTTCGTTTGACCACGCGTTGGCTCGAAGAGGTGCCACATGTATCATCGATGAGCCTGTTCCCGCGCTACAGTTTACCGCGCAAGCTTCCCGCCCGGCTAGTTTAGCCACGCGTCGGCTAGAAGAGGGGCAAATCATTGGCGTTTATTGGCAAAAAGCTTTGTAAAAACAAAGTGTGTGGAATGACTTCGGTCATAAGTTTACCCGTGGGTGATGAAGTCAAAGTTACACAGAAGGGTGATGATGGACAGTCGAGTGCGATAATTAATTCAGCGCTCTACAGGGCACACGGTTGAAGAAACCAACTTTGTGCAATAATGTCGAAGATCACAGTCGAGTTAGCTATACAGATCGTGTGCTATGAGAGCAACAAGGTAAACAGATTCGAGAATGGTTAATAAAATCTAAGTCCATTGCATATTAAGGTCAAAATAGTGCTACCAATATACGAGTCTCATACGATGCCATTTCAATGATTGTACCACAAAAGCTCGAAATATTACAAGGTTCAAATTCCAGAGTTATATGGCTCAAATTCGAAGATTACAAGGTTCAAACTGATACTAGAAACGAAATTCAGCTCATCAGCTGCAAACGCTCATGCTGATCTGCTGAACATGGATATCAGAGAGGTTTAAACTAATATTACCACTTCTAAGTTTGGTTTCGAAACCTCGTAATTTTTGCAAAGGGGTCAGCCTCTGAGAAGTCATGTATGGGATTGACATGATGACTTCCGATTACTCTGTCATCTGAAGTTCCAAAATGAAATTCAGCATTTTTGGAGCCTATTCCATTCTGCCGCAGCCGCCGGCGCTGATCAACAAAGCATTCATTTTTGCAAAATAAATGTAGGGCAAACCTCATTACCATCAGCACCCTTGCTCTGACAACAAAGAACCTGGTGAATATAATCTCCGGTAAGGTCCCTCGGTAGGAGTTCAAAGTAATTTCTGAGAGATGCAGAACTAGGCATTCGACGTGATTGTTATATTGTATCACATTATCCACCACCAGTCCTAATCTTATCTGCAAAAGAAGAAAATGTGTTAGTGCCTACATGCAGTTTTGAACACTACTACAGGCCTATTTGGTTTGCAGGATTTGTAAAATGCACTAACATGCCATCTTCGATCCGACATGATTAACATGGGCATTTGATTACAATCTAGAAAAATGTAGGCTTCTTCACAAGAGGTTGGAGTGGATGAAAAGTTCCCTAAGAAAACTAGTACAGATGAATCCAAAGGAGAAATGCTTATGGATTGTAACCATATGGATCAAGCAACCAATATGGGGGGGGAGCATGTATGTACTGAAATCCTCCAAAAAATCCTTCAGAAATCGTAGTACATTGTCATTGTAAACTTGGAAAAAGGTGTCACAAATTGAACTCCCATATGGTTAACATTTAACAGGAAAGGAACATCACCTCGATATATAGCTTCTCCAGGCATGGAAAGCATCTCAGGAAACTGAGAACTTGCTCCAGGTTGGGGCCGATAGATTCTAGTGCCAAGACCTTCACTGTGCGCAGTTTCGGGGTCAAGCTTGTCGGAATCATTTTCTGGATGATAGACGAACATACATCTTCAAAATTAGAAATAATGTTAATTTCTAGAGGGAGAGGTATAAGGCGGCTATTGTACCTGAACGGGTGTGGATCCAATAACAAGTTCAGAGTATTTGTCAGACGAGTAGCCAACCACTGTCAATTTTGGCGCAGAAATGACATTGATTCTTGTTGGACCTTCTTGATCAACTACAAGTAATCTCTCAAGTGAAGGTGTGTCCTCAATGACCATACCGTGGTACACATCTTGTGATGTCTTCTTGCAGCACTAGCAACACACATAAATAGTCCGGAGAGTGATGGAGGTGATGTGGAAACTACTCAACCCATTGATCGCCTGAAGACAAAGGTACTCGAGTGCAGTACAGCCACAGAGTAGGCGCTCCATGTCACCGTTTGGGAGGCAGACGGCGACGAGCTCGAGGTGCTTCAGTCGTGGTAGAATAAGAGCGGGCGCATCATTAAGGGGGGGGGGGGGGGAATGGCAGTTCCTGAACTTAGCGACGCGCAGCGTGGGCGCAAGGTGGAGCGCGAACGTTGGCAGCGAGCGCATATGCCCATCATCAAAAGTGAGCTCCTCGAGCTGATCTAGGGCGGGGGATCGGAACCAGTCATCAAGCTTGGCTTGGTCCTTGCCATTGGAACGGAACTTGCCCATTCTAAGGCCTCTGGTTGGGCCAGGGTGACTGCCGAGGATCTTGGAGAACGCATCCAAGCTTTTGCGATAGCCATGGCAGAGCTTGTGGGTGTCGATGAGGTCGAGAGGGGTGGAGTTCCATAGGGGGTGCCACCGTCGGGAAAGGACGGTTGTCCGCGCCCCATATTTGATTGGGAGGAGGGAGATGATGACTATCAACATATCATCGGGGAGGCTGCTGATGAAGTCTAGGCCTGCTGGAGTCGCTTGCGGTTCTTGCTCGCCCTGCCTCCGCTTGTTGGCAGCCCCGTTCTCCACCTCTGGAGTCTCCTTGTCAGCGGCGCTTTCTGATAGAAGTGGGAGTACAGGGAATATTTAGTTAAAACAGGGCAATAGAAAAGTGTATTGGTAACTAGAAGTTAGTAGGTAGGAATATAGTAAGAAAATGGAATAACAATTGGTTGCTTAAATACTACACAATTCATTTGATATTGCAAGGTATGTCAACAAGCAGATACTTGAAAAGAAAACTTACTTCGAACAAAGTCTGGACGGATGATATCGTCGGGGAAGTTAGCATATATCTCATGACTAGGCTCTTTTATGTGTAGTGCAATTTTAGTGCCAGCTTTCAGTACATAAAACTTAGAAATTTCTTTCCAAAGGCCAGTGCCAAAATAGGAGTCACCACATTCATCAAGTCTTATAGTAATAACGATTGTAAATCCATGGTTTGTTTTCAGTATGACATACCTGCAGTCTTGATTTATGTAAAGGGAAAGATTGTGCACTTCAGATTATGTTGCATAGCAAGGAACGCGCTGCAGAAAATGGTAGGATTGTTCAAGAAAATATGGTAACATGCAAATATGGGCCCAAATTGAAAGAACTATACAGCAGATAGGGTAAACATGATGTCATGGAAATATGAGAGTAATTGAAAGAACAATACATCATTAATTTGCCTAATATAGAAAGAAGAGGGAAAAAAAAATCCCCTTTGACGTATATGGTGCATGTGGTACCTTTCATCCAAATGTAGCAATATTTAGTATATGTTCAGGAAAGTAGCCCATGCCAACCGATTTAGGGTGAGATTGAACATACCGCGCGCATCCTCAAGTCATCTGGTACGGTGAGATGGAACTCCATGGATGTCTGGGGGAGGCCGCAAAGTCCTGATGTGTCCGCGCACTGTACACTCTATGAATGAAAGAAAACCCTCAAATCAGCTCGAATAAAAATGAATTCACGGCGATTTCGGCCGGGTGATTAAAGGAGGCAAATGAACTGGGATAAGAGATGAGATAATATCTCATTAAATTAGTTACCTTGTTTTCCATGAGAAAAAACCCTCAGTACAGCAGATTCCCCAACCGGGCGGAGCTGGGTCGACCGCGAGCAGCGTCGAGAAAGTCGATGGCGATAGGCGGCGGCAAGCGGAAGTGGCAAAATGCGGTGGGATTTGGCGCAGCCTGGCGGCAGTGGCAGGCGTCGAGCTAAGTGGTTGCCGCCCGATAGGCAGTGCCATGCATAGACGCGGAGGAGCTTGTGCAGGTGTGAATGGGGACCGGAGGGGGTGGCGGGCGGGGTGAGGGTTTTTGTGACGTTGGGATTGTGAGGGTTTTCTTTTTTCTTTTTTGAATTGGGTGGTGAGGGTTTTCTGTCCCACAAAGAGTTTCAGAGGCAACGGTTTGCTAGAGCCAACCGTGTGTGATTGACCTAACAGGCAAAATGAAAGTCATTGCACATGGTTCCAATTTTGGGAACCGTGTGTGATTGACGTACTAAATCCGTCCTGGTTTATTGGTCCCCTTTGTAATTTGTACCAAATTTTAAACAAATATTTAACTAACAAATGTTTATGCATGTCACCAAAAATTATATCATTGAACACTATGTTCAAATACGCATCCAACGATATAATTTTTGCTGACCTGCACTAACATTTTGTCAGTTAAATCTTTGGTCAAAATTTAACACAAATTACAAAGGGGACCAATAAACCAGGACGGAGGTAGATTCCATCAACTGAACTGATTGCATCTATATCCCACATTTAGACATAAGTAAACATAGATTAAACATACTCAGACATAGATAATAAGTGTACACAAGCATAGTTCAGCCATAAGTACATAGTTCAATCGTCATTAAGACACTACATAGCCATACATAGTTCGATCCCACATCTCATCTCATTTGCCGGCACGATCCTGAAGCTTCTCCAGGTACTCGGCGTACGTGCCGTGCGCCACCCTGCGAGAATACTTCTGCTTGAAGGAGCCAACGGCCCGTCCTCTTGCATGCGCCAGAACAATTTGATACGCGTCATGAAGCTTGTGGTTGCAAAATGGGCATCGATAGCCGCCGTCCCAGGTCCTAATACGCCTGTTATGCATTCCCGCATAAAGCTCCCTCAGGATTTGCCTCTTGTACCTCCTCTGGCCATCTTCATCCTCGCTGTCCACATCGTTAGACAGCACCTATACAAATAGTAAAAAAATGTGGCGTCAAATTAATGTTTACAAACTAATCTCTAGTGAACATTTGGCAGTTGCCAAAATTTGGCATCAAATCAATGTTTACATGCCGTGAAGTAGGATTAGGAATTTATGACTATTTTTTTATACATATCTAGAGGTTATGGTTCGATTTTTAAGCACAGTCGTCTATGTACAGACCAATCTTGAAGAAAATAATGGCACAAACATATATGTAGGTCATTCAAAATCAATTGTCAAGTCCTGGCTAGCAATTATTAGCACGAACACTAACCCTAGTTGGATTACTAGCAGAAATCATTTGCATAGATGAAACAACTAATCACTTATGACTTGTACCATTCAAACAATCAATACACTACACGGATCTAACGAAACTTACTCAGATTCCAAAAAGGGGGAGGCAGGAGTAACCAGAGAAACCCTAGGATCTATTTGACACATAAATGGGTATAGATGACTAACCAGTTGTCCGTCGTCATCGGAGTCGTCGCCAGAGTGGTCATCGGAGTCGTCGCTAGGGTCGTCGCCCGAGTCGTCACCGGAGTCGATGTGGACCTCCGCCTTCGGCTGTGGAAGCTCGATGCCATCGACGACGTCAGGGTGCAGCGATACCTCGCCGGCGGTGACGGCAACCTCAGTCTCCATCTCCACACCGTGCTCCGGTGCTTCAGCAGCCCCGGCGTCGCCACTCCCTCCGATGGGACGCTTCGGCGGCATCCTCATACACTGACGGCTTTGAGGACTAAGAGCGGCGTCGAGGATGCAAGCAGAGAGAGAGGATTGTGTGTGTGGCGAGGATGGGAGGTGCGGCCGCTCGGGCGCGCCATTAATATGGAGTAGTGGGAGAGAGGCGGGCGGCGGTCAAACCGCTGGCTCGCCTGTCGGTGAGCCTGCGCACCGGATTGATGGCATGCCTACCATCATTTCACACAGCTACTCGCACGCCTCCCGATGACTGCGCAGCGAGCACGCCTCCCGTCAATTCACACACCTGCACGCACGCCTCCCGGTCTGCCTGCGCGGTGGACTGCTCGCATGCATCCCATGAACTCACGCCTGCTCGCACGGCACATGGGTTGCGTGGCGGCACGTATATTATTTTTCTATTTGGATGATTAATGTTGCCGCTTTATTGCTTAACCGAAGCATGGCACGTATCCATTGTTGGTCTAACGCTCACGGTTCGAATAAATAATCTGTTTGGGATATTGGTTCCCAATTATTAATAATCTCTCGATTGTAAGAAGATAAAGATTACATCAAAACTGGTCTCAAATTTGACAAAAAAAGTACAATGCCACTTTGTATTGGCGTCCATATGACAACACGATAAGTTTCATGAATTTCAAATAAGTTTTGGATGTACTAGAATTTAAAAATCAAGATTCTCAATGTTTGAAATTTCTTGCACGGGGAGTAAACATGCACCTAGTGAGACACATGTGTTTTTGCAATCCATTTAGGTGCACTGTCACGTGTGCATGTAGCACAAATTTGATTTTTGCACATTATACCCCTAGAAAATCAATCAATGTACTAAAACGTCTTAATGATCTCGGCTTTTTTTAAATTAAAACGTCCATCCTTTGGTAACATATATTCACTGCGGGATAATTTAACATGCATCGTAGTTGCGGTGGATTCGCGGTGTGTGTGTGTGTGTGTGTGCGTCTGGGGGGCGGGCGGCTCGCAGTACACAACGAGTCATGAGCCACCATGTGGGTTGGCCGTTTTGTGAGGCAGGTGCCACATCAGACTCGTGAATTCGTTATTTAAAACATTACACAACCCTTTCATACATACATGTTTTGGCCACATGCAGTCGATGGTTGTCCTACACGACACTCGATACTCGCGTGTGACGCTTTCTGTGGGCCTGCGAGGTCGTCGTCCATCACTTTGACGAACAGCCGGCAGTGAGGTTAATTTGACCAGCAAGATAGAATCTTTTTTGTTTGTGTTATGGTGGGAGTATATTTATAGTACGCGTCGAAGAGGTGGGAGGGGACTAGCATATATACTATACGTACGCGTGCGTGAACAAGTACACCTCACCCAGTGTCGGGACTTTTCAGTTTCTGAGGCACGTGCCACATCAAAGTTGTGAAATTGGCTATTCAAACATCACACAACACCTCTTTGGGCCACATGCATGCAGGCGATGGTTATCCTAGGACACTCACGTGTGACGCTTCCATCCGTGGGCCCACGAGGCCATCGTCGATGCATGCATCACTTTGACCTACATTGGGAGAGGTTAATTAATTTCCCCATCAAGGAAGATTCTTTTTGGGTTGTATTACGGTAGGAGCATATAGTATGCGTCAAAGAGGGGGAAGGGGACCATCATATGTAGTACGCTTCATGAACCTCGCTCTCTGTGGGGACTTTATGGTTTTCGAGGCATGTGCCACATCAAAGTTGTGCATTTTGGGTATTCAACATATGTTTGGCCCACATGCAAAGCGATGGTGGTTGTCCTCTCGCACCCACTTAAGTGGTTATCAGTGATATCGATGCTTTCCATCTGTGGGCCCACTTGGTCCATCACTACTTTGCCTGACAACGAGAGAGGTTAATTTGACATAGGAGGGGATTATTTTGTTTGTTTGTAATACGGTATATATATAGGTCATGCTCTGGGATGACATGATACAGTTTGAGCACACACATGCATGTTTACGCATGACTCCCTCCCATCGAGTCGAAGTGGCTAGTACCACGACACGTCATGAACCGATCTCGCTCTGTGTGGGGACAGTAAGATTTTTGACGCACGCGCCACATCAATGTTGTGAAATGGTATTCGAACATGCATGCACGCATCACCTCCATACATATGCATGTAGTGGTTGTCTACGGTACACTCCCTCGCGTGGTTATCGGAGACAATCCTATATATTCGTGGGCCCGCGTGGACATCCATGATCACCTTGATCGACAACAAGATAGGTTACCATGGCGGATTCTTCCTTTGGTTCGTGTTATCGTAGTATAGGTCATGGTGAGATTCAGACCTAATTAAGTTTGAGCGCATACTATGCACGCATGCATGCATGAATCCCCGTCATCGGCTTGAAGTATGGTGTGACATACATATGCATCGTCAACTAACCCTCACTCAGTGTGGGGATTTCTGGTTCGAAATCATGATGCCACATCAAAGTTGTTCCATTGTGTATTCAAACACACCTCTCCAGACATATGTTTGGGCCACATGCAGGCAGTGGTTGTATTCGCGGACTAGCTACTTGCGTGATTATTGGCGAGCAAGCCCATCTCTGGGGTCACATGGACGGCCATCACTTTGACCAACAACAAGAGAGAGGTTGTACGACCAAGGTGGATTATTCTTGGTCCTTTTATGATCCATCTAGGTGAGATGCCTCTTGCCCGCCGACTGAAAGTGGGTGTGGTGTTGTGTGTGTGGGGGGGGGGGGGGGGTGGCTGCTCTACTCGCACTTTGCTAGGTGAACCTCCGGGGGGGGGGGGGGGGCATGCATTCATAGCTTAGGATTCCCTTCCTACCGACACGAGGTGGGGGGGGGGGGGGGGCGGAAGCAATACCAGCGCTGCGAGGGATAGATAGGTGCCACATCGAAGTTGCATTTGGTATTTGAACATCAAACCACCCTTTTCATACATATATTTGGTCCACATGCAAGTGTGCTTGTGTTCTGACCCTCTCCCGCATCATTTTTCGCCAAATTTATGAAGATTAGACAAGTTGGATGACGCAACAGACACGGTTCACTCACACTAACCGTGTGCCACGGCGGTGCCCCTGCCACGCACATCCGCACAGTACATTGGGCTCCACGAGGCTTCCCCTCTCAAAAATATCTACCCGCCTGCAGCTTTTTTCTATTTGATAACACACGGTTATTATGTTTCAACCGTGTGTGATGTTTCTTGTTCCCGCTCCCGCCTGCATCCCTCGAAAATATCTGCCCGCCTCGAGGGTTTTTTTGTTTCATAACACACGGTTGTTATCTCCGGACCATGTGCGATGCACCATCATCCAAATTTTCAATAGCCCGGCATTTCACTCCCGCGTTTGACTCCCGCGTAGTAAAATTTTCAGTAGCAGCGTTATTTCCTCAAACACACCCCCGCCCCCTCCACACACACACAACAAAACCTCCTCGGGCGCGAGCGCTCGCGCACACACACACACCCCCTCCCTCGCTCGAAACCCTAGCAAGGTCGCCACTGCAACCGCAGCCGCCGCCGCAAGGCCTCCATTGTCAACATCCGCCGGTTTGCCTGTGCAGCTTGCCCACCGATCTCCATATCCAGGCCGCCCTGAGTTTCTTAGATGACGCCTGCCAAACGCCCCCTTTCCCATAGATCCCCATCCCCATCCCCATCCCCCACTCCAGAGCATCGCAGATTAAGCCCGGCTACGCTTCCCATGGAGCTCGAGGTGCGACTGGCCCAAAAGAGGTGTATCGCGGTCTCTTCGCCCGACGTCGCTGAGAAAGCTGACGACCATTACTAGCCGCAGGCACTCATTCAGTGGGCTAGAGTATGTGGGTATGTCGTAGACACCGGCTACGACATCGAGGTCGTCGACAACGAAGGCCTGAGGCGGGCTATGTCACAGGTTAAGTGGCCCACCCCCAACCCCTCGGGTTCAACCGCCGTCGATCCCATCCATGGCCTCGCCGCTGATCTCCTCTGGCTCGCTGTCAAGAATTTGCCATCCTACATCGCCATCGAGCCCCTTTTGTCATTTCTGAAGGACACGTTCTGCGACACTGGCTTGGGATCCACAGCTTCCAAGTCAGACCTCATTGACGGTGACCACGAGGAGGGCACCCTCTCCGGCTCTTCCAAGGGGAAAGAGCCCATCTGCTCTTCCAAGGGGAAAGAGCCCGTCTACGACATCAGGGAGGGCACCCTACAGCCGTGCTCTTCCAAGGGGAAGGAGCCCATCTGCGACATGGAGCGCATCCAGGGTTCGTGCTCTTTCCACAGGAACGAGCCCATCTGTGACAAGTGATGAAACCGATCGAGTCCCTTTTGTAGTGTAGTGAGAATATGTCCAGTTTTAATTTCTATATTTGGTTGTTTGCAGTATGCCTTGTTTATTTTAGTTGTTCACAATGTGATGCTCTATATGTGCAATTATTTACTGTGCAGTACATTTCATCAATCCAGTTTTAAACATACCGATAGGAATGCATATATTTGCTTGCTGTTAAGCCTGTTATAGCTAGCATATGCCTCTTTTAAAGTGTTTTGATTGTTCGGTTGTTTGTAGTTAGCATATGTCTAGTTTCAAATGCTATCTTTGTTTGTTCGTAGTATGCCTTGTTTATTCCAGTTATTCACAACGTGATGTTCTATATGTGCAAGTATGAACTGAGCAGTTCAATTTCATCAATACCAGTTTCAACAATACCACTATGAATGACTACATTTGGTTGCTGCATCTTGTAGTTAACATGCCTTTCCATTTTTATTTAACAATAACCAGTGTACTTAGACCGGCACAATACCAGTTTGAATGACTATGTTTGCTTGTTGTTAAATGTTAGGCCTGTTGCAGTTAACACACCTTTCCACTTGTTTTGCTTTACTAGCGTGCTTAAACCTGCAAACTGAAGCTATCTTTTGGAGATTATTTTGTCTGCCATGGATATATTTGATTGATGTTTAGCCTGTTGTTCTTAACATGCCTCTCGATGTACCTACACAGGACAATTTTGGGAACGACTACTGTTTTCCATCGAGGTTAGTTTCATCCCATGGCTTATATATACTCACTGTTCAGGATATCGGTAGCTGGTACCATATAGGTCGGGGGCTGATAAGGGACTAATCGGTGAATCAGACTTTTAACTGAATATATCTGTAACCCATTTATCGTTAGGTTAACTAGGGCCATATGTAATATATCTGAGGCTACATAGCAACATGCACTATACTTAATGTCTAAATATGCGATCCTAGGCTACATAGCAACAAGGAAGAGTGTTACCATAATGTTCTGATGATGTCTAGATATACGTAGAAGAGCAGCAGCAGCAACAACAACAACAAAACAACCCTGTTTGGATACTCAACTTAGCTAGAGGTTAGAGTTAGTTTCTAGCTCATGACTAACCCTGAACTAACTCCATCCAAAGAGGTGTTTGGATGACAGGGTTAGATTGACAATAAATGCACTAGGAGAACTAGCTCCAATTAGCACCTCTTGGGTTGGATAGTTTTTTTTGGTGGGTTAGATGCAACTAGCTCAAACTAGCCCTCATGTTTGGATATACTTTAGGGCTATTTGAGCCCGAACTAGCTCAAACTAACTCTAACCCATGGATACAGCAGCAGTTAATCAGCCGATAATTTGTAAGAATGCAATAAACTCCTTCCGGCCCATAATATAAGATGTTAATTCATCTAATATGTGAGTATATTGGATGTTATAAGATATTATAAAAGAGTGCTACATCATTGCGCAATTGCTATTTAGCTTCTAATATTAACTTGGTGCTTTTAGGTACATATGTCATTGGTAAAGATCCACGCTTCGACCCTTTCTGCGTATGGGGTAATGAGATATCGATGAACCAGCATCAAGTGAGGAAGCTCATAAAGATTGTTAGTAAAATGGGTCAAAAGATGGCAATTAAACTATTTGTTTACACTTTATCCAAGACAACAGCGAACTGCGGGATGGTAAGTAAGAACTCTGCAACCTTCTTTTTACTGCCCATAATGAGTTGTGTTAGATGACAATGTCTGAATCTCTTTCCTTTGCAGTGGTTCCCAAAGCAGTTTACTCAAGATTAACTCTCAAACTACATGATTGGTGGGCATGCAAAGGTTAAAGTATTTCTACCACAACACGATGATTATCTATATGTTGTCATGAAGACCGTGAAGGATGGGCGGTCGGCCATCACAAGGTGTTGGACTAGAGTCATGCGTGCCTTCTGCATGGAGGAGGGCACAATATGGGCATTCCGCTTCACTTTGTTCAGCAACTAGAATATATTTCGCCTCTTTCTTTACCGTCTTTAATAGTACAAGTATACAACTGTGGTTCATCATTCTTTATTTGGTTCTTATGTAATTCTTGAACATATGTACCTGTGAATTGAATAATGCATTGGTTGTTTGAACCTGATGGATATGAATAAAGCTATAACATACATTCAAATTCAAATCCGGTACAATTTGAAATAGCAGCAATTAAATTACACTGAAATTACGCTCTGCAGGTCATTACGGCACACACGGTTGGTAAAACACAAACGTTTGCGATATACACCATAATCCGACATGGTTCACAGAGAGGAAACGTGTGCAAGCATGCACACAGTTGCCGTTTGCAAAGCATGTGCGATGCCAGACAATATCACAAACGGTGCGGGCAAACTAAACATTTGTGATAGTTGCCTTATCATACATGATTCGCAACCATGAACTGTTGCTGATGTGGTATGCATCGTAAATGTTGCACCAGAGAATAGCGTGTGCGATAGTTGTCGTGTACGACAATGTTACGACGGTCCGACATTTCGTAATCCTGTTCGACACTCATACGATGATTAGCTAATCTTCTTAATTATTTATCGCATACGGTTTGGGAAAAGCGAATGTGTGTGATTGTCTGCTTATCATACATGTTCTATAATAGTGAACAGTTTGTGATGGGCCGCACATCGTAAACGTAGCACCATAGAATACCGACTGCGATGGCAATGCGAGCACAAACGAGTAGTGAGTACTGTATATGCATCAAGGCTCCCTATCCCTGACGGTTTCTGGGTCCTGTGGGAAGGACCCCCCTATCGACCACACTCACTTGGCGACGGTTACAAATGCCGTCATGGAAAGGAGTTAAAAACCGTTTGTGTAGCACCTCGCTGTACCAGTGGTAGTCTGGGGAATCAAGCCGCTTTACGGCCAGACGTTGAAGCGTCACATGTTCTTTCCTGGTTTAATGGGTACCTGGCCCAAAGTCATGACAAAGCCCATCTTGGCCTTCCCCTTCCACCGTTTAACACCAATTTCATCCTCCAAAGTCTAGCTTCGAGAGCTCCAGTAATGGCGAATGACGCAGACTCTTCTAAGCGCCCCCATGGTCCCCTCGAGGGCGACTGGGCGATTACATAGATAGATGGATCACGAAACTAGCACTCGAAAATAGATCATACTAAACTTTTATTCAACTAAATCACGAAATAACTATGGACCGAACTAAAATATGTAAAGATAATAAAAGTGATGGTGATACGCTACCAGGGCACCTCCCCCAAGCTTGGCACAAGCCAAGGGGGGTGCCCATACCCATGTACTCAAGCATCTTTCTTTGGTGATGGTGGTGATGATGAGGTGGTGGGCTTGTCCTTCAGCTTCCGCTTGAGCCCACCCTTTTCTTCCTTCAACTTACTGATTTCTTGCTCAAGCTCCAGTATCTTCTTACACAATGTATTCTTGTTTTCATGTAGAAGACGAAAAGGGATAGATTGGATCTTAGAGGGGTTTACTGTGTTTGGGAGACTCGACTTTTTGAACTCCACATGCATGTCCCATGGTTGAGGTAGAGGGACATCATTTTCATCCGAGCCCGTGTCCTCCGTTCCCTTCAAGTTAACATCTTCCTCTTCTTCTGTGGTCCATCCATAGGGATCTATGTCCCCATAGATCCTTGGATTTGCAACATAGTGTGATAGGAAGCTCTCTCCATCTGAGTCTAGGGACGACATACTTTCAGATCTGTCAGAAAATAGCATGAAACAAGAACAGAGGATATTTCCATGATGCGATGGTCAAAACGTCCGGGAGTATATATGAAGAATTTTTATCTTTCAAAACAAGTATTCCAAAAGAAAATGGAGTCGGAAAGGCACACGAGGGGCCCACAAGCCACCAGGGCATACCCAGGGGGTGTGGGGTGCCCTGGTGCCTTGTGGGCACCTGGGTAGCCCCGTTGGGTGTTTCTTATTTTTGTATTTTTTCTAATATTCTAAAACTATCAGAAAGTATTTTAATGGAATTTTTGGAGTCGGTTTACTTACTGTATCACGTACCTCTTCCTTTTCAATGTTCTGGAGTGTTCTGGAAGGTCTCTTTTATGTATTCCTCCGGTGTCATAGTTTGAATAATGTTAGCTTCGACAGTAACAGGCGTACCTGAGATATAATGCTTAATGCTTTGTCCATTGACCACATTCGGATTAGTGCCTTCGATATTATTGATCTTAATAGCTCTAGAGCGATAAACTTCTTCGACGATATATGGTCCTTCCTATTTGGAGAGAAGTTTCCCTACAAAAAAAATATAAACGAGAATTGTACAATAGTACATACTCACCCACTTTGAATTCCCGTTTTTGGATTCTTTTATCATGTCATCTTCTAACTTTTTCTTTAAACAATTTGGCATTTTCATAAGCTTGGGTTCTCCATTCATCTAGCGAGCTAATATCAAATAACCTCTTTTCACCGGCAAGTTTGAAATCATAATTGAGTTCTTTAGTTGCCCAATATGCCTTATGTTCTAACTCAAGAGGTAAATGACATGCTTTTCAATAGACCATTTTATATGGAGACATACCCATAGGTTTTTTATAAGCAGTTCTAGAAGCCCATAATGCATCGTCAAGTTTCTTAGACCAATTCTTTCTAGATCTATTGACGGTCTTTTGCAAAATTAACTTTATTTGTCTATTGCTCAATTCAACTTGACCACTAGATTGAGGGTGATACGGGGATGGAATTCTATGGTTGAGATCATATTTAGCAAGCAATTTACGAAAAGCACCATGAATAAAATGTGAACCACCATTAGTCATTAAATATCTAGGGACTCCAAACCTCGGGAAAATAACTTCTTTAAGCATTTCAATGGAAGCGTTATGATCAGCACTACTAGTTGGAATAGCTTCTACCCACTTTGTAACATAATCAACAACAACCAAAATATGTGTATACCCATTAGAGGAAGGAAAAGGTCCCATATAATCAAATCCCCAAACATCAAATGGTTTAATGACAAGTGAATAATTCATAGGCATTTCCTGATGTCTACCAATATTACCAATTCTTTGACATTCGTCACAAGATAAGACAAACTTATGAGCTTCCTTGAAAAGGGTAGGCCAATAAAAACTAGACTGTAATACCTTGTGTGCAGTTCTGTCTCCTGCATGGTGTCCTCCGTAAGCCTCGGAGCGACACTTCCGTAGGATTTGTTCCTGTTCCTTCTCAGGTATACAATGTCTAATAATACCATCTAATCCTTCTTTATAAAGATGTGGGTCATCCCGGAAGTAGTGTCTTAAATCAAAAAAGAAAATTTTCTTTTGTTGGTATGTAAAACTAGGTGGTATAAATTTAGCAATGATGTAATTAGCATAGTCTGCATACCAAGGAGTATTACGAGAAGCATTTATGACAGCTAATTGCTCATCGGGAAAGCTATCATCAATAGGTAGTTGGTCATCACGAATATTTTCCAACCTAGACAAGTTATTAGCTACAGGGTTCTCAGCACCCTTCCTATTAGTAATATGCAAGTCAAATTCTTGTAGCAGTAGAACCCACCTAATGAGTCTAGGTTTAGCATCTTTCTTTTCCATAAGGTATTTAACAGCAGCATGATTGGTGTGAACAATTACTTTAGAATCTACAATGTAAGATCTGAATTTATCACAAGCAAACACAACTGCTAGAAATTCCTTTTTAGTAGTAGCATAATTTCTTTGGGCACTTCTGTCGCGGTGTGACACGATCACCTATGGGGCCATGAGCCCCTTGTGGTTCGGCGGGGGGAAGGCTACGCTGCACAAAGAGCGGAGGCCATGGAGCAGCACAACAGGGATGCCACCGGTGGTTTTTACCCAAGTTCGGGCCGCCGCAAGGCGGAAAACCCTACTCCTACTTTGGTGGATTGATGGGAGGACCGTGGTGCACACGCAAGGCTCAAGCCCGACAAGGTCGCCTCGGGGGGAGAGCAGCTACATGCGTATGAGTACACGAGGGTCCGAATCCTATTTTAGGTTGCCATGGCCCTCCTTTTATAGGCTAAGGGGTAACCACAGTGGCAAAACGGTCACTGTGTAGTGATTAGATAGCCAACAGTGCTATCATACCTAACTCTGGCAGTTAGGACAAAGTGCAATAAATGCACTGCTAGGTGCCTTGCTATGGATGCAGCCCGGCAAGCCTGTCGCGCATTTTAGTCATCTTCCACCTGTCCACTTGACACGCCTCTGGACAGGTGTCATATGGAGGCAATCTCCCTTCCAAATGGCTACCACGTGCCAAATGACAGCCACTTAGCCACCTGGGGGCTCGACACCGCACTGATGGATGACTTGTGTCCCGATGCGGTGGAGCGGTGGAGTCTTGGCGGGGAGGTACGCCACCAGTGGCCACGGCAAGCCTGCCGGGGGAAACATCGGCTTCGTCCTTGGAGTGGCCTTGACCTGACCGGGCTCGCCCGCCCGGCAAGGGAGGCTTCCCCTTAGTGATATCCTGTTCTCTTGGCTTGTCTTGGTCTTCTTGATCCGCGCTTTGGTTCCCCAAAGAGCTCTTCATGTGGCTTGGAAGCTTGACCTGGGAGATTGGTGCTGCCGGGTCAGAGGCCTGTTGTCCGTGCACCAGTTAGGGGAAAACATACACCCCTGTTTGTGTACCCCGATAGAAGCCCCCGGGCCTGAGCCATACATGTCGTCAGGCACATTGGGTTAGGCCCCAAACAGTGCACGAACAGGTGGCGAGGAAGTGCTGCGCATGTAGCGGCTTGTGATGATGACCAGTCGACTCAACGTTCATGCTGCGTAATTACCGCAGGTCGTGGGGTCGTGAGACTGTAGCAGTTAATGTAAAATGGTAACTTTCTGAGAGAAAGTAGCGAAGAGGCACCCTCCCACGTTCGTTCCCCATAAAAGAGAAAAACGCGAAAGGGCGCCGCTCATTCGCATCCGTTTCTCTCTCCATCAACTTCCTCCTCAAGCCAAGCGATTGCTCCCGCGTCCACACTCGCCTCCAATGGCTTATCCGGCCTTCGATCCGCTCCATAGCTCTTAAGGATGGGAAAGAAAGCCGCCGCCACCAAGGGGAAGTGGGCAACCACCATGAAGGGAGCAGCCACGGAGGGGAAGAAGAAGAGGGCAGCGAAGTTGGACAGGAAGCGGCGGGCAGATGTGGTCTTCTTCTCGTCGAGCTTGGACAACAACGCCTTGTTTGTAAGGTACAAATACATGTGGGGGAGAGAAGTCCCAAAGGGGTATGGTGCGCCCGCGGTCTTGCCGGAGGGGAAAGAGGATTCACCAAATTCATACCGATTTTTCTGCACGTATTTCCTCTGCGGCCTCAGCCCCCCTTCTCAGATTTCTTCAAAGCGATGATGGTGGTGTATGGATTCCACCTCTTGGATTTCACGCCAAATGCAATGGCGTGCATGGCGATCTTTGCTCATCTGTGTGAGAACTTCCTCGGAGTTGCCACCAACGTGGACCTGTTCAGACACTTCGTAGTCCCACGGGTTGAAAACAAGGCTCACCGCTCTGGGAATATAAGTTGGATCCCCCAGGGAAAGAGGGATTTTTGGGATTACCTCACTGGTCAGCAGTGCGGTAGATGGGAGGAATGGAGGGCAGACTGGTGCTGGATTCAGAATGCGGACGCTCCAGATTACTACCGGGCATGGACGGAATGTGTCGTGCGCGACAGCGATTGGGGGGAGCCAGGCCTTACTAACGACAGGCTCCGCCCGGCGCTGAACAGGATCGCCTGCCTCAAAGCTGCCGGGCTAACCATCGAACAGGTGGGGGCTGATTTCCTTTGACGCTGCATCGCGCCACTGCAGAAGAGGGACATGTTTGCCTGGAGGTATGGAGATGCTGGGGACAGGATGCGCCTATACCCAGGCCTTACCAACAATTTGTCGGTTTACGGCCACGGCTGGATATGTGAACAACTGTTTGGCAGCCTTGGGCTATTCAAATTGCCGGCAAGGGTTGTCCCGCTGAACATCAACTCCTCCCTGGACCAGATTTTGAAATGGATGCCTGACTGCAACGCTTATGTAGTTACAACTGATTGGTTACTACCTGAGGTCGATGCAGAGATCGAGTGGGTTTCCGGCCTGGAGGAAAGGGCTATCAGGGTGGAGGGCAATATGTTCAAGGGCACCTCCATGGTAGAGGCAGAGTTTATCAGGAGGCGCATTGAGGAGGACAAAGCGCTTCGAGCTGCCGGGAAGGGAAGGCCCAGAAGAGAGGAAGAGGAAGAGGAGGAGGAGGCCGAAGGTGAAGGTTCTTCCACCGGCAGGAGCGAGGGGTGTGCCACGGATGAGCCTGCCGGGGACGAGCCTGCCGGGGTTGAAGCCTTTTATGCCGCGGTAGCAGAAGCCCAAGAAGGGGACGAGACCGAGGAGACGGAACAACCCAAGGAGGAGTGGCTTGTAGCGGGCCCTCAAGCCCCAGAACCAGACTTGGAGCAACGTCCTCGTAGGTGGCCCAGCCAGGGAACAGCGGCCTCTGTTCTTGTGCCCGTCACCAAGAGGGTGAAGAAGATCGCCTCTAAGGGTGACATGCCGGACGTGACGCGCCGCTATTCTTCTCGCCTTTCTAAGGCCAATACCCCTCCGGCCAAGTGGCGACTGGTCATAGGAGTCAACCCCAGCTCCCAGTTAGGCTCGAGCTCCTCGCGCAGCGCATCCTCGCCGGAGCCCCGGGCCCCTTCAAAGGGCTCGAAGTCACCGGGAAGTACTGCTCCCCCGATCCTGAAGAGGAGTAGAGTGACCCCGCCACCTATGGGGTTCGCGCTGGGCTCCATGCTCATCAATTCAGAGTAAGGAAAATACTATCTTCCCTTGTCGAAGCTCCATGCACTTGTTGGTTTGCTGATCCAATCTTGCATGTTGTCTTTAACAGAGACGAAGAAGAAACTCTCATCCACCAGGCTAAACGATCCAAGCTGGTGGAGTTGTCGGGGCCCTCGGAGGGCACGAGCTTGGCGGGAGGTAGCACGAACGACCCAGCGCCAAGCCCCCGGCCCAGCCCTTGGCACGAAGGCATGGGACAGGCTTCTCCCGCTAGGGAAGGCATGGAAGAGCGTGCCCCCTCTCCTGCCAAGGGGGAGGGACAGATCATCCAGAGCGAGGTCCCCCAGGAGGGGCCCACCCTGCCTGATGTTCAAGCCGAGAGATCCCTGGCAAGGGCCTCCACTGAAGGATCGGCCCATACTGACGCCATGGTTACCAAGGAAGGGAGCGGGGGTCATGCCCCGGAAACTGATGTTGCCGGGGAAACTGATATCCCCCCACGGCAAGCATCTCCGGGCAATCCACTTGCTCTTTGTTATTCATCACTAGCACTATTTTGCTTCAAATCTCAGACTCATCAATGTATGCTATCTCTTTGTCATTGCTTGCTATCTTGCTTGCAGTTCCATTGGCTGAGGAACCAGAGCTGTTGGATGAAGTGGCTAGAATCGGCAAGGATGTCGCTGAAGAGGCCGCCAAGATTGCTGCTGCGGAGGGCCAGGAACATACTACCGGGGACATCCAAGAGACCCCAAAGGAAGCAGAGAAGTTCCCCGGCAACGTGTCAGGATCGAAGGTAGTGGTTGAAGAGAAAGTTCCCCTTCAAACTATGAGCCCTCCTCCCTAGTCTGGCACCTCGGCTGCGGCCATACAGCCATCTTCGAGCAAGCTGGCGTTGGTTCTCGCCCAACCTGGACTCGGAGCCCCGGCTCATCCGCGGCAGTAAGTGCAGATCTTGATGAAGAGATCCAGTGTATTAGGTGCCATTGTACCAGCGAGCTGAAGAGACTGATGATTCAGTCAGTGCAGCCATGGACTTGTCTTTCCTGGAGTCTTTGGCAACAAGCATCAAGGGCATGCAGAGCAGATACAGCCTGAAGTGGCAGGCGATCAAGGAGCAGCGCAACTCCGCCAGCCTCATGGATCAAAAACTGAGGGACAAGGGCAGTGAACTGCGCGAGTGGCACGGCAAGAAGTTCCAAACCCTTCTGCGGCAACAGGAGGTGATAACCATGGCGAAAGAGGATGTCGCTGCCCGGGAAGTCCGTTTGGCAGAGCACGCAGCGCTTCTGAACGCCCGAGAGAAAGACATCTCTTCCCGGGAGGAGAACCTCGAGGCCACCCTTTGCAACAAGGACGGAGAATAGGAGGCGCTTGTCCAGCAGCGCACCAAGGAGCTAGAGGAAAAGCATGGAGCAGCCCTTGACACGCTCACCCTTGACTCAGCTGCCCAACTGATGAAAAATGCTGATGATCTCGTTGCTACATCTGCTGCCAAGATTGACCTTGATCAACAAGTGGCCAAGCTGTCAGAGGAACTTGCCGGGAGCACCAAGGAGGCCAAGGCTCTCAAAGAGTAAGCGCAAAAAGCTGAAGCCCTCCTAAAGGATGTGCAATTGCGGCTTTCCTCCAAGACCCAGGACCTCAACACCGCCAATGGTGCCATTACTGACATGAAGGCGCGGATCGGTACCCTGGAGAGCGAAATCGAATCTGCCGGTGCCCATGAGAAGCTGCTGATGAGGGATCTGGACAATTGAAAAATTCTCCGGAAGGACGCGGAGGACAAACCTCTGGATCAAGAGTCTGGTCGATATTGCCGAGTGCCTCTCTGCCCAGATCTCAACAATGGACATGAAGAGTTGGGCCTACTCAGTCGACAGACATGAGGTTCCAATCGTCAAGTTAATGCTCTTCTTTGAAGGCTTGATCGAAGGGCTGAAGACGTATGAGGAAGAAAAAGCCGCTTGTTTTGCAAACAAGTCTTGAAATCTTGCCTGTGATGCCCTCTTCATGGTCTTGAGCAACCTCGCCTATCGTCATCCAAACCTCAACCTTGCCGATGGCTTCAAGAGGCTGCCAGTAGGTGCCGACGTTTCTGCTGCCCAGGAGAAGGCTGGTCCCTTCGCCGACAAGGTTCACTCCGTCCCCAGGGTCCTAGAAGACCGCCAAGCATAGCCATAAATCATTCTTGTTACCGTGGTGCCCTGTAACAAAACATAACGCATGTCTCGTGTTTAGGCCCCGTACTGTTCTTGCCTTTGCTCTTGCTGAACTAGTGCCAAATTAAGTTTAAGTGCATGCTATACCTCTTGCGTTTTACCCATGGATGTTCGTATGGTTGGTTTCTTTCTGTGTATTTTGGTTGCCTGACAGTAACATGTTGTCGCGATTGCTGTGAGGAGGGGGTCCTTAGCATTCAACTGGCGAGGACATGCGCCGGCAGGTTTTTCCTTGGGAGTCTTTGACGCTGCCGCCCACTTCGTTGAGTAGGCTCGAAACAAAGCGGGGGCGCAGACAAATATGGCAAGGTGCCATCACGCGAAAGAATTTAACCATACAAACAAAACACGATTTTTCTCAGGGATTATTAAATGCAAACTTTGGAAAAAAAAGGTTGGTGAGCATATCAACTTAGCTTTTGGCCATGCTTCCCCTCTCCCTTAGTTGCAGTCGTTCATCATGTCCGCATATCTTTAGAGGACAGCACTTGCGTATCTGCCTCGGGTGGGGTGAGAATGCATGGTGAAAAGGAAGGGTCGATTCCTCTCTCCTCCTACTTACACCGCTTAACGATATCACGGTGGCGGGCGCAAAGGTCACGCTGGTGCGGATGGCCCTGCCGGAGCATGCTTGCCGGGGCGTCAACCAACAGATTCGCACCAGCGTTTCACTCAGGATTTTTCCTTGGCGGGGTAAATGCTGGACCGAGGTCCGCGTGGGCTTATCGACATTGATGACGCTCCCCCCCGCATGGCTCGATCATCAACGGGCGAAAGTGGAGGAGGAGGAGACCACATACCATTTTTCCTGCTTGCCTCAGTGACTCTCTCAAGCACCGGGTATGTTTAGCGGGAGCCCGCAAGGAGGACGGCATCGCCGCATGCCTTGCTCCCTTCCTAGGACGGGGGCAGCGTGGTAGCCACGCCATCCGAGCCGTCCAGGGCCATCGCATCGCCACCACCTTCTGTTCCCGCCGCCGCGGCTGTTGTTGTGGAGATGGGCGACAGGACCCGTGTAAGACGGGACGAAGGAGCGATGTCGCCTCTTTTTTTTGAAGCAGTTGACGGAGGGAGCGCCGACGTTGATGATGATGAAGATTGACACACTGGTCACAACCTTGGGTTCATGCACGCGCTTTCCCCTACCTGTCGTGCCAAAGATGTCACGGTGTGACACGATCACCTATGGGGCCATAAGCCCCTTGTGGTTCGGCGGGGGGAAGGCTACGCTACACAAAGAGCGGAGCCGTGGAGCAGCACGACAGGGATGACACTAGTGGTTTTTACCTAGGTTCGGGCCGCCGCGAGGCATAAAACCCTAGTCCTGCTTTGGTGGATTCATGGGAGGACCATGGTGCACACACAGCGCTCAAGCCTGGCAAGGTCGCCTCGGGGGGAGATTAGCTACGCGCGTATTAGTAAACAAGGGTCCGAATCCTATTTTAGGTTGCCATGGCCCTCCTTTTATAGGCTAAGGGCTAACCACAGTGGCAAAACGGTCACTGTGTAGTGATTAGATAGCCAACAGTGCTATCATACCTAACTCTGGCAGTTAGGAGAAAGTGCATTAAATGCACTCCTACGTGTCACGCTGTGGATGCAGCCCGGCAAGCCTGCTGCGCCGCTTAGTCATCTTCCACCTGTCCGCTTGACACGCCTATGGACGGGTGACATATGGAGGTAATCTCCCTTCCAAATGGCTGCCACGTGCCTAATGACAGCCACTTAGCCAACTAGGGGATCGACACCGCACTGATGGGTGACTTGCGTCGTGATGCATTGGAGCGGTGGAGTCTTGGCGGGGAGGTACGCCACCAGCGGCCCCGGCAAGCCTGCTGGGGGAAACATCGGCTTCGTCCTTGGAATGGCCTCGACCTGACCGGGCTCGCCCGCCCGGTAAGGGAGGCTTCCCCTTAGTGATATCCTGTTCTCTTGGCTTGTCTTGGTCTTCTTGATCCGCCCTTTGGTTTCCCAAAGAGCTCTTCATGTGGCTTGGAAGCTTGACCTGGGAGCTTGGTGCTGCCGGGTCGGAGGCCTATTGTCCGTGCACCAGTCAGCGAAAAACATACACCCCTGTTTGTGTTCCCCGACAACTGTCTAGAGTTTTGCTAGCATAATGGATAACTTTTAATTTCTTATCAACTCTTTGTCTTAGAACAGCACCAGCAGCATAATCACTAGCATCACACATAATTTCAAAAGGTAAGTTCCAATCAGGTGGTTGAACAATGGGTGCAGGGGTTAAGGTTTCTTAAGTGTTTCAAAGGCTTCTACACAATCATGATAAAAAACAAATGGAACATCTATTTGCAAGAATTAGTAAGAGGCCTAGAAATTTTAGAGAAGTATTTAATAAACCTCCTATAGGAACCAGGATGACCAAGGAAACTTCTTATACCTTTAATATCTTTAGGACATGGCATTTTCTCAATTGCATCAACTTTAGCTTTATCCACTTCAGTGCCTCGTTTAGAAATTTTATGTCCCAAGACAATACCTTCATTCACCATAAAGTGGCACTTCTCCCAATTGAAGACAAAATTAGTTTGTTCACATCTCTGCAAAAGTCGATCAAGGTTTCTTAAGCAATCATCAAAAGAAGTTCTGTAAACAGAAAAATCATCCATGAAACCCTCAACAATCTTTTCACAAAAGTCAGAGAATATAGCAGTCACACATCTTTGAAAGGTAGCAGCTGCATTGCATAAACCAAAATGCATACGTCCATAAGCATAAGTTCAAAAAGGACAAGTAAAGGTGGTTTTCTCCTGGTCGGCTTGTGATACAGGTATTTGAGAGAAACCAGAATATCCATCAAGAAAGCAAAAGTGTGTATTCTTAGACAATCTTTCTAATATTTGATCAATAAAAGGTAAGGGGTAAGGATCTTTTCTAGTAACTTTGTTTAGTTTTCTAAAATCAATTACCATCCTATAACCAGTTACAATTCTTTGTGGAATAAGTTCATTTTTATCATTAGGGACAATGGTAATGCCTTCTTTCTTAGGGACACAATGAAGGATACTTACCCATCTACTATCAGCTATGGGATAGATTATACATGCTTTGAGAAGCTTTAATATTTCAGTTCTTACCACCTCCTTTATATTAGGATTTAACCGTCGTTCATGATCAACAACTGGTTTAGTATCAGGCTCCATATTAATTTTATGCTGACATACAGTGGGACTAATGCCCTTAAGATCATCAAGAGTATATCCAATAGCAACACGATGCTTCCTCAGAGTTTTTAATAATCTATTTTATTCATGCTCTGAAAGGTTAGCACTAATAATAACAGGATATATCTTGTTTTCATCAAGATAAGCATATTTCAATGTATCAGGCAATTGTTTTAATTCAAGCACAGGATCACCTTTTGGTGGAGGAGCACTTCGAAGAGTTTCAACAGGCAAATTGTGTTTAAGGATAGGTGGTTGATCAAAGAACATCTTATCTATTTCATTTGTTTCATTCAAATGCATATCATTTTCATGGTCTAGCAAATATTGTTCTAATGGGTCAATAGGAGGCACGGCAATAGAAGCAAGACCAATAATTTTATCTTTACTAGACGATTCTTTATCATGAGGTTGCCTCCGAAACTTAGAGAAATTAAACTCATGAGACACATCACCAAAGTTAACACTGACAATTTCCCTAGAACAATCAATCTTACCATTAACAGTGTTCAAGAAAGGTCTACCAAATATTATGGGACAAAAATCATCTTGTGGAGAACCAAGAACTAGAAAATTAGTAGGGTATTTTATTTTTTCACACAAGACTTCAACGTCTCTAACAATCCCAAGTGGTGTAATAGTATCTCTATTTGCAAGCTTAATAGTAACATCAATATCCTCTAATTCAGCAGGTGCAATATCATTCATAATTTCTTGATATAAGGTAGACGAAATAGCACTCACACTAGCACCCAAATCACATAAGCCATGATAAAAATGATCTCCTATCTTAACAGAGACAACATGCATGCCAACAATAGGTTTATTCTTATCTTTATAATCGGGCTTAGCAATTCTAGTGGCTTCACCACAAAAGTAAATAACATGCCCATCCATATTATCGACCAATAGATCTTTAACATAGCAACATAAGGTTCAACTTTAATTTGTTCAGAGGGTCTAGGTGCTCTAATATTACTTTTGTTAACCACGGTTGAAACCTTAACATGTTCCTTTATCCTAGCCGAGAAAGGTGGTTTCTCAATATAAGTAGTAGGAACAATTGGATCAACATTGTAAATGATAGTTTCATCTTTAACTATAACAGGCTCCTCAGTCCTTTTTTTAACAGGGGGATGATATTTAAACCACTTCTCCTTAGGGAGATCAACATGAGTAGCAAATGATTCACAAAAAGAGGCTACTATCTCAGAGTCAAGTCCATAATTAGTGCTAAACTTATGAAAAGCTTCGGTATCAATAAAAGATTTAACACAATCGAACTCAAGTATTATACCTGACTCATTACCTTTATTGAGTTCCCAATCTTCAGAGTTGCATTTAATTCTTTCCAGAAGATCCCATCTGAATTCAATAGTTCTCTTCATAAAGGAGCCAGTCAAAGAAGAATCAAGCATGGTTTGTTCATCATGAGAAAACCGAGCATAAAAATTCTGTAAGATAAGTTCTTTTAAGAGATCATGATTGGGGCATGTATAAATCATGTACTTAAGACCCCCAAGCTTGAGCGATGCTTTCTCCTTCATGAGGTAAAAAATTATATATATAATTCAGATCACGATGAACCCGATGCATAGAATAAAACTTTCGATGAAATTCCAATTTCAATAGATTCCAATCCCACATTCCGGTATCATCACATAGCCTATACCATGTCAATGCCTTTCCCTTCAAATATAAAGGGAATACCTTCTTCTTAACTTCATCTCTGGGTAAACCTGCAAGCTTAAATAATCCACAAACTTCATCCACATAGATTAGGTGCATATCAGGATGTAGTGTTCCATCTCCTGCATAAGGATTAGCTAGCAGTTTCTCTATCATACCCGAAGGAATCTCATAAAAATATTTTCAGTAGGTGCAGTAGGTTGAGGAGAAACTCTTTGTGCTTCCGGTCGAGGTGAAGATACTCCGAACAAGCCCCTCAAAGGATGGTTTTCCATAGTAACAAGTAACAGTAAATTTCAGCACATAATGTAAATGTTTCCTTACCAAATTCAACTCACCAAAAGCACTTCACCCCCCCCCCCCCGGCAATGGCACAAGAAAAGATCCTTGATGACTCACAAGTATAGGGGATCAATCATAGTCCTTTCGATAAGTAAGAGTGTCGAACCCAACAAGGAGCAGAAGGAAATGACAAGCTGTTTTCAGCAATGCGTTTTCTGCAAGCACTGAAATTATCGGTAACGAGTAGTTTGATAGCAAGATAATTTGTAACAAGTGACAAGTAGCAATAGTAACTAAGGTGCAGCAAGGTAGACCAATCCTTTTTGTAGCAAAGGACATGCCAGAACGGTCTCTTATAATAAGCTAAGCGTTCTTGAGGACACACAGGAATTTCATCTAGTCACTTTCATCATATTTGTTTGATTTGCGTTCGCTACTTTGATAATATGATATGTGGGTGGACCGGTGCTTGGGTGATGTTCTTACTTGAACAAGCCTCCCACTTATGATTAATCCCTCTCGCAAGCATCCGCAACTACGAAAGAAGAATTAAGATAAAATCTAACCTTAGCATTAAACATATCAATCCAAATCAGCCCCTTATGGAATAACGCATAAACTAGGGTTTAAGCTTCTGTCACTCTAGCAACCCATCATCTAATAACTACTGCACAATGCATTCCCTTAGGTCCAAAGATGGTGAGGCACTACTGCAGGATGCTGCTAATGCAACACTACAAACAGAGACCCTTCGACGAAACTGTGTGTGATGCATTAATCGCAAATGGTGATGTAAAAACACCGTTAAAAAACATGCAAAACGTTTGCGATGGCGGATACATCAAACATGGTTCAGATTTTAGTTGCATGTGTGATGCGGGGCATACGGCTGAGTTCAATGAACTGTTTGTGATGAGGAAGAAGAATAGAAACGGGCAACCAAATGAAGGCGTGTGCGATATACGGCATACAGTTAAGTCGAATTAACTGTTTGTGATGAGGCGGAACAATAGAAACGGGCAGCCAGATGAAGGTGTGCGCGATTGAGGGCATACACTTCAGACGGATGAATTGTTTGCGATTAGGCAACACAACAGAAACGGTCAGCCAGATCAACGTGTCTGCGATTGATGGCATACACTTCACACGGATGGTGCAAATGCCATATACGCGGCCGAGAAAGCGTGCCCACATTACGTCGTCCGGGAATAGTGCTGCACTTAGAAATTATAGAACCGTCAATAAATTTTGAGCCTGCATCCCATCACATTCCAAATTACTACCACGCTATATTTAATTGCAAATCTGTTCACACCGATCAAAACCTAAACGGTTTCCCACTTAGGAGCGTATTAGTACTTGGTTAGAAATACTACTACTCCAAGATGACTGCACATTCCTCCTCAACTCCTCATCCACAAAAACAAACAAGTCATTCATCGTCGTTCCCTTGCGTTTGCCATGGCCAGCGTGAGTTCTGGGTCGAGAGATTACTACCAGGGAGAGGCGAGCATGGAAGCGGAAGCACGAGAGATGTCCTGCCTCGTCATGAAAGCAGCCGACATGTCCCACCGCACGGCCGTAGTAGCACAGAGGTCCCGCCGCACCGCCGAAGCAGCACAGAGGTCCCGCCGCGCCGTCGAAGCAGCAGACTGGTCCGGCCGCACTGCGGAAGCAGCAGAGATGTCCCGCCGCGCCGCGAATGCTGTAGAGATATCCTCCCGCACCGCGGCGGCAGGCGAGGACTCTCACAGGCGCATGCGGGCTATGCTCGATGACCTGATGGGTCGGATCTTCGACTGGATGAAGCAACAGGACGAGATGAATGCCTTGTTTGAAAATGCTACCAGGGTCATCCGGGGACTAGGGGAGGACAAGGCAAAGCTCCGCACCAAGCGCAACCTGCTGATGGCGAAGATCGCCAGAACGACGAAACAACACAAGGAGACCACTGCCTTGTTGCAGAGGACCGGCGTCATCGTCAAGGAACTTACGGACGAGAATGCCATGCTCCGCATCGAGTGCCAAAGGCTGGTGGAGGAATCCGTGGATGCTCTCAAGCAGCGTCTTGAGGACACGAAAGAGCTCATCGCCGCTCGCCGCGGGAACTAGTCTCCGTAGCCTGCAGCAACGTATCAAGAAAGTAGAGATCAGCGAGCCAGATCGTTGTCTTCCTTCTTCTTTTGCCCTTGTGTATGTCGGGCGTTGCCGCATGTGGATTTTTTAATTATCTTCCTAAATATGTAAGAAAATTATTATCCACTGTCATCGTCCTTATATTCATTAGTCTTGCTGCAAGTCGCAGTCGATGCTATATAGGTCTGTCGAATCTTACATCAAGATCCATGGAAAACTTTCTTTTCAGATTTTCTTTTTTCTCTCTTAAATCTCAGTCGAGTGAGACATAGCCACGCCATGAAACAGGGGCTCGGGCACTATTAATGGAGACGTTGGGAGGGAGGTGGGCGGCAGATAGAGGTCAAAGGGCTCTCCTCTCGATGAGCACGCGCAGGGGTCTGATCGCACGCCTCCCATACTCAAATAGCTACCCCACACGACACCCCCTAGACAATAAAAAAAGGGGACGCGTGTCAGCACGTAAATGGTAAGTAGAACACCCACGGTTTCAATAATACTTGTGTTTCCGATTTGTAACGTGACAGCACTTGTTCCAAAATGACTTTGTTGATTGTTAATGTGTGCGCCTTCGCAAATCAGACAAAAAATTTACCACAGCATGTTGGTGCCATGTCATGACACCATGCCAAGTTTCATGATTTTCAAGTGAGTTTTGGATTTACGGGAATTTTAAAACCAAGTTTCTCGATGTTTCCGGCCGAGCCAAGACGCCCAGATGTTTGAATTCCATTCCCACTTCTTCCATGGGACCTAGAAATTCATCCAAGGACGCATATGTGATTTTTCAACCAACTTTGGTGCATTGAAGCATGTGCTTGTAGTTCAAATTTGAATTATGCACATTAAATGCCTGGAAAATCAATTAATGTTTAAAAAAGGCCAAATGAACCTGAAATAATCCCAAAATTTAGCATGAAACTCCTATTTGGTCTAAGCTGCCTGTGTAAAAAAATCAAGGCGGGAGAAGGCAGTGTATGTCGTTTCGCACACGGAGGTGAGACGTTCCCTCTCGGAACCACTAGCCTTCTTGAGAGAAGCTCCGATTTGCATGAGCTTATACCAAAGCTTGTCCCAATTCGGCCAAAAAAATTATCACAGCATGTTGGTGCCATGTCATGACACCATGCCAAGTTTCATGATTTTCAGGCATGTTTTGGATTTATAGGAATTAAAAAACCAAGTTTCTCAATATTTCCGGCCGAGCCACGACGCCGAGATGTTTGAATTCTATTCCCATTTCTTGCATGGGAGCTAGAAATTCACCCAAGGACACACATGTGATTTTTCAACCAACTTTGATGCACTGGAGCATGTGCTTGTAGTTCAAATTTGAATTATGCACATTAAACGCCCAGAAATTCAATTAATGTATAAAAAAGGCCAAACGAACCCGGCATAATTCCAAAATTGAGCACGAAATTCTATTTGGTCTAAGCTGCCTGTGTAAAAAAACTAAGGCGGGAGAAGGCAGTGTATGTCGTTTCGCACACAGAGGTGACACGTTCCCTCTCGGAACCACGAGCCTTCTTGAGAGAAGCTCCGGTTTGCAAGAAGCTTATACCAAAGCTTGTCCCAATTCGGCCAAAAAATTTACCACAGCATGTTGGTGCCATGTCATGTCACCATGCCAAGTTTCATGATTTTCAGGTGTGTTTTGGATTTACAGAATTAAAAAACCAAGTTTCTCAATATTTCCGTCCGAGCCACGACACACAGATGTTTGAATTTCATTCCCATTTCTTGCATGGGACCTAGAAATTCACCCAACGACACACATGTGATTTTTCAACCAACTTTGGTGCACTGGAGCATGTGCTTGTAGTTCAAATTTGAATTATGCACATTAAATGCCTAGAAATTCAATTAATGTATAAAAAAGGCCAAACAAACCCAGAATAATTCCAAAATTTAACACGGCACTCATATAGTTCTATGTTACCTCTGTAAAAAATCAAGGGGGGGGAGGCAGCGTATATCGTTTCGCACACAAAGGTGACACGTCCCCCCTCGGGAACCACGAGTCTTCTCGAGAGAAGCTCCGGTTTGCAAGAAGCTTATAACAAAACTTGTCCGAATGCAGCCAATTTTTTTACCATAGCATGTTAGTGCCATGAAATGACAGCATGCCAAGTTTCATGATTTTCAGGCGAGTTTTGAATTTACAGGAATTTAAAAACCAAGTTTCTCAATGTTCCCGGCCGAGCCACGACGCCCAGATATTTGAATTTCATTCCCATTCTTGCATGGGACCTATAAATTCACCCAAAGACACACATGTGATTTTTCAACAAACTTTGGTGCACTCGAGCATGTGCTTGTAGTTCAAATTTGAATTATGCACATTAAATACCTAGAAATTCAATTAATACATAAAAATGCCAAACGAACCCGGAATAATTCCAAATTTAAACACGACACTCATGTAGTTGCATGTTCACTGTACATAAATGTTCTAGCAATTCAAACAACATCCTTTCCCTCCGTAACAATATTTTTTCTTTCAAAACATAATGAAAAAATCAGGTATACCACAAACAGTTTACTAGCAAGAATCGTGTGGGATGCGATATAAAATATCTTGGCGCACCGTGTTGTCTGGCTTACGCAGGAAGCTTCGTCGTCTACAGTCCACCGCCTGTGCTTGGACCACACTTGCGCGCTAATTTCTCGCGGCACCGAGCGAAATTTTTCTGCCACCGCGGAAATATCTATCTCCCCGCCCCCTCCCTCCCACCAAAAGCCACATTTCCACTATTCCTCCTTGCTTTCCAAGTTCAAACCTTCACTGCTATTTACTAGCAGCTCAGCCTCCTCGCCGGCCACCCTTCTTCTTGCAGCGCCGCCTCCTCGCCGGCGACCCTTCTTCTTGCAGCGCCACCTCCTTGCCGGCAACCCTTCTTCTTGCAGTGCCGCCTCCTCGCCGCCGACCCTTCTTCTTGCTGCACGGCCTCCTCGCCGCTGACCCTTCTTCTTGCTGCGCGGCCTCGTCGATATGGTCAGGTAATCCACACCCAACCCACACAATCCTCCTCCTTCCTCGTCCCACATGCCCCGACCGACGGCGCAACACCTTCCGCCGAAATCACTGGCCCCGTCCTCCAATTAAGCGCCACCCACAGCCATTTTGCACGCAATATAACATGGAGCTCAGTAGCATCTGGCAGCGGAGAAGCAAATCGCGACCGCACGCGCACACGAGGTCGCTATGGCTGCCATGCGTGCCGACCGCCAGATCTTGGAGGAGCACCTCGTCTTCGAGGCCACCTTCGACACCGCCACGCAGGTGTCTACTTTAAAATACAGTTAGTGCTGTTTTCTCGAGGCCACCGCTAGTGCCTTCTAGTGATTTGTCCTCTGTAATGTTAATATGCAATCTGTTGTTCAGTTAACAGTTTGGTCCTCTGAAATGTAATGTTCAATTAACAGTTTGGTCCAACAATTGCTACATTTCATAGTACTGTTCTCAAGCATTCTTTGTTTTGTTAACTGTCTTATCTTCTAGTACATGTTTCTATTCTGCAATGTCGTGCTCAATTAACTATTTTGGTTCATTTGGTCTGCTGTCCATTTAACTGTTTGGTTCAATTCTGCAATTTGATTTTCATTTGATGTGGGTAGAACTTTGTATTGTTATGCATGTGAGAAATAAATCAAATTTGGCTGTACTCAATACATATTCTACTGATAGTATGGCAACTCTCAGTTAACCTGATCAAGATCTTCCTTATATGTGTTACAGGGAAACAATGGGAGACACTGTGGTTTACCATCGAGGTTTGCTCATGCATGGTCCTTTTGCTAATAGCACATTATTGTGCAGTTGCAGGAATCATTCTAATATTTGGGTTTTCTTATAATTTGGTCTTGCACATGTAGGTCCTGCTGTCAGAGGCTTAGACCCACTGTTCGACCCATTTTGCATATGGGGAAATGAGATGTCCATGAATATCAGTCAAGTCAAGAAACTCAGAAAGATTGTTAGGATGAAGAAACTTGTGACGAATAACAACAAGATCTTTGTTTGCACAATGAAGAAGACATCAGTCAACTATAGGATGGTACTAACACTTTTACCTGGTTTTTACCCCTTACGCCATTTCAAAATTTATAACAGCGATTTATGCATATCTTTGTTTTAAGTACTTTTCAAAGCAGTTCACCGAGGATTACCTCTCAAACCACCTGCATGGTCAAGAGGCGAGGAAGGTATTCATTCAACATCCACGGTACAATATTGAAGTCTTTCAGAAGAGGACGAAGGTTGGGCGGCCAATTATCCATAGCCACTGGCCTAGAGTTGCAAGGGCATTCAACATCACTGAAGGCTCAATATTTGCTTTCCGCTTCTGTAGTTTCCCAGATGAGATTCATCTATCTATTTACCGTGTATGATGCTACTTTTCAAAGGTTTACAATGTTGCATGTGAAACTTGGTGCTGTTGTGTAATGGCGTAACTGAGTGCTGAAGCTATCTGATGTAATTCGATTATGAAATCCTGGTTGCCGTTATACGGATATGAAATATCTTGTGTGTTTTATAAGAAATGTCAATTTGATTACTACATGGATTATCAATAATAGGCTAATTACCCTTCTTATTGTGGTTTTCTATTGCAGACGGTTACTCAGACAACACCGTGGGCGATGAACTCAAACAACCCACACGGTTTCTAGAAAGTAGGTGTGTTGGATCAACTAACAATCACACACGGCTTCACGCTGAGAAATGTTTGCGTTAGGACACCTTGCACAAATGTTTCCACACAAAAAACTGTTTGTGATATACACACAAACGGAAATGTTTTTCTGGGATTCACCGTGTGGGATGTACATACGAACGGAAACGATTGGGTTTTGATGCCTCGCCCGATCACACACGAGCTCATTTTGCCCCCGCCTGTGTGGCCGGAGGGCCTATCCCCGACGGTTTCTGGGTCGTGTGGGAAGGACCCCCCTATCGCACACACTCACTAGGCGACGGTTTAAAACTCCGTCGCCGAAAGGGGGTAAAAACCGTTTGTCTAGCACGTCTCTGCACCAGTGAGGTGTCATGTAGTCGACGTTCACATAACACCACTAAGGGAATCACAACATACACATTATCAAAATATCGAACGAATACCAAATTCACATGATTAATTATGCCAAGACTTCTCCCATGTCCTCAAGAACAAAAGCAACTACTCACAAATCATATTGATGTTTAAGATCAGAGGGGTATTGAATAGCATAATGGATCTGAACATATAATCTTCCACCAAATAAACCAACTAGCATCAACTACCAGATGTAATCAACACTACTAACAATGCACAGGTATCAATCTGAGGTTTTGATACAAAGATTAAACACAAGAAATGAACTAGGGTTTGAGATGAGATTGTGCTAGTGAAGATGTTGATGAAGATTGGTCCTCCCACGATGAGATGGTTGTTCGTGATGATGATGGCTTCGATTTCCTCCTCCCAGTGGGAAGTATCCCTGGCGGAATCGCTCCACCGGAGAGAAAAAGTGCTACTGCCCAAGTTCCGCCTCGAGACGGCGGCGCTCCATCCCGAAAGTCCTCTCCTTTTTTTCTAGGGCAAATGGGATTATATACCAGAAGTTGGGCACCGAAGGCTGGCTTGGGGCCGCACAAGGCACCAGCAGGCGCCTGGGGTGTGTGGGCGCCCCCTGGTGCCTTGTGGGCACTTGGGTGCCCCCCTCTGGTACTTCTTTACTCCAGTAATTTTTATTTATTCCAAAATAGATCTCCATAAAATTTCAGCTCATTTGGAGATGTCCAGAATAGGTATGTCTGACGTAGCTTTTTCAGGTCCAGAATTCCAGCTGCCGGCAATCTTCCTCTTCATGTAAATCCTGCATATTAAGATAGAAAAGGCATTAGAATTGCTCCACAAAGTGTTATATTGATTAAAAACACTATTAATAACAGTAGGAAATAATGATGCAAAATGGACAGTAGATGGGCAGCGATACGCCGACAGCCATCCCATCCCTCACGGAGATGAGAGGGTATGCTTTGTTTCTTTCCTCCTTCCCGGCCTAGGATTTCACATCCATCCCTTCGTCCGGGGTTTGCTTGAGTTTTATGGGATCCAGTTCCACCACTTGACCCCCAATTCGATCTTGCATATCGCGGGGTTTGTCGCCCTATGTGAAATGTACCTTGGATGCGTGGCACACTTCGGGCTTTGGAGGAAATACTTTTGCATGATGGCCTGCTCCTGAGATGGGAAACTACATGAAGTGGGAGCGGCCGAGGACTGACAAATATCTGAGACTAGCTATCTCACCGGCACCGCTCAAGAAGATATCGACACATGGGCGTCCAAGTCGTTTTATATGGCCGATGTTCCATTGCATGATCCATTTCGGCCCGGACTCCTGTCGTTCACCTCGGATCCTCCGAAGAAGCGCTTTAGCTGGAGACCACGGAGCACTCCTCAAAAGAACGATACCAATGTAGCCCTCTTGGCTGCCAAGGTGAGGTGTTTGACAAATACATGCCTTACTATCATAGACATGATTGCAACGGCCATCAACCGAAACGTCCAACCTCTTAAGCAATGTCTGCATCTGTTGTTTATGTATAATGGAACCGATGAAGCTACCCAACACATCCAGGAAGGTTTCAAGAATGACGCGGCCTTTGGCACAGCCCTGGTCAGCATATACAAGGGAGAAGCAACGGATTTCGTGAAGCAGAAGTTCATAGATGGTTTGTCTTACTACAATCCCGGCGAAATAGTAAGTCTCCTCAAACTTTCTCGTCCGTCCTTCTAAACGGTCATTTGATGTGTCTGATTAGAGGTGGAGGTGCTGGGTCGAGACATTGAAGTGCCCTGCGCCTGAACCGGGAACATACCATGGAGACGACGTTCCTGTCTTTCATGAAGACGAGGAAATATCCACCTGTTTTTAACGAGTTTTTGTCATGATTTATTAATTACACATTTATGACAAGCTCGGAGGATAAAATATACAAGTGATATTGTATAAGTAAGAAGACCCATACGTGCATATTTTTCATTGAATATTCTGCTGGTCTCCCTGCTTAACTAATTGGGCTTGACACGATGCAGCCCAAAGTTTGGCCAGGCATGCATGGTCGGATGGTTGTATTTAGCACTCCTTTCCCTCAAAAAAATAATAATTTAGCACTCCTAAATAGCATGCTTATCCAACCCAAGAGTTAACACGTACATGGTAGCATGCGTGGACTAGCTACTGCATGCGCACGGCCGAACGGCCTGGTCGTTGGCTGCGCGCATGAGCTAGCTAATGTCATCTTTATCCAACTGATGAGCTAGCTAATGTCATCTTTATCCAACTAAACGGCCTGGTACTTGCAGCTTGACATGCAGCGTGATAAGGCTAACATGCAGGAGCAGCCACGGGAGAGTCGCACCTTCTCCAGCTCCTCGCGGCGGCGCTCCGTGGATTTCTGATCTTCTGGCTGCTACCCTAGCTTCCCATTATAAAAGGCCAATGCTTCATTCATTTCAGAGGTAGGCGCACACACATACGGCTGGCCGTCAGGCCGCTCGCTCGCACAGAGGGCTGGCCGCAAGGCCGCTCTGCAGTACACGCGCACGCGGCCGCCGCCGGCAGGCTGCACATGGAGGAGGAAGAAGGCCATGCTGCCTAGGCCCTGCACAACTCTCGTTTCTTTCCTACTCATACAACACCACAACAAGTATCTTCTCCACCCATTTATACACACACACGTCCAGATCAAGATCACATAGAAGCCAATGAGAGCCATCTTCCCGGATCACTCGGTGGAGTTGGTCGACCGGCCGGCCACACGTCTACGCGGCCGCAGGTATACAAGGGTGAGGTCATGATTATTTGGTACTTTGAACACTGATGTTCTGTCGAGTTGGTTTGCAGGCCGTGCATACTATGGCCGCACATGTTTTTTCATGGAGATGGTCTATGTTGATAGGTGCACACTAGTAGAAAAAGGGCCTAATGTTCAGCTCATTAGTCCCGGTTTATAAATGAACCGGCACTAATGTGACCATTAGTGCCGGTTCCAACGGCTAGACGGGCGGCGCTCATTAGTACCGGTTCGTTTCGAACCTTTAGTACCGGTTCGTGCCACGAACCGGTACTAAAGAGGTGGTGACAGGCTGGTGTCAGGCTGGGGCCCCGCCAACATCTTTAGTCCCGGTTCGTGGCAAGAACCAGGACTAGAGATGCATCTTTAGTCCCGGTTCGTATAACCAACTGGGACTAAAGATCATCCTACATAAACCCTTCGTCGAGTCTGAGCTCTCTGTTCTTCCCCTTTCCTCTCCTCTCTGTTTTCTTCCTCTCGTCTCGAGCTCATCCTCCATTTTTGCCAAAATTTGTCAAGATTTGAAGGCACCCCATCCATCCAAGTCATCCATCCAAGTGATCACAAAGGTTAGCAACTTTGTCCTTTCATCTCTCATTGCTAGATTAGCTCTTGCAATACTCTATAAGTATAGTGATTTGTGGGTTTTAGTTTGGGAGGAATTATATGTGGTAGTTTATTTGATTTATATGCAATTTGAGCTCAAAATAACTCTTAGTTTGCATATGTAGGTGTGGTTTACTTAGTGCCTTCCCGTCTTCGTCCTAACCATCGTCGATCGCCCGCACCATCCCGTCGCCGGCACCACCTTGTGGTGAGCCTCTTGTTCTCATCTTTTTTATATAAAAAAAATCATGTTTGTGTGATTTAGATATATAGTTACTTATATAATTTTCTTACCCGTAAGTTGTTTGTTATACATAGTGCCATGGTTTTGATATCCGTCCCCGTCGGCCCTCGTCCAGTTTATGATTCGGATGTGGTATATTCTCTTTTATAACTTTTTGTTGCATTTAGTGTTTATGACAAATTATGCCCATCAAGTTGACATAGATATTTTTATCTAGGAGATATGTGAACCGGAAATTCCAACCGACCCTATTGTCGAGAGGTTAAATTTAGTTGAAAAAGAAAACGAGTATTTGAAAAAAATTTGAAAAGAATTGAGGAGGAGAAGATGGAATTGGAGTTGCATGTTGCCGACGTCGTCGATGATCACAAGATCAAGATAGAGAAAATGCGCTTGAAGATTAGAAAGATTAGAAAATATGCCATTGATAGTGAGGCTTGGTATCATTATGTTGTTGGATCAATTGTTACCTTAGTCGCGATCTTGATCGCATTTGTTGTTGCATTTAAATGCTTTAGCTAGAGAGTTTGTATGTTGTTTTATGAGAATAAGTGTGTATGAACTTTATATATGAACTTGTATTAATTTGGTCTTTTCGGTGCTGTGTAATGAAGATGAGCCGGCAATGGATGTACGATGACCGATGCTCTCCCCAGTTCGTTAATGGCGTGCATACTTTTCTGCTTGCGGCTGAGGCAAACAAGCGGGCGGATTGTTTTATGTCTTGTCCATGTGCTGGCTATAAGAATGATCACAATTACTCTAACTAAAGAACCATTCACTGGCACCTGTTTGAGTCCGGTTTCATGCCCCACTATAATGTTTGGACCAAGCACGGAGAAAGAGGGGTTATAATGGAAGACAATGAAGAAGAAGAGGACGATGACAGCTATCCTGGCCATGGGTTCCCTGAATATGATGGTACAACAATAGGGGAAGAAGCTGAGCCGGCAATGCGGGAAGAAGCTGAAGAAGAGGCATCAATCTTGGTCGGGCCATTGCCGATGCAAAGAGAAACTGCGCAAGTGAAAAGTAGAGGCTGAAGTTGCAGTGCATGTTAGAGGATCACAAGAAATTGTAGTACCCAAATTGCGAAGCTGACAAGAAAAAGCTGGGCACCACACTGGAATTGCTGCAATGGAAGGCAGAGAATGGTGTATCTGACAAGGGATTTGAAAACTTGCTGATAATGTTAAAGAAGATTCTTCCAAAGGACAACGAATTGCCTGAGAGTACGTACTAAGCAAAGAAGGCTGTCTGCCCTTTAGGATTAGAGGTGCAGAAGACACATGCATGCCCTAATGACTGCATCCTCTACCGCGGTGAGTACGAGAATTTGAACGCATGCCCGATATGCGGTGCATTGCGCTAAAAGATAAGCTGCGATGACCCTGGTGATGTCGAGGGCGAGCGTCCTAGGAAGAAGATTCCTGCCAAGGTGATGTGGTATGCTCCTATAATACCACGGTTGAAACCTTTGTTCCAAAACAAAGAGCATGCCAAGTTGATGCGATGGCACATAGAGGACCGTAAGAAAGACGGGAAGTTGAGAGTGCCCGCAGACGGGTCGCAGTGGAGAAAAATCGAGAGAAAGTGGAGGGACTTTGCAGATGACGCAAGGAACGTATGGTTTGGTCTAAGCGCAGATGGCATTAATCCTTTTGGGGAGCAGTGCAGCAATCATAGTACCTGGCCTGTGACTCTATGTATGTATAACCTTCCTCCTTGGTTGTGCATGAAGCGGAAGTTCATTATGATGCCAGTGCTCATCCAAGGCCCTAAGCAACCCGGCAACGACATTGATGTGTACCTAAGGCCATTAGTTGAAGAACTCTTACAGCTGTGGAATGGAAAAGGTGTACGTGCGTGGGATGAGCTCGATCAGGAAGAATTTGACCTACGTGCGTTGCTGTTTGTGACCATCAATGATTGGCCTGCTCTCAGTAACCTTTCAGGACAGACAAACAAGGGATACCGCGCATGCACGCACTGTTTGGATGATAACGACAGTATATATTTGGATAATTGTAAGAAGAATGTGTACCTGGGACATCGTCGATTTCTTCTGAGCAGGCATCCTGTAAGAAAGAAAGTCAAGCATTTCAAAGGTGAGGCAGATGACCGAACGAAGCCTCGCCACCGTACTAGTGATGATGTACATGATATTGTCAAGGATTTGAAGGTAATCTTTGGAAAGGGTCCTGGCGGACAATCTGTTCCGAATGACGCTGACGGACGCGCACCCATGTGGTAGAAGAAATCTATATTTTGGGACGTACCCTATTGGAAAGACCTAGAGGTCCGCTCTACAATCGACGTGATACACGTGACGAAGTATCTTTGTGTGACCCTACTTGGCTTCTTGGGCGTGTATGGGAAGACAAAAGATACATCAGAGGCACGGGAGGACCAGCAACGTATGCACGGAAAAGACGACATACATCAGGGTCATGACAGCTACGCTCTTACCAAAGAAGAGAAGGAAATCTTCTTTGAATGCCTGCTCAGTATGAAGGTCCCGTCTGGCTTCTCGTCGAATATAAAGGGAATAATAAATATGGCAGAGAAAAAGTTCCAGAACCTAAAGTCTCATGACTGCCACGTGATTATGAGGCAACTGCTTCCGGTTGCATTGAGGGTGTAGGGTAACGCAGCAGAAAACAAAAATTTCCGACCTACGCACCAGCCCAGGACCACTATGGAGACTGCATACAAGGTTTGATCATTTTCGTTACCGACTCGTAGTGCAGCGGAAGTAGAGTCGATGACCCTCGTCTTCCCTTCGGACAGCCCTCCGGGAGGCGGTCGAATAGTCCCCGGACGGTGTCGCGGACAGCCCTTCGGGAGGACCTTCAAAACTCGGACGGTCACTCAGACAGCCCTTCGGGAGGACTCACAGAACTTGGACCGTCACTTGGACGGCCCTTCGGGAGGCACTCACGAACAGCCCCTCGGGCACTAAGATCGAAACTACGACCTCTCTACAGAGTTGCACACATACGGTGTCATCTATCCGGCAGGGCTTCGCCGTCCAGAACTAGTTCCCACCGGAACCCAGACAGCCTTTCGGCTCTACGAAACTATTTCGCTGGGAGGGAGAGAGAAGCCAGATCATTACAATGGCACTTGTATGTGAGAAGGAGTGAGTGTGGAGGGCTGCCCCTCCATCTCTATTTATAGGAAATCCCAAGGGGTAGGGTGGTTTTACAATAAAACCCAAAAGCACATGAATGAAGTCCTTCCACCAAGGGTATAAGGGTGAAACCAAGGAACAAGAGGGGCTCCAAGGTGGAGCCCCAAGTGTGGCCGGCCACACCCCATGAGGGCCCCCCCAAGGGGGCTCTCATCCATCCATGTCACCCCAAAAGATCTTGGGACAAAGCCCAAAATAATGGTTTTCCATAAAGTAACCCAAAAAGCACTTTCACTATTCACGACGACATTTTTCAGCGTCCGTTCGAACTGAAAATATTTATGTGGGCTTAGAACATTTCCAGTACCCACCATAATAATTTTCAACGCGTTCTGGAACAATTCCAGTTTAGTGATTTCATCTGCGAAAAGCATCTGAAGCGGTTCCGGCAGCTCCGGAACATTTCCGGTTTTCATCTCAGAAAATTCCCAGAAGTTTCCAGAATGATTCTGGCACCCTCCAAGAATTATCAGGCATATGCCGAAACCAATTTGACTTAATGGAATACCCCGAAACAACTTTTCAGTTTCACCGAAACTCATCCGGTGTTCTCTCTGCGGAACTTTTCCGCTGTCCGAAACTTTTTCGGTGTCCGAAACTTTTTCGGTGATTTTCTCTCAGACTCCCTGTCTAGTATTCAGCAGATAGATGACCCTTAAGCGTGTGACCCTATAGGTTCGGTGAAGTATAGACATGACACGGAACCCCTTCCGATCAATGATCAACATCGGAGCCGTGGACACCCATATTGACCCCTATACCCACACGAATGAATATTCGAGTGAACCTCCAGTTGCCGTGTGCTATTCCTGTTGCTTCGCGATATGTTACAAATACCCGAGGTGAGACATGTTGGCATTCCCGTGGATCAACAGCTTGTCCACTATGCTAGTTATCTCGTTACAGGTACTGTTCTCTTTTCTCGTTACCGTGTTCCGGCATCCCCGTGATCAAATCACAAAGTGTCTGGCCAGACGATGATGGATACCGTACCACCGAGAGGGCCCAGAGATATCTCTCCATCGCCGGAGGAGCAAATCCCAATCTTGAGCTATCAAGTTACTTGACACACTTTTCCATAAACCCGTAAGCCGCCGTAATAGCCACCCATTTACGGATGATGTTTAACAAACCCCAAAGTTCATGAAGCAAGCATGAAGAAACTCGATACTCTCATGGTCTAAGGAATCATGCAAATGTTAACCATCTCTGTGTTATTAACCATTAACTTGTGACGAATGTAACTCATAGCATAACATCAATTCGGGTCGATTCAACACAAATGTTCTTCTAACATTGTGCCCTCAAAGCTGCTGGCATAGACATGCCCATGATCAGGAAAACAGAACCATCAAGCAACACTTGACCTAGTCTTAGAGGCCAGACTAGGAATACATTTTATCATTTATTATTCCACACGTGCATATGAGTCTTCCTCCGAGCCTCGTTTTATTTGTAGACTCGAGAACCATAGCAGTTATAGCATGGAACATAAACCTAATTATGAACAGGGAGATAATCAATAACAATTATTATTGCCTCTAGGGCATATCTCCTACAGAGTGGGCTTCTACCGGAAAACGTTCGATTAGCCATTGTGAAGCTATGTGCATTCCTCAATGCAATCTCTCAGAAGGTAATCGATCCAGAAATCATACCAAGGTTAGAGAATGATTTGGTGCAATGTCTTGTCAGTTTCGAGTTGGTGTTCCCACCATCCTTCTTCAACATCATGACGCATGTCCTAGTTCACCTATGCGAAGAGATTGCCGTTCTGGGTCCTGTATTTCTACACAATATGTTCATCTTTGAGAGGTTCATGGGAGTCTTAAAGAAATATGTTCATAACCGTGCTAGGCCAGAAGGAAGCATCTCCAAGGGCCATGAAAATGAGGAGGTCATTGAGTTTTGTATTGACTTTATTCCTGACCTTAAGCCGATTCGTGTTCCTGAATCGCGGCATAAGGACAGACTGGGTGGAAATGGCACGCTAGGACTGAAACAAATAATATGTATGGACGGGCATTCTCTCACTCAAGCACACTACACAGTTCTACAAAATTCCGCCTTGGTGGCTCCGTATATGGAGGAACACAAGAATATTCTATGCTCCAAACACCCGGAGCAGTCTGACGACTGGATTACACGTGAACAAACGGGGACTTTCGCCGGTTGGTTGCAGACACGTGCCATGCATGACGACGTTGTTGAAGATGACCTGTACTTGCTGTCCTAGTTACCATCTTCGAATATAATGACTTTCAAAGGGTACGAGATAAATGGGAATACATTTTACATGATCGCCCAAGATAAGAAGAGCACCAACCAAAATAGTGGTGTCCGCTTTGATGCAGCAACCAAGAGGGGAACAGACACATATTATGGTTACATAGAGGAGATATGGGAACTTGACTATGGACGTGGTTTGAAGGCCCCTTTGTTTCGGTGCAAATGGGTCAATCTGACACGAGGCGGGGTAACGGAAGACCTGCAGTATGGAATGACAATAGTGGATCTCAACAATCTTGCGTACGTAGATGAACCATTCGTCCTATCCAATGATGTGGCGCAGGTTTTCTATGTGAAGGACATGTCTACCAAGCCGAGAAAAAGAAAAGATAAGGAAGCGAATACATCATACGATGAGCCAAAGCGCCACATAGTTCTTTCAGGGAAAAGAAACATCGTGGGAGTGGATGACAAGACAGACATGTCAGAAGATTATGAAAAGTTTCATGAAATTGCTCCCTTCACAGTGAATATTGACCCGAGCATCTAGTTAAATGATGAAGATTGTCCATGGTTACGGCGCAAAGGGACACACGTGAAGAAAAAGTTTCACACCCAAAGATCCCACTCTGGGATGTGACCGGCTTCACTGTCATCACTTTCTTCTCTAGTGATGAGTTTCCGGACTTATATATATCTGGAAAGTCCCACTTTGGACAAACCGTAAGGAATCTTTGTAATAGTTAGGGTGCTTATGTGTTTTGGCATTTGAAACATGTACTTTTGTGCTTCGGAAAAACGTCATCAATTTTCAACCCTTTTTGACTTCATTTGCTATTTTTCAGCTCATTTACTGATTTTTTTGAGCTAAATGACCCTGAAATTGAAAAGCACTACAAAATGAACTCTGAAAGGTTGAAAGTTGGCACGGTATCATCATTTCACCCACATAGCATGTGCTAAAAAGTTGAGAGGGTTACGGCAAAAACTGGATCCACTTCATGTACAAAATGGACAATCTCTTTCGAAGTATCAGGGTTTCGGACGAAAACTCATCTGTTACAAAGGCATTTCATTTTTCTAAACTTATTTCAACTCCCGACTTTTTGTGCGTTCAGTATGCACCATTCAAAGCCACGTCATCAATTTTCAACCCTTTCTAACTTCATTTGCTATTTTTCATTTTTTACTGATTTTTTTGAGCTGAAGGACCCTGAAATTGAAAAGCACTACAAATGAACTCTGAAAAGGTTGAAAGTTGGCATGGTATCATCATTTCATCCACATAGCATGTGCTAAAAAGTTGAGAGGGTTACGGCAAAAACTGGATCCACTTCGTGTATAAAATGGACAATCTCTTTCGAAGTATATGGGTTTCGGACGAAAACTCATCTGTTACAAAGGCATTTCATTTTTTTAAACTTATTTCAACTCCAGAATTTTTCTGCATTCAGTATGCACCATTCAAAGCCACGTCATCAATTTTCAACCCTTTCTGACTTCATTTGCTATTTTTCATGCATTTATTGATTTTTTTGAGCTAAAGGACCTTGAAATTGAAAAGTACTACAAATGAGCTCTAAAAAGGTTGAAAGTTGGCATAGTATCATCATTTCACCCACATAGCATGTGCTAAAAAGTTGTGAGGGTTACGAGTAAAAATGGATCCACTTCGTGTACAAAATGAACAATCTCTTTCGAAGTATCAGTGTTTCGGACGAAAACTCATCTGTTACAAAGGCATTTTATTTTTTTAAATAACCTAAGTATTACCAAATTGAATATAATCTTAAAACACACTAATATTAAACATAAGAAAAAAGAATCACTGAAAAATCTATTTTTAAAGTAAAGTTATTCACAAACTAGTGATTCACACAAATTTCAAATAATTCAAATTTAAACTCTTTAAATTTGAAAACTACTAGCACTAACAGAAAGTTTATAATTTTTTTTACCTAAAGCAAAAATATTCACAAAGAAACTCTAAATAAAGCAAAAAACAACTCAGAAATAAAAGAAAATAAATAAAAAAATGAAAAAAAGCCCGCCTACTAGGCCACAACGGCCTGCATACGACTAGAAACCCAACCTATAGTTGGGCCAGGATGCAGGCCCGCAAGGCCCAGTAGGCCCACAGGGCAGCGCAGTAGAGTTTGGCCCAGAAGCCTGCTTTGGAGAGGAGCTCGAAGGAGCAGCCGCGGCTAAGTTTATAAACCAGTGCGGCTGCCCTTCGCTCGGCGAGGTGGGACTAAACTTCTGCACAACGCACACGGGAAGTACAGGCCTTTAGTCCCAGTTGGTGGCTCCAACCGCGACTAAAGACCCCACCCCCTTTAGTCGCGGTTGGAGCCACCAACCGGGACTAAAGGCCTGCACTTCCCCCCGCTTAGCTTGGCCAAATTTAACCTTTAGTCCCGGTTGGTGGCTCCAACCGGTACTAAAGGTCCCTCCTATATATACAACACTTACGAATTTTCAGTTTCTTCTCTTCTCTTCTCTTCTTCGTCTCCTCCACTTCGATCGACATCGCCACCGCCCCAGTCGTGCACCGTCGCCGTCCCCGTCGCCGCCCCCGTCGCCGCCCCCCGTCGCCGCCCTCGTCCCCGTCGTCGTACGTCCCCATCGCCGCCCCCATCGCCGCCCCTGTCGCCAGACGCCCCCGTCGTCACCGCCCCCCGTCGCCGCGCACGTCGCCTCGCCTCGCTGGCCGTCGCCTCGATGTGAGCAGCCCCTGTGCCGCCATGGCCGCCCCTCCCATCGAACTCACACACACACACACACATTTTCTTAATTTTTCTTCTTCTGTTTTTCTGTTTTTTAGTTGAATTAGATGAATTAGATATATATAGATGTTAATTAGATGGATTAGATATATATAAATGTTAGATAAATGCTTTTTTAAGTTTTATACTTTTAGTTATAGAAATGTTTAGATGAATTTTAGATATATAAATGTTAATTAGATGAGTAGGAATTTTAGTTTTTTATACTTTATGTTTTGATGTTTTAGATGTTTTATTGAGTAGGAATTTTTTATGTTTTAGATGTATATGTTTTGATGTTTTAGATGTTTTAGATGTTCACTGGAGCTATGATCCTGTGGTGGTTCCTTCTCTTTGGGTATCCACCGCGAGTGAACTAGATTATTCGATAGTATTCGATCTGCATTAGCTAGTGGTGTATTCGAGATATTCGAGACGATGTATTCAAGATTATATTATTCGATAATATTCAAGATGATTATTCGAGATTATATTCGATGATGCGCATATTATCTACTATGATTCAGTTTTATCTTTCGAGATGCATATCTATTATCTACTATTATTCGAGATGCATATCAATTATCTACTATTATTTGAGATGCGTACTAAATTGTTTTATATTTCTTCTGGATTAGTTAAATAGAAGCTATGGCGGACAATAGCGGCAAAAAAGGAGAAGAGGCCCTATACGAGATCATATGCTCCCCGAGCCGGCCAGATGAGAATGAAGAAGATGACGGCTCACAATATCTTAACAATACCGGGGAGGGTGATATGATATTCGATGAAGACGAACGAATAGATGAAGTCCAGAAATATGATGATCTTCAAATAACAAATACTGGTGAGGTATATTTATAGAAGCAGGCATCTGGTGATCATCACATGTTTTAATTGATTTTGTATATATATATATATATATATATTAACGAATCGATCTTTCTTCTTTCAGCCCTCCGGATCGAGCAAATCTTCTACACGCAGCAGGACAGTGCAAGGCCCGGCCAAAAAGTTGAAGGATGGCGTAAAGTACAACATCGATGCCATCAAACCTAATGGCGAATCGCGCGAGCCTAAGAAGAATGCGTGCAAGTTCATTCATCAGTGCGGAGTTCTTGTGAAGGACCAAATCCCGATCTCCATTCAAGAATGGAAAAACCCAGCAAATGAACGTCCAGATCTTACTTTTGTCGACCAAAGAGCAAAAGATCGGCTTTGGGAATCTCCTATGTCACATTTCACCCTACCAGATCATTTCACAGATGTAGATGTGGAGAAAGTCAAGAACGCTGCTCTTAGGAAGATGGTGATAGCATTCAACAACCACAAGAAAAGTATATGGAACAAGTACGTCGAAGGAGGAAAGAAGACTCCAGAATTCAAGGGAATACTGGAGAAACAAAGAGATCACTGGGACACTTTCGTGAAATTCAAGGAATCGGAAGTAGCTCAGGAACGGTCGAGAATAAACAAGATCAATGCCGCGAAAAAGCTGTGGCACCATAAGCTGGGGCCAGGTGGCTACGAGATGGCCCGGCCTAAGTGGGATCTCGCTAAGCAACAGATGGTGGATGCAGGGGTCACTCCAGTTACATTGAGCTGGCCCCCCAGGTCCAGGACTTGGTTCTATGCGCATGGGGGGACGTTGGACCCAAAGACAGGCAAGGTTTTGGAGCGGGCAAGTCTTAAAGGAGCCGACTTCGATTTAATTGTTGCAGTAGAAGAGGCTCGAACGGGGGTGTTCACGCCCAACATAGAGAACGACGAGCTTACGCGCGCCCTGAAGAATCCTGAACACCCGGGAAGAACACGAGGCAAAAGCGTTGTTCCATGGTTTGAGGGGTTTGCGGACTGGAACGCCGACTACAGAAGCCATGCGAGAAAGAAGATGCAGGAGTAGAAGAAGAGGAAGCTGGAGGAGGAGCAGAGGAAGCAGGAAGCAGACCGCCTTCAAGGCCTAGAATCAAGGCACGCGGAGTTGGCACTCGCTTTCCAGCGGCAGCAGCACTAGATTGACTCACTTAGCTAGGAAAGGGGGTCTCAGCAGCAGCAGCAGCTAGCGGATCCAGCATTGGATAGCACTGTCCCATCCATGCCGAGAAGTAGCGTGGGTTCCGCCCCGGGCGATGAGGCACTGCTGGATAGATACCCTGTGGATGACATCATGGATAACACTAATTGTGAGCTACACTTTAAAATGAAGAACATATCCATGAAGGTGGCGGACGGCGTTGCTTATACAAATCCCCCTGAAGCAACCTTACATTGCAATCCGATTACAGCTGGCTATGCTCGTGTCGTGGTTGATGAAGTGGTGGCACAATATTCGGGGCTAGAGCTTGACATTCCTGGAGGTGAAGACGAGCGCACACTGGGAGAGGCCATACATCGTATCATTCTATGGAGAAAGGATTGCATCATCTTTCCAAGGCCACCGACACCGCGTCAGCTGGCTCCTCCTCCAAGTCTGCCACCGCGTCAGCAGACTCCCGCTCCTCCAAGTCAGCCACCGCCTTGTAGGGTAACGCAGCAGAAAACAAAAATTTTCCGCCCTACGCACCAGCCCAGGACCACTATGGAGACTGCATACAAGGTTTGATCATGTTCGTTACCGACTCGTAGCGCAGCGGAAGTAGAGTCGATGACGATCGGCGGTGCAGATCCCCGCAGCTAGGATTTACAACCTCCCAACCGCGAGGATGTATACCCTCGTCTTCCCTTCGGACAGCCCTCCGAGAGGCGGTCGAACAGTCCACCGGACGATGTCGCGGACAGCCCTTCGGGAGGACCTTCGAAACCCGAACGGTCACTCGGACAGCCCTTCGGGAGGACTCACAGAACTCGGACCGTCACTTGGACAGCCCTTCGGGAGGCACTCTCGAACAGCCCCTCGGGCACTAAGATCGAAACTACGACCTCTCTACAGAGTTGCACACATACGGTGTCACCTATCCGGCAGGGCTTCGCCGTCCAGAACTAGTTCCTGCCGGAACCCAGACAGCCTTTCGGCTCTACGAAACTCTTTTCGTGGGAGGGAGAGAGAAGCCAGATAACATCTTGGCATGTGTATGAGAGCAAGGGATGGGGAGAATGGCAGCCCCTTCTCCTCCTTTTATAGGCCAAGGCAAGGGGTGGGGTGGGATGTTGAAATACCAAAATACCCAAGCTTTATGTCACAAATGAAAGGGCATAATGGTAACACAAGGGGGGCACCAAGGGGACACCACCATGGCAGCCCTTGGGCCGGCCCACACCTTGTCTCCCCATGGGGGAGGGCCCCCCCAACAAGCCACCAACATGTCTCCATGAAACATGCATGCTCCCTAGACAAAAAGCCGACAAACATGCAACCCCCGATTCGTGGGATCTTGTCCCCTCGCGCTGAGACAAGATGTTTTCCGCGAAACTTTTTCTGAAAAATTCCAAAAAGTCCCAAAACATTTCCGGCACCCTCTAAAATTATTCTGGGCATGATCCGAAACATTTTCGATGCGGTGGTTTTCATCAGCGGAAAGCATTAACAGCGGTTACGGCAGTTTCGGAACATTTCCGGTTTTTCTCTCCGAAAATTCCCAGAAGTTCCCAGACCAATTCTGGCATCCTCTGAAAATTTCCAGGCGGTGCCGAAACCCTTTTTGACCAAATAATATATTCCGAAACAACTTTTCGGTTTTACCGAAACTCTTTCGGTGTTCTCTCTCTCGGAACTCTTCCGTTGTCTCCGAAACATTTTCGGTGACTTTCTCTCAGACTCCCTGTCTAGCGTTCAACAGATAGATGACCCTTAAGCGTGTGACCCTATAGGTTCGGTGAAGTATATACTTGACCGGAACACTTTCCGATCAATGATCAGCATCGGAGCCGTGGACACCCATATTGACCCCTATACCCACACGAATGAATATTCGAGTGAACCTCCAGTTGCCGTGTGCTATTCCTGTTGCTTCGCGATATGTTACAAATACCCAAGGTGAGACATGTTGGCATTCCCGTGGATCAACAACTTGTCCACTATGCTAGTTACCTCGTTACCGGTATTGTTCTCTTTTCTCGTTACCGTGTTCCGGCATCCCCGTGATCAAATCACAAAGTGTCTTGCCAGACGATGATGGATACCGTAACACCGAGAGGGCCCAGAGATATCTCTCCGTCGCCGGAGGAGCAAATCCCAATCTTGAGCTATCAAGTTACTTGACATACTTTTCCATGAACCCGTAAGCCGCCGTAATAGCCACCCATTTACGGATGAGGTTTAACAAACCCCAAAGTTCATGAAGCAAGCATGAAGAAACTCGATACTCTCATGGTCTAAGGAATTATGCAAACATTAACCATCTCTGCGTTATTAACCATTAACTTGTGATGAATGTATCTCATAGCATAACATCAATCAGGTCGATTCAACACAAATGTTCTTCTAACATTTGTGCCCTCAAAGTTGCTGGCATAGACATGCCTATGATTGGGAAAACATAATCATCATGCAACACTTGAGCTAGTCTTAGAGGCATGACTAGGAATACATTTTACCGTTTATTATTCCACACGTGCACATGGGTTTTCCCCAGAGCCTTTATGGATATACGGGCTCGGGAACCACAGCAGTTATAGCATGGAACATAAACCTAATTATGAACACGGAGATAAATAATAACATTTATTATTGCCTCTAGGGCATATCTCCTACAGACTCCCACTTGCACTAGAGTCAATAATCTAGTTAATGCTAATGCACTTCACACCTGTGGCACACCGGTGTAAATATGCTTCGCTTGTGGTACAGCCTGATGTCCAACGGATCTGACGACTTCAGCTCCGTGTGTATCTTTGCATATCCTCACGTTTTCACGCTTTCACAAAATTCATATTTTGTGTGGACTTGGCTTTGTATGTATGTGAATCACAGGTCGAACCTGGATTTCTCACACTGAGTTATGGAGCAACTATCTGCAGTAGTGTCCCATTGACAAAAGCCATCTTGGAACCATACTAAGTTCATGAATGAACTATATGATTCAACATCTTCTTTGTCGCTTTTAAAAGCGGCAACATACTTCGCCTTTGTTATAGAATTCGCCACAGTAACTTGTTTGGAACAATTTCCAACTACCGTGCCACCATATTGTGTATTGCACAAAACCCTTAACTTAAATCGAAAATCGCTTGGCGCATGGATGAAGATTGTATCGATGTAACCTTTTACAACGAACTCTTCATGATCTCTGCTTGCGAGAATACATGTCATCAGTGCTACTATAGTACTCAATGACCCTTTTTCACTGTTGTCCCATGATCAGTACTTTTGATCACTTTGGTATCTATACTCGCAACAACTTTGGGAGTATTGGACATATCTGGTTGTTTTTACATACCATGGAATACATGATTAATCCAAACACAAGAGTGTGTGGAATCTCTATCATGTATTTTGCTCATCAGTGTTTTGGGACACCGAGTCTTGCAAAAACTCTTTCCATGTGACTTCGGCAAGAATCACTCCTTGACGTTTTTAATGCTAAAAGGTTTTAGCATCTTGTCAATATGTATCTTTGCTTAGCCCTATTAGGTAAATCTATCTCCATAGATCATCATGCCTAATATAAAGGCTATTTAGCCCAAGCACTTCATTGAAAAACTATTTTCAAATGAAGTCCTAATTCGTGTCAAGAATTTTAATTCCAATTAACAATGTGTCAAGCACACAAGGTTTTTAGAAATGTTATTATGCTCCCACTTACTTTCTTGAATTACAAGTATCTTCGTTACCCATTGATGAAGTCAAAACCCTTTTTGACCATTTCATCAAAACACGAAGATTCCAACTCCTCTTTGCTCTCTTCTGTCCATCGCTGGAACTCTGAAGTTTGCACCCTTACTAGCATCCTCTGGATTGACAAAATACCTTGGACTGTAACATATGCAAGTCCTTGGTTTCATTTCCATCAGATGGAAATCCTTTTGTCATCCATTGTTTTATATCTCATGATATGAAATATGTATTAATTGCTAGTTCAACCCGAACCGACTTTAAGCATCGCTACGGTGAAGCAACCTCATCGTAGTCAACTCCTTGAACTTGTATATTGCAACAAGTCGAGCTTTATGGATAAAACATTTTTATTCGTATCAGTTATAGTTCCATAAATATTCGTCAGACTCTAAGTCTTCCGAAAGGTGTATCAAGGTTTTAATCTTGAATCACTTATATGGAAACTATCTCGGATTGTATTGGCATTTAGCCAATTCCGGAGTCAGGGCCCATCAACGCTTCCTTGTGTATCGTAGGTATACTGTTGTCTAACAACAATATCTCATTTGCGCACCTGAGAGGTTTGCACGAGCCTTGCCTACATGGTTCAGCTGCAAGTTCGACCGAAGTCCATACATTTTATTGTAGAGACTTCCATATCAGTCGCAGTAGGAAACTCTGGAATTACTTCCAAGGTCTCTTTCCTTTGACCTGATGACGGAGATACTGGTTATCTCGTCGAGTTGCATTATTCTCCCACTCACCTTTTTGAAAGAACCATTTTCTTCAAAAAGCATACCGTTCTTTGTGGCAAACCTATTTGCCTCGGTATAGTGAGGGAGGAATACCCAACATTTTGGGATAACCTACAAAGTAGCACTTGTCTGATTTGGAATAGGTTTGTAACCTTTTACACAAGCCCCATATTCCAAATGTTAAGAAAAGATATAACATGGTTGGGCGTACCATACCATGCTGTCATTTCAACAGACCCGATGGAGCTCTTTTCAGTGTAAAAGCCGCAGTCTCTAAAGCATCACCTTTTAAAAGGGATAATGGCAAATTTATTTATGTCATCTTTGATCTTACCATGTCATAAATGGTTCGGTTACATCTTCACGGACTTTCCACTCACAGTTGTGTTCCGGGAGGTGTAAGTTATGAAACTCTTTTCACAACTCATCAGACATTCACTAAACTTGTAACTCAAATATTTCTTTCTGCAATCGAATTGTAGAAACATAATTTTCTTGTTATAATAACTTCTACTTCATATTTGAAAACCTTTCGAATGATTTCAAAAGATCCAGACTTACGTCTCATCAAGTAAATATCCATATATCTACTTGAGTCATTTCTGAAGATAGATAAATCCACTACTTGCAACAACATTTATTGAACTACACACATCAAAATGTATGATCACCAATAAGTTTGTTGCTCATTCCTTATGGCCTGTGAACGGTATTTCAGTCACTTCACTTTTCGGAGGAAATTTGCAAGTGTCAGATGATTCAAAATCAAACGACTTCAAAATCCATCATAATGGAGTTTTCCATGCGGGTTTCTCCAATGTGACCAAATGCAGTGCCACACTTGTGTGGTATTCTTTTAGTCTTGCGACATTTAGCGTCAGTGTTATAGATGTATCATATTACCATCAATATTCATAACATACGTCCACTTTTGGATGGAAGCATGGCCCTCCATGTTATTCATAATACTGAACAACAATTGTTGTTTTATGAACAACTCTTTTGCAACAAACATTGTGCAATGGGCTAGAGTGTATGAAACTCTAAAATGAATTATGAAAGTAAACCCAGAGGTAATATATTATTATCAATATTCATAACATACATCTCATTCATAATGAAAGTATGGCCCTTATGTTATTCATAACATCGAACATCAAAAGTTCTCTTATGAACAACCATCTTGCAAGATACCTTATGCAATGGGCTAGAGTTCGTGAAACTCTAAATGAATTATGAAAATGAATACAGACGGTAATACACCGATGGAAGGTATAGTAACATTTACTATGTTCCCTGTGTATACCTAAACCTCATTCCTGGCTAGTCTTTCAGGCCATAGTAGTTCTTACATCGAGTTGCAACAGAATGCAATCGAGCGGGTATCTTTGTGATTAACTCACAATACCCAAGAATTAGTGATTAACATGTTTAACCATAATTCCCAAGAACTATATCTTTGACCAGCCTTCTATACATCAAAAACTTGCATGACATTCATACATGAGCTGGATATTCCAGTCTTCTATCTTATTGCCTTTATACTTCTAACAGTTTAACTTTCAGTATTTCTCCTACTCTCAGAAGAAGCACCCAACTTAAGAGTGGCGTTAGCCCCGGACTTCCTAGGTGTGTAAGTCACACTAACACCCTTCGGACACTTCCTTTCTCTTTAAGTTGTTGTTTTATTCACTTTTCATCATATGACAGGCGTTCTACTGGATCCCTCTCTTATCAGTCTAATGCATAGTAAACTCCTTTACTAATAGTTTGCAAACAAACATTGCTTTGGATATCTCATATCTTTTAGCCTTTGTCTGTCTCTGAAAATGATTTTTAGATTCCATGAATATCACATAACTATCCAAACTTTCGAAGTTCAGGTCTGATGGAAGCAAACATATTGCACTTGACTGAAACGGAATTCTAGCTTTTGGATCGAAGGACGAGAGTCACATGATCCATAGCATAAGCGAGAGAATACCGAAAGTATGCGATAGGACAAAGTCCTTCTCGGCACTCTGGAGGACAATCCTCACATTACGTTACCAACCGTAAAGATTTAACCAGATATTTAACAGCTATTCAATTTTAATAGGGAAGGTGGAAATGCGAGCCATTATTCTACAACTATTATGCAAATCACACTTAGACATTGTTCAAAATTAATTGCACTGAGAATTAAACAAGTTAATTCAACAGTGCTCTCCCACTCAAATCAATATCTCTCATAATTGATTGTGAGCGATTCAAGATCCATATTACAATTCAACGCCAAGGATGTGTCCATCTCAAGTGACGAAAATTGCAATCGGTAGGCCAACTTGCCAATCACATCTCTATGTGACTCTTGTTCATCTTTCGATGGGCGTGTTCCGAGCTCAGGACGCTCCTCCAGAACGTCAAGACAACCAAGTGATCTTGCTGCGAGGTCTCAACTCACCCGCCTCACACTTCCCTAATCGTTCGCACCCATGTGTCCATGTGATGCCCCGAAAAGTTAGGTGCCGTGACGGTGCTACACTTGGGAGAACACTAACTACTTGATATTTTTGTGAGAGATCACCCTAATAAAAGTGACTACCGCGCAATCAAGAAGGGTGCAACATAAGGGATAAACATCTCAGGCAATTCATAATAGCATGATATGGTATAGCCCTTTCTGACGGAGAAGTCTTGTATTTCTTCGTCTTCGGCATTCGCGTCGGTGTTCACCTTTGCGAAGATTGCCACCACCTTGTCGATGCACCAGATAATATTGCTATCTCTATAGCTAATAAAATAATGCATTACAACAAGGTTGACACGCAGGTCATTTAAAGTGCAATCATATGGCTCCAGCCATCATGCCGAATCATGACACGCAGGTCAATAAATTTACATTATATAGTCATCTCATACATAATCAAATTATTATGAGCACTGCTATACCACATCATATGCACATGCAAACCCTCCTGCAAAACCAAGTTAGAAGCCTCTAATCGGTTCATGCAAAAACTTGTTTTACGTGGCTTCTAAGGTTTCGAAACAAACCGAAGCTACCAACGTCCATCATCAAGTATGATAATTCAAGTCGCTAGATTAACTTTCCAGGGTGTATGAAAACCGAGATAATAAAATCTCGAGCCCCATACTAAACTTCGTCATACGCATGACCCCCGTGCAGATCATATCTGCATTGCCCTTTTGTCTGCGAAATTTCATCTTTCCTTTTAACTACGGTGGAATTCAATGAACTGTTAGCACTTCGTTGATCAATCAGGATCGCGGATTGCCAGAACTTTGAAACTCCACCATACTGTTATCAAGATCAGAAATATGCAAATTCCAGGGAAGCAACAAGAACATCGGGTAACAGATTTCATCTGCTACCCGCACAAATAATTTTCAGTAATAGAACTCATCTACTACCTAATTATATTGTGCAACACCCATACATCTCTATGTATTCTAGATCGCAACCTGCATCTACGCATAGCACGGCTCATGATGCCACTGTAGGGTAACGCAGCAGAAAACAAAATTTTTCCGCCCTACGCACCAGCCCAGGACCACTATGGAGACTGCATACAAGGTTTGATCATGTTCGTTACCGACTCGTAGCGCAGCGGAAGTAGAGTCGATGACGATCGGCGGTGCAGATCCCCGCAGCTAGGATTTACAACCTCCCAACCGCGAGGATGTATACCCTCGTCTTCCCTTCGGACAGTCCTCCGGGAGGCGGTCGAACAGTCCACCGGACAATGTCGCGGACAGCCCTTCGGGAGGACCTTCGAAACCCGAACGGTCACTCGGACAGCCCTTCAGGAGGACTCACAGAACTCGGACCGTCACTTGGACAGCCCTTCGGGAGGCACTCTCGAACAGCCCCTCGGGCACTAAGATCGAAACTACGACCTCTCTACAGAGTTGCACACATACGGTGTCACCTATCCGGCAGGGCTTCGCCGTCCAGAACTAGTTCCTGCCGGAACCCAGACAGCCTTTCGGCTCTACGAAACTCTTTTCGTGGGAGGGAGAGAGAAGCCAGATAACATCTTGGCATGTGTATGAGAGCAAGGGATGGGGAGAATGGCAGCCCCTTCTCCTCCTTTTATAGGCCAAGGCAAGGGGTGGGGTGGGATGTTGAAATACCAAAATACCCAAGCTTTATGTCACACATGAAAGGGCATAATGGTAACACAAGGGGGGCACCAAGGGGACACCACCATGGCAGCCCTTGGGCCGGCCCACACCTTGTCTCCCCATGGGGGAGGGCCCCCCCAACAAGCCACCAACATGTCTCCATGAAACATGCATGCTCCCTAGACAAAAAGCCACAGACATGCAACCCCCGATTCGTGGGATCTTGTCCCCTCGCGCTGAGACAAGATGTTTTCCGCGAAACTTTTTCTGAAAAATTCCAAAAAGCCCCAGAACATTTCCGGCACCCTCTAAAATTATTCTAGGCATGATCCGAAACATTTTCGATGCGGTGGTTTTCATCAGCGGAAAGCATTAACAGCGGTTACGGCAGTTTCGGAACATTTCCGGTTTTTCTCTCCGAAAATTCCCAGAAGTTCCCAGACCCATTCTGGCATCCTCTGAAAATTTCCAGGCGGTGCCGAAACCCTTTTTGACCAAATAATATATTCCGAAACAACTTTTCGGTTTTACCGAAACTCTTTCGGTGTTCTCTCTCTCGGAACTCTTCCGTTGTCTCCGAAACATTTTCGGTGACTTTCTCTCAGACTCCCTGTCTAGCGTTCAACAGATAGATGACCCTTAAGCGTGTGACCCTATAGGTTCGGTGAAGTATAGACATGACCGGAACACTTTCCGATCAATGATCAGCATCGGAGCCGTGGACACCCATATTGACCCCTATACCCACACGAATGAATATTCGAGTGAACCTCCAGTTGCCGTGTGCTATTCCTGTTGCTTCGCGATATGTTACAAATACCCAAGGTGAGACATGTTGGCATTCCCGTGGATCAACAACTTGTCCACTATGCTAGTTACCTCGTTACCGGTATTGTTCTCTTTTCTCGTTACCGTGTTCCGGCATCCCCGTGATCAAATCACAAAGTGTCTGGCCAGACGATGATGGATACCGTAACACCGAGAGGGCCCAGAGATATCTCTCCATCGCCGGAGGAGCAAATCCCAATCTTGAGCTATCAAGTTACTTGACATACTTTTCCATGAACCCGTAAGCCGCCGTAATAGCCACCCATTTACGGATGACGTTTAACAAACCCCAAAGTTCATGAAGCAAGCATCAAGAAACTCGATACTCTCATGGTCTAAGGAATTATGCAAACATTAACCATCTCTGCGTTATTAACCATTAACTTGTGATGAATGTATCTCATAGCATAACATCAATCGGGTCGATTCAACACAAATGTTCTTCTAACATTTGTGCCCTCAAAGTTGCTGGCATAGACATGCCTATGATTGGGAAAACATAATCATCATGCAACACTTGAGCTAGTCTTAGAGGCATGACTAGGAATACATTTTACCGTTTATTATTCCACACGTGCACATGGGTTTTCCCCAGAGCCTTTATGGATATACGGGCTCGGGAACCACAGCAGTTATAGCATGGAACATAAACCTAATTATGAACACGGAGATAAATAATAACATTTATTATTGCCTCTAGGGCATATCTCCTACAGACTCCCACTTGCACTAGAGTCAATAATCTAGTTAATGCTAATGCACTTCACACCTGTGGCACACCGGTGTAAATATGCTTCGCTTGTGGTACAGCCTGATGTCCAACGGATCTGACGACTTCAGCTCCGTGTGTATCTTTGCATATCCTCACGTTTTCACGCTTTCACAAAATTCATATTTTGTGTGGACTTGGCTTTGTATGTATGTGAATCACAGGTCGAACCTGGATTTCTCAAACTGAGTTATGGAGCAACTATCTGCAGTAGTGTCCCATTGACAAAAGCCATCTTGGAACCATACTAAGTTCATGAATGAACTATATGATTCAACATCTTCTTTGTCGCTTTTAAAAGCGGCAACATACTTCGCCTCTGTTATAGAATTCGCCAAAGTAACTTGTTTGGAACAATTTCCAACTACCGTGCCACCATATTGTGTATTGCACAAAACCCTTAACTTAAATCGAAAATCGCTTGGAGCATGGATGAAGACTGTATTGATGTAACCTTTTACAACGAACTCTTCATGATCTCTGCTTGCGAGAATACATGTCATCAGTGCTACTATAGTACTCAATGACCCTTTTTCACTGTTGTCCCATGATCAGTACTTTTGATCACTTTGGTATCTATACTCGCAACAACTTTGGGAGTATTGGACATATCTGGTTGGTTTTACATACCATGGAATACATGATTAATCCAAACACAAGAGTGTGTGGAATCTCCATCATGTATTTTGCTCATCAGTGTTTTGGGACACCGAGTCTTGCAAAAACTCTTTCCATGTGACTTCGGCAAGAATCACTCCTTGGCGTTTTTAATGCTAAAAGGTTTTAGCATCCTGTCAATATGTATCTTTGCTTAGCCCTATTAGGTAAATCTATCTCCATAGATCATCATGCCTAATATAAAGGCTATTTAGCCCAAGCACTTCATTGAAAAACTATTTTCAAATGAAGTCCTAATTCGTGTCAAGAATTTTAATTCCAATTAACAATGTGTCAAGCACACAAGGTTTTTAGAAATGTTATTATGCTCCCACTTACTTTCTTGAATTACAAGTATCTTCGTTACCCATTGATGAAGTCAAAACCCTTTTTGACCATTTCATCAAAACACGAAGATTCCAACTCCTCTTTGCTCTCTTCTGTCCATCGCTGGAACTCTGAAGTTTGCACCCTTACTAGCATCCTCTGGATTGACAAAATACCTTGGACTGTAACACATGCAAGTCCTTGGTTTCATTTCCATCAGATGGAAATACTTTTGTCATCCATTGTTTTATATCTCATGATATGAAATATGTATTAATTGCTAGTTCAACCCGAACCGACTTTAAGCATCGCTACGGTGAAGCAACCTCATCGTAGTCAACTCCTTGAACTTGTATATTGCAACAAGTCGAGCTTTATGGATAAAACATTTTTATTCGTATCAGTTATAGTTCCATAAATATTCGTCAGACTCTAAGTCTTCCGAAAGGTGTATCAAGGTTTTAATCTTGAATCACTTATATGGAAACTATCTCGGATTGTATTGGCATTTAGCTAATTCCGGAGTCAGGGCCCATCAACGCTTCCTTGTGTATCGTAGGTATACTGTTGTCTAACAACAATATCTCATTTGCGCACCTGAGAGGTTTGCACGAGCCTTGCCTACATGGTTCAGCTGCAAGTTCGACCGAAGTCCATACATTTTATTGTAGAGACTTCCGTATCAGTCGCAGTAGGAAACTCTGGAATTACTTCCAAGGTCTCTTTCCTTTGACCTGATGACGGAGATACTGGTTATCTCGTCGAGTTGCATTATTCTCCCACTCACCTTTTTGAAAGAACCATTTTCTTCAAAAAGCATACCGTTCTTTGTGGCAAACCTATTTGCCTCGGTATAGTGAGGGAGGAATACCCAACATTTTGGGATAACCTACAAAGTAGCACTTGTCTGATTTGGAATAGGTTTGTAACCTTTTACACAAGCCCCATATTCCAAATGTTAAGAAAAGATATAACATGGTTGGGCGTACCATACCATGCTGTCATTTCAACAGACCCGATGGAGCTCTTTTCAGTGTAAAAGCCGCAGTCTCTAAACCTAATTATGAACACGGAGATAAATAATAACATTTATTATTGCCTCTAGGGCATATCTCCTACACGCCTCAGCAGAGTCCTGCTCCTCCAAGTCCGCCAACGCGTCAGGCCACTCCTCCTCCTCCAAGTCCGGCACCGCTTCAGCCCACTCCTCCTCCTCCAAGTCCGGCACCGCGTCAGCCCAGTCCTCCTCCTCTAAGCCAGGCACTGCGTCAGCCGTCTCCGCCGCCTAAGCAACAGCGGAAGAGAGGCACTGCAGCTACGGCGACTAGCGGTACAACAGGAGGCAAGAGATACAAATTTGGTCCAATCCTCAAGCCTCTTCCTCGTCGGCCTTACGACCTGACCGAAGAGGAAAATGAGATCGAAGTGCGAGCCCAAGTGAAGGCCCATTTTGGACCGAAACCGCCCCCGCCGCCAAAGGAGAAAGTACCTGAGCATGTCATTGACCACTTTATTCATATGGCTCAACCACCAGCTCCGAAGCATGTTGACTTAGACTATGAGCGTGAAATCAAGAAGTCATATCGAGCACAAAAAAAGGAGTCGAGCTCGAGCTCCAGCCAAGCAGCTGCTAAAAAAGTGGGAAAACTGTTCCCCAGCTAGGAGAACAGGCGGTGCAATCGATCCCCCTGCTCATTGTACCAACACATGTGAGTACTGGTGCCGATCAGCTGGTAATAACCGACGATCATAGAAGGCAGGCTGAAGAGGCCGGTGTCACTATAGAACAACTCCTAGGCATCGAGCCCATCAAAACATTTAAATAGGAGGAACTAAAATGGAAATATGTCCGCGGCGAACCTATGGTCAAGGATGAGGAGGTCAAGAGTCTCTCAACGAGAATGTATGAATTGCATCAATGGTACATGAGAGAAGCCAATACTACCGATAAAGAGTCCCTCATAGTGAAAGTCAAGGCAGAGCATTACTTCCATGAAAAAGATCTGTGGGTTGAGTTTCAAGAAATGTTTCAGTTATTTAATCAAGACGCACTCGACAAATCTATTGTCAGTTGCTATTGTCTGTAATGATTTCTTTCTGTAAGTTAAGTCTCTAGCTAGCTGTAGTGCTTGTTCATTAACTGTAATTATCCTCACTATATTCTTTTCTGTGGTATTATGCAGAATGAAGATCTATGAAATGAAAAAAGCTAGACGCTATGGCATTGGGTTCATTGACCCAAATACCATTAATGAAGAGACATGGTCACGTGAGTATGATTGACCATACACAGAGAAAACCTTGCTAGAGTTCTTGGTGCGACCAAATACCCAACCAGAAATACTACTTCCTTACAACTTCAGGTGAGTGACACTGTCTTGTACTACAAATTCTGTTTTTGCTTATTAGATGTTAATAAGTGTAGTTGATGAGTTATGCACATGCCTGCTTAATACAAACATGTGCGCATGCAGTTTCCACTAGATCTTGTTAATCATTGAAGTTGACGAGGGAAAAGTTCTAGTACTGGACTCACTACTTAAAGAACCTACAGAATACTCAATCGTGAAGGGGATGCTCAACAGGCAATTTCAATCATTATCGCACTATGTCGGCCTCTTTAGTTCGTTTCCTGATATCAACTAAATAATAACTCCTTTATTCATTTTCTTTGCCGGCGGGCAGGGCTTGGGAAAAGTTCATCAAAAAGGTTAAAGGCCAATGGAAACAACAGCTGACATGGGTGCGACCCAAGGTAATAATTTAAGTAGTACTAGCTAGCTAACATCTCTTTAATTCTAGTTTCAATACCATTATCATGCTTGATTAATTATTATCTGATTGAATTCTATTCTCGTAAAGGCCCTGAAGCAGGCGCCAGAGACTAATTTATGTGCATACTACGTTTGCGAGAACATTCGCATGATGGCATCCGAAAGGAGCAAATATCATAGAAACCAATGAGTACGTTTGCCAGAATACTATTCACAATTTTTACATCATTATCTAATATATATACACACAACTAATAATAACTGCATATTTTGATCTCTTCTTTAAAGATGAAGGACATGCGGGATAAGCTCCTAACAGAGAATCGCGTACGAGCGATTCAAGAAGAAATAGCAGGATTTTTGCTCGACCAGGTCATAGATCCCAATGGAGAATTTCATTACCCCATACCTAGCTAGATCGAGCTAATGCCTCCATGTAATGATCTGCAAATTGAGAGGAGAAATTGTATATACCAAATTGTATATATACATGTGTATGTGTGAATGGTCGTGCGAGGACATTCTTGAGATATATATATATATAATATATATATATAGATATATATATATATAAGATATATTATATATAATAATATGATATATATATATATATATGATCAGTTTCACGGAGGAATTATATTTATATATATATGCATAATGTGTACAATATGTAGTATCGTAAAATACCAGCAAATGAAAAAGAATTAAATGGAAAACACAAAATTAAAGGAAAAATAAATCATAAAACCAAAACCCCTAAACCTTTTAGTTCCGGTTGGTGTAACCAACCGGGACTAAAAGCCCCCAGCCCCCTGGTGCGTGCTCGTGCCACGTGGTGGCCCTTTAGTGCCGGTTCGTGTTGAACCGGGACTAAAGGGGGGGCCTTTAGTCCCCACCCTTTAGTGCCGGTTCCAGAACCGGCACTAAAGGGCCTTACGAATCGGGACTACAGCCCGGTTCTGCACTAGTGGCACACTCAAGATCATACGGCGATCGAGTGATGCGATAATCCTAGCTCCATCATTTTAATGGTGTTGATCAAGCGCAGGACCATTGTATTGATAGGTGCACACTCAAGATCATTTGGCGATCGAGTGATGCATTTATAAATAATTCTATGTTGTGCAGGGATCCGATTTATGATGAAGTCCCATATGTCAATAGCACACTCATGATCATGTGGCGATCGAGTGATGCATAGAGAAGTAATTAAATGTTTTATATGGATCCAATCTATGACGAGGTCCTGTATATAATGGCATACTGAAGATCATTTGGCGATCGAGTGATGCGTTGAGGAGTTTAGCTCCATGATTTAAATTGACACTCAGAGAGATCAATTGGCATAGTGCTACCGTACTTTATTTGAGCATTCGGTACCGACGAGGCTGGATATTTCATAGAAAGTCTTGCAGCATATTCCTATTCCGCGTCCAACGAGGCCAGAATTATCCATCTTTGCCTAGGCCGACGAGGCTAGACAAACTTCCCCTTGGCCGACGAAGCCAGGAGATCTTTCCCCTTTCCGCGACCGACAAGGCCGAAAATCATTTATGTCCTGACCGACGAGGCTGGACTCGCTTTGTTCGCGACCGACGAGGCCGGACACATTTTTGGAGACTTTAGTATGAACCCGGCGCCGACGAGGCCGGACGCTTCATACCAAGCGCCGGCAAGGCCTTGGAACATTCATGTCTGCCACTTTTACTTCTCAGTATATCATGAGAACATTTCAGGTTCAAGACGATGACCATCAGCACAGCTTAATCGGAGGTGTTCCACGGATTGCCCCGCGGATGTAATTAACCGGATCATCTTACGAGGCTCCAGGAACCAGAATCTCCGCAATCGCTGGATATTAGTCAGATGTACTTGTCCATGGCGCAACCTATGTAATCATGTGGGAAACCACACTTTGTAATTCTTATGAGAATTAATAAAGCAATATTTCCCTATGTGATTGTCTTTTATTTATTTGTATACGATTGTATACTGGCACGCCCGCATTCTTATTGCCGTTATGCATTATGAAATACCCCTTCCCGGGGGACATTTCTTTTTCGCGAAACACCACCATACATTTTATCAAGAGAGCCTTGATGACCCAAGAGTGGCTATCATTCTCGACCTGCTGGGGATACGGCCATCCTCATCGGTAAAACCTCTTCCTGTCTCTTCACGAAAGAGAACTTCAAGCCAAGGAGCCCCAAGCACCCTGACTCCTCTTCCTAAGGGTCGACGCTTGAAGCGCTCACGCAGTGGTACAGCCCCTCAAGGGGGCCCTTCAATTGTTGTGCAGGGTGCCCTTCTATAGGAAGCGGCTATGGAGGCGGAGCGTGACGCTCCTGCCCCGAACAGGTAATTCTACCAGTGTTATGCACTTTAGAAGTTAAGGATTGCATGGATGATTATCTGGTTCCCTGTATAGGTGGTCTGCTGAAGCACCACTAGCCGAGGGGGCAAACAACTCAGCCCCGAGGACCGGCGGAGAGCCGATCTCTACTTCAGGGGATGTTCCAGAAGTACCCCAACCGGCCACTTCGGGGACGTACTCGGCTACCACTTCTGAGGTCCAAAGCACAGTGAACCATTGGTGCAGGAGAGCTTCTCTAAGGAGTCCTACCTTCTCCAGCCAAGAGTTCAATGGCCTCAGTTTGGTAGATGCGTACCTCAGCGCAACCCGCTTCGTCTTTGGGAAGGCAGTGGACATCTTGTCCAAAGGTTTGCAGGTAATTTCTATTGAATTCACTTTCCTCAGGAGCGAATTATGTTCCGCCGTAGTTATTTGTATGTCGAGGACTTTTTTAGAGGACAGATGATGAGCGATATTTTTACACTCATTTCAACCTTGTTTAAACAGAGATATTTCATTAAAAGAGAGATATTCGCTCCGATATTGCTACTAATGACTAATGAATGCAAAGGATTCCACACATTCTCTCTTTGATATTTTTTTCCACAGGAAATGGGATAAAAAGCGAAGAGATCACGTGGGAGAAAGGAAAGGAAGGAAAATTGTCGGGGTACACAAACAGGGGTGTTTATTTCCCCTGACTTGTGCACGGACACGAGGCATCCGCCCCGATGGCCAGGGCTTGCCGGGGGAATAGCTACCTCAACATCGCTGGACCCGTCAAGTTCGAGCCCAAGTCATGTCGAAGAAAGGCCGAGCCAGAGAAGCCGCTCTTCATGAGATCAAGGAGAGCACTAAGAAGAACAAGACAATGAGATATCACCTTGCGAAGACCTCCCTTGCCGGGCAGGAGAGCCCGGCCAGGTCAAGACCACCCCGAAGGCAAGTCCAGAATCGCCCCAGCAAGCTTGCCAGGGGCCACCGAGACCAAACTCCCGCCAAGACACCACCGCTCCACCGTGCCACGACGTCAGTCACTTATCAATGCGGCATCGAGCCCCCAGGTGATTAAGTGGCTTCCACTAAGCACGTGGTAGCTCGCTGGAAGACAGATCACACCCATTTGACACCCGTCCAGAGGCGTGTGAAGATGATAAGCAGAAGTTAGCTAAAGTGGTGGAATAAGCTTGCCGGGGATGCACCCCCGCACGCCACCTAAGGTAGCATATATGGCATTTTCTCCTAAGTGCCAGAGTTAGGTATGATAGCACTGTTGGCTATCTAATCACAAGATAATGATTCTTTTGCCATTGTGGTTACCCCTTGGGCTATAAAAGGAGGTCCAAGGCAACCTAGACAAGGATTCGGACCATCTCACACATGTACATGTGTAGCAGCTCTCCCCAAGGCCACCTTGCCGGGTTTGAGCGCTGCCATCGTCGTGTTCATCTATCCAATCCACCAAAGCAGCAGTAGGGTTTTACGCTTCTTAACGGCCCAAACCTGGGTAAAAACCACCAGAGTCCCATTGTCGCGCTGCCTCATGGCCTCCGCTCTTTGTGCAACATGATCTCCCCCCTTGTCGAACCACAAAAAGGGGCCCGTGGCCCCATAGGTGATTGTGTTCACCCATGACATCTTTGGCGCGCCAGGTAGGGGGAATCGATTGAGCGAACCTAAAGCTGTGAACAGCGCGTTAATCTTCATCATCGCCTTCGTCGTCACGAACGAAGAAGAGGGGCAGTACCGCCCCCCAACCTCCCCCTTTTCGGACTCCATCATGTGTCTCTACCGCAGCAACGACAGCGGCGGGGGCAAGTGACGTCGACGCTGCGGTCAGCACAGCTGGCACAAGCAGCGTGGCCGCCGTGCCATCCGCGATCAGAAGAAGAGACGGGCTGGGTGGCGGCACCATTTTTCTCGCGATCCTCAATTGGACGCACCTGCTGCCAGGTGGTGTCGCTCGGTCTGGTGGGTAAGAGAATGGTGCGTGCTTGGCCTCCCTTTCCTTCCTTCCCCGCCAATATTCAGGTTGTGTAAGGGCGAGTACGCCGACGTCGACGAGCTCGCATGAGGCTCGGTCCTGCATTTATCCCGCTAAGGGTAAATCCTGAGCTGGATGCTAGAGCGAATCCGTCGGTTGGCACCCCCGGCAAGCAAACCGCGGCAAGGCCCCGTGCACCAACGTGTCTATAACGACGTTCGCTGAGGGATCTTTGGAAGTGGAGGAAAGGAGAGAAGGACCAGTTCTTTTGTTTGCCCGCGGTGTTTTGTTAATTGCGAATGTTTATATTGACTCCTCTACCGGCACTGGGGGTGAGCAGGTAACTAACGGACCTCCAAGTTCCTCTGTTTGGCCCCTTCCCGTTTCCCCTCTTTTCAGCACGAAAGTGGATATACGTGTGTAACTTGGCGAGGGGCCACAAAGGAGAGGGACAACCACGCGTGAAGGAGGGAATGATGTGCATAAGCGAATATGCGCCCCGGCAGGAGGAGAGCGTGAACAAAAGCTAAGTTGACATGCTTATAAGCTTTCCCTAGAGTTTACTGATAACCCACAAGTATAGGGGATCGCAACAGTTTTCGAGGGTAGAGTATTCAACCCAAATTTATTGATTCTACACAAGGGGAGCCAAAGAATATTCTCAAGTATTAGGAGCTGAGTTGTCAATTCAGCCACACCTGAAAGACTTAATATCTGTAGCAAAGTATTTAGTAGCAGAGTAGTATGGAAGTAACGGTAACGGTGGCAAAAGTAACAGTAGCAGTTTTGTAGCAATTGTAACAGTGGCAACGGAAAAGTAACTTAGCAAAGATCAATATGTGAAAAGCTCGTAGGCAATGGATCAATGATGGATAATTATGTCAGATGGCATTCATCATGCAACAGTTATAACATAGGGTGACACAGAACTAGCTCCAATTCATCAATATAATGTAGGCATGTATTCCGAATATAGTCATACGTGCTTATGGAAAAGAACTTGCATGACATCTTTTGTCCTACCCTCCCGTGGCAGCGGGGTCCTAATGGAAACTAAGGGATATTAAGGCACCTTTTAATAGAGTACCAGACCAAAGCATTAGCACTTAGTGAATACATGAACTCCTCAAACTACGGTCATCACCGGGATGTGTCCCGACTATTGTCACTCCGGGGTTGCCGGATCATAACACGTAGTAGGTGACTATAACTTGCAAGATAGGATCAAGAACACAAATATATTCATGAAAACATAAAGGGTTCGGATCTGAATTCATGGCACTCGGGCCCTAGTGACAAGCATTAAGCATAGCAAAGTCATAGCAACATCAATCTTATAACATAGTGGATACTAGGGATCAAACTCTAACAAAACTAACTCGATTAAATGGTAAATCTCATCCAACCCATCACCGTCCAGCAAGCCTACGATGGGATTACTCATGCACGGCGGTGAGCATCATGAAATTGGTGATGGAGGATGGTTGATGATAATGACGGTGATGATTTCCCCTCTCCGGAGCCCCGAACGGACTCCAGATCTGGTCTCCCGAGGAAGAACAGGAGGTGGCGGCGGCTCCGTATCGTAAAATGCGATGAATCCTTCTCTCTGATTTTTTTCTCCCCGAACGTGAATATATGGAGTTGGAGTTGAGGTCGGCGGAGGTCCAGGGGGACCACAAGGATAGAGGGCATGCCCTGGGGGGGTGGGCGCGCCCCCCACCCTTGTGGACAGGGTGTGGGCCCCCTTCAGTTGATTCTTTCGCCAATATTTTTTTATTTATTCCAAAACTGATCTCCGTGAAGTTTCAGGTCATTCCGAGAACTTTTATTTCTGCACAAAAACAACACCATGACAATTCTGCTGAAAACAGCGTCAGTCCGGGTTAGTTCCATTCAAATCATGCAAATTAGAGTCCAAAACAAGGACAAAATAATTTATTCAACTCCCCCAAGCTTAACCCATTGCTTGTCCTCAAGCAATTCAATTGACAAACTGAAAGTGATAAAGAAAAACTTTTACAAACTCTGTTTGATCTTGTTATTGCAAATATGTAAAGCCAGCATTCATGTTTTCAGCAAAGATTATCAACTAACCATATTCACAATAACATTTAGGTCTCACGTGTGTTGGAAATATGCCCTAGAGGCAATAATAAAATGGTTATTATTATATTTCCTTGTTCATGATAATTGTCTGTTATTCATGCTATAATTGTGTTATCCGGAAATCGTAATACATGTGTGAATACATAGACCACAACATGTCCCTAGTAAGCCTCTAGTTGACTAGCTCGTTGATCAATAGATGGTTACGGTTTCCTGACCATGGACATTGGATGTCATTGATAACGGGATCACATCATTAGGAGAATGATGTGATGGACAAGACCCAATCCTGAGCCTAGCACTAGATCGTGTAGTTCGTTTGCTAAAGCTTTTCCAATGTCAAGTAACTTTTCCTTAGACCATGAGATTGTGCAACTCCCGGATACCGTAGGAGTGCTTTGGGTGCACCAAACGTCACAACGTAACTGGGTAGCTATAAAGGTGCACTACGGGTATCTCCGAAAGTATCTGTTGGGTTGGCACGAATCGAGACTGGGATTTGTCACTCCATGTAACGGAGAGGTACCTCTGGGCCCACTCGGTAGGACATCATCATAATGAGCTCAATGTGATCAAGGAGTTGTTCACGGGATGATGTGTTACGGAAACGAGTAAAGAGACTTGCCGGTAACGAGATTGAACAAGGTATCGAGATACCGACGATCGAATCTCGGGCAAGTATCGTACCGATAGACAAAGGGAATTGCGTACGGGATTGATTGAATCCTCGACATCGTGGTTCATCCGATGAGATCATCGAGGAGCATGTGGGAGCCAACATGGGTATCCAGATCCCGCTGTTGGTTATTGACCGGAGAGTCGTCTCGGTCATGTCTGCGTGTCTCCCGAACCCGTAGGGTCTACACACTTAAGGTTCGGTGACGCTAGGGTTATAGAGATATTAGTATGCGGTAACCCGAAGGTTGTTCGGAGTCTCGGATGAGATCCTGGACGTCACGAGGAGTTCCAGAATGGTCCAGAGGTAAAGATTTATATATGGGAAGTCCTATTTTGGCCACCGGAAAATGTTCGGGATTTTTCGGTATTGTACCGAGAAGGTTCTAGAAGGTTCTGGAGTGGGGCCCACCTGCATGGGGGACCCACATGAACGTGGGTAGTGGGGGCAAGGCCCCACACCCCTAGTCAAGGCGCACCAAGATTCCCCCTTAGAAGGAATAAGATCATATCCCGAAGGGATAAGATCAAGATCCCTAAAAAAGGGGGATAACAATCGGTGGGGAAGGGAAAGGATGGGATTTCTTTCCTTCCACCTTTGCCAACGCCCCAATGGACTTGGAGGGCAAGAAACCAGCCCCCTCCACCCCTATATATAGTGGGGAGGTGCATGGGAGAAACAGCTCAGCCCCTGGCGCCTCCCTCTCCCTCCCGTGACACCTCTTCCTCCTCCAGTAGCGCTTGGCGAAGCCCTGCTGAAATCCCGCTGCTTCCACCACCACACCGTCGTGCTGCTGGATCTCCATCAACCTCTCCTCCCCCCTTGCTGGATCAAGAAGGAGGAGACGTCTCTGCTCCGTACGTGTGTTGAACGCGGAGGTGCCGTCCGTTCGGCGCTCGGTCATCGGTGATTTGGATCATGACGAGTACGACTCCATCAACCCCGTTCTCTTGAACGCTTCCGCTCGCGATCTACAAGGGTATGTAGATACACTCCCCTCTCACTCGTTGCTAGATGACTCCATAGATTGATCTTGGTGATGCGTAGAAAATTTTAAAATTCTGCTACGTTCCCCAACAGTGGCATCATGAGCTAGGTCTATGCGTAGTATCTTGCACGAGTAGAACACAAAGTAGTTGTGGGCGTCGATTTGTCAATCTTCTTGCCGTTACTAGTCTTATCTTGATTCGGCGGCACTGTGGGATGAAGCGGCCTGGACCAACCTTACACGTACGCTTACGTGAGACAGGTTCCACCGACTGACATGCACTAGTTGCATAAGGTGGCTAGCGGGTGTCTGTCTCTCCCACTTTAGTCGGATCGGATTCGATGAACAGGGTCCTTATGAAGGGTAAATAGAAATTGGCATATCATGTTGTGGTTTTGGCGTAGGTAAGAAACGTTCTTGCTAGAAACCTATAGCAGCCACGTAAAAACTTGCAACAACAATTAGAGGACGTCTAACTTGTTTTTGCAGCAAGTGCTTTGTGATGTGATATGGCCAAAGGATGTGATGAATGATATATGTGATGTATGAGATGATCATGTTCTTGTAATAGGAATCACGACTTGCATGTCGATGAGTATGACAACCGGCAGGAGCCATAGGAGTTGTCTTAATTTATTATATGACCTGCGTGTCATTGAAATTCGCCATGTAATTACTTTACTTTATTGCTAACCGTTAGCCGTAGTAGTAGAAGTAATAGTTGGCGAGACAACTTCATGAAGACACGATGATGGAGATCATGGTGTCATGCCGGTGACGATGATGATCATGGAGCCCCGAAGATGGAGATCAAAAGGAGCAAAGTGATAATGGCCATATCATGTCACTATTTTGATTGCATGAGATGTTTATCATGTTTTTGCATCTTATTTGCTTAGAATGACGGTAGCATATATAAGATGATCCCTTACTAAAATTTCAAGAAAGTGTTCCCCCTAACTGTGCACCGTTGCGAAGGTTCGTTGTTTCGAAGCACTACGTGTTGATCGGGTGTGATAGATTCTAACGTTCGAATACAACGGGTGTAAGCCAGATTTACACCGCAATACACTTAGGTTGACTTGACGAGCCTAGCATGTACAGACATGGCCTCGGAACACAAGAGACCGAAAGGTCGAGCATGAGTCGTATAGAAGATACGATCAACATGGGGATGTTCACCGTTGATGACTAGTCCGTCTCACGTGATGATCGGACACGGCCTAGTCGATTCGGATCATGTAATCACTTAGATGACGAGAGCGATGTCTATCTGAGTGGGAGTTCATTACATAATTTGATTAGATGAACTTAATTGTCATGAACTTAGTCTAAATGTTACATATCTATCTTGTAGATCAAATGGCCAACGCTAATGTTACCCTCAACTTCAACGCGTTCCTAGAGAAAAACAAGCTGAAAGACGATGGTAGCAACTATGCGGACTGGGTCCGTAACCTGAGGATTATCCTCATAGCTGCCAAGAAATCATATGTCCTTGAAGCACCGTTAGGTGACCCACCTGCTCTCCCAGCACTGCCAGACGATTTGAACGTTTGGCAGACACGCACCGATGATTACTCCTTCATTCAGTGCGGCATGCTCTTCAGCTTAGAACCGGGGCTCCAAAAGCGTTTTGAGCATCACGGAGCATATGAGATGTTCGAAGAGCTGAAAATGGTTTTCCAAGCTCATGCCCGGATCGTGAGATATGAAGTCTCCGATAAGTTCTACAGCTGTAAGATGGAGGAAAATAGTTCTGTCAGCGAGCACATACTCAAAATGTCTGGGTTGCACAGCCGCTTGTCTCAGCTGGGAGTTAATCTCCCGGATGACGCGGTCGTTGACAGAATCCTTCAGTCGCTTCCACCTAGCTACAAGAGCTTCGTGATGAACTTCAACATGCAGGGGATGGAAAAGACCATTCCTGAGGTATATGCGATGCTGAAGTCAGCGGAGGCAGAGATCAGAAAGGAACATCAAGTGTTGATGGTGAATAAAACCACTAAGTTCAAGAAGGGCAAGGGTAAGAAGAACTTCAAGAAGTACGGCAAGGGAGTTGCCGCGCCCGGTAAGCCAGCTGCCGGGAAGAAGTCGAAGAATGGACCCAAGCCTGAGTGCTTTTATTGCAAGGGAAACGGTCACTGGAAGCGAAACTGCCCCAAGTACTTGGCGGACAAGAAGGCCGGCAATACCAAAGGTATATATGATATACATGTAATTGATGTGTACCTTACCAGCACTCGTAGTAGTTCCTGGGTATTTGATACCGGTGCGGTTGCTCATATTTGTAACCCAAAGCAGGAACTGCGGAATCAGCGTAGACTGGCAAAGGACGAGGTGACGATGCGCGTCCGGAATGGTTCCAAGGTCGATGTGATCGCCGTCGGCACGCTACCTCTGCATCTACCTACGGGATTAGTTTTAAACCTCAATAATTGTTATTTAGTACCAGCTTTGAGCATGAACATTGTATCTGGATCTCGCTTAATGCGAGATGGCTACTCATTTAAATCTGAGAATAATGGTTGTTCTATTTATATGAGAGATATGTTTTATGGTCATGCCCCGCTGGTGAATGGTTTATTTTTATTGAATCTCAAATGTGATGTTACACATGTTTATAATGTGAATGCCAAGAAATGCAAGGTTGATAACGATAGTCCCACATACTTGTGGCACTGCCGCCTTGGTCATATCGGTGTTAAACGCATGAAGAAACTCCATGCAGATGGACTTTTGGAGTCTCTTGATTATGAATCATTTGACAGATGCGAACCATGCCTCTTGGGCAAGATGACCAAGACTCCGTTCTCCGGAACAATGGAGCGAGCAACCAACTTATTGGAGATCATACATACTGATGTGTGTGGTCCAATGAGTGTTGAGGCTCGCGGTGGTTATCGTTATGTTTTCACCCTCACCGATGATTTGAGTAGATATGGGTATGTCTACTTGATGAAGCACAAGTCTGAGACCTTTGAAAAGTTCAAGGAATTTCAGAGTGAGGTTGAGAATCAACGTGACAAGAAAATAAAGTTCTTACGATCAGATCGTGGAGGAGAATATTTGAGTCATGAATTTGGCACGCACTTAAGGAAATGTGGAATTGTTTCACAACTCACGCCGCCTGGAACACCTCAGCGTAATGGTGTGTCCGAACGTCGTAATCGCACTCTATTGGATATGGTGCGATCTATGATGTCTCTTACCGATTTACCGCTATCCTTTTGGGGTTATGCTTTAGAGACTGCCGCATTCACTTTAAATAGGGCACCGTCAAAATCCGTTGAGACGACACCGTATGAATTATGGTTTGGGAAGAAACCTAAGCTGTCGTTTCTGAAAGTTTGGGGATGCGATGCTTATGTGAAGAAACTTCAACCAGAGAAGCTCGAACCCAAGTCGGAAAAATGCGTATTCATAGGATACCCTAAGGAAACTATTGGGTATACCTTCTACCTAAGATCCGAGGGTAAGATCTTTGTTGCCAGGAATGGATCCTTTCTAGAGAAAGAGTTTCTCTCGAAAGAAGTAAGTGGGAGGAAAGTGGAGCTTGATGAGATGACCCTCGAACCGGAGAGTAGCGCAGCACAGGAAAATGTTTCTGTGGAGCCTACACCGGCTAGAGAGGAAGTTATTGATAATGATCATGATCAAGCTACCACTGAACTTCGAAGGTCCACGAGGACACGTTCCGCACCAGAGTGGTATGGCAATCCTGTCCTGGAAATCATGTTGTTAGACAACAGAGAACCTTCGAACTATGAAGAAGCGATGGCGGGCCCGGATTCCGACAAATGGCTTGAAGCCATGAAATCCGAGATAGGATCCATGTATGAAAACGAAGTATGGACTTTGACTGACTTGCCCGATGATCGGCAAGCCATAGAAAATAAATGGATCTTTAAGAAGAAGACTGACGCGGATGGTAATGTGACCATCTATAAGGCTCGGCTTGTCGCTAAGGGTTATCGACAAGTTCAAGGGGTTGACTACGATGAGACTTTCTCACCCGTAGCGAAGCTGAAATCCGTCAGAATCATGTTAGCAATTGCCGCATACTATGATTATGAGATATGGCAAATGGACGTCAAAACGGCATTCCTTAATGGTTTTCTTAAGGAAGAGTTGTATATGATACAACCGGAAGGTTTTGTCGACCCTGAGAATACTGACAAGGTATGCAAGCTCCAGCGCTCAATCTATGGGCTGGTGCAAGCATCTCGGAGTTGGAACATTCGCTTTGACGAGATGATCAAAGCGTTTGGGTTCACACAGACTTATGGAGAAGCCTGTGTTTACAAGAAAGTGAGTGGGAGCTCTGTAGCATTTCTCATATTATATGTGGATGACATACTGCTGATGGGAAATGATATAGAATTCTTGGAAAGTATAAAGGCCTACTTGAATAAGTGTTTTTCAATGAAGGACCTTGGAGAAGCTGCTTATATATTAGGCATCAAGATCTATAGAGATAGATCGAGACGCCTCATAGGTCTTTCGCAAAGCACATACTTTGATAAGATATTGAAGAAGTTCAATATGGATCAGTCCAAGAAGGGGTTCTTGCCTGTATTGCAAGGTGTGAAATTGAGCTCGGCTCAATGCCCGACCACGGCAAAAGATATAGAAGAGATGAGTGTCATCCCCTATGCCTCAGCCATAGGGTCTATTATGTATGCCATGCTGTGTACCAGACCTGATGTAAACCTTGCTGTAAGTTTGGTAGGTAGGTACGAAAGTAATCCCGGCAAGGAACACTGGACAGCGGTCAAGAACATCCTGAAGTACCTGAAAAGGACTAAGGATATGTTTCTCGTATATGGAGGTGACGAAGAGCTCGTCGTAAAGGGTTACGTCGACGCTAGCTTCGACACAGATCCGGATGACTCCAAGTCACAAACCGGATACGTGTATATTTTGAATGGTGGAGCGGTAAGCTGGTGCAGTTGCAAGCAAAGCGTCGTGGCGGGTTCTACATGCGAAGCGGAGTACATAGCAGCCTCGGGGGCAGCACACGAAGCAGTATGGATGAAGGAGTTCATCACCGACCTAGGAGTCATTCCAAATGCGTCGGGTCCAATGGCTCTCTTCTGTGACAACACTGGAGCTATTGCCCTTGCCAAGGAGCCCAGGTTTCACAAAAGGACCAGGCATATCAAGCGTCGCTTCAACTCCATACGTGAACATGTTCAAGATGGAGACATAGATATTTGTAAAGTGCACACGGATTTGAATGTAGCAGATCCGTTGACTAAACCTCTTTCACGAGCAAAACATGATCAACACCAGTACTCTATGGGTGTTCGATTCATCACAATGTAACTAGATTATTGACTCTAGTGCAAGTGGGAGACTGTTGGAAATATGCCCTAGAGGCAATAATAAAATGGTTATTATTATATTTCCTTGTTCATGATAATTGTCTGTTATTCATGCTATAATTGTGTTATCCGGAAATCGTAATACATATGTGAATACATAGACCACAACATGTCCCTAGTAAGCCTCTAGTTGACTAGCTCGTTGATCAATAGATGGTTACGGTTTCCTGACCATGGACATTGGATGTCATTGATAACGGGATCACATCATTAGGAGAATGATGTGATGGACAAGACCCAATCCTAAGCCTAGCACTAGATCGTGTAGTTCGTTTGCTAAAGCTTTTCCAATGTCAAGTAACTTTTCCTTAGACCATGAGATTGTGCAACTCCCGGATACCGTAGGAGTGCTTTGGGTGCACCAAACGTCACAACGTAACTGGGTGGCTATAAAGGTGCACTACGGGTATCTCCGAAAGTATCTGTTGGGTTGGCACGAATCGAGACTGGGATTTGTCACTCCATGTAACGGAGAGGTACCTCTGGGCCCACTCGGTAGGACATCATCATAATGAGCTCAATGTGATCAAGGAGTTGTTCACGGGATGATGTGTTACGGAAACGAGTAAAGAGACTTGCCGGTACCGAGATTGAACAAGGTATCGAGATACCGACGATCGAATCTCGGGCAAGTATCGTACCGATAGACAAAGGGAATTGCGTACGGGATTGATTGAATCCTCGACATCGTGGTTCATCCGATGAGATCATCGAGGAGCATGTGGGAGCCAACATGGGTATCCAGATCCCGCTGTTGGTTATTGACCGGAGAGTCGTCTCGGTCATGTCTGCGTGTCTCCCGAACCCGTAGGGTCTACACACTTAAGGTTCGGTGACGCTAGGGTTATAGAGATATTAGTATGCGGTAACCCGAAGGTGGTTCGGAGTCTCGGATGAGATCCTGGACGTCACGAGGAGTTCCGGAATGGTCCGGAGGTAAAGATTTATATATGGGAAGTCCTATTTTGGCCACCGGAAAATGTTCGGGATTTTTCGGTATTGTACCGAGAAGGTTCTAGAAGGTTCCGGAGTGGGGCCCACCTGCATGGGGGGACCCACATGAACGTGGGTAGTGGGGGCAAGGCCCCACACCCCTAGTCAAGGCGCACCAAGATTCCCCCTTAGAAGGAATAAGATCATATCCCGAAGGGATAAGATCAAGATCCCTAAAAAAGGGGGATAACAATCGGTGGGGAAGGGAAAGGATGGGATTCCTTTCCTTCCACCTTTGCCAACGCCCCAATGGACTTGGAGGGCAAGAAACCAGCCCCCTCCACCCCTATATATAGTGGGGAGGTGCATGGGAGAAACAGCTCAGCCCCTGGCGCCTCCCTCTCCCTCCCGTGACACCTCTTCCTCCTCCAGTAGCGCTTGGCGAAGCCCTGCTGAAATCCCGCTGCTTCCACCACCACACCGTCGTGCTGCTGGATCTCCATCAACCTCTCCTCCCCCCTTGCTGGATCAAGAAGGAGGAGACGTCTCTGCTCCGTACGTGTGTTGAACGCGGAGGTGCCGTCCGTTCGGCGCTCGGTCATCGGTGATTTGGATCACGACGAGTACGACTCCATCAACCCCGTTCTCTTGAACGCTTCCGCTCGCGATCTACAAGGGTATGTAGATACACTCCCCTCTCACTCGTTGCTAGATGACTCCATAGATTGATCTTGGTGATGCGTAGAAAATTTTAAAATTCTGCTACGTTCCCCAACAACGTGTACTCATATCAATGGCATAGTCAACTAGCGAGCAATAATAATAAATCTCAGATGACAACACTTTTTCAAAACAATCATGATATGATATAACAAGATGGTATCTCGCTAGCCCTTTCTGAGAACGCAAAACATAAATGCAGAGCACCCCTGAATATCCAGGACTGACTAGACATTGTAATTCATGGTAAAAGACATCCAGTCACAGTCATACTCAATATAAATTAATAAGAATGCATACAAATGACAGTGGTGCTCTCTAACTGGTGCTTTTTATAAGAGGATGATGACTCAACAATAAAAGTAAATAGATAGGCCCTTCGCAGAGGGAAGCAGGGATTTGCAGAGGTGCTAGAGCTCGAGCTTTTTGAAACAGAGATGAATATAATTTTGAGCGGTATGCTTTCATTATCAACATAACGACCAAGAGATCTCGATATCTTCCATGCTACATACATTATAGGCGGTTCCCAAACAGAATGGTAAAGTTTTTTACTCCCCCTCAACCAACAAGCACACTCCACGGCTGGTCCAAAACAACGGGTACCGTCCATACAAGCAACAATCCTGGGGGAGTTTTGATTTAATTTATTTTGATTTGATTTGAGCATGGGACTGGGCATCCCGATTACCAGCCATTTTCTTGTGAATGATGAGCGGGGTCCACTCATCGTGAGAATAACCCACCTAGCATGGAAGATACTGACAACCCCCAGTCGCTACATGAGCGATTCAGGCATAAAAAACAGATTATCATTTGAAGGTTTAGAGTTTGGCACATGCAAATTTACTTGGAACGGCAGGTAAATACCGCATGTAGGTAGGTATGGTGGACTCATATGGAACAACTTTGGGTTTATGGAGGTGGATGCACAAGCAGTATTCCCGCTTAGTACAAGTGAAGGCTAGAAAAAGACTGGGGAGCGACCAACTAGAGAGCGACAACAATCATAAACATGCATTGAGATTAACCAACATTGAATGCAAGCATGAGTAGGATATAAATCACCATGAACATAAATATCATGGAGGCTATGTTGATTTTGTTTCAACTACATGCGTGAACATGTGCCAAGTCAAGCCACTCGAATCATTCAAAGGAGGATACCATCCTATCATACTACATCACAACCATTTTAAAAGCATGTTGTCATGCAAGGTAAACCATTATAAACCCCTAGCTAATTAAGCATGGCATGAGTAACTATAATCTCTAATTGTCATTGCAAACATGTTTCATTCATAATAGGCTGAATCAAGAACGATGAACTAATCATATTTACAAAAACAAGACAAGTCGAGTTCACACCAGCTTTTCCTCATCTCAATCATTTCATCATATATTGTCATTATTGCCTTTCACTTGCATGACTGAACGGTGTGAATAATAATAATAGTGCACGTGCATTGGACTAAGCTGGAATCTGCAAACATTTATTCAAAGGAGAAGACAAGGTAATATGGGCTCTTTGTTAGATCATCAATAATGCAAATGAGAGCCACTCAACGTTTTCATCGTGGTCTTCTCCTCTCGACCCCCAAAGAAAAGAAACAGAATTTCAAAGAAACACACTAAAATGTTTTTGGAGTTTTTGCTTTTCTGAAGAAAGTAAAACAGGAACGAGAAAAACTATTTACACGGGAAAACTCCCAACAAGCAAAAGAAGAACGAGAAATCTTTTTGGGTTTTCTTTAATACTACAACTAAGCATGGAAAGTAAACTAAGCTACAACTATTTTTTTTGTTTTTCTCAAAGGTTTTCAAACACACAAGAAGAAAGCGGAAAAAAAATAGACTAACATGGATAATACAAAGAAAAAGTATGAACACCAACAACTGGAATGAGTGTGTGAACATGAATGTAATGTCGGTGAGAAATACGTACTCCCCCAAGCTTAGGCGTTTGGCTTAAGTTGGTCTAGGGCCACCATTGGCCCGGATGATATCCGAAATCGTAGTTGGGGTCGTATTGTGCTGCGGCAGCTACTGCTTGGTGAGTTGCCTCCTGGAGGCGAGCAGCCTCCGCTGTTCTCTCATACTCGTTTACCTCCTCTCTAGTTATAAAATATCTCCCATTTATCTAAAAGTTAAAGAAGGCAGGAGCAGGAAGGGTAATATGGATGGCACGCCGTCTATCAAAGATTAGCTAGTACTGGAGGGACTGTTCGTTCCTCTCAAGAAACTGATAACGCACCAAAGCATCATAATCAAGAAAAGCAGGTGGCAACTCCATGTCATTCTCCCTTATGGGTACTCCAAGATAATTAGCTAAACGAGTTGCATAAATCCCACCAAATAAATCTCCCTCTTTAGCATTATGATGTAACCTCCTCGCAATAATAGCCCCCAAGTTATATCACTTATCACCTAACACCGCACACTTGAGGATACTAAGATCCGGAACGCAAAGGTGGCAGTGATCATGTTTACTGTTAATGCATCTACCTACAAAGAGAGCAAAATAATGTATGGCAGGAAAGTGAATGCTCCCTATGGTAGCTTGTGTGATATTTCTAGTTTCTCCCACAGTGATGCTAGGAAGGAAATCATTGTATTCAGATTTGTGAGGCTCACTAAGAAGACCCCACTGTGGAAGTTTGCATGCATCACTAAAATCTTCTAAATCCATGGTATAAGATTTATCATATAGGTCAAACAAGACAGTATGAGTATTGTGCTTAGATGAAAATTCAAACCTCCGCACAAAGGAATCGATGAGGTAATAGTATTGTCGACACTTGTCTGACACGAAGTCCTCAAGATCAGCATTCCGTACGTACGCATAAAACTCATCCTTGAAACCTGCATGAACCATGAATTCATCCGACGGCCATTCACAAGGACGCACTTGAGCTTCCCTTGGTGGTTCAAGATCCGGCTCACGTATCGCGAGCCTCGATGCTTGCTTCCTCGAGGAACCACCTTGGTACATTCTCCTAGACATTTTTCTTCCTCTGAAAAAATTCTGAAATTTTTAGTGACTCAAAATAAAAGTGAACCAAACTCAACAAAACTGATAGCAACTACTCCTACAAGTGCCTAGAAGTTATATCATGCATCAAAACTACTTTGGACCATATAAATTTGACATGCAAGCTCAAGAACAGGGTCACCACAGCAGCAAAAATTTGCAATAAATGAAGCACTAGAACAAAAACTAATTGGACCATTGGAGGAGTCACATACCGAAGAACAATCCTCCAAAGCAGTTTTGTGGATGGAGCTTTGAGCAAGGAGATCGAAAATGGCAGCAAAATGAGCAAGAACACGAGTTTGAGCTACGGGATGATTTTTTCTGGAGGAAGACGAAGTGGAAGGGTGCTAGAATAAGTGGAGGGGGGCCACATGGGACCCACAAGACTAGGGGGCGCGCCCAGGGGGGTAGGGCGCGCCCTCCGTCCTTGTGGACAGGTGGTGGGTCCCCCTGGTGTGTTCTCAGTGCCAGAAATTTGCAAATATTCTATAAAAAACACACTAAATTTTCAGGGTATTTGGAGAACTTTTATTTTTGGGTCATTTTTTATTTCACGGATAATTGAGAAAACAGACGGAAAATACTATTTTTGCTTTATTCATTCTAAATAACAGAAAGTAAAAAAAATAGATACAAAAAGTTGTGCCTTCTATATTCATCCATCTCATGCCCATCAAAAGGAATCCGTTAACAAGGTTGATCAAGTCTTATTAACAAACTTCTTCCAAATGACATGAAACCGGAGAACTTTCGAATAACACTAGGTTACCTCAACGGGGATATGCATGTCCCCAACAATAAGAATATCATATTTCTTTTTGACAGTAGGAAGACGGAATTCAAAACCTCCAATAGTAATAGTTGAAATTTTTCCAATAGAATTGATACTATGAACTTAAAGTTGTTTCTTCGGAAAGTGTACCGTATGCTCATTACCATTAACATGAAAAGTGACATTGCCTTTATTGCAATCAATAACAGTCCCTGCAGTATTCAAAAAGCGTCTACCAAGGATGATCGACATACTGTCGTCCTTGGGAATATCAAGAATAACAAAGTCCGTTAAGATAGTAACATTTGCAACCACAACAGGCACATCCTGACAAATACCGATGGGTATAGCAGTTGATTTATCAGCCATTTGCAAAGAGATTTCAGTAGGTGTCAACTTATTCAATTCAAGTCTACGATATAAAGAGAAAGGCATAACATTAATACCGGCTCCAAGATCACATAAAGCAGTATTAACATAGTTTCTTTTAATGGAGCATGGTATAGTTGGTACTCCTGGATCCCCAAGTTTCTTTGGTATTCCACCCTTAAAAGTATAATTAGCAAGCATGGTGGAAATTTCAGCTTCCGGTATCTTTCTTTTATTAGTAACAATATCTTTCATGTACTTAGCATAAGGAGGCATTTTAAGCATATCAGTCAAACGCATGCGCAAAAAGATAGGTCTAATCATTTCAGCAAAGCGCTCAAAATCATCATCATCCTTTTTCTTGGATGGCTTAGGAGGAAAGGGCATGGGTTTCTGAACCCATGGTTCTCTTTCTCTACCATGTTTTCTAGCAACAAAGTCTCTCTTATCATAATGTTGATTCTTTGATTGTGGGTTATCAAGATCAACAGCAGGTTCAATCTCTACATCATTATCATTACTAGGTTGAGCATCAACATGAACATCATTATTAACATTATCACTAGGTTCATGTTCATCACCAGATTGTGTCTCAGCATCAGAAATAGAAATATCATTGGGATTCTTAGGTGTGTATGTAGTAGGTTCACTAGAAGCATGCAAAGTCCTATCAGTTTTCTTTTCTTTTTATTAGGACTAGGTGCATCAGTATTAATTCTCTGAGAATCTTGCTCAACTCTCTTAGGATGGCCCTCAGGATACAAAGGTTCCTGGGTCATTTTACCACCTCTAGTCATAACCCTAACAGCATTATCATTGTTCTTACTATTCAACTCATTAAGCAAATCATCTTGTGCCTTAAGTACTTGTTCTACTTGAGTTGTAACCATGGAAGCATGTTTACTAATAAGCTTAAGATCATTAACAGTTCTACTCATATAATCACCCAAGTGGTCAAGCATGTAAGCATTAGATTTCAATTGTCTACTAACAAAAGCATTGAAATTTTCTTGTTTAACAATAAAATTATCAAACTCATCCAAGCATTGACTAGCAGACTTATTATGAGGAATATCACCTTCATCAAATCTACGGAGAGAGTTTACCTCTACTACCTACTACCTGTGTCGGGTTATCAAGACCATGTATTTCTTCAATAGGCGGTAAATTCTTAACATCTTCAGCTTTAATACCTTTTTCTTTCGTAGATTTCTTTGCCTCTTGCATATCTTCGGGACTGAGAAATAGAATACCCCTTTTCTTCGGAGTTGGCTTAGGAGTTGGTTCAGGAAGTGTCCAATCATTATCATTACTCAATATATTATTTAAAAGCAATTCAGCTTGCTCAACAGTTCGTTCCCTGAAAACACAACCAGCACAACTATCCAGGTGGTCTCTGGAAGCATCGGTTAGTCCATTATAAAAGATATCAAGTATTTAATTTTTCTTGAGAGGGTGATCAGGCAAAGCATTAAGTAACTGGAGAAGCCTCCCCCAAGCTTGTGGGAGACTCTCTTCTTCAATTTGCACAAAGTTAAATATTTCTTTTAGAGCAGCTTGTTTCTTATGAGCAGGGAAATATTTTTAAGAGAAGTAATATGTCATATCCTGGGGACTACGCACACAACCAGGAGCAAGAGAATTAAAACATAACTTAGCATCACCCTTTAATGAGAAAGGAAACAACTTAAGAATATAGTAATAGCGATTTTTTTCCTCATGAGCAAATAGGGTGGCTATATCATTCAGTTTAGTAAGATGTGCCACAACTGTTTCAGATTCATAACCATAGAAGGGATCAGATTCAACCAAAGTAATTAACTTGGGATCGACAGAGAATTCATAATCCTTATCAGTAACAAAGATAGGTGAAGTAGCAAAATTGGGATCATATTCATTCTACCATTCAAGGATTTTTCTTTCAGCTTAGCTAACAGTTTCTTAAGATCATCTCTATCATTGCAAGCAAAGAAGTCTCTAGCAGTTTCTTCATCCATAACATAACCCTCAGGTACAACAGGCAATTAATACCTAGGGGGAGAATCATAATCTTCAGTTTCAATAATATCATCAGTTTCAGTAATTTCATTCTCTCTAACCCTAGCAAGTTGTTCATCAAGAAATTCACCAAGTGGCACAGTATTATCAAGCATAGAAGTAGTTTCATCATAAGCATCATGCATAGCAGAAGTGGCATCATCAATAACAAGCGACATATCGGAATCAATAGAAGGTGTAGGTGTTGCAAGTTTACTCAAAACAGAAGGTGAATCAAGTGCAGAGCTAGATGGCAGTTCCTTACCTCCCCTCGTAGTTGAGGGAAAAATCTTAGTTCTTTGATCTTTCAAATTCCTCATAGTGATCAACAGATATATATCCCAAGTGACTCAGAGAATAGAGCTATGCTCCCTGGCAACGGCGCCAGAAAAATGTCTTGATTACCCACAAGTATAGGGGATCGCAACAGTTTTCGAGGGTAGAGTATTCAACCCAAATTTATTGATTCGACACAAGGGGAGCCAAAGAATATTCTCAAGTATTAGCAGCTGAGTTGTCAATTCAGCCACACCTAAAAGACTTAATATCTGCAGCAAAGTATTTAGTAGCAAATTAGTATGGAAGTAACGGTAACGGTGGCAAAAGTAATAGTAGCAGTTTTGTAGCAATTGTAACAGTGGCAACGGAAAAGTAACTTAGCAAAGATCAATATGTGAAAAGCTCGTAGGCAATGGATCAATGATGGATAATTATGTCGGATGGCATTCATCATGCAACAGTTATAACATAGGGTGACACAAAACTAGCTCCAATTCATCAAATGTAGGCATGTATTCCGAATATAGTCATACGTGCTTATGGAAAAGGACTTGCATGACATCTTTTGTCCTACCCTCCTGTGGCAGTGGGGTCCTAATGGAAACTAAGGGATATTAAGGCCTCCTTTTAATAGAGTACCAGACCAAATCATTAGCACTTAGTGAATACATGAACTCCTCAAACTACGGTCATCACCGGGAAGTGTCCCGACTATTGTCACTCCGGGGTTGCCGGATCATAACACGTAATAGGTGACTATAACTTGCAAGATAGGATCAAGAACACAAATATATTCATGAAAACATAAAGGGTTCGGATCTGAATTCATGGCACTCGGGCCCTAGTGACAAGCATTAAGCATAGCAAAGTCATAGCAACATCAATCTTATAACATTGTGGATACTAGGGATCAAACCCTAAGAAAACTAACCCGATTACATGGTAAATCTCATCCAACCCATCACGCAAGGACAGAGGGCGCGCCCTGGGGGGATGGGCGCGCCCCCCACCCTTGTGGACAGGGTTTGGGCCCCCTTCGGTTGATTCTTTCGCAAATATTTTTTATTTATTCCAAAACTGATGTCCGTGAAGTTTCAGGTCATTCCGGGAACTTTTATTTCTACAAAAATAACACCATGGCAATTCTGCTGAAAACAACGTCAGTCCGGGTTAGTTCCATTCAAATCATGCAAATTAGAGTCCAAATCAAGGGCAAAACAGTTTGGAAAAGTAGATACGATGGAGACGTATCATTTACACTCGGACATTCCCCCGGATGACCAAGGTTTCGTATGGCGGGTCCTCTGCGCGATGAAACCTTACTGTATTTGTTTGCGCCCTTGCTTTGTTTCGAGTCCACTCAGCGAAGCAGGTGGCTGAATCAAAGACTGTTAAGGAAAAACCCACCGGCAGTGTGCCCTTGCTAGCTGAATGCTAAGGACCTGTTCCTCAAAGCAATCACGGCAGCATGCTTTTGGCGGGCAACCAAAGTACGCAAGGAAACCAACCATACGAATATCAATGGAGAAACAAAAGGGATAGCATGCGCTCGCATATAAACATCAGTTCAGCAAGCATTAAAACGAAAATAGTACGGAACCTAATACGAGATACATATTGTGTCTTAGCATAGGGCATGACAGCAAGAATGGCCTAAGGTTGGGTGCGGTGACCTCCTTGGACTCTTGGGACAGAGAGGACCCTGTCAGCAAGGGGGGCGGCCTTCTCCACGGCGGCAGAGACGTCGGCACCTAACGGCAGCTTCTTGAAGCCATCGGAGAGGTCAAGGTTCGGGTGGAAGAAGGCGAGGTTGCTCAAGACCAGGAAGAGAGCATCGCGAGCAAGCTTCCGAGATTCGTCGGCGAAGCAGGCAGCCCTGTCGTCTTCATACATCTTCAACCCTTCGATCAAGCCTTCGAAGAAGAGCATCAGCTTGACACTAGGAACTTCATGCTTGCCGACAGAGAAGGCCCAGCTCTTCATGTCCATATTTGCAATCTAGGCAGTGAGGCACTCGGTGATATCAGCCATGCTCTTGATCCAGAGGTCGTGCTGCTGGATTTGGTTTTCCAATTTGTCTTCTGCATCTTTTTGGAGAGTTCTCGCCTTGGTCAAATCCGTCATCAGCAGCTTCTCACGACAACCGGCGGATTCAAGATCCCTCTCCAGAGAGGCAAGCCTGGCTTTCATATTAGAGATGGCGTCGTTGGCAGTATCAAGGTCCTGGCTCTTGGAGAAAAGCTGTGATTGCACGCCCTCCAGAGTGGCCTCTGCTTTCCGCACTTCCTCTTTGATGGCCAAGGTCTCCTTGCTATTCCCGGCAAGGTCCTCCATCAGCTTGCTCAATTGATTCTCAAGAACAGTCTTGGCAGCAGATGCGGCAGCTAGCTCATCGGCAACCTTCTTTAGTTGGGAAGAGGATTCAAGAATGATCGTGTCAAGAGTGGGTTTGTGGCCATCCGCCAAATCCTTAGCGTGCTGCTGAACAAGGGCCTCCAGCTCCTCATCCTTGCCGCAGAGAGTAGCTTCGAGAGCACTTTCCTGAGCGAAGATGTCCTTCTTCTTGGTGTTTAGAAGTGCTTCGCGCTCCACCAACCGAACCTCCCGAGCAGCAATGTCCTCCTTGGCCATGGTCAGCACCTCCTCTTGTTGCATGAGACAATGGGACTGCTTCTTGTACCACTCGCGCAACTCATTGCCTTTGTCCCTCAGCTTCTGGTCCATAAGACCAGCAGAGTCACACCGCTCCTTGACAGCCTGCCACTTGAGGCTGTACCTATTCTGCATGTCTTTGAGCCCTACCGCCATGGATTCTAGGAAAGCTAAATCTTTGGCGCCATCAGCGGAGTCACCGGCTTCTTTAACTCTCTGTGACAGCCGTGCTAGAATGCGCCTGATTTCCTCATCAAAATCTGAACCCGCTGAGGCAGATGAGCCGGGAGTTGCGGGACAAGATTGAGCGAGGATTAGTGCCAGCTTGCTTGGGGAAGATTGCGGGGCAGTGGCCGGAGGATAGTTCATGGGAAAGGGTCCCATAGATTGGAGGGGGGCCTTCTCCTCGACAATTGCTTCTGGGCCAGATATGCTGCCGGGGATTTTCTCCACTCCTTTGAGAATTCTCGAATATCCCCGGCAGTCTGCTCGTGGACTTCCGCGGCAACAATCCTGACTGCCTCTTCGGCAGCACTTTTTCCAATGTTGGCCACCTCCTCTAATAGCTCAGGTTCTTCAATTGACAAGGCTGCAAGCAAAACCAATAGATGTAATGATGAGAAGCCAGGCACTACTCAAATCAAAGCCAGGAAGATAAGTAACTCAAGCGAGTAGAAGCAAGGACAAGTGGATTACACGGTGGTGGCTGTTGTGAGGAGACATCTCCTTCCCCGGCAACATCGGTTGCCGTCGCTCGATCCACAGCCACCTCTTCAGTGCCTATGACCTCGACGCGAGCAGACCCCTCGGTTGAGGCCCTTGCCGATGATTCCTCTGCTTGAACTTTGGCCAGCAGGGGCCCTTGGGAAGTGGACCCCTCTTGGTGAGCTTTGCCTTGCTGGCCCTCACCCAACCCTTTGCCGGGGGATGAGGGATGCTCCTCCGCATCTCCGTGAGGCGGCAAAGTGTGTCCCGTGCCTTCGCACCGGGGGCTGGACTGGGGGCTAGGCACGGGATCCCCTGCCCTATCCCCCGCTAGACCCGCGCTTGCCGAACGGCCCAGTGCCACCGCATGCTTGGCCTGTTTGGCCCGCTGAGCAAGGGGTTCCTCGTCCCTGCCAAGTAAACGAGGCAAGATTAAATTAGCAACCAAGTATAGAATGCTTCGACAAGAGGTTTGGTCGTTCTGCTTACTCTGGGTCGTGGAGCATGGAGCCCAACTCGTACGCCGCAGGTGGCGGGGTTGCTCTGCCCCTTTTCAGAGTCGGAGGAGCGGAACTTGCCGGCGGTGGTGAGATCGTTGGTGGGACCGGGACCTCTGGCAGGATTGAGCTTGACGGAGAAGTGGGGCTTGACGAGGGGCTTGGGTCGACCCCCGTGACCACCCGTCGCTTGGCGGGTGGAGTCTTGGCCTGGGAGAGGCGAAGGGATTGACGGCGTGGCACATGTTGCTTGTCACCCTTGGCGGTTGTCTTCTTCACCTTTCGGATGCCCTGCGAGGAAGCAGGGATTGCTGGCTCTCGGTTGGCCCTCTTGCGGAGATGCCGACCTGGCTCCAGAGCTTGAGGGCCCAGTTCAAGCCCTTCTTCCTCCGCCTCGAGTGCCTTTGCCTGCTCAGCCTCAATCCCTTCTTGGGCCCCTGTTGCTGTGGCTTGGGAAGTCCCGGCACAGGCAAGGTCAAGCTCGGCAGCCCCTTCCGTGGCATGCTCTTCACTCCCCTCATCAGAAGAGCCATCGCCCTCAACACCCTCCTCCTCCTCTCCGGGCCACATTCCGTTGGCGGCCCTGAGCTTTCTATCCTCCGCAATCCTGGTTGCGATGAACTCTGCCTCTGCCTTGGAGGTGCGCTTGACAAGGTCGTCCTCTACCCTGGAGGCTCTTTCTTCCAAACGAGAGACCGAGTGCATCTCGTCATCCAGGGCGGGCAATTTCCAATCAACCTTGACCCTGAAGGCATTGCAATCAAGCATCCATTGTAGGATCTGGCTCAGGGCGGAGTTAAGGTGCAGGGGAACAACCTTTATCGGTAGATGGAATGGCCCCAGATTGCCAAACAACTATTCGCGCAACCAGCCATGGTCGTGTATCATCAGGTTCTTGACAGGGCCTGGGTACAGTCGCATCCTGTCGGCAGAGTTCTGGTATTCCCAGGCAAACCTGTCCCTCTTCCGTAGCGGCGCAATGCGGCATCGGAGGAAGTCGGCCCCCACATGTTCAACGGTCAGCCCGATAGCTTTGAGGCGGGCGATCATATTTAGCGCCGGGCGGAGCCTATCGTCAGTGAGGCCCAGCTTGCTCCAGTCGCTTCCGCGCGTGACGCATCCAGTCCGCGCTGATCAGAACTCAGGGGCCTCCTTGTCCTTGATCCAGCACCAGTCCGCCCTCCATTCCTCCCACTTGCCACGCTGCTGGCCAGAGATATAATCCCAATCTTCCTTCCTACCCCGGAGGATCCAGCTTATCACTTGTAAAGCGAGGTGCTATACAAACGGTTTTTAACCCCTTTCCGCGATGGCATTTGGAACCGTCGCCAAGTGATTGTGGGCGATAGGGTGGTCCTTCCGACACGACCCAGAAACTGTCGGGGATAGGCCCTCCTGGCACACAGGCTGGGGCAAAATGAGCTCGTGTGCGATCAGGCGAGGCATCGAAACCCAATCGTTTCCGTTCGTATGTACATCCCACACAGTCACTCCCAAACAAACGTTTCCGTTTGTTATGTACATTCCACACAGTCAATCCAAGGAATACGTTTCTGTTCTTATGTACGTCCCACACAGTCAATCCAGGAAAAACGTTTCCGTTCGTATGTACACCCCACACAGTCAATCCAGGGAAAATGTTTCCGTTCGTATGTACATCCCACAACGTTTTATGTATAGGCTCGTGTGTGATAGGTGTAACTATCACACACGCACTGCCTTGGTTAACCGTTTGCTTTTATTCAACTACATCACACACGATTTGATGAAGAAAACGGTGTGGCATTGGGCTATCCATCACAAGCGCTTTTACTGCTAGAACCATTTGCAAAGTTCCATGACCTATTTAGCAGGTTTATTAGTTTACAATTAATAATTCCAGTATTACGCAAATTCACATTTCATATCGAACAGCTGTTTGCCAATTTCATATCAGGCACATAATATATTTTAACATCACAGTACGATAGCTACCTAAAAACAACACAGTACAACATATAGCTAGTTCAGCTTCATAAGAACAATATATTCATTTCCCTAATCGAGATCATCCAGGCTCGTCTTATCCACCTCTACTTTCAGTTCAGTAAGAATCTGTTTTGCACTGGCCAACTGGGAAAGTGCCTCCTCCTTCCCCAACACCATCTTAGCAAAGTCTGTTTTAAAAAAATCTGAGCTCATTCTCCACCTTCCTCTTTTTATCCCGCATCTTCAAATATTCTTCAGCGTTGACAACACTTTCTCTAAGCCTACCTCTGTTCTCTTCCTCATACATGCTCCAGAGCTTTGCTAGGTACATCTTAAAAGACTGTGGCCACTCTTGATCAACCCACTCCAAGTAAGAACACTTCCGTTCATCCTATAATATTTAAAACTAGATCAGTAACAATTTTAAGGGAAATGGGTTTATAGCAACATAGAAAATCACCAATACTTATTTTGAAAAACTGAAGAAACAGGTTAATTATGATATATCTTCTCAAAAAGATCAATGTGCAAATGAATTAATTGCTACTGAGACAACAACCAAATTCTGAAACATCAGAAGCTATAATTAACTACAACAACGCTACAAGTTCTTACTCATGTACTATAAATAACAAATTGAACATTTTATGAGGAAGGCAAATATAACTACAATAGCATAGCGACAGTGTTTGGATGACAGCAAATTGATACTAACAGGTGTGTACATGGACAAATTTAGTAACATAGAACTAATAACACTAAGACCGTCCACTATGTATGCTAAAACCGGTGTAAAGACAACTTTTGCTACATCTCGCACCGGTGCCCTGCACTGGCGAGCCGATGCAGCGGAAAAAAATCAGGGACCCGGACTCCAGAGCACCTAGTTGCTTCGATGCCCAGTTCCTTTGTGCCATAAAGATTTAGTATTTTACTGCTTGGCTGCTCGGATGTGTGGACCAAAGTTTGCTGCATAAACTGCTGAAGCGGTGCGATTTTTTTTTCTAATGGCAACGCTGATGAGATGGCAACATTTTTAGATACTAGGTACAAACTGTGACACTGTCTTAGGATGTGTTTGGTTGAAGGTGTGGTATGAATGGGTTGGGACCGTGACAGTGTCTGAATTACATCTAACAAATGATTTGTAACAATGAAAGAGGGTATAACCTTCTTTGCACATGCCAGAAACTTCCTCCCACTGTCCATAGATTCAAACGCAACTAGCTTCACGCATGGAGATTGATGGTGACAACGAGCAGACAGATCTTCAGCCACCACACTCCATTCATTGCAACTGGTGGTCCTAGGGAGCTACAAGAGGAAGAAATGACTCAAATCGACCGCCGGGTTAAAATCCTTCATTCCAAGTCATAGCCCGAGAGAGAGAAGAGAGGCATACCCAGGTGGTGAAGGAGTCGTCGTCGGAGGAGGAACGACTGGAGAGGTCATTGAAGAAGACCATGGCGACCCCGGCGGTAGGATGCGAGACGGCGAGAGCGAGCAAGCAAGCGGGAAAGCAGCTATAGCTTAGGAAGGAAGGAAGGAAGGAAGGAGGAAACAGGGGAAATGTGCCTGTGGTCGGGGAGAAAAGGGGTGGGAAGGGGGGGGGGGGGGGTGCGGGAGTAGTATATTTCGGAATGGTAGCCAAAAATTTCGAATGTGGAGGGAACTTGGCGCGCGGTGCCGCCGGACATCGAACTCATGTGAACGATTGTGTGCTAGTCGCAACGATTCTCTGCTTACGCGCATGGATGAGTTTAAGATTCAAATTTTGGTGGAAATTTCCCCGCGTATGTCATTGCATAATTTAACATCGCTTGCTAATTTGGGCACACAAAAGAGCATACAGCACACATACCACACTTACTGAATCGAGCAATTTTAGTAATTAAAAAGAGCCCGTTGACCTAAACATTGCTCTAACAAAAGACCAGCATTAAAAACAAATCCTAAGTACACATAATTTTAACAAATCTGCCGCCACGCCGGCCTATGCATCGCTGGTGTGAGATGAGACGTCGATGACTTGTCCTAGCGACATGCTGCCGTTGGTGGACTCCGCATCCCCCCTACTGAAGTCGACCATGTCCTCGTCCTCGGCGCCGCCCTCAAGGTTGTATTACTCGTAATAGTGGCTGCGCCAGAGCTCGCGTTGGTACTCCACCGCCGATTCCTCGATGGACAGACTCCTCTCTACCTCGACCTCGGCCACGCGCAACTCCTCCTCCCGGCGCTCCTCGATCTCCGTTGACTCCTGCATCTCCAGCTCCCGCTCGGCGATCTCATGAGGAAGCAGGTGCTCCATGGCCACCGCCGCCTTTTCAGACGCGGGTTGCATGTTGGATTCCGAGGTGGCCTGGAATATCTTGGCGTGTGCGTCCTTGATCTTGGCGTGGATGGCCTCGACCCGGGCCAGGGCGACATCGGCGGCACGGATGGCAGCTCGACCGATCTCGGCGTTTGCAGCTGCCCTGTCGGCTGCCGCAGATGCCCTCTAGGTGGATGCGGCCGCGCTCAATGCGGATGCGGCGGCACTCTCGGCGTAGGCGGCCGCGCTTTCGGCGCAGGCGGCGGCACTCGGGGAGGACATGGCCATCGTGCGGGCCTTCACGAAGCGTTTCCACGGTGTCATCTTTGCAAGAAGGGCTTGCGGGAATGGGGATCGGGATTCGTGGATTCGGGGGTTGCCGGCACTGGAGCAGTCGAGCCGGCGAAGCTTAAGAAGAAAGACTTAAATAGACCCAGAAATTTTCATCACAAACGGTTCCTACAAAAAACTGTGTGTGATGTTGTTAATATCTTATATCTTATATTTACTAATTGGAAGCACCATACGAGCCTTCACGTTAATCCTTGCAAAACACGTAAAAATAACCTTTAGATCTCACATATACGTCTTAGATCTAATTACTAAACGTGTATTTGCGTAATGGTTTATAGTCCTAAAAGGTTACGACCTGTTTCAAAAGAAAGGGAAAAAAATGATATCTAGCTTCCTCTCGGCAGCTTCCTTTAGAGTCCTGAAATATTATGATCTATTTTAGAAAAAGAAAAAAAGATATACAACCTCCTCACGGCAGCTTCTTCCTTGAAATTAAACCCATTAAGGGTCGCGTGAAAGGCGGCCAACCAACTATGCCATGTGGCGCAAGCTGGTTGGCCATGGTGAAAAAGCTTTTGGGATATTATTTTTAGATGGAGTTGAGGAATTTTTTTAAATGTTTTTTTTTCTTTTTGGATGAAGGTGATGACCCCACATATTTTTTTTACATAGAGGGCTACGCAAAGTGACGCTTGCTAGTAGGTTGCATTGATAAAAAAATTTCTTTTCATTTTTACTTCTTTTTCTAGATAGAGGTGACGATTTTTTTACTGTTTTTCTAGATGGAGGCGAGGGCTCCATCTATTTTTTTTAAATAAAAATGTGTGCACAACTTCCTTGCAAGCGGCGCCACAACCACTGGTAGAAAAAAAAGATATGCAGCCTCCTCACGTCATCTTCTTCCTTGCCCTTAATCTATCTCCGTCTCTCCATGCGCTTCCACTGGTGATGTGGATGGGATTGACCGGCTCCAATGACTAGGCGGACAATTGCACCTCCAAAACCCTCCTCTTATTCTCATACCTGGCAAAGAAAAATTCAGGAGGATGCCCTGCAACAACGCGATGGATGGATCGGCTACAGTGGAAGCACGGGCCTCGCATGATCGCATCCCAGAGCTTTCGTTCTATCTGATGCCTCACTTCTCCTGTCCTCAGCATACTTCACGCCTTCATGGACAACCAAAATTAGAACTATCTTTCTCGCCCTGCTGTACAATCCCAAGAACTACTGCATGAGATTTCCTGACAAAGTGTGTGTCCATCAGATTAATGATTGGAGCGTTGATTGTTTTACTACAGTGATTGCAGCCGGGATGAAAATTCTGGACGGAGATGAGAGGCGAGTAAGCAACATGGAGGAGCATGGAAGGCGCGTGATACTGTGGGCGACCTGTGATTAGAGCGCCCTGCAGTGAAGCAGGTCCCGTGTGAAGCAAGGAGATTGCCGGGAACAAGATGTACTCGGTAGGAGGCAAAGAAGGTCCCCGTGTGAGAGGAGGAGACGATGTTGCAAGAGCACTTATCCAACGGTCATACGTATCATCTAGCAGAGCGGACGAATAATTATAGTACTATGTTATCTACTATTCTTTTTACGAATTTTGCTCTTTTTTCTAGGATAGGCGTGGATGCAATCGTGATCCAGCGCAGAGAGCTTCTTCCTGGCCTATGACGCAAGGGCCATGCTAGATAAGATGTCTTCTGATGTTGTGCACCAGCTACGTGCAATGTCTAACATAATTTGGTCTACGTTAGTAGTAAAGCAGCTAGAATGACCTATTGTGGTCATGCAATCCACACGTATATGGTACATCATTTTCTCCTTAATTTAGTACCTTTTTTTTCCATGATTCTTGCCGGTATGAGATATAGTGTTGATACTTACGTACATATATAGTTTATACATGTCTAGATTTCTTTCTTTACCATCAAGTCTACATTAAGTTATTTTGTGTGTAACCATGCAAAAAAAATATATTTTGTGTGTAAGTGCGAACTAATAATATCTCACGACAGCCTTCCCTTCAGCATCGGTTAGCTTGCTATCAGATTCCAGCGTCATCTCACCCAGAGTGCACTCGGCCTCCGGTCATCATTTAGATGCCAGTATGGGTCGCCCAGGCACAGACCTATTGTATCAAATATAATATAATTTTTTATGTTTTATAATAAAAACAATAGAAAAATATACTATATTTCAGTGGAATATGTTGGAATATGTGCGTGAAGGGTGCAGGGAACAAAACTTTCAAATATCATACCTGTTTTCTTATTTCGGAGGGATGGGATAATGAGCCAACAAGTGAGCGGTATGAACGCAAACCCCAAATATCTGTTCCTATGCTGTTCATAGAATTTTGGTTCTTTAATTTGAAACTAAAGTGCATGTCTTAACTATTTATCTTTTTTTCATAGAGTGGTTTTATACTTTCCCTTTTAGATTATTCTATGGTTTGTCGATGGCACACATATTGTGTCTCCTCTAATCTATCTCTTGAATGCATACACTACTAATTAATGTATCTTCCACTACAGGTTCGCCAGTGTGGCTCCACTGGCAATGGTTTCACGATACTATGCCGGGTAAAAAAGAATATGTAAACATCTGCTTCAACATGAGATGGCAGAGACAATTATTTTTTTGTTGCCATGTCGTTGCAGGTTCGAATGATCTTCATTCACACCAAACCTGAAATTTGTAGTGGTAACATCATGAAGATCAGGTACGTTCATGTCCATTATATAGACTAGTCATCACCCCGTGCAGGCTGCACGGGCTAGTTTCTTGTACATGAATTATATAAAACATTGTCACGGGATAAAACTGAGGAAAATATACATAATAATTCTTTTATTAGTTCCCGGTTAATGTGACTATTTGTCTATCCTTGCAATTTTTGAATTGAAGCTATTTTCTGTTATTTATTGCTTCACGAAGAAAGCATGCTATTTCTGCCTCATAATCATGAAAGTATCACTTGTTCAACCTTGTCCTCTTCATCTAAGATTCTACCACTGGGGCAACTTGGGGCATGCCTCTGCTTATGCATCCTCTGACAGGGATGTCGCATCGAGCAAGAAAAGGTCAGCCATAATATGTACACTATGAGGAACAAACAGGTCAAAAAATAGGTAAGCAAATATCATGGGAACAGTATTCAGATTCCTTAAATAAGAAAAATTGACAAAATAATAACATTTTGAAACGCAACTTGTGGCAAAACATGAGAAAGGGATAAACTTAGTGTAGCCATTGCTTGTGCCAAAAGGCCAAGACACAATCATAAGTGGGGAACTTTATACTGGTCACTATTGACCACAGATTAGGGGACAAATAATTGGTGGATTACACTTCACGATAATCCGTAGAAGATATTTCTGTGGCATTTGAAAACTTCACAATGACCATGACAACTTGTAAGCAAGTGATAACTTTCCATTGACCCGGGCTTTAACTTCTGCACAAACCAAGTTTCATTTCTAAATTCGAGCAAGCGAGAAGTTTAGTACATATTGAAATTAAAGAAGATTAGTTTTATGTGGTATATACCTGCAATAACAATTTTAGTTACCAATCTAAGCCCATTGTAACCTTTACTATTTAATTACTATGTACAAACCATAAATTACGCCCGAAAAGATGTATGATGGACATTAAGCATGTGCCGTGTGGCTGACTTGTCAGCATGGTTCAACCCTTCTTTTATTAGGAAAATATTTACCATTTTATACTGTACCTCTGTAATATAATAATATATATCTGTACATAAGTATTGACTTCTGTAGTGGCTTCAATATGGATAGTATCTTTACAAAAATTAACCTAAGTAATTTGATGTTGGGAAATACCTGGTATGTATTTTGCTATGTCAACTAAGTTTCAGTTTTGATTAGAAATCACAGCCCACAGAAAAAGAATAACAGATTTGATGCCATCCATAAAATCCAAAGAGAAGTACTTAATCACTTGGCAGACACAAAGTAGGACACATGCCAATGCCAACATAATATTTAGACATTAATTACCTTCGATGGTTGGCAGAAGCAAAAACACTGGTCAATTCTGAACCCGCATATTTATTCAGATGCAAAAGGCGATAGTAGCTGATATGCGCATGACTATCATGGCACTATGAGCATATGTCACCTAC